>JARQOD010000001.1:517689145-517845889 GCA_033576555.1 Oophaga sylvatica
CCAGTTGGAGCTGCCAATGTGTTAATGCCAGCGCTCCTGTTTTTTCTGCCTCTCCCCAGGCTCAGGATGTTCCTGACTTTTTGACTGATTTTTCTGATGCGTTTAGCGAAAGTAAATCTGCATCCTTACCCCCCCATAGGAGCTATGACTGCGCTATTGAATTAGTGCCTGGTAGTAAATTCCCTAAAGGTCGCCTTTTTAACTTGTCTGTACCTGAACATGACGCTATGCGGTCTTATATCAAGGAGTCATTGGAGAAGGGTCATATCAGACCATCCTCTTCACCCTTGGGTGCCGGTTTTTTCTTTGTGGCCAAAAAGGATGGTTCATTAAGGCCGTGTATTGATTTTCGTCTCTTGAACAATATCACTGTGAAATATCAATATCCGTTACCCTTGATTTCTGACCTGTTTTCGTGGGTGAAAAGTGCTACTTGGTTTACCAAGCTTGACCTCAGGGGGGCGTATAACCTTATTCGCATTAAGCACGGGGATGAATGGAAGACGGCGTTTAATACCCCAGAGGGGCATTTTGAGTACCTAGTGATGCCCTTTGGGCTCACTAATGCTCCTTCCGTCTTCCAGTCCTTCATGAATGACATTTTCAGGGATTTTGTGGATAAATTTCTGATTGTTTATTTGGATGATATCTTGATTTTTTCCAATGACTGGGACTCTCATGTGAAACATGTTCGGACTGTGTTCCAGATTTTGAGAGAGAATGCTCTGTATGTGAAGGGATCAAAGTGTCTTTTTGGTGTACAGAGGATCTCATTTCTGGGATTCATTTTGTCCCCATCTGTTATTGAAATAGACCCGGTCAAGGTTCAGGCCATCTGTGATTGGGTCCAACCTACTTCATTAAAGGCTCTTCAGAGATTCTTGGGTTTTGCCAATTTTTATCATAAATGTATTGGTAATTTCTCTGTTATTGTTAAACCATTGACTGATTTGACCAAAAAGGGTTCTGATGTGGTGAATTGGCCTCCTGAGGCAGTCTCTGCGTTTCAGGAACTTAAGCAGACATTCACTTCTGCTCCTGTTCTACGGCAGCCTGATGTTTCTCTGCCATTTCAGGTGGAGGTTGATGCCTCTGAAATTGGGGCAGGTGCCGTTTTGTCCCAAAGAGATCCAGAGACCTCTAAAAGTAACCCTTGTGCCTTTTTCCCTCGAAAATTTTCTCCAACTGAACGTAATTATGACGTGGGTAATTGGGAGTTATTGGCCATGAAGTGGGCTTTTGAAGAGTGGAGACATTGGCTGGAGGGAGCTAAACATCAGGTAGTGGTCCTCACGGACCATAAGAATCTGGTTTATCTGGAATCAGCCAAGCAACTTAATCCTAGACAGGCCAGGTGGGCCTTGTTTTTCACACGTTTTAATTTTGTGGTTTCCTTTCTTCCTGGCACTAAGAATTTTAAGGCGGATGCCCTCTTGAGGAGTTTCCTTGCGGACTCTCCTGAGTTATCTGATCCTGCTGTTATTTTGAAAGAGGGTGTAGTTCTTTCCGCCATCTCGCCCAATTTGAGACTGGCTCTGGAAGGGTGTCAGGAGGATAAACCCGAGCGCTGCCCTATTGGGAAATTGTTTGTCCCAGACCGGTGGAAAAAGATTGTGATGTCTGAGATTCATTGTTCCGCATTGGCCGGTCATCCCGGAATTTTTGGTACCAGAGACTTGGTTAGTCGGTCCTTTTGGTGGCCTACTTTGTATCGTGACGTCAGAGAATTTGTGCAGTCCTGTGGGACTTGCTCTCGCTCCAAGCCTTGCTCACGCTCTAGTGGTTTGTTGATGCCATTGCCTGTGCCCAAGAGACCATGGACCCATATCTCTATGGATTTCATTTCCGACCTCCCTGTTTCTCAGAGAATGACCGTTATCTGGGTGATTTGTGATAGGTTTTCCGAGATTATACATCTTGAGCCATTACCTAAGTTGCCTTCCTCCTCCGAATTGGTGCCTTTGTTCCTTCAGCACGTGGTTCAGTTACACGGCATTCCTGAGAACATTGTGTCTGACAGAGGAGTCCAGTTTGTTTCCAGATTTTGGAGGACTTTTTGTTCTAAACTTGGTGTTCAATTATCTTTCTCCTCGGCTTTTCATCCTCAGACCAATGGACAAACTGAGAGAACAAACCAGACATTGGAGACTTATCTGAGATGCTTTGTGTCTGCTGATCAAGATGACTGGGTCTCTTTTTTGCCTTTGGCTGAGTTTGCTCTTAATAATAGGGCTTGCTCTGCCACTTTGATGTCTCCATTTTTCTGCAATTTTGGGTTTCACCCTCGATTTTCTTCGGGACAGACGGAGGCTTCTGTCTGTCTAGGTGTTGACTCTGTTGTGGAGCGTGTGCAGCAGATTTGGGACCAGGTAGTGGAGAGGTTGTCCCTCTCTCAGGAGAGGGCCCAGCGGTTTGCCAACTGGCATAGGACTGATGGTTCCCGGTTTGAAGTTGGGGACTTGGTCTGGTTGTCCTCAAGATATATCCCTATGAGAGTTGCATCTCCTAAGTTTAAGCCTAGGTTCATTGGACCTTATAAGATCATGGAGATTCTTAATCCTGTTTCCTTTCGTTTACTTCTTCCAGGGACATTTAAGATCCATAACGTGTTCCACAAGTCCTTATTGAAGAGGTTTGTCGAGCCAGTGGTTCCTATGGCTGCGCCTCCTGACCCTGTTTTGGTTGAGGGAGTATGTGGTTGAGAAAATATTGGATTCTCGTTTTTCTAGACGGAAACTCCAGTATTTGGTTAAGTGGAGAGGTTATGGTCAGGAGGACAATTCTTGGGTGTTTGCTTCGGACATCCTTTCTAGGAGACTGATCCGTGCGTATCACAGAGCTCATCCTGACAGACCTGGTTGCCCAAATGAAGGTTCGGTGACCCCTCCTCAAGGGGGGTACTGTTGTGAATGTGTTAGAAATGAATTCTGAGCAGAAGCTCCCTCTGGTGGTTACAAACAGTACTGAACCATTCAATGAGGATTGGCAATCAGGAGTTACAGACTGGTCTTATATAAGGGAGGTTCCCTCCCATCATGGTTGCCGGTGATCAATTGTTCTTGTCTCAACTGTGGTTCCTGGTTCACTTGGAAGCTTTCTGAGTCTTGCCTCTTCTCCTGCTCTCAGATAAGATATTTTCTGTTTTTATTTTTGTGCTTGCTTTTTGCATTGTTCCCTGCACTTCTGTGGAGGTCAGCCAGGTCCCCTCCGGGGGCTTGTGCTCCTCTCAGTTTATCTGAGCCACTGTTATTTGTTCATTTGCCTTTTCCAGTTTTTTCAGTGGCTGCGGCTTAGTTTTGTTACACCAGAGAACTAATTTAGGTGGTAGAGGTCGTGTGATCTCAGGTGTTTTTGCAATTAGTAGAGTTGGTATTTTTTAGGGTTTTTTGGATTGCAGTAAGTGTCCTTCCTATCCTTTTTCTTTCTAGGCAGATTGGGCCCCAACGTTTGCTCTTACTATTTTCTGTCTGTGTCTGTATTTCCTCTTGTCTCACCGCCATTACATGTTTGGGGGCTTCCTATGTTCTTTGGGGATCTGCTCCGGGGCAGATAGCTTTCCTCTTTCTATCTTTAGGTGTAGTTAACCTCTCAGGCTGTTTGAGGCGTCTAGGACCAATGTAGGAACGCTCCACGGCTGCCTTTAGTTGTGGTGGTTAGTCAGGGTACTGCAATCCAGTAGATTCCAACCTCTCTGGTGTATTGCCGTTTTTGCCTGCTCTCCTCAGCTACCAAATCATAACACCAGTGAGCAGGCGTAGGGCCTCCTGTTACTTGTCTCTCAGTAGTCAGTTTCTGACCTGCCTGTAGCTAGGCCTAACTTTGTCTCTGTCCTGCACCGGCTTACTTTGTGGTAGGGCCTTCTCATGGAGTACACACTCCCTGCTTGTAGGGTCTCCGTGTCCCCTGGCTCTGTTACGTATCAGCTCTTGGGTGCTCCTGGGACCTGTAGTCCTCCAGGAATTCCGGTTGTCTCCTACTGGGTCGTAGAGATCCCTGTAATCTCGGACCCGGTGTCCGGTATGTTCTTTATGGGGTGAGCTGGTAAAGCTCCTCTGCCCCCTTGCTACTCTGTCCTCTTGCCTTCGGCCTACTCGGGCCCTCACTAGGCTATACACACTGGCAGTTAGCTGGCTGCTTCTTCTGCCGCTCTCTAGAGCGTCAGCATTCTCCTAGCTCGCTGACTTGAGCTATTGAGTCTCACACTGCAGACTAACCTGTTTCTGTGTCTCAGTCTCTTCTGAGTCTATTCTCAGTCTGTTCTGAGTCTAGAGTGTGTTCTCTAGAGTGTGTTGTTCAGAGTCTGAGCTAACTTCCTGCCTTCTCCCTCCTTTTTATCTACCTATACAGGCTCCCTCTGGTGGTCTGAGGAAGGATGAAGGTGTGTGTATGCTCTGAGGGCCTCTTGTGGATGAATCCTTTAGTGCACCCTTCTAGGATTTGTGGCACCAAGCGCAGATGGGCTCCACAAATCCGCTTCACATTATTCATTTTGTACTTCCATTCTGTTTTCTTATACATTGACTGCAAGGCCTGCCCTGTTACCAAGTCATGTGCACCACAATAAGCCTTTGAACACAAGTACTGGATGGGCCCAGGAAAATCCACTTCACATTATTCATTTTGTCCTCCCATTCTGTTTTTTTTTTTTTGCATTGACTGCAAGGCCTGCCCTGCTACCAAGTCACATGCACCCCAATAAGACCAATCCCCTCTTGAAAGAATCATGGAGAAGGGCCTCTTAACAAAAAATTTCCCATTGAGAAGGACTCCTAGACTTGGAATGCCCATACTGGCAAACATTTTCCCCTGTGGGATACACCTCAACCTTTTCCATAACAAGTATTTAACACCCAGCAAAAACACCCATCCTTGTTAGGATTTTGACAATGGCTGTAGCAGCACGGAACACGTTAACCCTGGTGATCTAGTGGCGGTGGATGATGAGACGTGGAGGAAGGCCTGATTAAAATCTAGGCCCAATTTCAAGAAGCGTGTCTCCTAGAATTGGAATGCCCATACATTAAGTATATGGGCTGGCAACAGAGGCGTAGCTAGGGTTTCGGTTTAGGGGGGGCGAAACATCTGAGTGGGCCCCTAACCAGAGAACCTCAGCAAATGACCGCGCTGTTGCCAAAATTAATCTATATATAAAAAGACCAATATTGATATCACCGCCATATGGTCAGTGGTAAATAACACCAGTCCTACAGAACATATAATAGATTACAGCAGAGTTACAGATAATGACTTACCGCTGACGTTCTTTCTGATGGAATCGTTCACTTTTCATGTCTTTTCCATCTGGCCCAGACCGACATAACGACTCCTCCAGCCAGGACTCAACTACAGAGAATACAACAAAGAAACGTTTCACTTCTCATATTGTCAGCACCGTCACGGTCACCAATTGGACTATTCTCAACCTGCACAAACTCCTCATCCTGCTGATACCCCAATACTGAGCCACTGCTGCAGTATGTGCCCCTATTACTACACCTGGTACCCCAATACTGAGCTGCTGCTGCCCTATGTGTCCCTATTACTGCACCTACTGTGTGGTTCTGTGTGACCTCTAAATTCTAAAGCAACCCTCTATAATATAGTAATGTCAGGTGCATGGGCCCTAGAAAACAGTGCCCACATGTTGTCCCCTAGAATGTAATAATGCCCTGTGTGTGCCCCTTTGACAGTCACAGTAACCAGAGTTCCCCTATAACAATAAGTACCCACTTTACACTTAATGTCCCGAGTCTCCCCCTGTGCAGCTCCCCTATACACAGTATGATGCCCCCTCACTGGATATATACTGACCCCTTAATATCCCCAAACTATTTAATGGCTCCAACACTGTATGATGGCCCCGCCACTATAATCCCCACACTGTATGATGGCCCCCTAGATAGCCTTCATATAGCATAATACACCAGATAGTCCTCAATATAGTATAATGCACCCCCATAGACAGCCTATGTATTGTAATGCACCCCCATAGGCAGCCTCTGTATTATAATGCACCCCAACAGACAGCCTCTATATTGTAATGCACTCCCCATAGGCAGTCTTATTTATAATGCACCCCATAGGCAGTCTTATTTATAATGCACCCCATAGGCAGCCTTACTTATAATGCACCCCATATGCAGCCTTACTTATAATGCACCCCATATGCAGCCTTACTTATAATGTACCCCATATGCAGCCTTACTTGAAATGTACCCCATATGCAGTCTTATTTATAATGCACCCCATAAGCAGTCTTATTTACAATGTACTAGATATGCAGCCTTACTTATAATGTACCTCATATGCAGTCTTATTTATAATGCACCCCATATGCAGCCTTACTTATAATGTACCCCATATGCAGCCTTACTTGAAATGTACCCCATATGCAGTCTTATTTATAATGCACCCCATAGGCAGTCTTATTTATAATGCACCCCATATGCAGCCTTACTTATAATGTACTCCATATTCAGCCTTATTTATAATGTACCCCATATGCAGCCTTATTTATAATGTACTCGATATGCAGCCTTATTTATAATGTACTCCATATGCAGCAGTACTTATAATGCACCCCCATATGCAGCCGTACTTATAATGCACCCCCATATGTAGCCATACTTATAATGCACCCCCATATGAGCCTACTTATAATGCACCCCCATATGCAGCCGTACTTATAATGCACCCCCATATGCAGCCGTACTTATAATGCACCCCATATGCAGCCGTACTTATAATGCACCCCCATATGCAGCCGTACTTATAATGCACCCCATATGCAGCCGTACTTATAATGCACCCCCATATGGCAGCCGTACTTATAATGCACCCCCATATGCAGCCGTACTTATAATGCACCCCATATGTCAGCCGTACTTATAATGCACCCCCATATGCAGCCGTACTTATAATGCACCCCATATGCAGCTACTTATAATGTACCCCATATGCAGCCGTACTTATAATGCACCCCATATGCAGCCGTACTTATAATGCACCCCCATATGCAGCCGTACTTATAATGCACCCCCATATGCAGCCGTACTTATAATGCACCCCCATATGCAGCCGTACTTATAATGCACCCCCATATGCAGCCGTACTTATAATGCACCCCCATATGCAGCCGTACTTATAATGCACCCCCATATGCAGCCGTACTTATAATGCACCCCATATATGCAGCCGTACTTATAATGCACCCCATATGAGCCGTACTTATAATGCACCCCCATATGCAGCCGTACTTATAATGCACCCCATAGGCAGCCTTACTTATAATGTACCCCATATGCAGCCTTTCTTATAATGCACCCCCATATGCAGCCGTACTTATAATGCACCCCCATATGCGCCGTACTTATAATGCACCCCCATATGCAGCCGTACTTATAATGCACCCCATATGCAGCCGTACTTATAATGCACCCCATATGCAGCCGTACTTATAATGCACCCCATATGTAGCCGTACTTATAATGCACCCCCATATGCAGCCGTACTTATAATGCACCCCATAGGCAGCCTTACTTATAATGTACCCCATATGCAGCCTTACTTATAATGCACCCCCATATGCAGCCGTACTTATAATGCACCCCCATATGCAGCTGTATTATAATGCACCCATATGCAGCCGTACTTATAATGCACCCCCATATGCAGCCGTACTTATAATGCACCCGCATATGCAGCTACTTATAATGCACCCCATATGCAGCCGTAGTTATAATGCACCCCCATAGCAGCCGTACTTATAATGCACCCCATATGCAGCCGTACTTATAATGCACCCCCATATGCAGCCGTACTTATAATGCACCCCATATGTAGCCATACTTATAATGCACCCCCATATGCAGCTGTACTTATAATGCACCCCCATATGCAGCGTACTTATAATGCACCCCCATATGCAGCCGTACTTATAATGCACCCCCATATGCAGCCGTACTTATAATGCACCCCCATATGTAGCCGTACTTATAATGCACCCCCATATGCAGCCGTACTTATAATGCACCCCCATATGTAGCCGTACTTATAATGCACCCCCATATGCAGCCGTACTTATAATGCACCCCCATATGTAGCCGTACTTATAATGCACCCCCATATGCAGCCGTACTTATAATGCACCCCATAGGCAGCCTACTTATAATGACCCCATATGCAGTCTTATTTATAATGCACCCCATATGCAGCCGTACTTATAATGCACCCCCATATGCAGCCGTACTTATAATGCACCCCATATGCAGCCGTACTTATAATGCACCCCATATGCAGCCGTACTTATAATGCACCCCCATATTAGCGTACTTATAATGCACCCCATATGCAGCCGTACTTTATGCCCCCCATATGCAGCCGACTATAATGCGCCCCATATGCGCCGTAGTTATAAATGCAGCCCTATATGCCTTACTTTAATGCCCCCTATATGGCAGCCGTACTTTATGAAGGCACCCCTAGGCAGCCTCACTTATAATGACCCCATAGGCAGCCTACTAGTAATGCACCCCATGTTGCGCGATGTAACTTATAGGCGCCTTGCAGCCGTACTTATAATGCACCCCCAGACGCAGCCGACTCTCATTGCCCCCACATAGGCTGCCTTCCTTTGTACCCCATATAGCCCTCTACATAAAGTATCACCCCAGCAAAAACAAGCCGTTACTTTTATAATGACCGTATGCAGCTGTACACTTTTAAGCACCCATTGCATCTAGTCAGTGATAATGCACCTGAAGCAGCCGTACTTATAAACACCCCAATTAAGCAGCCGTCTTAATGAATGCACCCATAGCACGTATATATAAATTTACTCCATATGGCACCTTACTTTATGTACCACAAGCAGCTGTATTATAAGCCACCCCCATATCACTTTTATTACAATGCACCCCATTGTAGCCGTACTTATAAGCACCCTTATGTGCGTATATAATGACCCAATGCAGCCTACTTAAAAATGCCCAATTCATAATGCAGCCGTCTTATATGGCACTCCCATAGCTGCGACGTTATAATTTCACCCCTAGGGAGCCTTACTGTAATTTAATTACTCATATGCAGCCTTACTTATAATGCACCCGCATATGCAGCTGTACTTATAATGCACCCCATATGCAGCCGTAGTTATAATGCACCCCCATATGCAGCTGTACTTATAATGCACCCCATATGCAGCCGTACTTATAATGCACCCCCATATGCAGCCGTACTTATAATGTACTCCATATGCAGCCTTACTTATAATGCACCCCCATATGCAGCCGTACTTATAATGCACCCCCATATGTAGCCGTACTTATAATGCACACCCCATATGTAGCCGTACTTATAATGCACCCCCATATGTAGCCGTACTTATAATGCACCCCCATATGCAGCTGTACTTATAATGCACCTCCATATGCAGCCGTACTTATAATGCACCCCCATATGTAGCCGTACTTATAATGCACCCCCATATGCAGCCGTACTTATAATGCACCCCCATATGCAGCCGTACTTATAATGCACCCCCTTAACAAAAATAATAAATCCAATACTCACCTCCTGGCTACTGCGCTGCTCACTGTTCTCCCTCTCAGCGTCTGACTGCCGGCGCCGGGCAGTGACATCATTGCGCCCGCTGTCAGACGCTGAGAGGGGGATTATGGGAGAGAAGGAGCGCTCGCTCCTTCTCTCTCAATGCGGTCAGCTATATTGGCTGGATGCCGATACAGCTGACTTTCCGATGACGGGCGGGGGGCCCACTGCTGGCACAGGGCCCCCCACCGCCGGCTCAGGCCCCATAGCGGCCGGGCGGCAGAGCAGGGAGATTGATCTCTCCTGCTCTGCCGCAGAAAGTAACTGTGTCGGCGTGCTGTGCATGCCGATACAGTTACAGTAGAGTAGCTCCAGGTGGGCCCCCTCAGAGCGCGGGGCCCGGGGCCACCGCCTCCTCTGCCCCCCCGGTAGCTACGCTACTGGCTGGCAAACATTTTCCCCTGTGTGGTACACCTCAACCTTCTCCATAACAAGTATTTAACACCCAGCAAAAACACCCACCCTTGTTAGGATTTTGATAATGGCTGTAGCAGCATAGAACACGTTAACCCTGGTGATCTAGTGGCAGTGGATAATGAGACGTGGAAGAAGGCCTGATTAAAAACAAGGCCCAATTTAAAGGAGCGGGTCTCCTAGACTTGGAATGCCCATACACTTAGTATATGGGCTGGCAAACATTTCCCCTGTGTGGTACACCTCAACCTTTTTCAGAACAAGTCTTTTACGAACAGCCTACCCACCCACCCTTGTTAATAATGCGACACTGGCTGTAGCTGCACAGAACACGTAAACCCTTTTGATCTAGTGGCGGTGGATGATGAGACGTGGAGGAAGGCCTGATTAAAAACTAGGCCCAATTTCAAGGAGCGGGTCTCCTAGATTTGGAATTTCCATACACTGGGAGTCAAACATTTCCCCCTGGGAGTAGATATCAACATAGTGTGTAAATTTTTTTTTTAGGGGCATCATAAACATCTTACAAAACTGTAATGTGATTTCCTACACAGTTGCTGCTGGGAAGGTGCAGGTTTTTAGTAAAAATATGGCGGACGAATTGTTGGATGAAGTGATCAGGAAAACGGGCATGGTGATGACAGGAATGGAAAAGTACAGTCATGGCCAAAAGTTTTGAGAATGACACAAATATTATTTTTTCACATGATCTGCTGCCCTCTGGTTTTTATGTGTGTTTTGACAGATGTTTTTATCACAGACAGAAATATAATTGCAAACATATGAGTAACAAAAGCTTATATTGACAGTTAGAATGAGTTAATGCAGCAAGCCAATATTTGCAGTGTTGACCCTTCTTCTTCAAGACATCTGCAATTCTCCCTGGCATGCTCTCAATCAACTTCTGGACCAAATACTGATTTATAGCAGTCCATTCTTGCACAATCAATGCTTTCATTTTGTCAGAATTTTTAGGTTTTTGTTTGTCCACCCGTCTCTTGATGATTGACCACAAGTTCTCAATGGGATTAAGATCTGGGGAGTTTCCAGGCCATGGACCCAAAATCTCTATGTTTTGTTCCCTGAGCCATTTAGTTATCACCTTTGCTTTATGGCAAGGTGCTCCATAATGCTGGAAAAGGCATTGTTGATCGTCAAACTGCTCTTGGAGGGTTGGGAGAAGTTGCTCTTGGAGGACATTCTGGTACCATTCTTTATTCATGGCTGTGTTTTTAGGCAAGACTGTGAGAGAGCCGATTCCCTTGGCTGAGAAGCAACCCCACACATGAATGGTTTCAGGATGCTTAAAAGTTGGCATGAGACAAGACTGGTGGTAGCGCTCACCTTGTCTTCTCCGAATGAGGCGTTTTCCTGATGTCCCAAACAATCGAAAAGGGGATTCATCAGAGAAAATAACTTTACCCCAGTCCTCAGCAGTCCACTGCCTGTACCTTTTGCAGAATATCAGTCTGTCCATGATGTTTTTTCTGAAGAGAAGTGGCTTCTTTGCTGCCCTCCTTGAGACCAGGCCTTGCTCCAAGAGTCTCCGCCTCACAGTGCAGATGCACTCACACCTGCCTGCTGCCATTCCTGAGCAAGCTCTGCACTGCTGGTAGCCCGATCCCGCAGCTGAAACACTTTTAAGAGACGGTCCTGGCGCTTGCTGGTCTTTCTTGGGCGCCCTGGAGCCTTTTTGGCAACAATGGAACCTCTCTCCTTGAAGTTCTTGATGATGCGATAGATTGTTGACTGAGGTGCAATCTTTCTAGCTGCGATACTCTTCCCTGTTAGGCCATTTTTGTGCATTGCAATGATGACTGCACGTGTTTCTTTAGAGATAACCATGGTTACCAGAAGAGAAACAATGATGCCACGCACCAGCCTCCTTTTAAAGTGTCCAGTGGTGTCATTCTTACTTAATCATGACAGATTGATCTCCAGCCATGTCCTCATCAACACCCACACCTGTGTTAATGGAGCAATCACTGAAAAGAGGTTAGCTGGCCCTTTTAAGGCAGGGCTGCAATGATGTTGAAATGTGTTTTGGGGGATAAAGTTCATTTTCTAGCCAAATATTGACTTTGCAAGTAATTGCTGTTAAGCTGATCACTCTTCATAACATTCTGGAGTATATGCAAATTGCCATTAGAAAAATTGAAGCAGTAGACTTTGTAAAAATTAATATTTGTGTCATTCTCAAAACTTTTGGCCATGACTGTACATGATTAATAACAGCAGTGGCTATGGGAGGTATGAGATCCAGGATACAGCCTACAATGATTCGTTGTTTAACCACCATCAATTACCAGAATCGGTTTCATGCCCGTCAGAAGATCGGTGTAATAGATGCGCGTGTCAGACTCGGCCTAAGAAATGCCTGTCCAAAATATGTTGCCAAACACGCACGTGTCTGTATAAAGGACAAAGTGCAACATGTTCGTGAGATGCTGAATTACAGAAAGCAGATCAGTGTCAGAGGAAAACCAAACAAACTGATGAATGCTCATGAAAAACTAAGTTTAAAGAGGAGTGCACCGTCCGTAACTATAAACACACCCGTGGCACAAGCTTCTTCATCTTCACCCATATATATTAACAATAAGATCCAAATGTCCCAATGGAAAAATATTTGTCAGAGTGTAACGAACATGTTAAAGGAATGCCACTAAACGTACATAACCTTGACCCTTGGAAACCAGATTTGCTCTTTACAAGATATGGACGATGATGGTATTGATGACGACTTTGAAACTTACCACATCCACACCAAGAAGATGAAGATTACAGCTGCAAAAAATGTACAAAAAAGGCCGTGAATGTCTGGAAAATCATTTTCTCTAGGGCTAAGTTAGCCTCTTACTAAAGTGGTACCGAATGATGCATACACAGTTCTCATGTCTACTCAGCGTGAGATGCTTGAAAAATTAAGTATTCTGATTTGTCCATGACCACTTTTTGAAAGCGAGCAGAAAAGAAGGATGATATAGCTGGAAGACGTGTGATTTTGGTCAGTAAGGAGGTGATGTCAGGTACAGATAGCACATACAAAAATATCCCATGGTGGCATACAAATAGTGCCACAAATGAGGGGCAAAAGCCCAAAGAGCAACAAAGTGCACCCGCTCCAGAACAACATGTACACCAGGAGAAAGCAGAGCCAACAGGTGACAAAAAGTAATAATGAAAGTTATATTTTATTTATTACAAAAATACAAAGCTTAATAAAACAAGCAATATCATGCAAGAGGTAATGGTAAGAAAATGACTCAAAGCAGAAATACCAAAGGTGCCCCAGGACGATCGATCCCCCCCATATGTAGGAGTCCATATGAGAAATAATCGCTACAAGAAACCCCCCATATAGTGTGGCATAAGTGTGAACCCCACTGCCTGCCCAGGACGCTCCTTTCCCCTCCAGAGTCCAATACTTTTGGTAAGTGTCCCTCTTACTATTTTTGGGTTCAAGTTTGAACCCTTGTACCTATGGTATTTCTTGCACTGGCGAGGATTCTTTTCTGGACACTCACCCATCTTGATATATGCCCTTATGCCACACTATATGGGGGGTTTCTTGTAGCGATTATTTCTCATATGGACTCCTACATATGGGGGGGATCGATCGTCCTGGGGCACCTTTGGTATTTCTGCTTTGAGTCATTTTCTTACCATTACCTCTTGCATGATATTGCTTGTTTTATTAAGCTTTGTATTTTTGTAATAAATAAAATATAACTTTCATTATTACTTTTTTGTCACCTGTTGGCTCTGCTTTCTCCTGGTTTACAGGTACAGATAGGTAGATCTGTGTGTCATCGGCGCAGTGATGATATTGCAAACCGTGCCATTACATCAGCTGTCCCAGGCCGAAGGTGTAGATGGAGAAGAGTAGGGGTCCTAGAACAGAGCATTGGGGAACACCGAAAGACAGGTGTCAAGATCCCGTCTGGGTTGGAGCCGATGTTACTGCAAACACTAGGGGAAGCAGAGGCAGGTAGCGTAGTCAGGTGGCAGCCGGAGGTCGGTACACAGGAAAGGCAGTTAGGTAACAGAGGAGCAGGCAGATTACGTAGTCAGGTGGCAGCCGGAGGTCGGTACACAGGAAAGCAGTGTTTGTAGCAATGGATCAGGCGGAGAGCGTAGTCAGAAGGCAGGCCGAGGTCGGTTCACAGGAGAGCAGTGTTTGTAGCAATGGATCAGGCGGAGAGCGTAGTCAGAAGGCAGGCCGAGGTCGGTTCACAGGAGAGCAGTGTTTGTAGCAATGGATCAGCAGGAAACGCTTGACTAAAGGCTTGGAGCTCAATAATCTCGCAATGACACACCCACAGGGCCAGGTTTATATAGGGTGTGTAATTGGCAATCAGAGGCCCAATCAAGAGAGCACTAGGTGTAGCCAATCAGGAAGAACAGTCAATGGTATCTGGGTTCAGCAAGGAACTTTGCAGCCAACAGAATAGCTCAGATGGTAGAGCTGCTGGCCAGTAGACAAGAGGTACTGGGTTCGACTCCTGACAGTACTCCCCTCTTCCAGGATGGCCTCTGGACATCTCAGGAGCTGGCTTATCCGGGTACCTCTGATGAAAGGCTCTTGTTAGTCTAGGAGCATGGACGTTGTCCCTTGGTTCCCATGAATTTTCCTCTGGTCCGTAACCCTTCCACTGCACCAGATACTGCAGTTTACCTCTGAATTTTCGGGAGTCCAGAATCTTATCCACAATGTATTCTTCTTCACCACGGATCCTTTCTGGTGGAGGAGGTGGCTGAATTCTTCCTGGAAACGGGTTTTCACAGAAGGGTTTGAGCAAGGATATGTGAAACACTGGATGAATCTTTAGATTGTTGGGAAGTTTTAAACGAAAAGCAACCTGGTTAATTTTTGCAGAAATTTGAAAAGGTCCAATGAATTTCTGACCCAATTTGGAGGATGGCACATGTGTCTTAAGGTTTTTAGTGGACAGCCAAACTTTGTCTCCAACCTGAAGAGCAGGGGGCACTCTCCGATGTTTATCTGCTGCTTCCTTATATACTTCCTGGGTCTTGAGTAATATCTCTGATAATTCCTTCTGGGATTCCTGTAATTTTGCAAGCCTGTCATTTACAGCAGGAATGGGAGTGTTCACTGGCAGATTAGGGATAAATACTGGATGTACTCCATAATTAGCAAAAAATGGGGTTTGAGATGTAGCGCTATGTATGGAGTTGTTGTAGGCAAACTCTGCTGTTGGTAAATAGTCCACCCAGTCATCCTGAAGATAGGAAATGAAGCAACGGAGGTATTGCTCCAAAGTCTGGTTCGTTCTCTCCGTCTGGCCATTGGACTGAGGATGGAAAGCGGTAGAAAGATTCACCGTGACTCCCAAGGCTGTACAGAAACTCTTCCAAAATTTTGACGTAAACTGAACGCCTCTGTCAGACACCACGCTGTCAGGAATTCCATGTAACCTGAATACCTCTTTGATTATCAGTTCTGCAGTTTTTTCAGCAGTAGGAATTCCTTCAGTTGGAATAAAGTGGGCCATTTTTGTGAGTCGGTCCACTATGACAAGGATGACGGTCATCTGTTTGGAAGGGGGTAGTTCCACAATAAAATCCATGGAAATAGATCCCCAAGGCCTGGATGGAACTGGAAGTGGTTGCAAGAGTCCTAGAGGAGACAATCGTGGGGTCTTGTTTCGTGCGCATGTTAAACAGGTTGAAACATATTTCCTCACGTCCTTCCTACAATTAGGCCACCAAAAGAAACAAAGTAGTAAGTCTTGTGTTTTTGCAACTCCAGGATGTCCTGCCAGTTTAGAATCATGGACACTTTTGAGGACTTCAAGGCGAGAAGATTCAGGTACATATATTTTGTGTTTCTGCATCCAAAACCCCTCTTTGAATGAAAGATCGACGTCTTCCGAAGGATGGTTAAGGAAAGAGTCCTCTTGATATCCATCTTTAATTCTATTACATAGTCCTCTAGAGTGCAATATTCCCAAAAAATTTTTAGGGCCTAGAATTGTATCGTCATTACTAGACCTCTCCTGAGGTTCCGAACACATCCTGGACAGGGCGTCAGCCTTGCCATTTCTTGAACCAGGCCGGTAAGAAATTATAAAATTGAATCTTGAGAAAAATAAGGCCCATCGTGCTTGTCTTGCAGACAATCTTTTTGCTGTACGGAGGAATTCAAGATTCTTGTGGTCCGTGAGGACAGTCACAGGGTGATTGGCACCTTCCAAAAGATGTCTCCATTCGGAGAAGGCAACTTTAATGGCTAACAGTTCTTTATTACCGATGTCGTAGTTCTTTTCTGCAGATGACATGGTGTGGGAAAGAAACGCATATGGGTGAAGTTGCATTTTGTCCCCAACTCGCTGAGACAGAATGGCTCCCACTGCAGAGTCCGAGGCGTCCACTTCGACAGTAAATGGCAATTCAGGATTTGGGTGTACTAACAATGGAGCAGACGTAAAAAGAGTTTTCAATTTGTCAAAAGCCTCCTGTGCCTCCGGAGACCAGAAAAATGCTTTGGTCTTTTTTGTTAGTGTAGTAATTGGTAGAATGATCCGTGAAAAGTTCTTTATAAATTTTCGGTAAAAATTTGCAAATCCTATGAAACGCTGGACGTCTTTTAAATTTCTTGGAACAGCATTGATTTTGCCGGGATCCATGCTCAGACCTTCTGGGGAGATGATATATCCCAGAAATTGGATACTGGTTTGTTCAAACTCACATTTTTCAAGTTTAATGTAAAGATGGTTCTCCTGTAGTCGTTCCAAGACTAACTGGACGTGCCTGCGATGCTCTTCCAAGGTGTCTGAAAATATAAGAATGTCATCGAGATAAGCCACAACGAATTGGTCCAAGAAATCTCGAAATACATCATTAATAAAATGTTGAAAGGTGGCTGGGGCATTGCTAAGACCAAAGGTCATAACCAGAGATTCAAAATGTCCATATCTCGTTCTGAAGGCTGTCTTCCACTCATCTCCTGGGCGAATCCGTATGAGGTTGTAAGCCCCTCTAAGATCCAGCTTCGTAAAGATTTTCGCAGAACGGAGTCTCTCAAATAGTTCAGGAATCAAGGGTAGCGGGTAGCGATTCTTGACAGTGATATTATTCATCTCTCTGTAGTCAATACATGGCCGCAGAGTGGAGTCTTTCTTTTCAACAAAGAACAGGGGTGCCCCAGCTGGAGATGTGGAAGGTCGAATAAAGCCTTTCTCTAAATTTTCATCCAGGAACTTTCTTAATACCTTCAATTCAGGTTCGGAAAGATTGTAAATCCGTCCAAATGGAATGGTTGCTCCTGGCAGCAATTCAATGGGACAGTCGTAAGGACGGTGAGGAAGTAATTGATCTGCTTTCTTCTTACTGCAGACATCAGAGAACTGCTGATATTGAGGTGGTAGTTTCTCTTCCTTCTCATGCGAAATCTCAGAGATTTGGACTTGTTGGAGAACAGGGGGTTCCTTATGACAATTATTCTTACAGTAGTCAGATGGAAAGGTGATGGTCCTTGATGCCAGTTGATAGAAGGGTTATGGACTGAAAACCAGGGGATCCCTAGAATAAC
This sequence comes from Oophaga sylvatica, assembly GCA_033576555.1. Lineage (NCBI taxonomy): Eukaryota > Metazoa > Chordata > Amphibia > Anura > Dendrobatidae > Oophaga > Oophaga sylvatica. The sequence goes on from JARQOD010000001.1 coordinate 517,706,721, forward strand.
CGGAAATTTCGGAGATGAAATAAGGTGGAAAACTGACAGCTTCATGATGATCCGGTTCGATACAAATCTCCAGTTCGATTGTCTCATGCGTGACAGGTCCAGAAGACAAGGGTGATCCATCCACAGTTTCCATTTCAATTGGTGTGGATTTGGTCCTACTGGAAATATTATTATCACGTGTAAATTTTAAGTCCATAAAATTTCCTCCTGCTCCCGAATCCAACAGGGCAGAGCATTGTATTTTTTGGGTGCCCATTACAACCTGAATGGTGATTACAAAATGAGATGATGTAGAATGTATTTTGTCTATTTCTGGCGTTACTGATGAGATAGTCTGCAAGATGGAATCCGACTGCTGAGAAAGGTCCATATTGCTGGCAGACCTGTTGTTGGTAAAGGCTATAGTCCTTTTGTTAGGACAGTTGATGGCATAGTGTCCAGGGTCCCCACAATAGAGGCAGAGATGTTCTGCACGTCGCCTCTCCTTCTCCTGTGCAGAGAGTGGTCTTCGGATGACGTCGATCTGCATCGGTTCAGACACGCCTTGCGTCTTTTCTTGGTGGTCCGATGCTGAAAATGAGAAGCCAGGGCTATTCCCAAGTGCTCGCAGTCTCTCCTTTCTCCTTTCAGTAAGTCTCTGGTCAATCCGGATACATAGTTGAATAAAGTCCTCCAACTGGTCAGGGGTCTCAACCCTGGCAAGCTCGTCTTTCACTGGTTCTGATAACCCTCGTCGAAATTGACTTCTCTGGGCCGCTGGATTCCAGGTGGTGTCGGCCACCCAGCGACGGAACTCCGATGTATATTCCACAACAGAGCGACGTCCTTGGCGCAAATTATGTAATTTGGTTTCTGCTGTGGCACAGCAGTTTGGGTCATCAAAAACTTGATTCATAGCTGCGATGAAAGCTTCCAGGTCATTAAGGAGGGCATAGTCCTTTTCTACATAAGGTGAAGCCCAAGCAAGAGCTTCATCCGTCAGGAGATTTATCATGAAAAAAACTTTCTTCCTCTCAGTGGTAAAGGGAGCAGGTTGCATCTGGAAGTATATGCGGCATTGATTGAGGAATCACTGAACTTTGCAGGCAGCGGCAGCCGCGCGTGTGATTCGGACCCTGAATTGCGCACGTCCAGAAGTTGTTTTTGTAGCTCAATTACTTCCTGTTGTATCGCCGTGAAATCAGTTTGTAACTTGGCATATTTTCCTTGAGAGTCAGTACAAAAACTTTGAAGCTCCGTAACTTGCCGCCTCAGGGTGTTCACAGCGGACTCCATTTTGGCGCGAGATTATTCTGTCAAGATCCCGTCTGGGTTGGAGCCGATGTTACTGCAAACACTAGGGGAAGCAGAGGCAGGTAGCGTAGTCAGGTGGCAGCCGGAGGTCGGTACACAGGAAAGGCAGTTAGGTAACAGAGGAGCAGGCAGATTACGTAGTCAGGTGGCAGCCGGAGGTCGGTACACAGGAAAGCAGTGTTTGTAGCAATGGATCAGGCGGAGAGCGTAGTCAGAAGGCAGGCCGAGGTCGGTTCACAGGAGAGCAGTGTTTGTAGCAATGGATCAGGCGGAGAGCGTAGTCAGAAGGCAGGCCGAGGTCGGTTCACAGGAGAGCAGTGTTTGTAGCAATGGATCAGCAGGAAACGCTTGACTAAAGGCTTGGAGCTCAATAATCTCGCAATGACACACCCACAGGGCCAGGTTTATATAGGGTGTGTAATTGGCAATCAGAGGCCCAATCAAGAGAGCACTAGGTGTAGCCAATCAGGAAGAACAGTCAATGGTATCTGGGTTCAGCAAGGAACTTTGCAGCCAGCAGAATAGCTCAGATGGTAGAGCTGCTGGCCAGTAGACAAGAGGTACTGGGTTCGACTCCTGACAACAGGTGACGAGTTGAGGAGGTGTGGGAGAGGAAGACAATGAATGTCCCCCTAACAGTCTTGTTGTTTTTTAAAGATTCTGCCGATAACCCCGAAAAGGCCGTTTGCACCATCGGCCATGCCCGCATCAGCAGGGGTATCAAAACTACCAGCCTTACCACCACCAGCATGATCAGTCATATGGCAGCAAAGCACCCAACTTTGTTGGTTAAAACCTAGGCTCCATGAACAGTGTCTGCGGGTGATACCACTGCGTCTTCCGCTGTTATGCTTGCAAGCCAATCGCCTGTCCATGGTGCATGCAAAGATGCCTCTTTCCCTGCATCTGTAGTTGCACACAAACTCAACTAGCACCATTAACAATCACGTCCACATCCTTGTCCCAACGCAGCGTTCAGTTGTCCATACCCCAGTCCTTGGAATGTAAGCGGAAATACGCAGCCAACGCCACAGTACTAAATGCACACATTTCTCGTCTGTTTGCGATGGAAATGTTGCATTTTAGGCTCGTGGAATGTGTAGGCTTTCCGCAACCTGATGGCGGTGACCGTAGCAAGGTACTCGGTCCCCATCCAGCACTATTTCTCCCGGTATGCCGTCACGATATTAGACAAGCAAGCCTGTGTCCCACAACATTACCCGTGCCATCAACAATGCAGGTACAGGGAAAGTGCACCTAACCACGGACACGTGGACAAGTGATTGTGGGCAGGAACAGTACATCTTGCTGATGGCACACTGTGTTTGCGTAGAAAAAGTCATGACCCAGTCAGAAATTGGGAGACCATGTCACAGATGTATGGAGGAGACAGTTTGGGGAAGGCTTTGTATGTCATATTTACGGTTTTGAACTGTAGCCTATGGGCAATAGGAAGACAGTGAAGGGCATGGCAGAGAGGAGAGGCTGTGGAATAACAGAGGGACAGTTGGATTACTCTGGCAGCAGAGTTTTGGATAGATTTGAGTGGTGCAACAGTGCTAGATAGGAGGGTACAGAGTATAAGGTTGCAATACTCGAGGCGGGAGATCATGAGGGCGTGCACAAACATTTTTTACGTTTCTTGTAATGTACGGATCCAGGAAATGTTTTTGAGTTGTAATGGACAGGAGAAGGCAAGGGCTTTGATATTTAGTTTGAAAGAGAGGGCAGAGTCGAGGATCACCCCGAGGCCATGAATATGCGGGAATATTTGTACCAGTGTGCCGTTCCTGCATTACACAAGCACGTGTCCCACAACATTACCCGTGTCCTCCACAATACTGGTACTTGGAAAGTCCACCTAACAAAAAACACGTGGAAAAGTGCTTGTGGTCAAGGATGATACATCTCACTGAGGGTACACAGGGTTAATATAGTGGAATCGGGGACACACTCAGACCTTGGTATGGTGGCCGTCCTCACAAACACAGAGTATTGGGTGCCCTATGTCAATCTGGGTTGCCCTGTCACGCTGTCTAATGATATGTATACAATGTCAGTAAACTATTAATACAGGAACAACACTCTATACAACAACTAGTATAGCAACATCAGCATGTAAGTATAGAATAGATTTACCTGACACGATATCTGCTGAACTCAGGGTTAATCTTGAGGACTTGATGAGCTGAAACAGGAAAGAGGTGGACCGGGATCTAACCTGACCCTAAACTGGGGTCCTAACTAATCCCTCACCTTGGAGGTACTGATAATGGTTCAGAGGTCCAAGTCTCCAACCTAACCCTGTCTCCTATCAGACCCTGAACCCTGTAATCAGTCCTAAGAAGGATCCTGACTACCACCAAAGGGATATGGGCTGATCTTAGCTAAATACACAGATTAGACATATAAGACAGACAGGATAACACTCGCTTGCATACACACTCAAACACCAAAGGAACATAAATGGTCTGGGAAATAAACTCTAACCAAGTTGAGCTTAGAACAACTAAGGAGCTCACAACTAAAGTCTATACAGATTCATTCCTATCTGTGGTCTGCATGAAGGTTTCACTGGCAACTCCCCAAGCAGACAACCAGGAATTTAAAGGAAACCAATCAACAAATAATCAATTGCAGCCGGGAGAAACTGCACCCAGTCCCAGCACCGAGCACAGACAGAATTAACTCCCTAGCTGCCAAAACAAAGAAACAGCAGCTCAGCTGTGAGAAGTCAAAATGTGCAACCGCGACGATCTTCGTGGCAATGCACACATGACAGTACCCCCCTTCTACGAGGGGCCTCCGGACCCTCAGGGCCAGGCCTGCCCGGGTGAGTTCTGTGGAAGGTCCGAACCAAACGATCTGCGTTAACATCAGACGCAGGGACCCACGTCCTCTCCTCTGGACCATACCCCTTCCAATGCACCAAGTACTGAAGGGACCGGCGATTCAGACGTGAGTCAATGATCTTTGATACTTGAAATTCCAAGTTACCATTGACCAACACAGGAGGAGGAGGTAGAGGTGACGGTATGACTGGTGCCATACCTTTTAAGTAATGACTTGTGGAACACATTATGAATTTTAAACGTAGGAGGGAGGTCCAGACGAAATGCCACAGGATTAATTATGGAACTGATCCTGTACGGCCCGATGAATCTGGGACCCAGTTTCCAGGAGGGCACTTTAAGTTTTATATTCCTGGTAGACAACCATACCAGATCGTTCACATTCAGATCTGGACCAGAAACTCTCCTCCTATCAGCCATACGTTTGTAACGGTTCCCCATTGCACTCAGATTATTCAATACACCTCTCCACACAGAAGCAAGTGACGACGAGAAACGCTCCTCCTCAGGAACCCCAGAAGGGCCCCCCCCATTGAAAGTACAAAACTGGGGATGAAAACCATATGCCCCAAAAAACGGGGACTTACCAGTGGACTCGCTCCGCCTGTTGTTAAGAGCGAACTCTGCCAGAGGCAAGAAAGAAGACCAGTCCTCTTGGTTCTCTGAGACAAAACACCGGAGATATGTCTCTAAGCTCTGATTCAGACGCTCTGTCTGACCATTGGTCTGCGGATGAAAAGCCGAGGAAAATGACAATTGCATCCCCCGACGTAAACAAAATGCCCTCCAAAATTTGGACACAAACTGAGACCCCCTATCTGACACCACATCAGAAGGCAACCCATGAAGTCTAACGATCTCCCTAATGAACACCTGCGCCAGAGTTTTAGCATTAGGGAGTGCAGGAAGAGCAACGAAATGTGCCATCTTACTGAACCTGTCAACAACCACCAGTATGACAGTATTCCCTGACGACGGAGGAAGGTCCGTAATGAAGTCCATAGATAAATGAGTCCATGGATGCTCCGGAAGTTTCAAGGGTAAAAGGGTCCCAGACAGACGGGTATGAGGGGTTTTAGAGCGAGCACACACCCCACATGACGCGACAAAAGTTATAACATCTTTATTAGCATTAGGCCACCAAAACCGGCGAGAAAGGAGATCTAAAGTAGCCTTACTCCCTGGATGTCCTGCTAGAGCAGAATTATGATGTGCCTCAATAACCTTTTGTCTCAACAGATTTGGGACAAACAGTCTCCCTGGTGGTCCTGCAGGGGCGTCCCCCTGAGCCTCTAACACCTCCTCCTCAAGCTCAGAAAATACAGCCGACACTACCACCCCCTCCTGAAGGATAGGACTCGGGTCATCCGTTTTCCCGGCAACTGGGAAACTGCGAGACAAGGCATCAGCCTTTACATTCTTAGACCCCGGGCGATAAGTGACGACAAAATTAAACCTGGTAAAAAACAACGACCATCGAGCTTGTCTGGAATTCAGACGCTTAGCGGATTCCAAATACAACAGGTTCTTGTGATCAGTAATAACGGTAACCGGGTGGACTGCCCCCTCCAAAAAGTGACGCCATTCTTCAAAAGCTAACTTAATGGCCAAAAGTTCCCTATTGCCGATATCATAATTCCTTTCGGCGGACGACAATTTCTTAGAAAAGAAAGCGCACGAATGCCATTTACCAGGGGACGGACCCTGGGACAATATAGCACCCACCCCTACGTCAGACGCATCCACCTCCACAATGAACGGCTGAGATGCATCTGGTTGGATGAGAACGGGTGCCGAAGCAAAACATTTCTTCAAAGAGGAAAAGGCTTGGCAAGCTTTGTCCGACCATTTAGAAAAATCCGTCCCTTTTCTTGTCATGTCAGTGAGAGGTTTGACGACAGATGAGAAATTACAAATAAATTTCCGGTAGTAGTTAGCAAACCCCAAAAAACGCTGCAGAGCCTTAAGATCCCCTGGCTGATCCCATTCAAGCACTGCTCTCACCTTTTCAGGGTCCATACGGAAACTGGAGGCTGACACCAAAAAACCCAAAAACTGAAGTTCCTGTACGGCAAATACACACTTCTCCAGTTTGGCGTATAATTTATTGTCTCGCAAGATCTGCAACACCTGTCTCACATGCTCCTGATGAGACACAAGATCTGGCGAGTAAATTAAAATGTCGTCCAAATATACAACCACAAACAGCCCCACAAGGTGACGAAAAATGTCATTAACAAAATGTTGGAATACTGCTGGTGCAGTAGTCAGACCAAAAGGCATGACTAGGTTCTCATAATGTCCCTCCGGCGTGTTAAACGCCGTTTTCCACTCATCCCCCTCTTTTATCCTAATCAGATTATACGCCCCCCTGAGATCCAATTTAGAAAACCATTTGGCGCCAACAATTTGATTGAAGAGATCAGGAATAAGAGGGAGTGGATACGGATCTCGAACAGTAATCCGATTAAGTTCGCGGAAATCCAAGCAAGGGCGTAGGCCTCCATCTTTCTTCTTCACAAAGAAGAACCCCGCGGCTACTGGGGAAGATGAAGGTCTAATATGCCCTTTGGCCAGACTTTCAGAAATATAATCTTTCATAGCCTGCCTCTCAGGACCAGAAAGATTATACAACCTAGCTTTAGGCAACTTAGCATCAGGAAGGAGATTAATAGAGCAGTCATACACGCGATGAGGAGGCAACTCCTGACACCCCTCCTCAGAGAAAACATCCCCAAAATCCTCCAAAAAAGGAGGCAATGTACTAGGCACGACCGCACTGATGACTGTGTTCATGCAGTTGCTTTTGCAAAACTCACCCCATTGGCTTATTTCTCTGGACTGCCAATTAATCACAGGGTTATGTTTAACCAACCAAGGAAGTCCCAACACAATGGGAGTAGGTAGACCCTCCAACACATAACAAGATAATTGTTCCCTATGTATTGCCCCTACCCGAAGGTCAATGTTATGAACCTCATGAACAAAGCTACCTTGGCCGAGAGGCCTGGCGTCAATGGAGAATATAGGGATCGGTTTGACCAATACACTCAGATGCATACCTTGAGCCTGAGCAAACTGAGCGTCAACCAGATTAGCCCCGGAACCACTATCAAGAAGAACAGACAATCTCTCCACTCTCGTACCAACTACCACCTCCACTGGTACAAGGAACTGAGAAGAACTGGCGGATGAAATACATACTCCCAGGTTGTCGTCCACCACACAACCTGGGATTAACAGTTTTCCGGCGACTTTTGGCTCAACAAGGCACGGGATGGACATTCTCCAACAAAATGTCCCTCTTTCCCGCAGAAAAAACATCTTCTAGTCCTGCGGCGTACCGCCAATCCCCTCCTACGAAATGATGTCCCTCCCAACTGCATAGGCTCATCCGAACAGACAAGGGGAACCTCAACATAAGGGACTTTAGTGGTAGGTGGAGAAACAACAGGGAGTGGGGTTACCTCACCCCTCTCCCGAAGCCGTCTATCAGTACGGATAGCTAAGGCCATAGCAGCCTCCAGAGAAGGAGGAGACTCATACTGAGCCAAAACGTCTTTTAATTTATCAGAAAGCCCATGACAAAACTGGCTCCTAAGAGCTGGGTCATTCCACTGAGTATCTGTGGCCCATCTACGAAACTCAGAAGCAAATTCCTCTGCCGGACGATCTCCCTGCTGTATCTTACGTAATTTTGTCTCAGCAAGAGAGACCCGATCTGGGTCATCATATACCAATCCCAGGGCAGTAAAAAATTGATCTACAGACAGTAGAGCCGGGGATCCCGGAGGAAGGGAAAATGCCCAGGATTGAGGGTCCCCTTGCAGAAGTGAGATAACAATTCCCACTCTCTGCTCCTCACTCCCTGATGATCGAGGCCGAAGCCGAAAATACAATTTACATGCCTCCCGGAAGGTGAAAAATTTGTCTCGCCCACCAGTGAATCTGTCCGGGAGAGCAACCTTAGGTTCAACTCTGGTTTGCTCCAGGGGAGACAAAACTTTGGACTTAATGTCCGTCAGCTCCATGGATAATCCCTGCAACTGCAGAGCCAGCTGGGCTACTGGATCCATGGTAACTGGAGATAATTTTTATGGCCAGTGAAAATGTCACGCTGTCTAATGATATGTATACAATGTCAGTAAACTATTAATACAGGAACAACACTCTATACAACAACTAGTATAGCAACATCAGCATGTAAGTATAGAATAGATTTACCTGACACGATATCTGCTGAACTCAGGGTTAATCTTGAGGACTTGATGAGCTGAAACAGCAAAGAGGTGGACCGGGATCTAACCTGACCCTAAACTGGGGTCCTAACTAATCCCTCACCTTGGTTCAGAGGTCCAAGTCTCCAACCTAACCCTGTCTCCTATCAGACCCTGAACCCTGTAATCAGTCCTAAGAAGGATCCTGACTACCACCAAAGGGATATGGGCTGATCTTAGCTAAATACACAGATTAGACATATAAGACAGACAGGATAACACTCGCTTGCATACACACTCAAACACCAAAGGAACATAAATGGTCTGGGAAATAAACTCTAACCAAATTGAGCTTAGAACAACTAAGGAGCTCACAACTAAAGTCTATACAGATTCATTCCTATCTGTGGTCTGCATGAAGGTTTCACTGGCAACTCCCCAAGCAGACAACCAGGAATTTAAAGGAAACCAATCAACAAATAATCAATTGCAGCCGGGAGAAACTGCACCCAGTCCCAGCACCGAGCACAGACAGAATTAACTCCCTAGCTGCCAAACACAAAGAAACAGCAGCTCAGCTGTGAGAAGTCAAAATGTGCAACCGCGACGATCTTCGTGGCAATGCACACATGACATGCCCCCACAGTGTTCAGCTCCTGCACCTCCTCCTCTTTCGCCTCCTCTTCGGCCTGCAGCTCCAAAAGGTAGCACATCAGTCACAAGCTGCAAGCACTGCTACACTGCCTAATCAAAGCGGGAACAGGCTGTACTGAAGCTAATATGCTTCTGTGACAAATGCCACAATGCTGAAGCGTTGTGGACAGCTCTGAAACAGCAGGCATATCGGTGGATGAGACTGCTGAACTCACAGCCAGGTATGTTTGTGTGTGACAGTGGGTGGAACCTGGTGGCTGCTCTTTGGCGAGGCGAGCTCACAGACATGCCATGCCTGGCTCATGCACTTAACCTAATTGGTCAATGTTTTTTGAAAAGCGACATGGAGCTGGCAGATCTGCTGGTAAAAATACAACGCTCTAAATACCCATTTTAGAAAGTCAGCTACAGCTTCATCCGCCCTTGCCGTGATTCAGCAGTGATTGCTGCTTCTGGCTCACCGACTGGTGTGTGATGCACCCAGGCCTTGGAACTCTACACTGCAGATGTAGGAAAAGATTTCTGAGCAGAAGAGGGCAGTTGGTGACTAATCTGCCAGCATGAACAAGGTTGTTGGTATTCAGTTCTGTCTTCACACATAACATCTGAGGTGTGGACATGGATGTCTCACATGTGTACCATCCTCAAAAACTTTGAGGAATCCACCAAGAGGGTGAGCGTCAATGACACCATAATTAACGTCTCCATCCTGCTTATCTGTGTTCTAATTTGAATATTGAGAGATATTATAGAGCGAAAACATTTACAGTGTAACAGTTTCAAATGCAACAGTCCAAAATAACAACGATAACAATAATCCAATAATTAAACCCAAATAAAACTACCCTGCTCGTGACAGCTTACAATCTACATAATTTAACCCAAACAAAACAATCCTGCTCGTGACAACCTACAATCTAAAATGAGGTGGGGAAGATACAAATTACAGGATTTTTTTTTCCATACGGTATTTACAATGATGTTTGTACTATGATTAGTGTTGAGCGATACGATACTGCAAATATCGGATATCGGCCGATATTAGCTGTATCGGCCTTTCGATTCCGAATACCGATATTTTCGTCATATCGAATACCGGAATCGGATTTGTCACTGTCACTGTGAGTGTCCGTCGGTCGGGTCTGTCAGGAGTCAGCGGCACTTACCTGGCAGAAGATCTCCGGCGGTCACGTCCTGGACTGCTTGAGGCCGCCATTATCTTCTCCCTGGCGGTCACATGCAGTTTTTCGCGATAACTGCAGTGACTGCAGGGTAATCCCGGCCGTAAACCAGTCCGATGACGTCACCGCCGGGGAAGCAGGTAATCAGCTGTGCTGCTCCGGGATGACAGGCTCTGCCTGTCATTCTGATGTAGCAGAGCTGGATCGTCGTGGGACACTCGTTACTATGGACTGCGTCGGTCAGGTGGTATACTTTTTTTTTTTTTTTCATTTTTTTACAGGAGATCGATGGCGTCGCAGGATGAGACTGTAATAAAAGTAATGAAAAATGTGTTTTTTTTTTTTTATTAAATTAAAAAACTTTTTTATGAACATTCACCCGTCCGGGTACATCAACAATTTAACTATTTATCAACAATTTAACTATTTATCAACAATTTAACTATTTACATACAGGGACCCTGTCCGGGTTATTTATACTTCTTTGGCCGGGGTGTTCCAGGTACCACCTGGTACTCTTCTGATGCTTGCCAAACATCCGAGGCACCAAGGACCACCAGGACCTGATGACGTCGTGTGGCCTGTACTGTCAAGTCGTGACCCGCTATCTGGGTCTGTGTGGCCACCTCTTTCATCTCCCTCCGGGTCTGAACCCTATATCCGACTGAACGAACCCCAGGGGGCCTAACAGGCGCCGGGTACGGGCCAGCTATAGTTATCATGTCCATAGCTGGGGCTGCTGAGGAGACCACTGAGGGAGGCTGTGGAGATTTACGGCGTGGGGTGGGCACTTTTGCAGAGGCCTGGATGTGGGAGGCTGAAGGCTCCGAGGGTCTCACAGGTTCCTGACACTCTGGGGAGTAGGGGTCGCACCTGGTAACATTTAGGGCGTACCACCCATTGTAACCCCAGTGTCGGGTGTAAGTCACCAAGTCTCCTGGCAACAGGTCCCTCCCCGGGTGTCCTTCTGGGAGGTGAGTCTCCACGTCCCGCCGGGTCACAAAAACTTCTAAATAAAGTCCAGGCTCCTGTATCAAGCCCCAACCACCTTTCAATTTAAAGCTCCGTACTGCACCCTTACGCCGCGGCTCCCTCAGGGTTCCTTTATCCTTTCTCATCCGGTCCTTATCTGCCCGGTCCTTCTCCAGGTTACGTTGGCGAAGTTTTAGGGTTTCTCGCTGCTCCCTTTGTCGCTCTGCTTCCCGCTCCCAACGTCTCCACTCTTCCTCCTGACGCCGGTTGAAATTCTCCTCCACCAGCAGCTCCATGTCTCCACCACTCCACTGCAGCTTGCAATGTCCGGTTTGCGGCAGCTCTCCTGGCGCCCCCCAGTCCTGGCGGCGCTCCCCTGCGGAGGAAGCAGACGGCTCTAAATCAGATGACAGTCGGGGCTCCGGTACAGGCAGGTAGTGCTCTGGTGCCTGCGCGGCCTCCTCCATGAGGACGGGTGTCGCTTCTTCTGTCTCAGCGACGGGGGCAGACAGCGGGATCTGGGGTGCTGACGGTGCTGCGGTTTTTGCAGGAACGGGTGCCTCCACTGCGACAACGTCAACCGGATCACATTGCAAGGGCTCCTCTACTAGAACGGGTGCCTCACCTTCCGGTACAGACACTTCAGGTAAGAGGGATTGGCGCCGCTCCAAGTTTATTTTTAGGGCACGCCAGCTCGCTTCCATCCTGGCGACCTCCTCCCGGTGCTGGGCCAGGCCTCTTAGGGTATCCTCCGCTTCTTGCAGCGTAGGAGGGTTTACAGGCCGGGTGCCCAACGGTGATTCCGTGGCGATCGGGTCGCTTCCGTGGGGGGAGAGCTCTGACTGCTCCATCCCTTCACACTTCTGCTCGTGTCCATTAGCCATCTCTGCCAAGTCACATGTGTCATTAGCATCTGGAGAGGGCCCCTCTTTTGTAGGGAGGCGGGACCTTCGTGTTAGTTTCTGCACACTGAGGAGGATGAGGAGGCGGAAACTGAAGAGCTGTGGGGCACGATGTTACATTGCAGTACCATTTACAGTGGTCGGCCATCGTTTTCGCGCCACTGAGTGAGTGTACACCCACGAAGAGCACGCCCTTCTTCTTCACCAGTGCCTCGTCGTGACGCAGATATGGCGGAAAAAATTGGCAAATACATTCTCTGATGATTTTAGCAATTCTCAAGCACAGAGTCTATTTTACTATGTAGAAGTGTATAAACTATAAATATATGTTTATATATATATATGTCACAATGACATGTATATATATATATGTATTCTATGTGTGTATATTTTGTGTTTACAACGAAAGAAAGGGTTTTTTTTGTTGCGATATTTTGTTCCCATAGACTTACATGGGACTTCCGCTATCGGAATCGGATATCGGCGATATTTAGTGATATCGGTTATACATTCCGATCCGATATTTTTCGATATCGAGCAGTATCGCTCAACACTAACTATGATCTTACAGAGATTCGTTGTATGTGTTGTAGACCTGAGGACAAGGAGGAGGAGGACAGCATGGTCAGTCGTCCCCTTGGTGACGACACGGAAGTCTTGCCTGTTAGCAGTCTGGGACGCATTGGGCTGACTTTATGTTACGCTGCCTTTCCTGTGACCCTCGCGCTCTCAAAATTTTGGATGACAGACTAGGCAATACTGATTTGTGACACTTCTAGACCCACAGTAATCGGAGAACTTTATATCTCTTAGTCCTGAGGCAGACAGGTGTACTAAAATGTTGCAGTACCAGAGGGCCCTTATAGCGGAATTATTAATAAAATTACTATCGCAAACACTGGCAGCAGAGGACACAGTTCATTGGCCAACCAAGGAGTACAGGTGAGAGAGACAAAACTACAATACAGCAGAGGCAGTGGAGCAATGGCAAAGTTCTTGCAGAGTTTTAACAGACCCTCTCATTACCCTGACACAGAGGCGCAGGGTACTGTCAAAAGGAATGCATGTTTTGAAAGATCTGTCTTTCCTCTGTGCCTTATAAATATTGGTTATCCAATGTGGATATGAGGCATGAAGTGGCACGTGCGCTGTACTCACGGTCTTGGAGCGCACGGCGCCTCGCTCTCTGGCGGTTACTGGGCAAACGGCACCTTGCTGAATGGCAGTACCGCTTTTAGTGGTGGGAGACTACGGAAACAGTCCTTTGCAGCGCCACTGCTCCAAGGACGGAGCACGTTACTCAGCCTCCTATGCGCTGCTTGTCCACGCAAAAAATCATTGCTGTCTTGCCCGCTTTCTCTTAAGCTGGCCCCCTGCCTCTAGGTCACCAGGTCTGTCTGTGCATTTTGACGCAGCATCGGAGCTTCGGGTGCATATTGCACTGCCCCCTTGCTGCTCACACGGTCATAGCTGGGGCCTCACTCCTTCGTCTCTTTTTTTTCCCTCAGCTTCCGGGCTTGTTCCCTGTGTAAAAACAACCCCTCGTTCTGTGTAATGGGGTCTGTCCGTTCCCCTATTCCTTGTTGCCGGTAAACAGGGGACTCAGCCTAAACAGGTCCAGAACCGGCGCAGAACAGGTACCCGCCAACCTGTCATCCTGACTCCGTACATATCTGGCAAATCAGTTCCTTAATGCAAGCAGCATAGAGGGCATGTACTTCCAAATTTCAAGAGAAAATTCTACAGTACATCCACAACAGTTTCAATTTGAAGGGATTTGTGGATCATATCATTCCACAAGATGACTCTACAGTAGTCCGATACTTTAAATTTTCGGTGGAAAATAATTTCACCACTGATAGGTTGTGTATGTTTAGGATTATGTAACATCATTGGTGTGATTAATTTTTCATATCTAATAGCTTCACAATATATTCATCTTTTTCTTCAAGGCTTTTTGAATATAATGTGTTGTAAGAGTTAAAGGAAATAGTTGAGTTGTGCTTTACCTCAAATGTGAAACTACTTGTCAATTGTCATCTTTACTATTTCTCTATTCCGTGTGCGGCTAACCACCTAATTGATTTTATTGAGTTTCTTTGGCAAGAAAACAACAGCTACACCAATACCACATGCTTTTCCTAATAATTAATCATGCTGCTGAAGTAGAGGTGAGATTAGAGACCTACATAACATCTGGGGACTGTAGTCAACATGTGTCAACATGACACTGTGCCAACACCCACTGGGGTATAGCTACCATTTTGAAATAGTTTGTGCCCAGCTGAACAGAGTTGTCATTAAAAAAAATCCTTCAATAACATGTTTGATGGATTGTTTCTAGGAAACACCCATATAGTATTATTATTATTAGTATTATTATTTAGTTATTTATATTGTGCCATTAATTTCATGGTGCTGTACATGACAAGAGGTTACATACCAAGGAATAAATATCATTTAAACCAAAAAAATTACAATGACAGACTGTTACAGAGGGGAGAGAACCTTGTCTTTGCGGATTTTCATTTTGCGGGAGAATGGGAAAGAGACAGAAGGCGGGTGGTGGAGAGACAGCAGCTCGTGTGGTGGTGTAGAAGTCACATCTCCGACCACCACGCTCTCCAATTGACATCTCTTGAAATGCAGCCGAAAAGTCAAAATCTCTATCTTCAGTTCTAGACAATGCATCGGCTTCTTTTAAACGTCAACAGCCAACCAGTTAAGTATTAGTAGGTGAGGGCTTGTCAGAATCCTGCTCAGGAATACCAGGCTTCAGTTGTTGCGAGTCCTGTCCCCGTGAACTTTCACGTAATCTGGTCTGGCTCTTCCAGGAATGATTTCATCATGAAGATTTAGCCTTCATAATACAGAGACAGAGTATAAGACAGAGTACAACAGCGCCTAAGCGTTCACCCTCTGCTACTCAGACTTTCTATCTGCACAGTGACTGCCTCTAGGCGGAAGATGATGACGGTGGTAGTAGTTGTAGCATTTATCACAGTCATGAAGCTGCCATAGCAACTTTAAAACAAATTCTTTTTAACGACCTCCCCCACTGTAAAATGTGGCCTGTTTTTAAAGAAAAGCAACAGAGTGCTGTATATAACTGGAGTAACAGACAGGAAAACACTGGATTACGGGCCTAAAATCCCCAAATTTTAATCATACGGACGTATGAGGAGTGTCACAGATACACCACCCTGTAAAATATATTTTTATTTTTTTTATTGGATGCAAAAGAATGCTGGATATAACGACAGACTGGCAAATAAAGGGAATTTAGGCCAAAAATGCCTCAATTTTTGAGACACGGATGTATAAGGGTGTCACAGATATACCCCACTGTAAAATGTGGGATGTTTTTTAAAAGAATGCAACATAGTGCTGTATCTAAGTTCAGTGACACCCAGGACAAAAAAAGAAAACAGCCGTAAACTGGCCAAACTTTGAGCACACACAGATATGAGCTGCCACAGAGATACCACTACGACAAATGTGTGCCCTGTTATTTTTATTTTTGGGCTAACTAGTGCTGTATATCAGGACTGTGACACCCATTACTAAAAAGAAAACCAGCCTACACTGCCCAAACTTTGAGCACACAGATATGAGCTTCCACGGAGTACCACTACGACAAATGTGTGGCCTATATTTTTTTTTTTTTGGGCTAACTAGTGCTGTATATCAGGACTGTGACACCCAGGACAAAAAAAGGAAAACCAGCCTACACTGCCCAAACTTTGAGCACACACAGATATGAGCTGTCACGGAGATACCAGTACGACAAATGTGTGGCCTGTATTTTTTTATTTTTGGGCTAACTAGTGCTGTATATCAGTACAGTGACACTCAGGATAAAAAAAATAAAACTGAAGAAAACTGCTCAAACTTTGAGTACACACAGATATGAGCTGCCACGGAGATGCCACTACGACAAATGTGTGCCCTGTTTTTTTTATTTTTGGCTAACTAGTGCTGTATATCAGGACTGTGACACCCAGGACAAAAAAAGGAAAACCGGCCTACACTGCCCAAACTTTGAGCACACACAGATATGAGCTGCCACGGAGATACCACACCGAAACATGTGTGGCCTGTTTTTGTTTTTTTTTTGGGCTAAAAAAAATAACAGTCATGGCCAAAAGTTTTGAGAATTACACAAATATTATATTTTCACATGATCTGCTGCCCTCTGGTTTTTATATGTGTGTTTGACAGATGTTTTTATCACAGACAGAAATATAATTGCAAACATATGAGTAACAAAAGCTTATATTGACAGTTAGAATGAGTTAATGCAGCAAGTCAATATTTGCAGTGTTGACCCTTCTTCTTCAGGACCTCTGCAATTCTCCCTGGCATGCTCTCAATCAACTTCTGGACCAAATCCTGACTGATAGCAGTCCATTCTTGCACAATCAATGCTTTTCATTTTGTCAGAATTTTTAGGTTTTTGTTTGTCCACCCGTGTCTTGATGATTGACCACAAGTTCTCAATGGGATTAAGGTCTGGGGAGTTTCCAGGCCATGGACCCAAAATCTCTATGTTTTCTTCCCTGAGCCATTTAGTTATCACCCTTGCTTTATGGCAAGGTGCTCCATCATGCTGGAAAAGGCATTGTTGATCGCCAAACTGCCCTTGGAGGGTAGGGAGAAGTTGCTCTTGGAGGACATTCTGGTACCATTCTTTATTCATGGCTGTGTTTTTAGGCAAGACTGTGAGAGACCCGATTCCCTTGGCTGAGAAGCAACCCCACACATGAATGGTTTCAGGAAGCTTAACAGTTGGCATGAGACAAGACTGATGGTAGCGCTCACCTTGTCTTCTCCGAATGAGGCATTTACCTGATGTCCCAAACAATCGAAAATGGGATTCATCAGAGAAAATAACTTTACCCCAGTCCTCAGCAGTCCACTGCCTGTACCTTTTGCAGAATATCAGTCTGTCCATGATGTTTTATCTGGAGAGAAGTGGCTTCTTTGCTGCCCTCCTTGAGACCAGGCCTTGCTCCATGAGTCTCCGCCTCACAGTGCGTGCAGATGCACTCACACCTGCCTGCTGCCATTCCTGAGCAAGCTCTGCACTGCTGGTAGCGCGATCCCGCAGCTGAAACAACTTTTAAGAGACGGTCCTGGCGCTTGTTGGTCTTTCTTGGGCGCCCTGGAGCCTTTTTGGCAACAATGGAACCTCTCTCCTTGAAGTTCTTGATGATGCGATAGATTGTTGACTGAGGTGCAATCTTTCTAGGTGCGATACTCTTCCCTGTTAGGCCATTTTTGTGCATTGCAATGATGACTGCACGTGTTTCTTTAGAGATAACCATGGTTAACAGAAGAGAAACAATGATGCCAAGCACCAGCCTCCTTTTAAAGTGTCCAGTGGTGTCATTCTTACTTAATCATGACAGATTGATCTCCAGCCATGTCCTCATCAACACCCACACTGTGTTAATGGAGCAATCACTGAAAAGAGGTTAGCTGGTCCTTTTAAGGCAGGGCTGCAATGATGTTGAAATGTGTTTTGGGGGATAAAGTTCATTTTCTAGCCAAATATTGACTTTGCAAGTAATTGCTGTTAAGCTGATCACTCTTTATAACATTCTGGAGTATATGCAAATTGCCATTAGAAAAAGTGAAGCAGTAGACTTTGTAAAAATTAATATTTGTGTCATTCTCAAAACTTTTGGCCATGACTGTAAGTGCAGTCACACCTAGGCCAAAAAAATAAAACTGGCATACACTGGCCAAACTTTCAACACGCACAGATATGAGCTGTCATGGAGATACCACACCGAAACATGTGTGGCCTGTATTCCAATTACACCTGGGGCTTGCTAATATATCATACAGGTAGCAGCAGCAGCACCAGAGCACAGGAAGGGAATGGACACTCTTGATGTATGCAATGATCTATATACACACATACAGTGCCTGCAAGCCTTGCACTGATGTGTATAGAGCGAAGTACACTTCCCTGCCTACCTAACACTGAAACCTATATACTCCGGAATTAGTCCTTAGAAGGACTGTTGGTCTAGCTGGATTTCATTGGTTTAGGATGGTAGACCCCACACTGACTAAGAAATCGCCAAATCTGACCCTATCTCGGCAGCAGCTCTCCCTACACTATCTCAATCCGGAGCTGAATGCGGCGAGCAGGGCGGCGTCCGGTCTCTTAAACCCCTGATGATGCTGTGCAGCCAGCCAATCACTGCACGACCACAACAAAGATGGCTACAGCGTTTCATTGCCTGGCTGACATTCCCTGCATTGTGATTGGGTCTCTAACGTCCGCCAAAAATGCTGGGTGGAGACCCAAGTTCCCGCCGAGTAACCCCGGAAATGCTCAGTGCTCACCGAGTACCGTGATACTCGGGCGAGTAACGAGTAGTGGCTGAGCACGTTCGCTCATCACTAGTCCTATCTTTTATTTGGCAAGTATGGCTGCAAGGGAAGAACTCTGGTACACCCAGCAGAAAAAGGATGCTCTTGCTGGAATATGTACGTACAAAGGCATTGACACCCCAGGGCAAAACCGAAGGCCAAATGGTCGCGGAACTGGTGCAACTTGAAGCAGATCAAGACCGCTCCCAGGGCCCAGTGGAGGCAGGGGTCAGACAAAGTATGGACGAAATCGATCCAGGGGTCCAACCGATGCAGGCCGGCCCTACTCGCAACCAGGTTAGTATGGACCACTATCTACAAATGGCTCTACAACACTGCCCCACAGACGATCAAGAGAGACGTCTTCAGCTGATTCAGCAATACGAGGAGAGGGCCGAACGAGAGGCCCAAGCCCAGAAAGAGGCTGAGAAAGCTGAGCGAGAGGCTGAGAGAGCTGAACGGAAGCCCAAGCTCGGAGACACCATAAACTGAAGCTGCCCCGACTTGGGGCAGTAGACTTGGCCCTATCCTGGATCTCATCTTACCTAACAGACCGAACATTCAGTGTCTCCCTCTCACACACCACCTCCTCACCTTGCCCCCTGTCTGTCGGTGTTCCTCAAGGTTCAGTCCTAGGATCCCTACTCTTCTCCATCTATACCTTCGGCCTGGGACAGCTCATAGAATCCCACGGCTTGCAGTATCACCTCTACGCCGATGACACGCAGATCTACCTATCTGGACCTGACCTCACCTCCCTACTGACAAAAATCCCACAGTGTCTGTCTGCTATCTCAGCCTTCTTTTCTGCTCGCTTTCTCAAACTGAACATGGACAAAACAGAATTCATCATCTTTCCCCCACCTCATTCTTCCCCTCCACCAGACCTATCCATCAATGTCAATGGCTGCTCGCTTTCCCCAGTCCCGCATGCTCGGTGCCTTGGGGTGATCCTCGACTCTGCCCTCTATTTCAAACCACACATCCAAGCCTCGCCACCTCCTGCCGCCTCAAAATCTAAAATATTTCCCGGATCCGCTCATTCCTCAACCATGAAACCACAAAAACACTAGTGCATGCCCTTATAATCTCCCGCCTCGACTACTGCAACCTCCTACTGTCTGGCCTCCCCTCTAGCACTCTGGCACCACTCCAGTCCATCCTACACTCTGCTGCCCGACTAATCCACCTGTCTCCCCGCTATTCCCCATCCTCCCCCCTATGCCAGGCCCTTCACTGGCTTTCTATTGCCCAGAGGCTTCAGTTCAAAACCCTAACCATGAAATACAAAGCCATCCACAACCTTTCTCCTCCATACAACTGTAACATGGTCTCCCGCTACCTACCCACACGCAACCTTCGATCATCTCAAGATCTCCTTCTCGACTACCCCCTCATCTCTTCTTCCCACAACCACATACAAGACTTCTCCCGGGCTTCCCCCATACTCTGGAACTCCCTGCCGCAAAACATCAGACTTTCACCAACAACGGAAACCTTCAAGAAGAACCTGAAGACCCACCTGTTCCGACAAGCCTACAGCCTACAATGATCCTCAGTCTACTGAACCATCGCATGACCAGCTCTACCCTTTCCTAGTGTATCCTCACCCATCCCTGTAGACTGTGAGCCCTCGCGGGCAGGGTCCTCTCTCCTTCTGTACTTGTGTGTCCCTTGTCTAGCACACGTTTATTGTACCTGTCTATATTTTCCCTTTTCATATGTAAAGCGCCATGGAACAAATGGCGCTATATAAATGTGTAGTAATAATAATAATAATCTACCCCACTGAACTGTGAGTCCAATAATGTAACAACTCCTAAACCCAGGCTGGAGCATTTTCCAGCAATGCTGGATTTGAAAAAGCCAGCAGACAATACCAGCTACCTGAGGACCAATGGGCCCGATATTTAACCCCAGGGCTCAAAGGGAAAGCTCTGGAGGCGTTCGCTTCTCTCCTCAAGACCAAGATGGAAACTGTGCGGCCATCAAGCAGGCCCTGATAAAGAGGTAACAACTGACTCCCGAGGTCTACCTTAAAAAGTTCCGGAACCTCCAATGCGGCCCACTCGACAGCTACAGTGATATGATGCATAGACTCAGAACCCACTTTGACGAGTGGATCCAAGGACTATCAGTGATCACCTTTGAGCAGCTGAAGGATCTGATGATAAAAGCCCAGTTCCTACATCTTTGTCCGGCTGAGGTGTGACGGTTCGTGATGGACTGGAAGACACAAGACACGGACAAAGATCAATACAAAAAAGCCCAGACTCATATTGCTTAGGCTGGGTTCACATTGCGCTAATGGCAATTAGGTGACGGCATCAGTTACATAGCGGCACTAACCCTATGTAACGGATGCGTTAGCGCACCCATAGACTGCCATTATGTAGCGCATCGCTAACGCATGTCATAATTGGCATGCGTTAGTGATGTGCCGTCATTCTATGATGGACCCTGGACGCGGTCTGCAGCGTTCAGGGGTCCGTCACCGCTAGCACAGATGGAGCATCTGCGCTAGCGTAATCGCATAACGCGATCTTTAAAAAGCACTTGCGTTAGCACAGTCCGTTTAACGCATGTGTTGAGCGGACTGCACTAACGCAATGTGAATCTAGCCTTAGTTTGCCAGGCAGGTATACCTTAACCCCTATTAGACCGCCCCAAAAATAGCACATTAGAAAAAGGAGAACCAAAGGAGCATTTTAAAAAGATAATTACAAAAATTCTTTATTGAAACACATAAACAATGTAAAAAACACATACAAGTATTTAAAGAGCAATTTACTCCACGGAGCCACCTTTTGTATCGAAATAATAGGAAAGTAAAGGATAATGAGAACATTCGCTTCATCTCGGTATTTAATCACGAGTGGGATAATATGAGGGCCATCCTCATGAGACATTGGCCTTTATTGGTTGCCGAGCCCTCCCTGGGACCATACCTGACTGATCGTCCACTTATGACGCCACATAGGTCAAAAAACCTGAAAGATCTTCTGGTCAGAAGTCATTATGCTGCACCTACTTCCAACCCTTTTGATTCTCGGGGACCTCGAAAGGGATGTTACACTTGTGGCCATTGCCTTGCCTGCGCCAAAGTCCTTCGCAGTGCTTCTTTTCATTCTGCAGATGGTAGTAAAGAGTTTCAGATTAAGGAATACATTTCCTGTAGTACTGTAGTACCAATGTGGTATACTACGCCACATGTAGTTGTCCATTAATCTACGTGGGACTCACCTCGAGAGAATTAAGAGAGAGGGTGAGGGAGCACGTGAGAGACATTGACGCGGCCAAGACAGTGACAGATATATCAGAATTAAAAATTATCCCTAAGCATTTTAGTTTGGTTAATAATAGTGACCCCAAGGAATTTAAAGTAAGAGGTATAGATATTGTTCATGTGGGCATAAGAGGAGAGAATATTAAACAACTCCTTGCTAGACGTGAACTTAAATGGATTGTGACCTTGGGAACAGTAAAACCTGATGGGTTGAATGAGGCCTTGAACTTTGCTCCTTTTTTGTGACAAGATCATATATGAGACATAAATAATTCCCTCCTGTTTGTTTTTTCTATATTTGTTTGTATTGGGTTTTTTTTCTGTGCTTTTTTATGCTTTCAATATTGTCTTTCACTTTATTCACAGTTTCTTTTTTTATATGTGAATATGTCCCCACAACTGTACCTTTTGATGAGTATATCTCATGGTGCATGCCAATAAACGTGCTTCATTAATGGAACAAAGACTTTGTGTCCAAAAATCCACTTTTGGAAATTTGGAGGATATCCTTTAGGAATGTTGTACAATCATTGAGGATCGTACCATTGATGACGTCTATGGAGCCAATGAGTGAATACTGTATTCTATTAATGTATATAATACTCTGATTTGGGCATTAATTGCACTTTTATATATGTATGCTGGTGCGGTTGCACTGCTCATGCGCCAGCTTGCCTCCCGTGGCCATGTGGTGTCCTCGGCTTGGGACTCAGTGCTATGGCAACTCCATTCTCCTATTCTCCTGCGTTTGAGTACCTGGCCGGGTCATATGGATGCAGGGCGGCCGGCGCGGGTGCATGCGCCGTAATATATAACCAACCAGCGGCTGGTCACATGATTGTCACGTGACCGGTTACCAGGGGTACATAAAGGTCCTATTTGGGAAGCAATACAAACCTCCCCTTGAGAAAGCATGGTGTAACAATGGCGAAATGTGTGTTACTTATTGGGGTGTGCCTCAGCATTTGGTAAGATGCCCTCATTTATACCTACAACCATTTATATGATGGTGGTTCAACTTAATAAGGATTGATCCATTTTGGAACCGTCTATATTTTTCCCTTGCTGGCAATGCTATTTTTATTTAATATGACAAATAACTGATACTGTCAAACGATATATTTAATATTAGGATTTTTTGCCATTCATTGCATAGGATGGCGATTTAAAGGGACAGTCTCTGAAATGTTAAGGGCATCTTTTTCAGCTTTGACTCTTTAGCATTATATGTACTGTAATTAATTTATTACTGAGTGCACCCACTGATGTCCTTAATTGCACTTAAAATACTCGTATGTCTTTTTTACATTGCTTATATGTTTAAAAAAATAATTTTTGTAATTATCTTTTTAAAATGCTCCTTTGGTTCTCCTTTTTCTAATAAGACACGGACAAAGCAGCGCAGATCGCCGACACCTATGAGGCCAACCGTAAACCGGAGGTGCGGAAGTCGGTCACTGCCAGCTGGAAAGGGGGTAAGCCGCCAACCAACCCCAGAACCCCTGCCAGCCGACTCACCGGAGGCCTCGTCCCCTTTGCCAATGCCAGCCCTACATCCAACCCTCGCAAGTGTTATTTCTGCAATTGGACTGGACATCTCAGCACCACTTGTCCAGAGAAGCAGAAGAAGAACCCCCCCCGCAAAGGCCTCAGGGCCTAATGCAGCAGTTCTTTATGTGGGTGGGGTGAGTGGGAGGGTCTGCAAAAATTGGTAGAAAGTCACCGTGGGGAACCATGTCGCTATAGGCCTCAAGGACACCGGGGCCGAACGAAACCTCATCCGACCCGAACTGGTGACCCCTGAAGAGATTATTCCAGGGAAAACCCTGACTGTCACTGGAATTGAGGTCGTCCACAGTACCTTGCCGATGGCTCGGGTTTTTATAGATTATAGTGCAGGGGAGCGGGGTGAAGGAAGTGAGGTTGTCCGAAAACTTGCCCGCACACGTTTTGTTGGGAACTGATTTGGGGAGGATGGTTGCGTATTATGTCCCTGACACTCCTCCCTATCTGATATTGAGGGTAATGTTGATGCTAATGATGATGATGCTCATGTAAATGTGCATGCTTTACCTGATAATGATGATGTGTCTGCAGGTGCAGGAGTACTTAGCCACGTCACGCTGCGGGGTGACTTGGCTGAGGAACCCCTAACAGGAGCAAGCGACAGTGCTAAGGGAAATGGGGAGAGGTATGGGAACCCCGAAGATGGTGATGCTGTGCCACTGACCAGGGCCACCTAGGAAGGTGGTGTGGCAGAAGGTAACTACCCCATATATAGCACTGCTCCTGAGGTAATGGGGGTTGGAGGGAGAAGTAGTCAGCCGCGCCGGCTTATGGGACTTTGGTAATTTCCGGGGAGACGTCCTACGTAGTCACTGTCACCCACAGAGAGAGTGCCCAGAATGCAGGTAACGCCCTGCCTTCTAGACCATTCTCAGTCAGAGGGATGACTGAACCAGAGATGGAACCAGAACAGGTACCAGAGGGTTCCCATGAGGAAGGGACCTTGACGTCACTTCTGGCTGCCTCCAGCCAGAAGTTCCAGGCTGCTCTGCACTCAGATTCTAGCCTGGAGACCTTGAGAAACCTCGACGAGAAGCCCACCTCCGAGACTGATAAGGAGAGGGTGTTCTCGGAACGAGGGAGGTTGTACCGGGAGACAGCCCCCGATAAATCCCAAAATGAGTGTGTGAGGGACAAGGGAAAATCCATTTTGGATTTTAAGTTCAGGACAACTCCTTCCCCTCCTGAAATGTGCCCCCACCCTTGCATCCCCAAGGCCATAAAAAGCCATGCATGGGTTTATATTTAATTAAAAACCAAGAACAAGCCTTTGAAGCTGATAACACCAAGGTGTGACAACTTCTGCAGCTGCAAGCCAGCTGGCCCTTTTGTGTGACTTGAAACACATGGATATACCTCATTGTACAACAAATCACAGCAAGGCTATGGGGTATTGAATCAGGAAAATGACCTATAATAACAGAATGCAATATCTCTGAGCCTAGCCGAGCACATCATCCGAATCTGCGTTTCTTCCCCCATACGCCCGTGCCCGGCAGCCAATTGTAGCACTCTGTGCTATGGAGTTATAAAGCTTAGCAACCAGGAATTACATACGATAGTGTAAGGTTCTTTGTCTCTTTTGACATGTTCCTTGAAACTCAGTTTTCCGTCGGCCATTTTGCTTTCTGCCTTTCTGCAGCTCTTGCCCTCAGTTAATATGGAGTTTCCAGTTTTCATGTTCCCGCCCTGATTCTCTCCCTCTTGCTTCTTAAGCAGCCTCAGCTGAACAATCAGTGCTCCTGAATCAAGCTTCAGTCAGCCTGTGACCTGACTCCTGGAAACCTAGGATTTTGGACTCCAGCTATTTCCTACTGAGGAACTTTGGAACACTTTTGGACTTTGGAAACCTGCTGTCTAGTGAATCCATGTTTGCAGAGGAATTACGGTACAGAGAAGAGATCCTGAACCTGCTTGGAGAGTTATTGTAGAGCTTGAAGTTACTCTGGCCTGCTGTGTTCTCCTGCCTCTGTTCCTGCAAACTGTGTGAACTTTTCTGCATGCTTGTATGAAGTAATACAAGTCATTTCATATCAACCTATGTCTCATGTGTTTTCCTCGCACCCAAGCACAAGACGCTATAGGAACTGTACACTATACATGACAAGATTCAGGAGCCAATGTTTAGTGTCTGCTGGGTCTGGGAAAGCCATGTCTGCTGTGACTGTGGATATCAGATGTCCGGTTATACCTTCTGTGATGACAGTGGTTGTGACTTCTCACAACCATTCCAGGTGAGCGCATTCCCTTAAATGTTACTCTGGAGTGTTACCACAGGTAAACACTATTGTTTTTTTTTTTTTTCCTTTCCTCTTCTCCTTCCAGCACTTCTGCCTTAAAAGATCTGGAAGATGGAGGCCCGCATAAAGGAGCTTTGCGGAGTGACTGATACAATCCTTGCAGATATACAGACTATAAAGACCCGTTTTGCAAGCCTACAGGACCTCACTAATCATAATTTGCAAGTGTTTGGACAAACTACTCAGGAATTACGAGCCAGGATTGAGGCTCTAGAGGAACGAGTCCAGGCTCCTGCCATAACCCGAGTTCTGGGATCCCAAGTTACCTCCTTTTCGTTTTGGCGGTGAACGTGAGAAATTCAGGGGATTTATTAACCAATGCAATCTATTTTTCTCTGCACATGCTTCACAATTTCCCACTGAACGATCCAAAGTGCTTACTATAATCATGTTGCTTACCAATAAGGCTTTGATGTGGGCAAACCCTCTGATTGAGACTGAGGATGATTGTTTGAATCACCTTGATGCTTTTATTTCAGCCATGGGGCAGGTGTTTGATGACCCCAATCGAGGTGCAACAGCTGAAGCAGCCATGTTAACTTTGCGCCAAGGTAAGCGTTCAGTAGCCGAATATGCCTTGGATTTCAGGGGATGGGCTCTTGATACCACTTGGGACACTTCCAACAAAAAATCTATTTTTCGGAAAGGGTTGTCTCCACTGATTAAGGATGAACTTGCTCGTGCCGACCCTCCCACTGTGTTAGGTGACTTTATTAACTATTGTATCCGTATTGATGCTCGTCTGACTGAACGCAGACAAGAGAGATGGTTCGAAAATAATCGCACTAACCTTTTCCTACCTCCCTCCTCAGCTAAGGAACCTTTGAGTAGGATCACAAGGGAACCAGAACCTGAACCCATGCAGGTGGACTCTTTACAAAGACGGGTTAGTGATGCACGCAAAGAACATCGTATAAAGGAAAATCTATGTTTTTACTGTGGTAAGTCAGGGCACTTCATTATAAACTGCCCCAGCCGTTCTCGTAAGACTACTGCAGCAGTCATTCACTGTGAGTGTTGCGAGAGGAGCTCTGTCATGTCCGAGCCTCAGACTCCAGAGAGATCTGCTGCAAGAGATCTTGATTTTTCGGACTTAAACTCTGTTAGTTCTGGGGACAATGACGGTATAAACGCTGCAATTTTTCAAGTTTCCTCAGCGGTGTCCCAGCTGAGTTGTAAAAGAAATAATTCTCATTGCTTCCTTTCCATCAAACTCTGGGTGGACTCAGTCTGGGTGTCTAGCTCTGCTATGATCGACTCAGGAGCAAGTGGAAATTTTATGGATATCTCCTTTGCTCTGAAACAGGGGATACGTTCAGTGAAGAAGGCTACTCCAGTACAGATGGAGACTGTGGATGGCTCCCTGCTGACCTCTGGACCAGTGGATCAGGAAACAGAGCCTTTGAGGGTCCTTATGGGTAAAGATCATCAGGAGAAAATGTCTTTTATGCTTATCTCTTCTCCCCACTTTCCCATTATTCTAGGGCTACCATGGCTGCAGGCGCAGAATCCTACGATTAACTGGGAGACCAAGGAATTACACTTTCCGGAGAAACAGATGAGTCAAGGAGTTTCAGCTTGCTTTGTTCCTAAAGGAACCATGTCAGTCCTGAACTACCAGCTGTATACCAGGACTATGTGGATTTATGTGACAAGAAGAACGCTGATCAGCTTCCTCCTCACCGTCCATATGAATGTCCAATCGAATTATTGCCTGGAGCCGAGATACCTTTTGGTAAGATCTACCCCCTAGCGTGGCCCGAGCTAAAAGCTTTGAAGGACTACATAGATGAAAATCTAGCCAAAGGCTTCATACGCCCCTCTTCATCTCCCGCAGGTGCACCCATCTTCTTTGCGAAGAAGAAAGATGGATCTCTGAGACCCTGCATAGACTATAGGGAACTCAATAAGGTTACTATTAGAAACCGTTATCCATTGCCTTTAATCCCTGAGTTGTTGGAGAGAGTGCGGCACGCCAAAATTTTCTCTAAACTGGATCTCCGTGGGGCCTATAACTTGGTCCGTATTAGACCTGGGGATGAATGGAAGACTGCATTCAGGTCACGCTATGGACACTTCGAATATCTAGTTATGCCTTTTGGTCTGAGTACCGCCCCAGCCACTTTCCAACACTTGGTGAATGACATCTTCAGGGATCTCCTAGATACATTTGTGGTGATTTATCTGGATGATATTCTAATTTTTTCTAACTCCACAGAGGAACATCATGGACATGTGAGAATGGTCTTAGAACGCCTAAGACAAAACCATCTCTACATCAAACTTGAAAAGTGTGAATTCCATAGGACCGAAATTCAATTTCTGGGGTATGTACTATCTACGCAAGGGATTAGTATGGATGGAAGCAAGACCCAAACCATCAAGGATTGGCCAATTCCTAGAAATGTGAAGGAGGTGCAGCGCTTCATCGGGTTTGCCAACTTCTATAGACGTTTCATTAGGAATTTCTCTGAGGTAGTGTCACCTATCACCCAACTTACCCGGAAACAGTCTAGGTTCTCCTGGACCCGCAAGCTCAGGAAGCATTTTCCTGTTTAAAGGACAAATTTACCACTGCACCTATCTTAGTACATCCCAACCCCGAGCTTGCCTTCATAATAGAGGTGATGCTTCAGACTGTGCCGTTGGAGTTATACTCTCTCAGAGAACAGGTGAGAAGAATGTCTTGCATCTCTGTGCCTTCTTTTCCCAGCAGTTGTCTTCGGCTGAGAGGAACTACGATGTGGGCAATAGAGAATTGTTGGCCATTATTGCCGCCTTCAAGGAATGGAGACACCTTCTTCAGGGAGCTGCACAGCAAATAGTCGTCCTGACAGACCATCGTAACCTTGAATTTATCAGGTCGGCTAAGTGCCTGACTCCTCGCCAGGCTCGCTGGAATCTTTTCCTAAACCAATTTAATTTTGTAATTTCTTATAGACCAGGATCGCGCAATGGAAAGGCTGATGCACTCTCTAGGATTCATTCAGCAGAGACACGTCAACTTACTCCTCCTAAGACTATTCTTCCTGACTCTAGATTCCTGGGAGTGATTCATAATCAAGACCTACTTAAGGACATCAAGGAAGCATACCATGTGGATTCTTTGTTGGCTCAACCCCCAAGGGACGTAAGTCTTGTCTTTAAGAATGGTGTGTGGATTCAGGGACAACGTCTGTATATACCTGAAACAGTCATATTGAGAGTATTGCAACTCATCCACGATTCCAAGATAGCCGGACATAGGGGAATTCTAAAGACACAAGAATTTCTTTCTCGTTTCTTTTGGTGGCCCACTTACAGGAAAGATGTTTTAAACTATGTCACTTCATGTGAAGTCTGTGCAAGATGCAAAACACCTCGCTCCTCACCAACTGGTCTGTTACAACCTCTTCCCACCCCTCCCGCCCGTGGGGATCCATTTCTATGGACTTCATTGTGAAGTTACCAACCTCTCAAGGGAAGAACACCATTCTAGTGGTGGTTGATCGTCTAACAAAGGCAGCTCATTTTATCCCTTGTGTCGGCTTACCCACTGCAAAACAGACATCAGACTTGATGATTAAGAATGTGTTTCGCTTACATGGAGTACCGGATGAGGTCATTTTGGATCGAGGGGTGCAATTCACTTCAAGGTTTTGGCAAAATTTCTGTGCCGCATTGGACATTAAAGTAAACCTTTCTTCTGCTTTTCATCCCCAGACTAATGGACAGACAGAACGAACCAATCAGACCCTGGAGCAGTATCTCGCTGTTTTATCTGCCACCTACAGGATGATTGGGTGGATCTACTTCCACTGGCTGAGTTCTCTTATAATAACTCTCAGAGCGCCTCCACTAAGCAGTCTCCTTTTTACTCCAATCTAGGTTATCATCCTAACATTCTTCCTCGATTTCCCATAGATACGCCCTTGCCGGCAGTGGCTGAAAGAATCACTTCTTTACAAAAGAATATGGATCTTCTAAAGGAAAATCTAGAATTGGCTCAGGAAAGGTACAAGAAAGCAGCAGATAAATTTCGTAAACCTGCACCAGCTTTCAAGGTAGGAGATTTGGTCTGGCTGTCAACCAGAAATCTTAAAATAAAGATTCCATCGTCTAAATTGGGACATAAGTACATTGGAACTTATAAGATCAGTAAGATTATAAGTGCTGTTGCTTGTCGTCTTCAACTGCCCAGAACTATGAGAATCCACCCTGTCTTTCATGTATCCCTACTAAAGGCTGCAACACCCAATACGTTTCCTGGACGCTCTTCTCCTTGCCCTGACCCAGTGCTGGTCGATGGTCAGGAAGAATTTATGGTGGAAAGGATTCTAGATTCCAGGTTGTACAGAAATCAGTTGCAATATTTGATTAAATGGCAGGGCTACCCAGTGGAGGACAACTCATGGTAACCAGTCAATAATGTAAATGCTCCTCGCCTGCTCCGCCAGTTTCATCAAAGGTACCCTGACAAGCCTGGTCTGAGGTCAACCGGAGGTTGTCCTTAAGGGGGGAGTAATGTAAGGTTCTTTGTCTCTTTTGACATGTTCCTTGAAACTCAGTTTTCCGTCGGCCATTTTGCTTTCTGTCTTTCTGCAGCTCTTGCCCTCAGTTAATATGGAGTTTCCAGTTTTCATGTTCCCACCCTGATTCTCAACCTCTTGCTTCTTAAGCAGCCTCAGCTGAACAATCAGTGCTCCTGAATCAAGCTTCAGTCAGCCTGTGACCTGACTCCTGGAAACCTAGGATTTTGGACTCCAGCTATTTCCTACTGAGGAACTTTGGAACACTTTTGGACTTTGGAAACCTGCTGTCTAGTGAATCCATGTTTGCAGAGGAATTACGGTACAGAGAAGAGATCCTGAACCTGCTTGGAGAGTTATTGTAGAGCTTGAAGTTACTCTGGCCTGCTGTGTTCTCCTGCCTCTGTTCCTGCAAACTGTGTGAACTTTTCTGCATGCTTGTATGAAGTAATACAAGTCATTTCATATCAACCTATGTCTCATGTGTTTTCCTCGCACCCAAGCACAAGACGCTATAGGAACTGTACACTATACATGACAGATAGGCATATTTGGACTTGATGCGCAAATAAAATCCAGCCAAATCCAGTGGCGCTGCTGCCATTCCATTCATAGCTTTGGGCGGAAAGTTGTGGGCCATTCACTTTCTGAACTGGAAATCAAACTCTCAGAGATGGGAGGAGAGAGGATGCACAAGCCCAGGGGTGGGCGCAGAGTGTGGGAGGAGCAGCCAAGGAGAAAAGTGTCAGTTCCTCACTTGGAGCTCAGTTTTCTTCTGGCCAGAGGACCCGTTATCAGACAGAGCTAGGAAAGCCTTTAACTAAGATTTGGACCTGTGATCCATCAGCACCTCCCTGTGGTCACATGCTACATAACATGGTAATTGCAACCTATCTATACCCTATCCTTTGTACTACACTCCTGATTGCATACCTGTATATTGTTCTCTAAATATATGCTTGTATATTTCTAGTGCGCCTTTTAGGCGATTAAATATAAAATTAATCTTGGGCTGCTCTTTTATCTCGATCCACGAATCCCCACATCCGCACACTCGGTTGGTTATATGATACGCTACCGGGTTGGTTTCTGACCCGATATAAGCCTGTTGTCAGACGTGGCTTATTTCAAATGAGGAACTGGTGGCAGAATACCGTATTGTTTTAGTGAGGAACTCTGGCAGTGACAGCCGGGAGGTTTATATATATATCCCCAGCCTTGACTGATGATATATATATCCTCCCTCACTGTGAGCTTCTCACTAACTCGTACATATAAGCGAAGCCTTTCCGGCAACTATTTGCCCTCGGTGCAGTTCCCTGACTGATCTGGGGCAACTGGTGGTGCCAGAGAGCCGACCCCTGCTAGGTCTTTCTTTCCCCAACGCCCCCCTTCCCCTGTGAGATCCTTCACAGAGTGGTTGAGGTAAAGACAGCCGTTGTCCCCTACCAATTTAGGGCTGAGTTGTTACGGATCGTCCATGAGATTCCACTCGCTGGACACTTGGGGATCAGCAAAACTAAGGCCCGGCTGTCTCAGCACTTCTATTGGCCCAAATTGTCGACAGATGTAACAAACTACTATATCACCTGTCGAAGAGTGGGAAAGTCAGGGCCTGCTCCCAATGCTCCCCTGATCTCTTTGCCAGTGATAGAGGAGCCTTTCCAGAGGATTGCAGTGGACATTGTGGGACCACTGGCCATACCCAGCAGCTCTGGAAAGTGTTTCATCTTTACCGTGGTAGACTATGCTACCCGGTACCCGGAGGCAATGGCTCTGTCCTCAGCTAGGGCGGATAAGGTGGCTGATGCCCTGTTGGCCATCTTTTCTCTAGTAGGATTTCCCAGGGAGATGCTTACCGACTAGGGGACTCAATTTATGTCTCGCCTAAAGGAGGCACTCTGTCAGAAAAATGCAGGTGAAGCCTCTGGTATCGAGCGCGTATCACCACCAAACCAATAGTTTGTGTGAGCACTTCAACGGTACCCTCAAACAGATGCTAAAAATGCTGGTTGAGACCCAAGGACTCGATTGGGAGCGGTACCTCCCACACTTGTTATTTGCTTACTGAGAGGTTCTTCAGGCCTCGATGGGGTTTTCCTCATTCGAGCTCCTGTATGGCAGGTGAGTCCGAGGACCCCTTGGTTTGGTAAGGGAATCCTGGGAATAAGAGCCGAGCCCTTCAGAAGTGTACATCATGGAGTGTTGTGATCACTCTGGTTCTGACTTCAGAGTTTGGGCTCCCTCTGGTGGCTGCTGATAGTATTGAACCAGCTTTGGTAACAAGTCCTTCATCAGCTGGGAGCGATAATTGGCAATCTGGTGTTGATGACTGGGGAGATTTAAGGGAGTAACCTTCCCATGATCCTCGCCGGTGATTAGTTGTTCTTCCTGGTCCCATTTGGAAGTCAGCTTGCTTCCTGCTGTCTCCTGAAACTTTCAGATAAGTTATTTGCTGCTTGTTTGTTTGGCTTTTGTTTTCCTTTTGTTTTTCTGCCCTTCTGGAGTGAGTCCAGCCAGGTTCCCCAGCTGGGGCCTGTGCTGGTCTCTGTTTCTCCTTTCCCACTGTTTATTTGTTCAGTCCCTGTTATTTCAGTGTCTGCTGGTTAGCTACCTGTACACACCAGAGTTCTGAACTAGCGGGGGAGAGATCATGTGGTCTCAGTAGTTTTGGAAATCAGACTTGTTGGAATTTTTCCTAGGGTTTTGCCGGATTGCAGACAGTGTTCTTTCCTGTCCTGTCCTATCTAGATGGTTTTGTGCCCCAGCGTTTACTTACTCTATTTTCTGCTTGTGTTTGTATTTCATCTTGTCTCACCGCCAGTATATGTGTGGGGGCTACCTTTTCCTTTGGGGCGCTTCTCCAGGGCAGTTAGCTTTCCTCTTTCTATTTTTAGGCTTAGTTAACTCTGCGGCTGTGACGAGGCATTTGGGTCATCGTAGGCACGTCCCACGCTTGTGTGGTTAGTTTAGGGGTCTGCAATCTGCTAGTTACCAACCTCTCTGGGTGTCAGGCTGCCTTGGCTATTTTGGCTACTGTTCTCCTCGGCTGCCGAATCATAACAGAATCACCGGCAAGACTGTAATTCTATGGTACTCAAAAGAAGGAAAGAATAGTAAAAAATAATAAATAAAAAAAGGTTGTCAGAACTTTTTTATTTATTTTTTCCTCTTTTTCTCTGGGGGCCGTAGGAGGATTTTTTTTCTTCAATGGAAATTAAGCATTTGTCCGATCGTGTTGAGCAGCTCGCTGCTGAAGTTCGGAGAATTTCTGTCTATCCCACTCAGTCGTCTGCTGTAGAGCCTAAGATCCCTATTCCTGATTTGTTTTTTGGGGATCGGTCTAAGTTCTTGAACTTTAAGAATAATTGTAAATTGTTTTTTGCCTCGAAACCTAATTCCTCAGGGAACTCGGTGCAGCAGGTTAAAATTGTCATCTCCCTGTTGCGCGGCGACCCTCAGGATTGGGCGGTTTCACTGACACCTGGGGATCCTGTTTTGGCTAATGTTGATGCGTTTTTCAGGCTCTGAGGTTATTGTATGAGGAACCTAATGTGACTGATCAAGCTGAGAAAACCTTATTGGCATTGAACCAGGGTCAGGAAGCCGCAGTTATATTGTCAGTAGTGTTGAGCGATACGATAATGCAAATATCGGCTATCGGCCGATATTAGCTCTATCGGCCTTTCGATAATTCGTTTCGATATTTTCGTCTTATCGAATACCGGAATCGGAAGTTCCCATAATTATTTGCGAGGCAATGTGATTTTATTCAGCCAATAAGGAATCCTAAAAAGTGTGGGCACATCCTGTACTGCTGCGGTCATGTTAACTAATGGCATGGCTGTGATTGGATGCTGAAATGATGTCAGAATGCACTATAAAAGGCGCCGCCGCCATTTTAGCGTCACTGTGCTGTGAATTCAGTAAGGGACAGAACGCTGCTGTGCTGACTCTGAGGGACAGTTAGAGATTGCGATTTAGTGTACTGTGCTGTAGCAGGCTAGCACCAACTGCTGTGTAAAGCTTCCTTTTGCCTGCAGTGTTGTTTTAACAGCTCTGCAAGGTGTGTGTGAGTGCAGGTGACGCTGCAGTTTGCTCTGTATGCAACGCTGTCTGTAGGCATCTGCACCTGTCACTCACAGACTCTTTTTTTTTTTCTTCAGTGTATAAAAGGCGCCGCCGCCATTTTAGCGTCACTGTGCTGTGAATTCAGTAAGGGACAGAACGCTGCTGTGCTGACTCTGAGGGACAGTTAGAGATTGCGATTTAGTGTACTGTGCTGTAGGCAGGCTAGCACCAACCGCTGTGTAAAGCTTCCTTTTGCCTGCAGTGTTTTAACAGCTCTGCAAGGTGTGTGTGTGAGTGCAGGTGACGCTACAGTTTGCTCTGCATGCAACGCTGTCTGTAGGCATCTGCACCTGTCACTCACAGACTCTTTTTTTTCCTTCAGTGTAATTCTTGCTGCTCCATGCAATTTAACTATTAGTGTGACGCGCTTCCATCCGTATCCAATACATTGGTTGCAATTGCAAACACTATAGAAGTAGACAAAGGAGTAGCCTTTCACAGATTGTGATTTGTGAACAGTTGTGTTTCAGTGTTCACTTCAGTCTCTGCGTAATAACCACACTTAGGCCTTATAACTTTTCTGACTTTCTTTATCAATCTACCAAGATGAAGAAGTCAGTGAGTAAGGCACGTGGTCGTGGCCGTGGAGTTTCAGCAGGGAGAGGACGTGGGGATTCTGTGGCTGCTGCCGCCCTCAGTGACACAGCATCCACCATTTATCCCCGTGAGCGTTCCTTTATGCGCACTTTGGTAGGAGCTCGGCGTGCCCCCTGCTGCGGGAAGAACAAATTGAAGCCGTTGTTGGTTGGATGGCAGCCAATGCATCGACTTCAATTCCTTCCACCTCCTCTCAGGAACACAACACTGTTGAGCAACCATCTGTCTGTTCACCGCCTGTCAAATTGCCAAGGCAGTCAGAGAGTTCTGTACAGGAGCCAGCTGAGTCTCTGCTTCTGTTCTCAGAATCTGTTGGCTCGCAAACACGGGCACAGGCAAGCAGCATTCTGCAATTTGAAGAAGAGGGAGTATGCAGTGATGCGCAACAGCTGTGTCTCTCTCAATCTGAAGAGGCGGGTGAGCCAGTGCCGATGGACAGCACACCGCAGAACGCATCTTATGATGATGATGATGAGACTCAGGTGCCAGGTTTTGTGGAGCATGGTGCTGCCCAGACCATCCAACAGCAGCAGGTGTTGGAAGAGGGTAGTGGAGATGATGAAGTCCGAGACCCAACATGGCGTGAGCAACAGCAAGGTGGTGGGAGCAGCTCTGAGGAAGAGATTGTCCCAACGGTACAAAGAGGAGGGAGAGGTAGGCTGCAGACTCGCTTGCCTGTAGCCTCCAGTTTGGCACCTGTTGGGAGCAGTTCTCTTAGAAATGTCAAAATTGGCGCTCCCATGACTTGCACTGCGTGGTCCTTTTTGACAGACTTGTAGATAATATTTGCTATGTTCAATGCAAGCTGTGTAAGCAAAAAGTTAAAAGAGGTAAAAATATCAGGAACCTGAATACCACAAATATGTGGACACATGTACGGACAAAGCACGTAGCTGAGTTCCAAAGACACACTGGAGATGTAGGCCAACCTACAGCAGCACCTACATCTTTACGTCATGTTCGAGCCTCTACCTCCAGCTGTCACACACCTGTTTTGGCTTCCTCACAGGATCTCCATGGAAGAACCTCGGTCACTGTTGTCCATAGACAAACTGTTATTCCACCCACTGCAGCAAGTTCACAGTCATCGTCACACTCCCAGTACAAAAAACAGCCATCGGTAACACAGGCATGGGATAAAAGACGGCCATACTCGGCAAACCATCCACGAGCACAGGCTCTGAATGCTGGCCTTGCAAAACTCCTGTCCCTTGAAATGCTGTCATTCAGGCTGGTGGAGACTGACAGTTTCAGGAACTTTATGGCATTGGCAGTCCCACAATATAATGTGCCAAGCCGATTTTATTTCAACAGGCAAGCTGTCCCTGCTCTGCAAAAACATGTCGAGGGAAACATTAAACATGCGCTACTAAACGCCGTCAGTAGCAGGGTCCACCTGACCACCGATGCGTGGACCAGTACCCATGGCCAGGGACGATACCTTTCCCTCACTGCCCATTGGGTCAATGTTGTGGAGCCGGGTACAGATCTTGCCAGTGGCGCTGTACGTGTTCTGCCAACTCCAAGGATTGCAGGAATCCAGTCTGTGCACATTGATTCCTCCTCCTACTCCAGTTCCTCAGAATCATCGCTGCACGAGCCGTCACGGTATACCTCCACATGGACCCGTGAACGCTTACCTGTTGCGACCGATATGAGCACAGCCGTGGCCAAACGTCAACAGGCCGTCCTGAAATTAATTCCCATGGGGAATCGAAGCCACACAGCACAGGAGCTCTGGGATGCCATCAAGCAGGAGAGCGACGTGTGGTTTTTGTCAGCTAATCTGCAGCCAGGCTTGGTAGTGTGTGACAATGGCCGAAATCTGGTGGCAGCTCTGGGCCTTGGCAACCTCACTCACATACCATGTCTGGCACATGTGCTGAACTTGGTCGTGCAGAGTTTTTTGAGGGACTATCCGGATCTTGATGCACTGCTGCACAAGGTCCGCCTAGAGTGCGCTCACTTGCGACGTTCCAGCATGGCCAGATCGCGCATTGCAGCTCTGCAAGTCAGATTTCGCCTTCCTGAACATCGCATCATATGTGACGTACCCACCAGGTGGAATTCCACGTTACATATGTTGGAGCGGTTGTGTGAGCAGCAGCCAGCAGTAATGGAGTATCAGCTGCAACAGGCGCAATCAACTCGCAATTTGCGCCGTTCACACTTCACCACTACTGAGTGGGCCTCTATGAAGGACATCTGCAACGTTTTGCGTGCGTTTGATGTCTCAACGCGGATGGCGAGTGCAGATGATGCACTAGTCAGCATGACTGTCCCCCTTATCTGCCTGCTTCAGAAATCACTGAAAGCACTAAAGGAAGAGGTTTTGAAACAGGTGGAGGATGAGGAGTCACAAATTCAATTACCTTCAGGACAGTCAGCGCAACGTGGTTCCTCACAAAGGGCTGGGCAGGGCTCACTTTGTGAGGAGGATGAGGAGGAGGAGGAGTCAATGGAGGAGGAAGAAATCCCTACAGAGGAAGGTACACAACGCTGTAGTCAGTATGTAGAGCGAGGGTGGGGTGATGCAGAGGAGATAGAGATGACGCCTCTTCCAGAGGACAGCCTTTGTTGGCCAGTTGGGAGTCTGCAGCACATGGTTTATTTCATGCTTCAGTGCCTAAGAAACGACCGCCGCATCGCCCACATTCTCAGCACGTCAGATTATTGGGTGTACACCCTCCTAGACCCTCGCTACCGGGACAACTTACAAACCCTGATCACACCGGTGAACCGGGACCGTAAAATGCAGGAGTACCAAGACACACTGGTGCAATCCATACTGTTGTACATTCCAGCCGAGAGAGATGCTGCTGCTGCTGCTACTGCTTTACAAAGCAGCTCTGTGCGTCGAGGCAGTGTAGACACCTCTACAACAAGAGGGAGCAGAAGCAGCGCCTCTGCACAGGGCAAGAACTGTATGTTACAAATGTGGCAAAGTTTTGTGACAGCGCCAGCAAGGTCTACACCATCCGAGACGGCTCCAGTCACCAGGAAGAAACGTTTCCGTAAGATGGTGACAGACTACTTGGCTTTCCCTCTAAGTGTACTCCCAGAAGCCTCTTCCCCTTTCAAATTTTGGGTCTCTAAGTTGGATACATGGCCAGAGCTTAGCCAGTATGCATTGGAGGTGCTGGCTTGCCCTGCTGCCAGTGTATTATCTGAGCGTGTCTTTAGTGCTGCAGGTGGTGTAGTAACAGACCGTCGCATGCGACTATCCTCAGAGAATGTAGACCAGCTTACTTTTCTGAAAATGAACAAGGCATGGATCTCACCTGAATTTGCCTGTCCGTTTTCAGATTAAATAACTGTTTGGCAACGTTTTCCATGTCTCCGGTTATGTTCATCTTTCTACCACCTGAACTCTACTCCCTGGGCTACAACACCGCCATTTGTTGCTCGTAAGTAATTGGCAGGGGTACTGACTCCTGGCCAGCCTGGTTACAGCACGGCAGCTGTTTCCTGGCAGTGTGAACGTCAATTATCCTCCAATAAGTTGTGCTGTCGTGTTGCATTCGGGTTAGCCGACTCTATGGTGCCTGCAGTTTAGGTGATTCCTATGTGTGCTGTGGGATATGTAAATAAAGGCGGTTTCCATTGTGACAATAGGATAAGCACCCACTGTAGGACTGTGTGATTCTGTAACTGCGGACGGCTTGCGTCCTGTCAACTTACATTTTCATGGGTGCGTTCTTCTACCCGTCCGGGGTCCAGTACCGTCAAGTGGTTCTCCCCAGTGCCTTTGGCCTAGGTGCCTCCATCTCCGTATCCGAGTTCCAGCAACGTCTGCTGGTCCTTGGTAGTGCTTTGGAGCACAGGCACCTCCTGCTTAGTAACCGTGTCACAGTAACGTCAGCTGGTACTCGGTTGTGACATTGCCTCTTTTCCTTCTGCTACCCGTCCGGGGTCCAGTACCGTCAAGTGGTTCTCCCCAGTGCCTTTGGCCTAGGTGCCTCCATCTCCGTATCCGAGTTCCAGCAACGTCTGCTGGTCCTTGGTAGTGCTTTGGAGCACAGGTACCTCCTGCTTAGTAACCGTGTCACAGTAACGTCAGCTGGTACTCGGTTGTGACATTGCCTCTTTTCCTTCTGCTACCCGTCCGGGGTCCAGCACAGTCAGCTGGTCATTGTTACTTCCATTGTCTCTTGCTCCATCTGATACCCGTCAGGGTTCCAGTAACGTCAGCTGTTTCTCGGAAATTAGACGACATTAAAGACCACCCAGAAGAAGATGACAACAACAAGGACGACGAGCATGAAGCCAACCAGCCTGAACACCATCACAAAGAAAAATAAAAGATTACCAACAAGAAGATCACCAACAGGGCAAAGAAGGTTAAGACAAACTACAAGATACAGAACAAGAGACAGAAGAACAATAAGCAAAAGATCAAAAAGCAGAAGAACATTAAGTATAAGACCAAAATGAAGAGCAAAATATATGCTCTAAATTCTAAGCAGAAGAAGACTAAGGCTGGTTTCACACATCCGTTTTTCCCCTTGCGGCGCCCCCGGCATTTTTTAGCAGCGCCGCATCACAAAACCGTATGCGCCGCATGCGGTTTTTTTTTTCCATTGACTTGTATTAGCGCCGCATGGCGCCGCATGTCACTGCGGCGCGTCCGGTTGGTGCCGGATGCGGTGTCTGGTCACCGTACGGTGTCTGGAAAAAACGTTGCATGTAACGTTTTTTGTCTGCGGCGAAAAAGCCGCATGCGCCGGATGCGGCGCATTCGGTTCTTTTTTACAATGAAAGTCTATGGACGCCGCAATGCGCCGCATCGCGGCGTCCGCCGCATCCGGTAGCCGCATCCGGTTTGTTAATTGATATACCAGCCCACAGCAAACATATACAAGGAAGTACCACCCCTCAGCAAACATATAAAAAAAACATTGGGTGGGACATCAGACACAGCCACGAAGCCACAGAGCCACAGAGAGCCACAGAGAGCCACAGAGAGCCACAGAGAGCCACCGACGCAGCCACCGACGCAGCCACCGACGCAGCCACCGACGCAGCCACCGGACTCGCAGCCAGGATCCGTACCATGGAGCGCCAGGAAAACAGACGGTAAATATGAACCACCCACCCCCAAATTCAAAAATGTAAAATACATATGTCACCAATGTTGTGTGAGCTGATGTTTATTTTTTGTGGCCTGGTACATTATATATGTAATGTTTTTTCTGTGATGGGGATTGGTTCCCCAGTAGAGTTGAGCGATACTTTCCGATATCCTAAAGTATCGGAATCGGAATGGTATCGCCGATATCACTAAAATATCGGCGATACCCGATACCGATACCGGAAGTCCCATGTAAGTCTATGGGAACAAAATATCGCAACTAAAAAAACCCCATTCTTTCCTTGTAAACACTAAATATACACACATAGAATACATATATATATATATACATGTCATTGTGACATATATATATACATATATGTATAGTTTATACACTTCTACATAGTAAAATATCCTCTGATTCAATTGCCCGGTAAAGCCGGCTTCAGTGAAAAGACAGAAGCACCCGACATGAAATGACACTTGGTGTACATAGGGTTAACCATGTCTTTTCATGTCGTTTGCTATCTGATTTGCACAAACAATTAAATCAGTCTATGTGTGCAAAAATTCACACCTGTAGGGGTTAATTAAAGGTGTAAATTCGTTGTAAAAAAAACGGACTTTTTTGCTACGAATTTACACCTTTAATTAACCCCTACAGGTGTGAAATTTTGCACACATAGTCTGATTTAATTGTTTGTGCAAATTAGATAGCAAAGGACATGAAAAGACATGGTTAACCCTATGTACACCAAGTGTCATTTCATGTCGGGTCTTAGGTCATAGGTGTTCGGTCTGGATGCCGAACTTTACTGTTCGGGTTCGCCCATCTCTACTTGCAAAATCACCAATCTATAGCACTAGCTTCTCCAAGAGCAGTTCTCCTAATCACAGCTCTGACTATCCTGAGCTATGTGCTTGTTCAAGTGCCATTATCTCTATATGTACCGTAAATACAGTGATAGCAGTGTACATTATAAAAGAAATCACTAATAGCTGAATGTGTTACAGCAGAACTTTATAGTTCTACTAATACTATAACTCAGCCTATCCTATCAGAAACAAAGAAGTAAAGAGCAACATAGCTCTGACCTGCTCCAGAGACAAATTGAGAATATTTCTTTAATTGTAACCACAACAATACCAGCACATTAAAAAGTTGTTGTTGTCCAATGTCCATATAGTACTATATTATGCTAAACAGTGGCCAGAGACCGCCATACCATGCCACAATAGTCCCATAGTTTGTTTTCATAGGACAGTGCGATTCTGTGCCTGCACACAGCCATATACTTTGCATAAAGTACCATATTCTACCTGCAAAGAACCAAATTGTGTGTTTGCAGTCCTACAATGAGCCTATATTGCACCCAATAAACTACACATTAGACCCAAATTAGAGTAATACTTGCCCATGTACATAGATGCCAGAGAGAACCACGTTTGTAAGTTACTGTGTATAACAACGCACATTATTCCATATTGTGCCCTGTTTGATTGATCCGATTCCTAACTGAAGGTGGTTTTCCAATCCTTAAAGAAAACTTCAAACTTGCTCCAAATAGTAAAACATAATCTAATATATTCATGTTTTACCCTTACCCCTCCTGTGCTGCTGGCCACAGGACCAACCGTGTGTTGCTTTCCATTGCGCTTGACAGCAGTGATTGGCTGCCTGAGTGACATGGCATTCAATCGACCTCAAAGCATGGTTAACAACTCCTGAAGGTTCTCAGCTCCCAAAACTTTCATGAATGGGCTAATCTCTAAATCCCACCCTTGCCCACTCAAATTGTATAAAATATAGACATGCGGACCCTCGATTTTACCTGATCCGTAGACCATATTGTTTTATATCCATTCAGGAGTTAGGAACACTCTGGCACAACAAGATACTTCTCTTTTATATCCTAAATATGCATGCATGCTAATATTCTGTTACTTTTGATGATGCCAAACCCTATATAGATTTGTATAATCATTGGGTCACATGGCAAAACAAAAATAGGGACAAAATCAAGTTTGACACCAAATCAGACAAATTCACATTTAGGAGAATCAAAGAACAATCAGACTAATGATCTGTTGAGACTGGGTACACCTTTAGAATACATATAGCCAGTGGCACAACATAAATCTTTTACAGGTCAATGCAAAGTCAATAACATGGCCCTCTATAATTGAAAATAAAAATAGTTTGTGCACATAAAAACTACAAGACACAAAAGGATCTGTAGAAAAATAGGAATATGCATGTGTCAAATGGAAAACAATACATAAATTCAGACGCACTCTGTAGAACAGTTTGAGATGCAGATGTAATAATACAGTAATAAATAAATATTGCACTAAGACCCGTGAGAAAAAGGTGATGAGAAAAGCCTGTAGTCTATTATGTAGTAAACCCCAAACCAAAGGACTAAATAGTCATAATACGCATAAGGTATTTATTTATATGGGTATTAATATGGACAAACCCTGAAAAAGTAAAAGAGGTCCTCTTTTAACGATGGAGCAGAAAAACGCTGCAGAAATCCTAAAAAACCTTTTATGCAGAAAGGTCAGAAGAAATTGACACTGTCCCGGCCGGTGACAGCTCAGATGAATGAGTATTAGTGGTGCACTGTGGAGAAAATAGTCCTGTTTGCACAGGTTTTACCTGACAACCCCGATGGGTCACTTGCAATAGAAAGTCCAATTTCAGCCTCCTCTGGCCTGCTGACAACCCCGATGGGTCACTTGCAGTAGAAAGTCCGACTTCAGCCTCCTATGGCCCGCAGACGAAACTTACATCCGTTGATGAAAGCCGGTGATCTCTGGCCTCCGTGGCCAGATCAGGAACGCCGGCTGATGATGTTGAATCCTCGCTAGGAAGAAGGATGTGGGCAGGACCTGTTGGTAAACTAGCCTGCCTCAAGCACAGTAGTACACAAAATCGCAATATCTAACTGTCCCTCAGAGTCAGCACAGCAGCGTTCTGTCCCTTACTGAAGTCACAGCACAGTGACGCTAAAATGGCGGCGGCGCCTTTTATAGTGCATTCTGACATAATTTCAGCAGCCAATCACAGCCATGCCATTAGTTAAGATGACCGCAGCATTACAGGATGTGCCCACACTTCATAAGATTCATCATTGGCTGACTAAAATCACATTGCCTCTCAAAGAATTATGGGAACTTCCGATTCCGGTATACGATATTGAAAAAGTATCGGAATTAAGTATCGGAATTCCGATAACGCGAATATCGGCCGATACCCGATACTTGCGGTATCGGAATGCTCAACACTATTCCCCAGGTATTTAATGAAATTAAATTGCCGATGATGGGGTGGGTCCCCGAGTTTAAAATGCATTTGTTTGGGAACTTTATTGTGTATT
Organism: Oophaga sylvatica; assembly: GCA_033576555.1. Lineage (NCBI taxonomy): Eukaryota > Metazoa > Chordata > Amphibia > Anura > Dendrobatidae > Oophaga > Oophaga sylvatica. Next base: position 517,750,021 of record JARQOD010000001.1, read on the forward strand.
CACTGCTATTGTTGTGAATGTTGATAATGTAGATCTACTGGTACTGTTTTTTAGCAGTGATGTGATTTGTCTCCCTGCGACAATCTGAAATGTGGATGTATTTGTGTATCAAAATGTTTTTTTTTTTTAAAAAAAGTATTAATTTTTTTGGCCAGTTATGTCGTTGTTTTTTATGCTACTATCGGAAATGTGCATGTGTTTACTATGGTAATGTTTCTCTCCATTTTTTTTTTTGCCAATGGTTTTTTTTTTTTTTTTTGGCTTGTCATGGTTTTATCTACTCATGGTCTGTTGAATTGTTTGACTATGCTAATGTTTTTTTGTTTGCAATATTTTTTCTTTGTGGCCTGTCATGGTTTTATCTACTCATGGTCTGTTGAATTGTTTGACTATGCTAATGTTTTTTTGTTTGCAATATTTGTTCTTTGTGGCCTGTCATGGTTTTATCTACTCATGGTCTGTTGAATTGTATGACTATGCTAATGTTTTTTTGTTTGCAATCTTTGTTCTTTGTGGCTTGTCACGGTTTTATCTACTCATGCTGCTATTATTTTCCTGTGTTTAGTATACAAATGTTGATGTACTTTTCTTTTTGTTGCAATGTTATTTTTTTGGCTGCCTCTGACCTTAGCTAATTATGCTCTTATGTGAAATTTCCATGTTTTTATTATCATATATTTTTTTTTTTTTTGGCCAGGGATACGGTTTACCCTGGTACTGTTGATGGCTATAAAAAATGATTGCATGTGGTCGGAATAATGTCGTTGTTTGAATGTTATATTTTAAAACAGGGACAATCAAAACATATCAACAAATTTTTTTTGGTCTGTTAATTTCACAGCAGAAGAATTGATGCTGGCGATGAAAGGGCGCAGGACATCCTGGATGCAAGGAGGCAAGCCAGCAGAAAGTAAATGTCATCCCCCATGTCCCTAAAAATTTAATGTTTGTTTTTCTATTTCAGCCAGGGACAAGGAATCCACATATATTCACTGTCCCTTTTTGTGTCCTAACAGCAGAAGAATTCAACGAGCGGCGGCGGCGGCGGCTGAAGCGCAAGTTGAGCAGAGGGGAGGAGAGGAACTCCAAGCTAGGAGGCTAGCAAGCAGAAAGTAAGTATTACAGCACACATTTTGCTCTAATTTACATGTTTGTTTTTTGTCTTTCAGCCAGGGCAAAGGAATACCCATATATTCACTGTCAGTTTTGTGTCCTTATTCAACAGCCGAAGACTTCACCGGGCGGCAGCGGCTGAAGCCCAAGTTCAGCAGAGGGGAGCAGAGGACCTCCAAGCTAGGAGGATAGCAATCAGAAAGTAAGTATTACAGCACACATTTTGCTATAAATTACATGTTTGTTTTTTATTTCAGCCATGGACAAGGAATCTCAAATTTACAGTACCTTTTTACTTTAACAGTAGAAGACGTCAACAAGAGGGGGAGGCGGCGCTTGGAGATAGAAGAGAACAGGAGGAGAGGCGGGCAAGGAGGGAAGCCAGAAGAAGGTAAACATTACACCCCCCCCATTTCAATAAAAATACATGCTTGTTTTTCTTTCAGACAGGGCCAAGAAATATACAAATATATTGACTGTCCCTTTTTGTTTCTTCCACAGCAGAGAACATCAAACAGCTGCTGCAGCTGCAGCAATGGCGGTGTTGGCGGAGGAAGCAGCGGCTGAAGCGGCGGCGGCAGCACCACCGGCATCGCCATCTCCTCCCTCCCAGCCAGAGCCAGAGCCGCCACAGCAGGACACATCTTCTTCTGGGAGCCCTCCTACCCATCGTCAGGAATTGGCGGTAAAAATATGTATTTTTAATTTTTCTATCCACAATCCATCTGTGGGCTATATGTCTTGATTGTGTTATTTTAATAACAGGAATCTGAAGATGACGAGGAGCTCCCAGAGGAAGAAGGACGGGGTGGAGAGATACCCAGAGTGGGCTCACAATTCGTAAGTATCCTGCATCAATCGCAGAAACACAACATCACAGTACACACAACACATAGAAAAACATTTAGTGCATACTTCACACAGCGGCCAACACCTGCCAATATCCTAATTTTTCTTTTCATTTTTTTAGTCTCTCGCATCTGGGAGCCAGAGGGTTTCTCCCAGCGCCTCCCAGAGTCGTCGTGAGACTGTCGGCGGTTCTCAACGTGTAAGTATTATTTTTTTTTTTGCCATGTTATATAATTTATGCTTTTTAAAAAACGTGTTATCTACAAATGTTTTGTGCATTAATATTCCCATTGTAACATGTATAATTTTTACAAACTAAAACCATGTATCTGATATATATATTTTTTTTTTTCATTGTTCATTTCACAGGCTTCACAGCGTGCTCCCGACTCGGACACGGAGGAGGGATTGGACGTGGAGTTGATGATCGACCTGGTCCGAGAAAGGGAGCCGCTGTGGAACATGGCGGACCGCCAGCATGCGGATCAAATTGTGACACGACGGCTCTGGACGGAAGTGGCAGCAGCAATGATGCACCGCTGGGAGGACCTCAATCCTAGGTCCCAGAATAAATACCGTAAGTATAGTTCATGTTGCTGACTGTAAAGGTGTTTTTAAAAAAATTCTGTCCTTGTGTAACCAACACTTCATGTTTTCATGATTTCCTTTTGTGAAACACTATGGAAACAATGAAAACATGAACTCTGGGGGACACGAGGACTAAAAGTGTGGTTGTTGTATAGTAACCAATGTGTGCTTTCTCGTTTCAGGGGAGAGAATTATGAAGCGGTGGCGGTCTGTGAGGGATCGCTTTAAGAAAGAATTCAATAAGGAAATGCGGGCCCCGAGTGGTTCTTCAGGACGCCAGAGTAAGTACAAATATGCACAAGCTCTGGCGTTCCTGCGTGAAACCATGGTCACCAGAAGGTAAATATTAACATCAAATGTAATCTTTTTTTTTTGTTTTCACCCAGGGCCATTCCACATCTGTATATTAATTTTATGTTTTTGTTTCTTCCACAGCACGGTGAGCAGCACTCGGGCGCCCGCAGAGTTGGAGCCTTCTAGAGCGATCCCTCAGGAGACCGACACCGAGGGACACTTTGACCAACCCTCCACATCTGACCCTTCCCAGACTTCACACACACACGATCCCGCTGTCCCTTCCACCAGCGCTGGAGCAGCGTGGCCGCCTGCAATGCATGAATCTGCTGGTCAGGATATAGCCTTCCCTTTACCACACCCTTCTGACCCTGCCACCTCTAGTACAGCTGCGGGTACTGGGCGGCAGCGTCAGAAGGGTCAGGAAAAGAACAATGCGCCCGAGTTCTTACACATGAACGCATCTTTCCAGAACTGCCTTAAGTTGCTATCTGAACAAGTTTCCGCAGGCCTTCGTCAGATAACCACACTAGTTGGTGAGGTCAAGACACTTCTGGAAACTGTGCGTTCTGAGATAAGAGCACCACCGAACTACAGCTTTTTTAGGTCGGTTGCGGAGCGCATAGATCCGCTATCTTATGACCAGCAGATGTATGTGATGCACACGTGCCACGCTGCTGTAGTGCAGGTTGTCTCCCATCCTCAATCCACCCCAGTCATTCCACCACCTCCCCCCCCTACAGCCGCCGTCCATCTTCCCCCCCTCCACCTGCCATACCTCCTCCCCCTCCTATTCAATACCAACCACATCCCCAGTACCAACCACCTCCCCAGTACACAACCAACCTCCCAGGTCCAACCACCTAACCAGTACCAACCACCTCCCCAGGTCCAACCACCTCCCAGGTCCAACCACCTCCCCAGTACCAACAACCTACCCACTACCAGCCACCTACCCTCTACCACACTTCTACTTACCAATCTCCTTCCCCCTTCCAAATACCTACTATGTCACCTGCTACTCCTGCACAACCCTCCACTCCACCACCACCCACATGTTCTGCATTGTCTTCCCATTCTTTTGTCTTTCCACCCCTTCACCTCTTCCTGTTCCTTCCCCACCACCATCCCGTTCGTCCCTCCACACTCCCACGGTCGAAGTGTCCCGCAGCCCCTCCAGCAGTATTTCCACCCCACACTACACAGACCTTTAAATCTGTTTGTTTTTCTTTTTTTTAATGAAATAAAAATAAAAAAGTTAATAAAAAAAAAAAAGTTGAATCAAAAAATAAAGTGTAAGAAAAAAAATTTAGTTACATTTTAATAAATTTATATTTATATGTGAAACATTTGGCCTAAAGGCCTAATTTAATAAAAATTATATTAAAAAATATATTTTTAAATAAACTGTTCATTGGTTTAACATTGTTGTCTGCCTTTAATTTATACGATGTTAAGTTTTAAAATTGTTTTACAGGTACACCTAACTTTGGCTAAAAGGTTCGTAAATGCAACCTTTTTGGCAAAGTTATGTCCCGGGTTGTGTAGTATGCAAAGTGTATTCTTTTTTTAATAAAAATGTGTACACCCCAGTTTTCCCCTACTCCAGGCCCACCAAAAACATATCATGTTTTCAGTATTTCCTTTGTATTGCACAGGTGAGGCAATTATCACCTGAGCAATACAAAGGAAAGACAGAAAACTTGACATGTTGGTGGACCTTGAGGACTGGAGTAGGGGAAACATAATGTACACTTTTTGTAGGACAAATGGTGAAATACTTTTGTTAATACAATTTCACCTTTTGTCCTAAAAAGGGTACATTGTAGGCCATGTGTCACCAAATCCAGTCATCAAGGCCTAACAACAGGTATTGTTTGCAGTATTTCCTTTGTATTGCACAGGTGAGGCAATTATCACCTGAGCAATGCAAAGTAAAGACTGAAAACTTGACATGTTGGTGGGCCTTGAGGACTGCAGTTGGGGAAACATGGCCTACAATGTACACTTTTTTGGACAAAAGGTGACAGCCATGGACACAACAATGGCAAGAAGGTTATAGTAGAAAACACACAAGAAGGTAGACAAGTAAACTATTAAAGGTTTATTGTGGGTAAAGAAAATTATTAAAATAAACAATACATTTATCACACTCTGTCATCCTGCCAGTCAACACTACCTTCCGGTGACACAAAGTATTGAGCAAACTGGTCCCTCATTCTAGAAACTGCAACTGTACTGCGAGTGGTAATGTTGGTGTAGTTGTGCAAAGTTGTTTCTTGATTGTGGTCCTCCAGAGAAATTGGTTCCGACAAAATTATGGAGGACCACGCACGCTTTCACTACATCATCAACAGTCTCGGTCTTCAAGTTTATTGCAGTCAAAAGGACACGCCATTTTGCTGTCATAATGCCAAAGGCACACTCCACCATCCGTCTGGCTCTTGTGAGGCGGTAGTTAAATACCCGCTTTGTATGTGTCAATTCTCTGCTGGCATACGGCTTCAATAGGTGTTGGGACAGCTGGAATGCCTCATCACCTACACAAACGAATGGCATTGGTGGGCCTGAGGTTTGAGGCAGTGGCCTAGGGGGGGGAAACTGAAAACTGTTTCCATACAATTTACGTCCCATAGCAGATATTTTAAACACTTGGGAGTCATTAGACCGTCCATAAGACCCAATGTCCACCGCGATAAACTTGTAGTGCGCATCTGCAATAGCCATCAGGACGATAGAGAAATATTTCTTATAGTTAAAGAATTCAGATCCAGTTCCTTTTGGCTTTTGAATGCGGATGTGCTTTCCATCAACGGCCCCAGGCAATTGGGGAACTGGCAGATGAGTAGAAACTGGTCCGCTATTTCAAGCCACCGCTGTGTTGTTGGCTCTGGAATAAATTCTCCAACCAAAGTATCCACAGAGCACGACAAGTATACTTTATTATGCCGGATAGTGTGGAGATTCCAATCCGATACTGAAAATGGAGCGATGATAGAGTTTCGCCAGTTGCCAGAAATCTGAAAACAAATTAGAAAATACAAATAATTTCAGAAACGCAGCATTACATACCAGAACTCAGCTACGACTATTGGAGATACCAAAAATAATAATATCTAGGAGAAAGACTGTTTTATAACTAGATTTGGGGCTACTCATGTGGTTTCCTAGTTGGCCTGTGATGTTCAATTAATGATAAAATTACAAGTGCGCTCAAGCAAACAGAACCAATACATATAGCTTACCTTATAGTCACCATGAGACGCTCCGCCGGAGATATCGAGAACCGACAGTAGGTGTCCGATTTTTTAATTTTGTCTCCAACACGTTCCAGCAAATCATCAAAGTTTTCTATATTCATCCGCAGATAGGCAAAAAACTTCTCTGGATTTTGTCGCAGCTCCATGTTCAGTGTGGAATAGACACCACGAGTTAATCTCTGTGACGTGATGGGGTGGATCCACATACGGCGGCGACTTCGCAGGCGCTGACGCCGCTGCTCCTCAAACTTTAGCTCCTTCTCCAGAACGATAAACCTCAATCGATTCATCTCCGCAGTAAAATCAACAAGATTCCTGAAGATATTGCCGATAATGGGTTCCATGTTCGCCAATCACTTGCTACTTGCTCTTCTCTCCAAACTGCACTTTCTCCTCTACAACCTGTCAAAGAAGGGATGTAGGAGCAGTGTATATATAGGATTACAGTAGCCAATCATATTTGGAACCCCAAAAAGGGCCCCAAAATGGGCGTGCTTAAAAGCCGGATCCGGCGCAATACGGCGTCAACGTATGCCAACCGGATACACCGGATGAGACGTATGCGGTTTTTTTGCCGCATTCGTGAACCGGATGCGGCGAAAAACAAGATGCGGCACATCCGGTGTTCAGAGAAAATACCGCATGCGGCGCTGCGGCTAAATGCCGGGGGCGCCGTTTAGGCGCCCGCCGGATGTGTGAAAGAGGCCTAAGCAGTGTATGGGGGTGAGTCCGTTCCTCCTCGTGGTGCCCCTGGAAAATGCCTGCTGCTGCAGGCTAAACTGAACACGGACAAATACTGTTGTAATTTAAATCTTTTGTGACAGCAAGAACGGAAGGATGAACAATTCATACTTTTACAGATTACAAGTACAGGAATCTCTGTCACAAATAAGAATATGATGAAGAAGATGAAGAGGAAGAAGATGAAGAATTTTAATATGAAGAAGATTAATTAGTTTAATAATAACAATATGAGTAATGTAAACAAAAACATGAATAGCAAGAAGTTTAAGAAGAAAATTAAGAAGGTGAAGATGAAGAATAATTTGATGAGAAAGATGATGCTGCTGCTGAAGATTATGAAGGAGAAAGTGTGGCACTGGCAAAAGTTAAAAAGGTGAAGAGCATGGAAGTTGTGAAACATACATATTTGCCAAAATAGAAAAAAGGTTAACAACATTGTCAATTTGTTAGTCAATCCAAACGTATTTCCAAAAAAAAATATATGAATGCTATTCCAATGCATTGGGTTAAACATGTATGCCTTTATTGTCTCCTCAACCTCCCCCAATACATTCTACATTAGTCTTCGTTGTTTTCCTTCATGTACAATTAACCAACAAGGCAAGAATGTTTTTTTTTAATTTCGATATTTTGTTCCCATAGACTTACATGGGACTTCCGGTATCGAAATCGGATATCGACGATATTTAGTGCTATCGGCGATACAATTTCGATACGATATTTTTAGATATCGAGCAATATCGCTCAACACTAATTGTCAGAAATTCCGAAAGTGGGCAGTCCTTACTAAATGGAACGATGATGCCCTGGCGGCTCTTTTACGGAAAGGGCTGGCAGAGATCGTAAAGGATGTTATGGTGGGATTTCCTGTCCCTTTGGGGCTCAGCGATTCTATGTCATTAGCCATTCAAATTGACAGACGCTTGCGTGAACGTAAAACTATGCGAGAGGTGGTGTTGCCTTTCGAACAAGCCTCTGAGCCTATGCAGTGTGATGGCGTTGTGTCTGGGGCTCAGCGTCAAGAATTTCGGAAGCGTAACAAGTTGTGCTTCTATTGTGGGGATGCTTCTCATACTATTTCCATCTGCTTTAGGCGGGGAATACATTTCTTTTAGGCAATGTACAGTCTAAGTTTTCTCTGACTGTTACCTTGATCTGCTCCTTGTCTTCATTTTCTGCTCAGGCTTTTGTCGATTCAGGAGCAGCCCTGAACCTGATGGATTTTGACTTTGCCAAACGTTGTGGGTTTCCCATTGTACCCCTGCGCACTCCTATTTCTTTGTTGGGTATTGATTCTACCCTTTGGCGGAGGAAAAACCTCAGTTTTGGACCCAGGTGATAATGTGGGTAGCCCCGGACCACCCAGAGAATTGTAAGTTTTTGATGTTACATAATTTACATGACATTATTGTACTGGGTTTTCCCTGGTTGCAGACCCATAATCCTGTTTTGGATTGGAAGTCTGTGTCTGTGGTCAGTTGGGGTTGTCAATGTGTTCATGGTGACACTCCTGTGTTTTCTACTTCTCCCCAGTCTCAAGAGATCTCCGACTATTTGACTGATTTTTCTGATGTGTTTAGTGAGAGTAAGTCTGCGTTCTTGCCTCCCCACAGGAGTTATGATTGCGCAATTGAGTTAATACCCGGTTGTAAATTTCCCAAGGGTCGACTCTTCAATTTGTCGGTACCTGAGCATGATGCTATGCGATCTTATATCAAAGAGTCATTGGAGAAGGGTCATATTAGACCATCCTCTTCACCTTTGGTGCCAGCTTTTTCTTTGTGGCCAAGAAGGATGGTTCATTGAGGCCATGTATTGACTATCGTCTCCTTAATAAGATCACTGTTAAATATCAGTATCTGTTACCCCTGATTTCCGATTTATTTTCCAGAGTGAAAGGTGCTAGTTGGTTTACCTAGCTTGACCTTAGGGTGGCGTATAATCTTATTCGCATTAAGCATGGTGTTGAATGGAAGAAGGCGTTTAAAACCCCTGAGGGGCATTTTGAGTACCTAGTGATGCCTTTTGGGCTCACTAATGCCTCTTCCGTCTTCCAATCTTTCATGAACGATATTTTCCGGGATTTTGTGGATAAGTTTCTGATCGTTTATTTGGACGATATTTTGATATTTTCCAATGACTGGGATTCTCATGTGGAACATGTTTGGATGGTAATCCGGATTTTGAGCGAAAATGCTTTGCATGTTAAGGGATCAAAATGTCTCTGTTCTGTCATCACTGAATGAGGCAGACGTCATTGCAGTTATATAGACAGCTAAACCGCTATACCGGGGTCCAATAAGGAGATTGTGATTGAATCTGTGCTTTTATTGAACTTGATATATTGGTGCGGTGAAACTATAATACAAACATAATATACATACAATCAGTACACAGGCATAGTGGAAATACATATACATAGTACACTGTGAATAAACATTTGCAGACTAATACCTAACCAGAGGCAGAACTGATTAGACAGGGCTAATATAGGACAGGAATTAACTAGAGAGACATAAGTACATACCGGCGATGCTATCGCAAGAGGAGAGGAAAAGATGAGCTGCTTCCTGGATGCAGGCTGAAGGAAAATGGAAGAAAATGGAGGGAAAGCTCCAGAATACATTGCTAAGCTACCATCATGCATTGCTTAAGCTACCATCATGCATTGCAAAGGGAGGGAAAGATCTGAAAGTGAAAGAAAACATTATAACTGCGAATATGACACTGGTCACTAGAGGGAGCCAAACACTAGATTGTTAAAATCCTACATAAACAGTAGAAAAAACAACAATTAGATTTCAGAGACAGAACAGTCTCTTTAGCGTACAGAAGTTTTCGTTTTTGGGATTCATTTTGTCTCCGTTTGCTATTGAAATGGACCCGGTCAAGGTTCAGGCCTTTTGTGATTGGGTTCAGCCCACTTCATTGAAGGCTCTTCAGAGATTTTTGCTAATTTTTACCGTAAATTTATAAGTAATTTCTCTGGTATTGTGAAATCACTGACTGATTTGACCAAAAAGGGTTCTGATAAAGTGAATTGGTCTTCAGAGGCAGTTTCGGCGTTTCAGGAGCTAAAGCGGAGATTCACTTCTGCTCCTAAACTACTGCACCCTGATGTCTCTCTACCATTTCAGGTGGAGATAGATGCTTCTGAGATTGGTGCAGAAGCCATTTTGTCCCAAAGGGATCCTGTAACCTCTAAGAGTAACCTTCGTGCCGTCTTCTCTCGAAAATTTTCCCTAGCTGAACGTAATTATGATGTGGGGAATCGGGAGTTATTGGCTATGAAGTGGGGTTTTGAAGAGTGGAGACATTGGTTGGAGGGAGCCAAACATCAAGTTGTGGTCCTCACTGACCACAAGAACCTGATCTATCTCGAATCAGCCAAGCAACTTAATCCTAGACAAGCCAGGTGGGCCTTGTTTTTCACGCGTTTTATTTTGTGGTCTCTTTTCTCCCGGGCACTAGTTAAGTTAAGGCGGATGCCCTCTCTAGGAGTTTGTTTGTGGATTCTCCTGATGTGACTGGGCCTACTGCCATTCTGAAGGAGGGTGTGGTTCTTTCCGCCCGATTTGAGACTGGCCCTGGAGGAATTTCAGGGGGATAGGCCTGAACGTTGCCCTGTGGGGAAATTGTTTGTCCCAGACCAATGGAGGAAGAATGTAATGTCTGAGATTCATTGCTCCGTGTTGGCTGGTCATCCCGGTATTTTTGGTACTAGAGATTTGTTAAGTCGGTCCTTTTGGTGGCCTACTTTATCTCGTGATGTCAGGATTTTTGTGCAGTCCTGTGGGACTTGTTCTCGGTCCAAACCCTGCTCTCGCTCTAGTGGATTGATAATGACAATGCCTGTGCCCAGAAGGTCATGGACCCATATCTCTATGGATTTTATTTCTGGCCTCCCTGTCTCTCTGAGAATGACTGTTATCTGGGTGATCTGTGATAGATTTTCCAAGATGGTCCATCTTGTGCCACTACCGAAGATGCCATCCTCTTCCGAGTTTGTGTCCTTGTTTTTTCAGCAGGTGGTTCGTTTGCGCGGCATTCCGGAGAACATTGTGTCTGACAGAGGAGTCCAATTTGTTTCCAAATTTTGGAGAGCCTTTTGTTCTCAACTGGGAATTCAGTTGACTTTCTCCTCTGCATTTCATCCTCAGACCAGTGGGCAGACTGAGAGAACAAACCAGACTTTGGAAGCTTATTTGAGATGTTTTGTGTCTGCTGATCAAGGTGACTGGGCCTCTTTTTTGCCCTTGGCTGAATTCGCTCTAAATAATAGGGCCAGTTCTGCCACTTTGATGTCCCCTTTTTTCTGCAATTTCGGGTTTCATCCTCAGTTTTCTTCGGGGCAGGTGGAGGCTTCTGTCTGTCCGGGTGTTGACTCTATGGTAGAAAGAATGCAGCAGATTTGGGATCAAGTAGTGGATAAGTTGTCTCTCTCTCAGGAGAGGGCCCAGAGGTTTGTCAACCGGCATAGGACTGATGGTCCCCGGTTTAAAGTGGGTGACATGGTTTGGTTGTCCTCAAAAAATATCTCTATGAAGGTTGCGTCTCCAAAATTTAAGCCAAGGTTCATTGGACCTTATAAGATCTTGGAAGTCCTTAAACCCGTTTCTTTCCATTTGGCTCTTCCAGGGACGTTTAAGATTCACAACATCTTCCATAAATCTTTATTGAAAAGGTTTGTTGAGCCAAGTGGTTCCTATGGCTACGCCCCTGAGCCTGTTCTGGTTGAGGGCAATCTGGAGAATGAAGTAGAGAAGATATTGGATTCTCGTCTGTACTTGGTCAAGTGGAAAGGTTATGGTCAGGAGGACAATTCTTGGGTGTTTGCTTCTGACATTCATGCTTAGAGATTGGTTCGCGACTTTTACAGGGCTCATCCTGATCGGCCAGCTGGCACAGGTGAGGGTTCTGTGACCCCTCCTCAAGGGGGGGTACTGTTGTGAACACTCTGGATCTGACTTCAGAGTTTGGGCTCCCTCTAGTATTGAAGCGGCTTTAGGTAACAGAAGTCCTTAATCAGCTGGGAGCGATAATTGGCAATCTGGTGTTGATGACTGGGGAGATTTAAGGGAGTAACCTTCCCATGATTCTCGCCGGTGATTAGTTGTTCTTCCTGGTCCCATTTGGAAGTCAGCTTGCTTCCTGCTGTCTCCTGCAACTTTCAGATAAGTTATTTGCTGCTTGTTTCTTTGGCTTTTGTTTTCCTTTTGTTTTTTCTGCCCTTCTGGAGTGAGGTCAGCCAGGTTCCCCAGCTGGGGCCTGTGCTGGTCTCTGTTTCTCCTTTCCCACTGTTTATTTGTTCAGTCCCTGTTATTTCAGTGTCTGTTGGTTAGCTACCTGTTCACACCAGAATTCTGATCTAGCGGGGGAGAGATTGTGTGGTCTCAGTATTTTTGGAAATTGGACTTGTTGGAATTTTTTCTAGGGTTTTGACGGATTGCAGACAGTGTTCTTTCCTGTCCTGTCCTATCTAGATAGTTTTGGGCCCCAGCGTTTGCTATTTTCTGCCTGCATTTGTATTTCATCTTGTCTCACCGCCAATATATGTGTGGGGGCTACCTTTTCCTTTGGGGCGCTTCTCCGGGGCAGTTAGCTTTCCCCTTTCTATTTTTAGGCTTAGTTACTCTCCGGCTGTGATGAAGCGTCTAGGTCATCGTAGGTACGTCCCATGGCTGCTTCTAGTTGTACGGTTAGTTTAGTGGTCTGCAATCCGCTAGTTACCAACCTCTCTGGGTGTCAGGCTGCCTTGACTATTTTGGCTACTGTCCTCCTAGGCTGCCAAATTATAACAGTGGAGTATGTCAGGCGCTTCCGTGACAAAATGCAGACCTTGACGCAGTTGGTGCATGACAACATGGTGCAGGCCCAGTCTGACAAGAAGCACTGGTACGACACCCGGGAGCAGACCTACCAGGTGGGTCAGAAGGTGTGGGTGCTAGTCCCCGTACCAAAGGATAAGCTTCTGGTGGCTTGGGAAGGCCTGTATGATGTACACCAACAGCTCAACCTAGTCACCTACGTGTCACTCTTGACCACGCTCTGGGTAGGCGGAAGGCCTTCCACGTCAATATGAAGAAAGTTCACCAAGAAAAGTGGAGCCTGTGTCCTACCGGTCTGCAAAATGCCCGAGGACGGGGAGGAAGACCCCCTCTTGGACATGCTGGCCCAAGCTAAGGCCAGCAGGTCCATAGAGGAAGTGGAGGCAAGAGCCTTGCTATCAACCCACCAGCGGTCACAGTTGCGAGCCAAGCTGGAACCCTTCCGGGCCATGTTTACCAACAGATCTGGAAGGGCTGAGGTAGCGTTCCACGAGGTGGACACTGGGAATCATGCCCCACTATGGCAGACATCCTATCGGATCTCGGACGACGTGCAGCACGTCATGTGCCAGGAGATCGATGAGATGTTGCAACTGGGGGTGATTAAGCGGTCCAAGAGCACATGGGCCTCACCTGTAGTCCTGGTTCCAAAGAAGGATCATACCACCTGGTTCTGTGTGGACTACGGGGGGCTCAACATCATAACAGCCTCTAATGCACACCCAATGCCACGCATCGAGGAGCTGCTAGAGCGTTTGGCTGGCGCGCGCTATCTATCCATTATGGATCTGACTCGGGATACTGGCAGATTCCACTGAGCCCTGAGGCACAGGAGAAGTCCGCCTTTATCACCCCATTCGGACTATATGAGTCGATAGTCATGCCTTTTGGCATGAAGAATGCCCCTGCCACATTCCAGCGGATTATCAACCACCTGCTTCAGAGACTGGAGAGGTGCGTAGTGGCGTACCTGGATGACATTGCCATCTTCAGTTGCTCCTGGGAGGAACACCTTCAGCATCTCCAGGAGGTGCTCGGGCGCATCCACCAAGCAGGCCTGACCATCAAGCCTGGAAAGTGCCAGATGGGCATAAGAGAGGTCCACTACCTGGAAAACCGGGTAGGTGAGGGTTCTATAAGGCCAGTGCCTGGGAAAGTCTATGCTATCGCGTCCTGGCCCACCCCAGGACCAAGAAGCAGGTTATGTCCTTCCTGGGCACTGCAGGGTACTATAGTCGCTTTGTTCAAAACTATAGTAGTCTTGCGAAGCCCTTGATGGACCTCACCAAGAAAAGGCTACCCCCATACAGTTGATTGGACAAACGACTGTGAGATGGCCTTTAGGGCTTTGAAAACAGCCCTAAGCAGCTCTCCCGTGCTAAAGGAAGTCGACAACAGTCGGACGTTCTTAGTAGAGACTGACTTCAGTGAGTTTGGCCTCGGTGCAGTGCTCAGTCAGGTCGACTCGGGGAACCAAGAGAACCCTGTGTTGTACCTGAGCCGGAAGCTTCTGCCGAGGGAAGTGGTCAATTCCACCATAGAGAATGAGTGGCTGGCCATGGTTTGAGCCCTGCAATGTTTGCAGACCTACCTTTACTGTGGTGATCAACCACAACCTCCTGAGTTGGCTGCACATCGTGTCTGGTACCAACGGAAGGTTGCTATGCTGGAGCCTTGCCCTCCAGCAGTACGACTTTACCGTTAAACAAAAAAGGGGCAGTGAGCATGGCAATGTTGACGGGACATCCCGGCGCGGCAAGTGGAAGAGGTGCGTATGGAGGAGAACCGAGAGCTCCTACCTCCATAGCGCAGTCCAAACAACTCTTTTCCCCTGATAACCCTTGCTTTGTGCCTCTGTGTCGCTGCATCCAATTACCTGTGTTACATTTGGCATAGTCATCAGGATGAAGTCTTTGGACATAGACACTGCAAATCAATGTACCATGAGTGCCCCGAGGTCCAGCTGCCATTGGGGGCCATGCTCAGCAGTCTCCCAAAATTCACGGGGAGTAATATGATGCTGTGGAACTGGACCCAGAGGATTAGGAGCATGCTGCGGATGCACCCGATGACCATGCTATTCAAGCTGAGATTGCTTTGATGGCCCGGGATGGTGAGGCTCGGTACTCTGTCATGTTCAGCCCCCCATGAGCTGGATACACTGGATAAGCTGATGCAGATCCTAGAAGAAATGGTGACCTGTTGTGAATTCTCTGGAGGCGACTTCTGAGCTGAAGCTCCCTCCGGTGGTTGCTGAGGGTAATGAACCAATTGCTGAATGGCCTTCAGTTGGCTCTGAATGGTCTGATATAAGTGACCTGAACTCCCTTCAGCCTTGCCGGTAATCAATTGTTCTTCCAGGTCTTGCTTGGAGCTCAGCTTGCATTCCTGCTTTGATTCAGATAAGTGATTTGCTGTTTTTTTTCCTCTGGTTGGATTTTCCTTGCTGGTTCTCTGCCTTGCAGTGGACTTCAGCCTGGTCCCCTTTTGGGGCCTGGCGCTGCAATTGTTCTCAGTTTGTGTTTGCACATTTGCTCTGTTTCTTTGTCACTTTTTATTTGCTGAATTGCTGTGTGTTAAACCAGAGATCTGATTTAGGTGGTAGAGATCTGTTATGTTTAGGTAGCTGAGGAGAAAAAGCAAAAACGGTAATACACCAGAGAGGCTGGAACCTATTGGATTGCAGTAACCTGAACTAACCACACAACTAGAGGTAGCCGTGGAGCATTCCTACGTTGAACCTAGACGCCTCGTCACAGCCTGAGAGATAACTACACCTAAAGGCAGAAAGATGAAAGCTATCTGCCCCGGAACAGATCCCCAAAGAAAATAGGAAGCCCTCAAACATATAATGGCGGTTAGACAAGAAGATAGCACGGACACAGACAGAAAATAGAATGAGCAAACGTTGGGGCCCAATCTGTCTAGACAGAAAAGTACAGGAAAGAATTCTGACTGCAATCCAACAAAAACCCTAAAAAATACCAGCACTTCTGATTGCCAAAAAACCTGAGATCACACGATCTCTACCACCTAGATCAGATCTCTGGTGTAACGAAACAAAGCCGCAGCCACTGAAAAAACAGGAAAAAGCAAATGAACAAATAACAGTGGCTACAGATAAACTGAGAGGAGCACAGGCCCCAGGAGGGGACCCGGCTGACCTCCACAAAAGTGCAGAAAACTATGAAAAAAGCCAGCACAAAAAGAAAAGCAGAAAATATCTTATCTGAAAGCAGCAGGTGCAGGCAAGACTCCAGCAACTTACAAATGAACCAGGAACCACAATTGAGACAAGAACAATTGATCACCGGCAACCATCATGGGAGGGAACCTCCCTTATATCAGTCCAGTGAGTGATCCCAGATTGCCATTGATCGCTGAAAGGTTCAGTACTGTCTGTAACCACCAGAGGGAGCCTCTGCTCAGAAACCATCTCTAGCACATTCACAACAGTACCCCCCTTGAGGAGGGGTCACCGAACCCTCACTTGTGCAACCAGGCCGATCAGGATGAGCTCGGTGATAGGCACGGATCAGTCTCCTAGCATGGATGTCTGAAGCAAACACCCAAGAATTGTCCTCCTGACCATAACCTCTCCACTTAACCAAATACTGGAGTTTCCGTCTAGAAAAACGAGAATCCAATATTTTCTCGACCACATACTCCAGATTGCCCTCAACCAAAACAGGGTCAGGAGGCGCAGCCATAGGAACCACTGGCTCGACAAACCTCTTCAATAAGGACTTGTGGAACACGTTATGGATCTTTAATGTCCCTGGAATAAGCAAACGGAAGGAAACCGGATTAAGAATCTCCATGATCCTATAAGGTCCAATGAACCTAGGCTTAAACTTTGGAGATGCAACCCTCATAGGGATATTTCTTGAGGACAACCAAACCAAGTCCCCCACTTTAAACTGAGGACCATCAGTCCTATGCCGGTTGGCAAACCGCTTGGCCTTCTCTTGAGAGAGAGACAACCGCTCCACTACCTGGTCCCAAATCTGCTGCATACGCTCAACAACAGAGTCAACACCCGGACAGACAGAAGCCTCCGCCTGTCCCGAAGAAAATCGAGGGTGAAACCCAGAATTGCAGAAAAATGGAGACATCAAGGTGGCAGAGCTAGCCCTATTATTAAGAGCAAACTCAGCCAAAGTAAAAAAAAAGACCCAGTCATCTTGATCAGCAGACACAAAACATCTCAAATAAGTCTCCAAGGTCTGGTTTGTTCTCTCGGTTTTTCCATTAGTCTGAGGATGAAATGCAGAGGAGAAAGATAATTGAACACCAAGTTTAGAACAAAATGTCTCTGGTACCAAAAATCCCGGGATGACCAGCCAACGCGGAACAATGAATCTCAGACATCACACTCTTCTTCCACTGGTCTGGGACAAACAATTTCCCAACAGGGCAGCGCTCAGGTTTATCCTCCTGACACCCCTCCAGAGCCAGTCTCAAATTGGGCGAGAAGGCGGAAAGTACTACACCCTCTTTCAAAATAACAGCAGGATCAGATAACTCAGGAGAATCCGCAAAGAAACTCCTTGAGAGGGCATCTGCCTTAACATTCTTAGTGCCAGGAAGAAAAGAAACCATAAAATTAAAACGTGTGAAAAACAAGGCCCACCTGGCCTGTCTAGGATTTAGTCGCTTGGCTGATTCGAGATAAACCAGGTTCTTATGGTCCGTGAGGACCACTACCTGATGTTTGGCTCCTTCCAGCCAATGTCTCCACTCTTCAAAGGCCCTCTTCATGGCCAATAACTCCCGATTACCCATGTCATAATTACGTTCAGTTGGAGAAAACTTTCGAGAGAAAAAGGCACAAAGGTTACTCTTAGAGGTCTCTGGATCCCTTTGGGACAAAACGGCACCTGCCCCAATCTCAGAGGCATCAACCTCCACCTGAAACGGCAGAGAAACATCAGGCTGCCGTATAACAGGAGCAGAAATTAATCTCTGCTTAAGTTCCTGAAATGCAGAAACTGCCTCAGGAGGCCAATTCACCACATCGGAACCCTTTTTGGTCAGATCAGTCAATGGTTTAACAATACCAGAGAAATTACCAATAAATTTACAATAAAAATTGGCAAAACCCAAAAATCTGACAAACCTTTTTCGTAAGGGTCTGTCAGAGAATGTAAAGGACGTTATGGTGGGATTCCCTGTACCCTCTGGTCTCAATGATTCTAAGTCTTTGGCTATTCAAATTGACAGACGTTTGCGTGAGCGCAGAGGTACACGTGAGATAGTGTTGCCTTGTGAGCCAGCTCCTGAGCCCATGCAGTGTGATGGAGTGACTTCTGGGGCTCAGCGTCATGAGTTTCGAAAGAGCAATGGGTTATGTTTCTACTGTGGTTACGCTTCTCATGCTATTTCCGTCTGCCCTAAGCGGGGAAGACGTTTTGCGCGCTCAGTTGTCTTGGGTAGTGTTCAGACTAAATTTCTGTTGACTGTTACCCTGATTTGCGCCCTGTCCACATTTTTGGCTCAGGCTTTTGTTGATTCAGGAGCAGCTATTAACCTGATGGATTTTGACTTTGCCAAACGTGGGTTTCCCATGATACCCCTGCGGAAGTCTATTCCTTTACTGGGCATTGATTCTACCCCTTTGGCGGAGAATAAACCCCAGTTTTCTACTCAAGTGATAATGAAGGTTGAACCAGATCATCAGGAGAGTTGCAAATTTCTGGTGTTGCATAATCTGCATGACATTATTGTACTGGGTTTCCCTTGGTTACAGACTCATAATCCTGTTTTGGATTGGAAATCTGTGTCTGTGACCAGTTTTTGACTGATTTTTCGGATGTGTTTCGTGAGAGTAAAGGGTATGCCACTCTAAACGAGATCGCTAACGAGATCGCTAACGAGATCACTAAAAAGTCACTACTTAGCAATCTCGTTAGCGACCTCGTTGTGTGTGGCATGTAGCAACGATGTAGCCCCTGCTGTGATGTCGCTGATCGTTCACTAGTGTTCTGGACCGTTTTTTGATCGTTGGCGTTCCGCTGGTGAGCCAATATCGCTGTGTTTGGCACCTTTTGCGAACGACGAGCGACCTCGTTTGTGACGCATGAGGTTTTTAGCGTCACTGAGTGGATTGCAATATCTGTAAGTTCTTTTTTGCGTCACAGAGAGGATCGCAGAAGTTGCAAAGCAGGTTAGCAGGACGCAGAGAGCAGGAGCGATGCTGGAAATTCCTATGAATCAGAAGCGCTCAGTACATGCTAATGACATCCTAACGACGCCAAAGTCGTTAAAGAGATCGCTGACCGCTGATGAGTCGTTTATGAGATCTCCTGTTTGGCAGCTACTAGCGACCTAAAAGAGATCACACCAACGATCTCGTTAGCTTGCGTCGTTATCGAGATCGCTAACGAGATTGCTAAGTGTGGCAGTACCTTAAGTCTGCATCCTTACCTCCTCACAGGAGCTATGACTGCGCTATTGAGTTAGTGCCTGGTGGTAAATTTCCTAAAGGTCGCCTTTTTAATTTATCTGTACCTGAACACGATGCTATGCGATCTTATATCAAGGAGTCTTTGGAGAAGGGTCATATCAGACTTTCCTCTTCACCCTTTGTGGCCAAGAAGGATGGTTCATTGAGGCCGTGTATTGACTATCGCCTCCTGAATGAAATCACTGTTAAATATCAATATTTCTTACCCTTGATTTCTGACCTATTTTCCAGAGTGAAAAGTGCTAGTTGGTTTACCAAGCTTGACCTCAGGGGGGCGCATAACCTTATTCGCATTAAGCACGGGGGTGAATGGAAGACGGTGTTTAATACCCCAGAGGGGCATTTTGAGTACCTAGTGATGCCTTTTGGGCTTACTAATGCCCCTTCCGTCTTCCAACCCTTCATGAATGATATTTTCAGGGATTTTGTGGATACATTTCTGATCGTTTATTTGGATGATATCTTGATTTTTTCCAACAACTGGTACTCTCATATAAGACATGTTCGGACTGTGTTCCAGATTTTGAGAGAGAATGCACTGTATGTGAAGGGATCAAAGTGTCTTTTTGGCGTACAGAAGGTCTCATTTCTGGGATTCATTTTGTCTCCGTCTGTTATTGAAATGGACCCGGTCAAGGTTCAGGCCATTTGTGATTGGGTTCAACCTACTTCATTGAAGGCTCTTCAGAGATTTTTGGGTTTTGCCAATTTTTATCGTAAATTTAATGGTAATTTCTCCGGTATTGTTAAACCATTGACTGATTTGACCAAAAAGGGTTCCGATGTGGTGAATTGGCCTCCTGAGGCAGTTTCTGCGTTTCAGGAACTTAAGCAGAGATTCATTTCTGCTCCTGTTCTACGGCAGCCTGATGTTTCTCTGCCGTTTCAGGAGGAGGTTGATGCTTCTGAGATTGGGGCAGGTGCCGTTTTGTCCCAAATGGATCCAGAGACCTCTAAGAGCAACCCTTGTGCCTTCTTCTCTCGAAAATTTTCTCCAACTGAACGTAATTATGACATGGGTAATCGGGAGTTATTGGCCATGTAGTTGGCCTTTGAAGAGTGGAGACATTGGCTGGAAGGAGCCAAACATCAGGTGGTGGTCCTCACGGACCATAAGAACCTGGTTTATCTCGAATCAGCCAAGCGACTTAATCCTTGGCAGGATTAAACAGGCCAGGTGGGCCTTGTTTTTCACACGTTTCAATTTTGTGGTTTCTTTTCTTCCGGGCACTAAGAATGTTAAGGCGGATGCCCTCTCGAGGAGTTTCTTTGCGGATTTTCCTGAGTTATCTGATCCTGCTGTTATTTTGAAAGAGGGTGTAGTTCTTTCCACCATCTTGCCCAATTTGAGACTGGCTCTGGAGGGGTGCCAGGAGGATAAACCTGAACGCTGCCCTGTTGGGAAATTGTTTGTCCCAGACCAGTGGAAGAAGAGTGTGATGTCTGAGATTCATTGTTTCGCGTTGGCTGGTCATCCCGGGATTTTTGGTACCAGAGACTTGGTGAGTCGGTCCTTTTGGTGGCCTACTTTGTCTTGTGACGTCAGGGACTTTGTGCAGTCCTGTGCGACTTGCTCTCGTTCCAAGCCTTGCTCTCGCTCTAGTGGTTTGTTAATGCCATTACCTGTACCCAAGAGGCCATGGACCCATATTTCTATGGATTTCATATCCGACCTCCCTTTCTCTCAGAGAATGACCGTTATCTGGGTAATCTGTGATAGATTTTCCAAGATGATACATCTTGTGCCATTACCTAAGTTGCCTTCCTCCTCCGATTTGGTGCCTTTGTTCCTTCAGCACATGGTTCGGTTACATGGCATTCCGGAGAACATTGTGTCTGACAGAGGAGTCCAGTTTGTTTCCAGATATTGGAGAATATTTTGATCTAAACTTGGTGTTCAGTTATCTTTCTCCTATGCATTTCACCCTCAGACCAATGAACAAACCGAGAGAACAAACCAGACCTTGGAGACTTATTTGAGATGTTTTGTGTCTGCTGATCAAGATGACTGGGTCTCTTTTTTGCCTTGGCTGAGTTTGCTCTTAATAATAGGGCTATCTCTGCCATCTTGATGTCTCCATTTTTCTGCAATTCTGGGTTTCACCCTCGATTTTCTTCGGGACAGGTGGAGGCTTCTGTCTGTCCGGGGGTTGACTCTATTGTGGAGCATATGCAGCAGATTTGGGACCAGGTAGTGGAGAGGTTGTCTCTCTCTCAAGAGACGGCCCAGCAGTTTGCCAACCGGCATAGGACTGATGATCCTCGTTTTAAAGGGGAGGACTTGGTTTGGTTGTCCTCAAGAAATATCCCTATGAAGGTTGCATCTCCAAAATTTAAGCCAAGGTTCATTGGACCTTATAAGATCATGGAAATTATTAATCCGGTTTCTTTCCGTTTGCTTCTTCCAGGGACATTTAAGATCCATAACGTGTTCCACAAGTCCTTATTGAAGAGGTTTGTCGAGCCAGTGGTTCCTATGGCTGCACCTCCCGACCCTGTTTTGGTTGAGGGCAATTTGGAGTATGTGGTTGAGAAAATATTGGATTCTCGTTTTGCTAGATGGAAACTCCAGTATTTGGTTAAGTGGAGAGGTTATGGTCAGGAAGACAATTCTTGGGTGTTTGCTTCGGACATCCATGCTGGGAGACTGATCCATGCCTATCATCGAGCTCATCCTGATCGGCCTGGTTGCGCAGGTGAGGGCTCGGTGACCCCTCCTCAATGGGGGGGGTACTGTTGTGAATACTCTGTAGGCGACTTCTGAGCTGGGGCTCCCTCCGGTGGTTGCTGAGGGTAATGAACCAATTGCTGAATGGCCTTCAGCTAGCTCTGAATGGTCTGATATAAGTATCCTGAACTCCCTTCAGCCTTGCCAGTAATCAATTGTTCTTCCAGCTCTTGCTTGGAGCTCAGCTTGCATTCCTGCCTTGATTCAGATAAGTGATTTGCTGTTTTTTTCCTCTGGTTGGATTTTCCTTGCCGGTTCTCTGACTTGCTGTGGACTACAGACTGGTCCCCTTTTGGGGCCTGGCGCTGCAATTGTTCTCAGTTTGTGTTTGCACATTTGCTCTGTTTCTTTGTCACTTTTTATTTGCTGAATTGCTGTGTGTTACACCAGAGATCTGATTTAGGTGGTAGAGATTGTGTGATCTCAGGTTTTTTGTTAATCAGAAGTGTTGGTATTTTTGTCAGTTTTTTTTTTGGGTTGCAGTCAGAATTCTTTCCTATACTTTTCTATCTAGACAGATTGGGCCCCAGCATTTGCTCATTCTATTTTCTGTCTGTGTCCGTATTTTCTTCTTGTCTAACCGCCATTACATGTTTGGGGGCTTCCTATTTCTTTGGGGGTTCTGCTACGGGGCAGATAGCTTTCATTTTTCTGCCTTTAGATGTAGCTATCTCTCCGGCTGTGACGAGGCGTCTAGGATCACCGTAGGTACGCTCCACGGCTACTTCTAGTGTTGCGGTTAGTTTAGGGTCCTGCAGTGCAATAGTTTCCAGCCTCTCTGGTGTATTGCTATTTTGGCTATTTTTGCAATTTCTCCTCAGCTACCGAAACATAACAATGACCCCACTAATGTTGGGGAGCTGAGGATACGACTGTTTCACCGCGTCCAGCGAGAAGGAGAGTCTGTGACCCAGTATATCAATGCGTTGCCAGAAGTGAATGTGCATATCATTAAGTGGGATGATGTGGGGACCATGGGAATGTGGCCCCCTGATATGATATTGAGGGATCAGTTCGTGTCGGGTCTCAGGGACACGCCGCTTAGATAGGCTTTGTGAGAACGCCTGCGTACTAGCCCGCGTAAGACTTTCTTAGAAATAGGAGCGGAGGCACACGTGAGAAAGCAGGAACAGGGGGTGGTGGCACTGGCAGGGATGGTCCGGAGCAATGAGGTGCCCACTTCACCCGCAGCTGAGCCAGAGTAGGCCCGAGAGATCTGGAGATAAATACGGGAATTGCGGGATGAGTGGTTCAGCTTTAAAAGGGTTCATGCTCTGGCCCAAGATATGTCGAGAGCAGCCCCCTCCTCAAGAGATAAGAGTGATTCAGAGTCCCGCTTGTCTGTCGAACCTCGCCAGGGAGCAAGACAACCCAGTGCAGAATGGAACCCTACTTGCTACAGGTGTGGAAACACTGGACACTATGCCTGAGTCTGTGCAAGACGAGGACGCTCCCTATCACGGCAGCCATTAAGCTAGTGGGCTCTGTGGCTGGGGGATGCAGCCTGTAGCCCGACAGACCATGGAAGAGAGACGAGAGTCCTGAAGGCATAGTTTCCACGAGCCCTACAGTCTGGGCTGAAGTAAATAGAAGAGCTATTCACTGCTAAATTGATACCAGGTTGCAAGTGACCAACATGCCAGAATCTTATTTTAGACATTTCCCAGAAGTGTCGCGGCCAGAGTGTGGGCCAGTAATTAGTTTGACGGCGGCCGGCCAGTTGCCCATCCTGGTCGCAGGGGTGGTCTGGATGGAGATCAGAGTGTGCGGGAAGGATATAGGCTGAAAAGAGGTCACTGGGGATGTCGGCAGCTGGCCCGTAATGACCCTCGGAATGAATTTACTGAAAGAGATTGGAGAACTCCTGATCAAAGAGCCACAAAAGACTTTTTTGTGCAGTGGAGCCCGCGAACCCCCCAACGAAAGGTGTTCCAGCAATTGATTCGAGCTGCCCAGGCTCGGGAAATGTTGAGTGAAGGGAAAGTCTTGGAGAAGGTGATGGTTCCTGCAGCTGCCAAACTTACCCTACTGCCCAGTCAGACAGTGCTCACATTACCGATACGAGCTTGTACATCTCTTCAGGGGTGGAGATACAGATAGAGCCAACATCTGTGGACCAGATACCCCCGGACTTCTCATAGCCGGGACTCTAGCCACAGTCCATGGCGGTAAAATTGTAGTGTGGTGCCTAGGAGAAGACAGTCTCACCCTTTTACCTAAGAGCGAAGAGCGAAGTGGCCCAGATCCTGAGGCAGTAGAACTGGCTGTTGTGCAAAGTGATCCCTTCACTCTAGCAGTCACAAGGGCACCGGAACACTCATCTGGAAGCAAGAAGGAGAGTCGTCAGATCCTAGAGCAGATGCGGACTGAATTGAAGGGACTCTCACCTCAGCAGGTGGTACAAGTGGAAGCTGTGTTAGAGCGTTATCAGGAGGTCTTCGCCTGCCATGAAGATGACTTCGGTTGCACTCAGGCCTTTGCCCATGCGATCCCTATGGGGTGTGCTGCACCAGATTGGGAAAGATACCGACAGATACCTCCCCAGATGTATAAAGGAATGAAGGAGATGCTAGCTCACATGTTGCAGAGTGGAGTGATATGGGAAAGTTAGAGTCCGTGGGCGGCTCCCATTATCCTAGTTCGAAAACAAGACGGGACCTTGTGTTTCTGTGTTGATTACAGACGGCTGTATAGCAATATGTCATATGATGATTTGGCCTCTACATTTATGTGTGCACTATTCAGTTGAGTATTGATGGAACTTGATGGAACTTGTTGGTTGGAAAGAGACTCATGTAATGGAGGATTACACCGCATGTAATAAATAGCCTGTAAATACCAAAAAAGTGTGATCCATGATTGGAAGTAACTAAGGCTGGGTTCACATTGCGCCAAGGCAGTCCGTTAGATGGACTGCGTTACACCGCGGTATAACACGGTGTAAGGCAGTCCGTTAATGCTGCCATTGACCCCCATTGTCGGGCGCATCGCGACGCATGCGTTCGCGACGTGCCGTCATTGAGTGACGGAGCCTCAGACGCGGCCTGCTGAGTCTGAGCTCTGTCACCGCTAGCACAGATGAATCATCTGTGCTAGCGGGCATAGCATAACGCAATCGCGTTATGCTATATACCATTAACAGCCCGTCAACACTATGCGTTGAACGGGCTGGTTTAACGCAATGTGGACCTAGCCTTACAGAACATGGTGGCAGCGGGACACAGAACCTTCAAATCATCAGAGCTTGTGTGAGGTTGGGACTTTACAGAGGATCACAGCACACCTGTAAATACAGATTCCCTGACATTACGGCAAAATGGAGTCTGGCCCCCTCAGAGACTGGATGTCACTTCATGTAATCTGTCCCAGACTTGGAGACATTGGAAGGAAGAGTTTACACTGTATGTGGATCTGATAGTGGCCCCCACTGATGACAAACAAAAAGTAAAGCTGTTTTATTACCTAATTGGGGAAAATGGCAGAGAATTAGCCCACACCTTACTATCAGACATGGACAACCTCCTCCCAGCAGATATTGTGCAGGCATTTGAGAAACACTGTGACCCAAAGAAGAATGAGAAAGTGGAAAGATATAATTTTTTCACATGATATCATGAGGATGGTGAAAATGTGGACAGATATCTGACAGAGCTGAGGAGACTTGCAGCAACAGAGATAAGGGACAGTCTAATCAAAGATTTATACAAATGTATAAATTATAGGGTCTTAACATAAGTAAATCATAAATTTCCCTCTAAAAATACTTTATTGATTAAAAACGCCGGCTTCAAGAAGACATCCATACTTACCTGTCGGTGGTGACAGCTTCCTCCTGGCAGTGACGTAGTACCGCTCATTAAGGTAATGAATATGGACGTGACGCCACTCCCATAGGCGTGATGTCCATATTCATGCCCTTAATGAGCGGTATTACATCACCGCTGCGCACAGGAGGAAGCTGACGCGGCCGACAGGGATGCAGGGACCTGCAGCGACGGAGCGAGGAGGGTAAGTATGATGGGGGGACGGGGGAGCGGAGCCATGTATACAGGATGGGAGGGGGAGTGGAGCCATGTATACAGGATGGGAGGGGGAGCGGAGCCATATATACAGGATGGGAGGATGGGAGCGGAGCCATATATACAGGATGGGAGGATGGGAGCGGAGCCATGTATACAGGATGGGAGCGGAGCCATGTATACAGGATGGGAGCGGAGCCATATATACAGGATGGGAGGATGGGAGCGGAGCCATGTATACAGGATGGGAGTGGAGCCATATATACAGGATGGGAGGATGGGAGCGGAGCCATGTATACAGGATGGGAGGGGGAGCAGAGCCATATATACAGGATGGGAGGATGGGTGCAGAGCCATATATGCAGGATGGGAGGGGGAGCGGAGCCATGTATACAGGTGAGATGTGAGGTGTATGTGTCTGTGTGTATCAGTGTGTGTGTCTGCCTGCGTGTGTTTATGTGAGAGAGTGCTGCGGTGCTGTCTGTGTGTGGTGCTGTATGTGTGATGGTGATGGGGGGAGGCAGTGATGGTGGTGAGGAGGCAACGATGATGATGGGGAGCAAATGATGATGGGCATGCAAAGATGATGATGATGGGGAGGTGATGATGATGGGCAGGCAATGATGATGATGATAATGGGGAGGCGATGATGATGGGGAGCCAATGATGATGAGCAGGCAATGATCATGATGATCGGGAGCCAATGATGATGGGCAGGCAATGATGATGATGATGATGGAGAGGCGATGATGATGGGGAGCCAATGATGATGGGCAGGCGATGGTGATGATGGGGAGCCAATGATGATGGGAAGGCAATGATGATGATGGGGAGCCAATGATGATGGGCAGGCAATGATGATGATGGGGAGACGATGATGATGGGGAGCCAATGATGATGGGCAGGCAATGATGATGATGGGGAGCCAATGATGATGGGCTGACAATGATGATGATGATGGGGAGACAATGATAATGATGATGGGGAGGCAATAATGATAGGGAATCGATGATGATGATGGGGAGGCAATGATGATGATAATGGGGAGTCTTTCCACAGTGCCCTTTCCTGAGCCATAACAGTGCAGAATGCAGCACAGTGCAGAGGAGAGCTCCATATTTTGTATGGAGCATTATATGAGGACCAGTATTCTTTATGGAGCATTATATTTGGCCCATAATACTGTATGGAGGATTATGTGGTGCCCATAATATTGTATGGAGGACTGTAATTATTTTTTGGTTTGGGGGTCACCGCAACATGAAGAACTGTATTGCGGGGTCACGGCATTAGAAAGGTTGAGAACCACTGATCTAGTTCAACCCATATCCTATCCTAACCTGCCCTAACATGTTGATCCAGAGGAAGGCAAAAAAAACCCAAGTGGCAAATGTTCTGCCTTCATACACGTTTGACACGGTGTGCATTCTAGCATACAGCTAAACCATCATTCTATCTTCCAAAGAAAGCAGACTGTCCTCTGTAGTCTAACTTGTTTATTGGTGAACAGTATAGAACATGCACCCGGTAAAACTATAAAAAATACAAATGACATAGATAAGTATTGGGCAATAATCACACCGCTGACACTTTACAATTAACAAGAAAGTATACAGTATGATGCAACTATAACATGAGAAAACACAGGATTCTAATAACATCTCCTATACACTGGCTGCTATACAGTTAATAGCCTCCAAACCACTGCATTGCTAAACATCTCCTATGCACTGACTGCTATACAGTTAATAACCTCCTAAACCCTGCATTGCTAGAGAAGATATTGATCTTACCAGATATGCTTTACCAGGATAGCAAACTCAAGTTGGAGAAGTTACAGGAGAGCACATGAAACACGTGTATTCCCTGAAGTACATGGAAGAAAATGGAGTTTCTTCATCCCAGAATACCTTGCTTCAATCCCACAATGCAATACTCTATCTGCTTGTTAAAGGCACAGGCTATAAATTCAGCCACCACTAGATGGTGCTATAACAAACAAAACTAGCACACAATAAGAAACATGCTGCCCAGTACTCAGAATGGGCAGAACACTCCCCGCTTGGCATCAACTGATGCCATATACAGGCTCTTTTAGCGAAAGCAGTAAAAGTAGTTCCGCAACTGGTCTGAGGAATAGTTTACTCTCCCCAGCCTTCCACACTTTGACCTCGACCTTGCGCACCTTCTCATCCTTGCTTGGGAATACCTTGGTGATGAGGCCTAGTGGCCACTCATTTCAGTGTGACTGGCTGTCCTTCATGAGCACAATATCACCTGGTTTGATGTTCAGCTTGTCGATCTGCCACTTCTTCCTAGGCTGTAAGGTAGAGAGATATTGTTTTCTTCATCTGTCCCAGAAAGTATTGGAGAGATTTTGAACTTGTCTCCATTGACGTCTGTAGAGGTCTTTATTGCTGAATTCTCCCAGTGGAGCGTTGGGAGTGTTGGTTTTCTGAGTGAGTTGCATGGCGGGAGTGAGAATGGTCGGATCAAGCTTTTTCAAGACACTGTCTCTAGAAATGGGTTGTCCCTTGTTGAGGTTGTCTATTTCTCTAGGGTAGGCTTCTCTTTGCACAACACGAAGTATTGTAACCTTGGCTCTTTCCAAGTTGAGGGCGGTAAAAGCATGCTTGCAGTGATGCCAACCTTTACAAGATCTCTGGCTTTCAGGTAATGCTGACTTGTAGGACTGGGCCACATGAAGTAGACAAGCAACGGCTCGAACAAGTGACTTCCAGGTTGAGAACCTGCTGAACCGATGAGATTCCAGGTAATGACTTGAAATCCCTGTATGCAGAGCAGACACTCGAGGATGGAGCTCCCTGTCGGCATCTGGATCCACCAGTTCAAACGTTTCAGGTCTGTCCATGTGGGGCATCGAACTGTACAAGGAAGCAGGGCCTGTGAACCAGGTAGTGTCCTTAAGATGACTTGAAGCAACGGATCTAGTCGCATGGTCCGCAGGATTGAGGTGAGTAGGTATATAGTGCCACTGACTAGGGCAGGTAGATCTTCTTATCCTCAGTATCTGGTTGCTGACGTAGACATAAAAGCGTCGTGTTTCATTGCAGATGTATCCCAGTACCACCTTGCTATCAGTGTAGAACTCTGCTTCTTTGGTCTCCAGATTCATCACACCTGAGATAAGCTCGACCAACTCAACTGCGAGGACAGCAGCGCAGAGTTCCAGTCTGGGTACCGTGTGTTCGCGGAGTGGTGTCAGTTTAGTCCGGCTCATCACAATCCGATGTGGCTCTGTTCATTGACATCTATGGTTTTGAGGTATGCTACTGCTGCGATTGCTTTGACTGATGCATCGCAGAAGATACAAAGTCTTTGTGTCTTGACTTCTGTGGATGGCACAGGGGCATACGGTCGTTTCACACGAAGGTCGGTCAAGGCCTCGAGAGACCTCTTCCACTCTGCCCACAGGTCTGCCTTTTCTGCTGGCAGTGGATCATCCCAATCAGATGTGTCTTGGGTGAAGTCTCTTAGCATCATTTTCCCTTGGACAGTAACTGGAGCTATGAATCCCAGGGTGTCATATAGACTATTCACGAAAGAAAGAACTCCTCTGCGCGTGAAGGGTTTCTCGTCTTTACTGATCTGAAAGGTGAAGGCATCCATCTTCAGATCCCAAAGCAATCCAAGACTCTGCTGCATGGGAAGAGTGTCGATGCTTAGGTCTAGGTCCTTTAAATCGCTGGAATAGTCTTGAGAGGGAAATGCTTCCATCAACTCTCGACTGTTGGAGGAAATCTTGTGTAACCTTAGGTTAGACTGAGCGAGCATTTCTTGAGCCCTTTTTAGTAGACTGATTGCAGCCTCATTTGTTGGTGTGGACTTCAAACAGTCGTCTACGTAGAAGTCCTTTTCTATGAAGGATCTGACGTCTGACCCATACCTTTCTTTGCCTTCTTTGGCAGAATTATGGAGGCCATAGATAGCGACTGCTGGGGAAGGGCTGTTCCCGAAGATGTGTACCCCCATCCGGTACTCTGTGATGTCTTTGTCTGGGTCGTTGTCACGGTACCAGAAGAACCTCAAGTAGTTTCTGTGTTCCTCTTTGACGAGAAAACAGTGGAACATCTGTTGTATGTCAGCCATAAATGCCACCGTATCTCTGCGGAAAGAGAGTAGTACTTCCAGAAGTCTGTTGTTGAGGTCTGGGCCTGACAGTAGGACATCATTTAATGAGACATCTTCACATTTGGCACTTGAGTCGAATACCACTCTTATTTGACCTGGCTTCTTGGGATGGTATACTCCGAAGATGGGCAGGTACCAACACTCCTCTGAGGGCCGAAGTGCAGGTGCAATCTCTGCGTGGTTTTTCTGGAATATCCTTCCCATGAAGGTAAAGAAGTGTTCCTTCATCTCAGGTGACTTCTTAAGCTTGTGCCTGAGGGAGATGAATCGGCTGTAGACCAGTTCCCTGTTGTTGGGTAGGCGCCTTCTCTTAGGTCGAAATGGTAAAGGTGCGACCCAACTGTTCGATTTGTCTTTGACTATTTGTCTATCCATGATGTCCAGGAACATCCTATCTTCTATGGACATCGCTACCTTGTCGTCTTACTTTGTCCTGTGGAAGACTGTACATCCCATGTGGTCTTGTTCACCTTCACAGGTGTGGTCTTCGTTGGTAGGTACTGAGAAAGGGCAAGGTAGGCGAGTGCTGTTTGGTAATTCCTTCACCAGCAGACTATTGTGACATGGCTGGAAGAGATACGGACGTCCATTTTCTAGTGTGCTGGTGAGCATACTGTTGACTGAGGCCGGCTTGTGTGCTCCTCCTAGACAGACGTCTCCTATGATGACCCATCCAAGGTCGAGCCTCTGAGCGTACGGAGCACTTCTGGAGCCATTTATATATTTTCTAGTCTTGTGGACTCGTAGTATATCTCTTCTCAGTAGTAGAGCTATTGGGGCTTCTGAATCTAACTCAGGTATCAGGTGGGCTATACGCTTCAGATGGGGGTGATGTGTCGCCACCTCTGGTGAAGGTATCTCTGACCTGTTGTTGGGAATCTGATTGCACTCCAGGATGGTTGGTAGCGATAGGCAGGTTTGACCATCTATGGACTCCACATTGTATCTGGTTGCTTTTCTCCCCGCCTTCTCAACGGTACCTGAACACGTCCTCAGGGAGTAGGGAGAATAAGGGCCTACAATGCTGAAGTTGTCAAAGAAGATGGACCTGGCTAGAGACCTGTTACTTTGGTCATCCAGGATTGCATATATCTTGAGGGCTTTGTCCTTGCAGCCTGCAGGATAGACTCGGACAAGGCAGATTTTTGAACAGGACCTTCCTCCTGTGAGTCCCTTATAGATCTCCATACATTGAGAGCTGACCACAGGGGTATCTTCATCAGTGTTCTTCTCCTTCCCATCGTGCTCCTCTGCTTGTGACAACACTCGTGGAGGTGGTCCAGGGTGCAAGGCTGTATTGTGATCTGTGCTGCTGCATTCTGCACATTTCACACTAGCTTCACAGTTCCTGGCGAAGTGAGAGGTTGTGGCACAACATTTGAAGCAGATGTTGTTCTCTTTGAGGAAACCTTTGCGATCCTCCAAAGACTTTCTCACTGAAGGCTCTGCACTTTAGTAGAGGATGTGGTTTCTTGTGTAGAGGACACTGTTTACTGACATCCTGAGGCTTGTTCTCGTCTGGAGTAGGTTTACTCGCATTGTGAGGAGGACCTGTGAAAACAATGTTAGTTTTGTGGACTGCCACGGGTGTCCTACTGGGTTTGACACTGGGGGCAGTGGAACATGACAGTGAAGTCAAAACTAGGGTCATTTCTGATCTTAGCTTGTTGGGTGACAAATTCTACGAATACAGTGAAAGGAGGGAATGGTACATTATGATTTTGTTTATACCGTGAACCATATGTAACCCACTTTTCTTGTAGGTTGTAAGGAAGTTTTTGTATTATCGGATTGACACTCCTAGTGGTGTCTAAGGATGCCAATCCGGGCAAGTCTCCTTTCTCCTGGGCAACCTGTAACTCTATCAATAAATCACTCAATTCTCTAAGCTTTTGATAACCTTTAGGTCCTATCTTAGGAAAATCATCAATTCTTTTGTATAAAGCATTCTCTATGACTTCTACTGTCCCATAGCATTCATCAAGTCTTTCCCTCACTTTACGTAGACCTATGTGTGGATGCTTTATATTGATGTCTCTTAGTCTTTTGGCATGCTCGACTGACTCACTTCCGAGCCATTTTACTAGGAGGTCTAACTCCTCACTATTAGAAAGGTCCAGACCATGAATGGCGTTCCGGAACGAGGCTCGCCATGACCTATAGTTCTCGGTTTATCAGTGAACTTCACAAGTCCTTTTGTAACCAGTTCTTGGCGGGCAAGGAACTTTGCAAAGTCTATGGTGGCTTGGTCAGTGCTGGCACGAGCTGGTGTGTTATAGTCATGTCTAGTGTGTGGTGTATCACCATACCTGTGAGACGCTTCTGACTTCGTATACTCTGTGCAGTACCTTCTCAGTGAAGGAGGTGTCTCTTTAAGGCGGGATGGGAGCTGTACCTTCTGCTCAGTGGAACAGCCGCTGTGGTCAACATCTCTGCGCTGGACGACTCCTTGTTTGTGGTAACGAAGTTCCGGGTTGGATTGCTGGTAGCTGGCGTAGGCTGGTCGATGTGGTGCATTAGGGCTGTCATCCATGCCGGAATGTTGACGGACGTACTCTGCGACTCGCTGCGCTGGATCTTGCTGTCCTAGATCTGGTCCGTGAATGTTGCTGTGTCTCTCACAATCAGAATCCTTCATAGCTTCCAAATACTCTGCTGTAGCAATTGCAGCTGCTGTCTCTTTGTCTGCCGCAAGTGTTTCTAGCTCTGCTTGCAAACGTGCAGTTTCGGCTTGCAGGCGTGCGGTTTCGGCCTCTCTCTCTGCCTGCAGACGTGCGCTTTCGGCCTGCAGACGTGCGGTATCTGCATCTTGCTCTGCCTGTCTCAGCTTTAGGCGCATCGCTCTTTCAGCGAAGGAGGATCTTGCTTTGGCTGCCTCGGCTTCGGCACAGGCGACAGCAGCGAGCTCCGCTAATGACGACCTGCTGGAGCTTGCTCATGACCTTGTTTTGAGTGAGGATGTGCTGTTTTGAGACATTGTGCGCTTAGC
Organism: Oophaga sylvatica; assembly: GCA_033576555.1. NCBI lineage: Eukaryota > Metazoa > Chordata > Amphibia > Anura > Dendrobatidae > Oophaga > Oophaga sylvatica. The sequence continues at coordinate 517,783,051 of JARQOD010000001.1, forward strand.
TGCGTACTGCATATTAGCGGGAAACAGTCTATGCGCGGCGGCTTCCGCGTGGCGGGAATGATGAAGCGCTTGATGACGGGCTGCACTCTCGGTACTTGTGACTGTATGGCGGCCGCTGCAGTATCCGCAGGCAGTGCGGTGTGGGTACAAGCGACTCAAGTCGTATTCACTATCGCAGGCGTCTAGCATCTGTTTTACTGTTCTGCCTTCATACACGTTGACACGGTGTGCAATCTGGCATACAGCATAAACCACCATTCCGTACTCCAAATAAGCAGACTGTCCTCTGTAGTCTAACTTGTTTATTGGTGAACAGTATAGAACATGCACCCGGTAAAACTATAAAAAATACAAATGACATAGATAAGTATTGGGCAATAATCACACAGCTGACACTTTACAATTAACAAGAAAGTATAAAGTATGATGCAACTATAACATGAGAAAACACAGGATTCTAATAACATCTCCTATACACTGGCTGCTATACAGTTAATAGCCTCCAAAACACTGCATTGCTAAACATCTCCTATGCACTGACTGCGATACAGTTAATAACCTCCTAAACCCTGCATTGCTAGAGAAGATATTGATCTTACCAGATATGCTTTACCAGGATAGCAAACTCAAGTTGGAGAAGTTACAGGAGAGCACATGAAACACGTGTATTCCCTGAAGTACATGGAAGAAAATGGAGTTTCTTCATCCCAGAATACCTTGCTTCAATCCCACAATGCAATACTTTATCTGCTTGTTAAAGGCACAGGCTATAAATTCAGCCACCACTAGATGGTGCTATAACAAACAAAACTAGCACACAATAAGAAACATGCTGCCCAGTACTCAGAATGGGCAGAACAGCAAACAGTAAGCTTCACATTGGGGAAAAAAATTCCTTCCCGACTCCACATATGGCAAAAAACGCACCATGTGCACAAAAATTGCGGAATTCATTCTAAATGATAGGATGCTTAATTCATGCGTTTTTGACGCGTTTTTTCCCGCGAAAAAAACGCAAATAATCCTGAACGTGTGCACTTAACCTGAAAGGAAAGACAAGACCAAGCTCCCCTATAAGCACTGTCCACTGCAAGTATTGTGGGAAAACACATGAGAGAGAAAAAAACAAGTGTCCAGCATACAGGGAAACCTGCAGATCATGTGGCAAGAAGAATCATTTCTCAGCTGTCTGCAGGCTAGGAACAGGCAGACAGTACAGACAGCTCCACACTATGACACCAGACACTGACAGTGCAGAGGACATTACATGGCTAGAACTGCAGCTTGCAGCAGAGAAAGTCAATGTAGTCAGCCAGCCAGTAGGCAAGGATGCCAAGCAGCTTTATGCAACATTCTTGATGGATGAGAAGCCCATTAGATTTCAGCTGGATTGTGGAGCAAGCTGTAATGTAATTCCATGTGCTCTGCTGAACAAACAGGTTTCTATTGAGCCAACTGACAAAGTACTGGTGATGTACAACAAAAGTGTTCTGAAAACGATGGGGACATGTAAGCTCAAAATACGGAACCCATGTAACAGAAAGAGTTATAGAGTTGAATTTACCGTGTTGAGTGGTGGTAACCATGTATCATTATTGGGAGTAAAAGCAGTTCAGGCAATGGATTTAATAAAAGTACAGTCTCAGAACATTATGTCTGTTGAAGTTTTCCAAGATATACAAAATACCAAACTAAACGCAGAGCGCAATTTGGATATTCAGAAAATAAAAACGAAGTATGCTGATTCATTTGAAGGGTGCTTTGAAGGTAAATATAGGCTAGAAATTGACAATGCAGCCTACCATATTACCTACAAGAAGAGTGCCTGTAGCTTTAATGCAACCACTAAAAGTAGAACTGCAAGATTTACAGAGAAGGGGCACAATAGCACCAATCCAAACATTTTTAAAGACCGCATCTCCGGAACCACTGGATAGCTACAACTTCGGGCACATACAAGTAAGTGCCATTCCAGGACTATAGGTGGTTTCAGTGACTGTAGGGCAGCAGTCACGTTGCTGTTTGCTTATTGCTATTTGTTATTAGCGCGGCAGGCCGGCAGCCCAGTTTTGTCTTCATGTGTTCTTTGTAATTCAGGCAGAATTGCACACTCCATCTGCCAGGGTGCCAGCTGCTTTTAACATAAATATAATAAGGTTAGCACTAGTGTAATTTTTACAAAGTTAAGAATATGCATTGATCCTAAGCCACTCAACAAGGCGCTGAAAAGACATCATTACCCAATGCCGACATTAGATGGTATTCTACCAGATCTATCAAAGGCTAAAATATTCTCTGTATGTGATGTAAAAAATGGATTCTAGCATGTGGAACTGGCTGAAGAATCAAGTTTATTGACAACATTTTCTTCACCATTTGGACGCTGTAAATGGCTGAGAATGCCCATGGGACTAAAACCAGCTTCAGAGGTGTTCCAGCAGAAGTTGATGCAGACTTTGGAAGGAATTCCTGGAGTGAAAACAATAGCAGATATAATCCTAATAGTGGAAGAAGGTGAAGATATGGAATCTGCAATCAAGGATCACGATCAGAAGATGATACGATTTTTGGACAGATGCAGAGCAAAACAAATAAATCTGAACATGGACAAATTCAAACTAAAATGACAGAAGTTGCATATATTGGACATCATCTGACTTCAAGCAGTGTAAAAGTGGATCCTGAAAAGGTGAGAGCAATACAAGATTTGCCTACCTTTACTGATGTTTGTGGAGTACTGTACAATGATTTTTGGGCATGGTAAATTATCTCTCCAAATTTTGCAGACATCTGTCAGACATGTGTGAGCCACTGAGACAGTTAATCCACAAAGATGTGCTGTGGGAATGGACAGAAAGCCAGGAAACTTCTTTCCGATCAGTAAAGAAGGCTATTGCAGACGCAGCAACCCTAAAGTATTTCAATCCAGATCGAGAAGTGGTGGTACAATGTGATGCTTCAGAAAAAGGCCTTGGAGCTACATTAATGCAGAACAAACAGCCACTCACATTTTCATGCAGAGCCCTTACAACAACAGAGCAGGGATATGCTCAGATTGAGAAGGAACTACTGGCTGTGTTATTTGGGATGGAGAAGTTTCACCAGTACACCTATGGTCGACGTGTAACAGTGTAGTCGGATCACAAACCGTTGGAGAGCATTACAAAGAAACCATTACTAAATGCCCCAAAGAGACTACAGCGCATGCTGTTACGACTTCAAAAATATGATTTTAATATTGGGTACTGTCCAGGAAGAGACTTAATGATTGCAGATACGCTAAGCAGAGCTTACCTTCCTGTAACAAATCATGAGGAGAAAGACACTGAAACCATCAATATGTGTGACTACCTTGCAGTGTCAAAAGAAAAGTTGAAGCAAATACAGAATGTCACAGAGAAGGATAAAAGTCTCTAGAGCTTAAAGACTGTCATCTTGCAGGGCTGGCCAAAATACAAGCAACATGTTCCAAGGGAAGTTTCTCCATTCTTCCACATAAGAGATGAATTGTCAGTGCAGCAAGGGATCATTTTTAAAGGAGACAGGACTGTTATACCAGAAGTTCTCAGACGAGTCATACTGAAAACATTGCACTCTTCTCACTTAGGCATGGAAGGATGTCTACATCAAGCACGAGAAACTGTTTATTGGCCAGGAATGAATGACCACATTAAAAATTATATAGCACAATGTGAAATATGTGCGTAAAGCATTGATAAACAACCAAAGGAGACATTGCAAACTCATAAAATTTCACATAGGCCATGGTAAAAAATAGGAACAGACTTGTAAAACGCAAGACAGAGATGATTCATGGCCTTTTGAACAGTATCCTGACACCCAAGAAGAAAACAAGGCAGCAAGTACAAGTTAAGTACCAACAGTGACAGCTGACCATCACGTGAGGATTCGGGCCAGAGACAGGCAATATCAGAAGGCATATTACCAGAATCAGAAGAACTACAAGATGTAGACATCTTATGTTACTAGAGCTGGCAGAATTACCAGAAAGCTGGCGCACCTCAAGGATTATATCTAACTGGACTTATTATTTTAGATCTCTAACTTGGTCATGTTATCCATTATTTTATTATTTTTCATTGTTCCTCCAGTTTAAAGAGAAAGGATGCAGCAATATGTTATATGATGATTTGGCCTCTAGGGGTCTCACTACGTTTATGTGTGTACTATAGAGTATTGTTGGAATTTGTTGGTTGGAAAGAGACTCATGTAATGGAGGATTATACCGCATGTAATAAGCAACCTGTAAATACCAACAGAGTGTGATCCATGACGGGAAGTAACTAACAGAACAAGCTGAATGCTTGCACGGTGCGGGACTACTATCCATTGCCAAGAATTGAAGAATCCCTATCTGCCTTGGGAAAGGCAAAGTACTTTTTGTCCCTTGATCTGGCCAGTGGGTATTGGCAGGTGCCCATGGCTAAACACTACTGACCGAAGAAAGTGTTCATATTGCCCATGGGTCTGTTTGAGTTTAACTGGATGCCCTTTGGCCTGAACAACACCCCTGAGACATTGCAGCGCTTGATGGAGAGATGCCTGGGGGACTTGAATTTTGAAAACAACACTAATCTACCTCGACGACATCATCGCCTACGCGGCCACCTTTGAAGAGCAATGTGAGATATGGGAAAATGATATCTAAATGATATCATTTTGATTTCTAATGGAATTCCCCATCAAGATAAAGTTTGGCCAAAAAATACTTGCTTCAGACCACTCAGCCCCCCTGTTGTGAATGGACTTGAAATGAGTTCTGAGCAGGGGCTCCCTCTGGTGGTTACAAGCGGTACTGGACTGTCCAGTGAAGATTGTGAGGATTGGGAATCAGGTGTTACTGACTGGTCTTATTTAAGGGAGTCGCCTTCCCATCAGGGTTGCCGGTGATCAATTGTTCTGGTCTCAATCCTTGATTCCTGTTTCCTTTGTAGCCTGCTGTGTCGTGTCTGCATCTCCTGCTAACAGATAAGACATTTTCTTCTTTTTGTTTTTGTGCTTGATTTTTGCATTTTGTCCTGCACTTCTGTGGGGGCCTTCAGGGTCCCCTCCGGGGGCTTTTGCCCTCTCAGTTTAGTTCAGCCACTGATGTTTTGTACATTTGCTTTTTCCAGTTTTTTCAGTGGCTGCTGTTTTGATTTTGTTACACCAGAGAACTAATTTAGGTGGTAGAGGTCGTGTGATCTCAGGTGTTTTTTGAAATTAGTAATGTTGGTGCTTTTCAGGGTTTTTTGGGATTGCAGTAAGTGCCCTTCCTATCCTTTTCTATTTAGATAGTTTGGGCCCCAACGTTTGCTCATACTATTTTCTGTCTGTGTCAGTATTTCTTCTTGTCTAACCGCCATTACATGTTTGGGGGCTTTCTATGTTCTTTGGGGATCTGCTCCGGGGCAGATAGCTTTCCTCTTTCTATCTTTAGGTATAGTTAGTTTCTCAGGCTGTGACGAGGCGTCTAGGACCAACGTAGGAACGCTCCACGGCTGCCTCTAGTTGTGGTGGTTAGTCAGGGTACTGCAATCTCATAGATTCCAACTGCTCTGGTGTATTGCCTTTTTACCTGCACTCCTCAGCTACCAAATCATAACAGTATCACCAGCCTAAACAGAAATTTATATGGTACTCACAGAAGGGAAAAATATTGTGAAAGAAAAAAAAAGTTGTCAGAGTTGTCAGAGATATTTTTCTGTTTGTTGCATTTTTTTTTTTTCCCTCTATATCTCTGGGTGCTGGGGAGGATTTTTTTTTTTTTCTCTCAATGGAGTTTGCACAGTTGTCTGGCCGTGTGGATCACCTTGCCACTGATGTTCGGAGTATTGCTACCTATCTTGTTAGGTTGCCTGTTGTGGCACCTAGGATTCCCATGCCAGATTTGTTTTTGGGGGGTCGAGACAAGTTTCTGAATTTCAAAAATAATTGTAAATTGTTTTTTGCCTTAAAATCTAAGTCCTCAGGGAACACAGCGCAGCAGGTTCAAATTGTCATCTCTCTCCTGCGCGGCGATCCTCAGGATTGGGCTTTTTCCCTGACACCTGGGGATCCTGTTTTGAGTGATGTTGATGCATTTTTTCAGGCCTTGGGGTTATTGTACGATGAGCCTAATGTCACTGATCAAGCTGAAAAAGCCTTGTTGGCATTAAATCAGGGGCTTGATGACGCTGAGTTATACTGTCAGAGATTCCGCAGGTGGGCAGTCCTGACCAAATGGAATGACGACGCTTTGGCAGCCCTTTTTCGGAAGGGTCTGTCAGATAATGTAAAGGATGTTATGGTGGGATTCCCTGTCCCCTCTGGTCTCAATGATTCTATGTCATTAGCGATTCAAATTGACAGACGTTTGCGTGAGCGGAGAAGTATGCGTGGAATAGTGTTGCCTTGTGAACCTGCTTCTGAACCCATGCAGTGTGATAGAGTGGTTTCTGGGGCACAGCGTCATGAGTTTCGAAAGCGCAATGGGTTATGTTTCTACTGTGGTGATGCCTCTCATGCTATTTCAGTCTGCCCTAAGCGGGGAAGACGTTTTGCACGCTCAGTTGTCTTGGGTAATGTTCAGACTAAGTTTTTATTAACTGTTACTCTAATATGCTCTCTGTCCTCATTTTCTGCTCAGGCTTTCGTTGATTCGGGAGCAGCTATTAACCTGATGGATTTTGATTTTGCTAAACGTTGCGGGTTTCCCTTGATACCCCTACAGAAGTCTATTCCCCTACTGGGGATCGATTCTACCCCTTTGGCTGAGAATAAACCTCAGTTCTCTACTCAGGTGATAATGAGGGTTGAACCTGATCATCAGGAGAGCTGCAAATTTTTGGTTCTGTATAATCTGCATGACATTATCGTGCTGGGTTTCCCTTGGTTACAGTCTCATAATCCTGTTTTGGATTGGAAATCTTTGTCTGTAACCAGTTGGGGCTGCCAATGTGTTAATACCAACACTCCTGTTTTTTCTGCCTCCCCCCAGGCTCAGGATGTTCCTGACTTTTTGATTGATTTTTCTGATGTGTTTAGCGAAAGTAAATCTGCATCTTTGCCTCCCCATAGGAGCTATGACTGCGCTATTGAATTAGTGCCTGGTAGTAAATTCCCTAAAGGTCGCCTTTTTAACTTGTCTGTACCTGAACATGACGCTATGCGGTCTTATATCAAGGAGTCATTGGAGAAGGGTCATATCAGACCATCCTCTTCACCCTTAGGTGCGGGTTTTTTCTTTGTGGCCAAAAAGGATAGTTCATTAAGGCCGTGTATTGATTATCATCTTTTGAACAATATTACTGTGAAATATCAATATCCGTTACCCTTGATTTCTGACCTGTTTTCCAGGGTGAAAAACGCTACTTGGTTTACCAAGCTTGACCTCAGGGGGGCATATAACCTTATTCGCATTAAGCACGGGGACGAATGGAAGACGGCATTTAACACCCCTGAGGGGCATTTTGAGTACCTTGTGATGCCCTTTGGGCTCACTAATGCTCCTTCTGTCTTCCAGTCCTTCATGAATGACATTTTTAGGGATTTTGTGGATAAATTTCTGATTGTTTATTTGGATGATATCTTGATTTTTTTCTAATGACTGGGACTCTCATGTGAAACATGTTCGAACTGTATTCCAGATTTTGAGAGAGAATGCTCTGTATGTGAAGGGATCAAACTGTCTTTTTGGCGTACAGAGGATCTCATTTTTGGGATTCATTTTGTCCCCATCTGTTATTGAAATGGACCCGGTCAAGGTTCAGGCCATCTGTGATTGGGTCCAACCTACTTCATTAAAGGCTCTTCAAAGATTTTTGGGTTTTGCCAATTTTTATCGTAAATTTATTGGTAATTTCTCGGTTATTGTTAAACCATTAACTGATTTGACCAAAAAGGGTTCTGATGTGGTGAATTGGCCTCCTGAGGCAGTCTCTGCATTTCAGGAACTTAAGCAGAGATTCACTTCTGCTCCTGTTCTGCGGCAGCCTGATGTTTCTCTGCCATTTCAGGTGGAGGTTGATGCCTCTGAAATTGGGGCAGGTGCCGTTTTGTCCCAAAGAGATCCAGAGACCTCTAAAAGTAACCCTTGTGCCTTTTTCTCTCGAAAATTTTCTCCTACTGAATGTAATTATGACGTGGGTAATCGGGAGTTATTGGCCATGTAGTTGGCCTTTGAAGAGTGGAGACATTGGCTGTAAGGAGCCAAACATCAGGTTGTGGTCCTCACGGACCATAAGAACCTGGTTTATCTCGAATCAGCCAAGCGACTTAATCCTAGACATGCCAGGTGGGCCTTGTTTTTCACACGTTTCAATTTTGTGGTTTCTTTTCTTCCTGGCACTAAGAATTTTAAGGCGGATGCCCTCTCGAGGAGTTTCCTTGCGGACTCTCGTGAGTTATCTGATCCTTCTGTTATTTTGAAAGAAGGTGTAGTTCTTTCCGCCATCTCGCCCAATTTGAGACTGGCTCTGGAGGGGTGTCAGGAGGATAGGCCCGAGCGCTACCCTGTTGGGAAATTGTTTGTCCCGGACCAGTGGAAAAAGAGTGTGATGTCTGAGATTCATTGTTCCGCGTTGGCCGGTCATCCCAGAATTTTTGGTACCAGAGACTTGGTTAGTCGGTCCTTTTGGTGGCCTACCTTGTCTCGTGATGTCAGGGAAGAGACCATGGACCCATATCTCTATGGATTTCATTTCCGATCTTCCTGTTTCCAGAGAATGACCACCATCTGGGTAATTTGTGATAGGTTTTCCAAAATGATACATCTTGTGCCATTACCTAAGTTGCCTTCCTCCTCTGAATTGGTGCCTTTGTTCCTTCAGCACGTGGTTCGTTTACACGGCATTCCTGAGAACATTGTGTCTGACAGAGGAGTCCAGTTTGTTTCCAGATTTTGGAGAACCTTTTGTTCTAAGCTTGGTGTTCAGTTGTCTTTCTCCTCGGCGTTTCATCCTCAGACCAATGGTCAAACTGAGAGAACAAACCAGACATTGGAGACTTATCTAAGATGCTTTGTGTCTGCTGATCAGGATGACTGGGTCTCTTTTTTGCCTTTGGCTGAGTTTGCTCTTAATAATAGGGCTAGCTCTGCCACTTTGATGTCTCCATTTTTCTGTAATTCTGGGTTTCACCCTCGATTTTCTTCAGGACAGACGGAGGCTTCTGCCTGTCCAGGTGTTGACTCTGTTGTGGAGCGTATGCAACAGATTTGGGACCAGGTAGTGGAGAGGTTGTCCCTCTCTCAGGAGAGGGCCCAGCGGTTTGCTAACCGGCATAGGACTGATGGTCCTCGGTTTAAAGTGGGGGACTTGGTCTGGTTGTCCTCAAAAAATATTCCTATGAGAGTGGCATCTCCTAAATTTAAGTCTAGGTTCATTGGACCTTATAAGATCATGGAGATTCTTAATCCTGTTTCTTTTCGTTTGCTTCTTCCAGGGACATTTAAGATCCATAACGTGTTCCACAAGTCCTTGTTGAAGAGGTTTGTTGAGCCAGTGGTTCCTACTGCTTTGCCTCCTGACCCTGTTCTGGTTGAGGGCAATATGGAGTTTGTGGTTGAGAAAATATTGAATTCTCGTTTTTCTAGACGGAAACTCCAGTATTTGGTTAAGTGGAGAGGTTATGGTCAGGAAGACAATTCTTGGGTGTTTGCTTCGGACATCCATGCTAGGAGACTCATCCGTGCGTATCATAGAACTCATCCTGACCGACCTGGTTGCTCAAGTGAGGGTTTCGGTGACCCCTCCTCAAGGGGGGGGTACTGTTGTGAATGGACTTGAAATGAGTTCTGAGCAGGGGCTCCCTCTGGTGGTTACAAGCGGTACTGGACTGTCCAGTGAAGATTGTGAGGATTGGGAATCAGGTGTTACTGACTGGTCTTATTTAAGGGAGTCGCCTTCCCATCAGGGTTGCCGGTGATCAATTGTTCTGGTCTCAATCCTTGATTCCTGTTTCCTTTGTAGCCTGCTGTGTCGTGTCTGCATCTCCTGCTAACAGATAAGACATTTTCTTCTTTTTGTTTTTGTGCTTGATTTTTGCATTTTGTCCTGCACTTCTTGTGGGGCTTTCAGGGTCCCCTCCGGGGCTTTTGCCCTCTCAGTTTAGTTCAGCCACTGATGTTTTGTACATTTGCTTTTTCCAGTTTTTTCAGTGGCTGCTGTTTTGATTTTGTTACACCAGAGAACTAATTTAGGTGGTAGAGGTCGTGTGATCTCAGGTGTTTTTTGAAATTAGTAAAGTTGGTGCTTTTCAGGGTTTTTTGGGATTGCAGTAAGTGCCCTTCCTATCCTTTTCTATTTAGATAGTTTGGGCCCCAACGTTTGCTCATACTATTTTCTGTCTGTGTCAGTATTTCTTCTTGTCTAACCGCCATTACATGTTTGGGGGCTTTCTATGTTCTTTGGGGATCTGCTCCGGGGCAGATAGCTTTCCTCTTTCTATCTTTAGGTATAGTTAGTTTCTCAGGCTGTGACGAGGCGTCTAGGACCAACGTAGGAACGCTCCACGGCTGCCTCTAGTTGTGGTGGTTAGTCAGGGTACTGCAATCTCATAGATTCCAACTGCTCTGGTGTATTGCCTTTTTACCTGCACTCCTCAGCTACCAAATCATAACACCCCCTCTCTTGGCATGCATTCCCCAAGGCCATAAAAAGCAATGCAATGTTTTCCTTTAATTAAACTCCAGGAACAAGCTCTTTGAAGCTCTGTGACTAGCAATTAGCACCAGGGTGTGAGCTCTCTGCAGCTACATCCAAACTGGATTTTTATGTCTGACTCAAGCACATGGAGACATTGTGGCACAACAGGTCACAGCAAGGCTCTGAGGTATTGAATCTGGAAAAAGACCTATAATAATAGAATTCAATATCTCTGAGACCAGCCGAGCACATATTCGGAATCGGCATTCCTTCCATCACATGCTCATGCCTGGAAGCCACCTGTAGCACTCTGCGTTATGGAGATATAAAGCATACTTATCAGGAATTACATATGGTAGGCATATTTAGTCTCTATGCGCAGATAAAATCCAGCAGAATCCAGGAGCATCACTGCTGTTCCATTCAGAGCTTCGGGCAGAAAGTTATGAGCCTCCATGGTTCTGGACAGAAAATCATATTCTCAGATATGGGAGGAGGAAGGCAGCCCAGCCCAGGGGTGGGCACAGAGTGTGGAAGGGAGCATCCTAGGAGATATAATGCAGCCTCTCATTTTGGACTTAGTTTTCTACAGGCAGGAGATCCGTTACCTGATGCGGCCAAGGAAAAGCCTGTAACTAAGATTTGGACCTGTGATCCATCAGCTCCTCCCTGTGGTCACGTGCTACATAATACGGTAATTGCAATCTATCTATACCCTACCCTTGTATTACATTCTTACCTGCATACTTGTATATTGTTCTGTATATATATACCTGTATATTTCTAGTGCGCCTTTTCGTCGATAAAATATAAAATTAATCTCGGGCTGCTCTTTTATCTTGATACACGAGTCCCCATGTCTGCACTCAGTTGGTTATATTATACGCTACCTGGGTTGGTTTCTGACCTGATATAAACCTGTTGTCGGACGCGGCTTATGTCAAACGAGGAACTGATGGCAGCATACCATACTGTGTTAGTAAGGAACTCTGGCAGTGATGGCCGGGAGGTTTATATACTGGGAGCACCTCAATAACTTGTACCTATAAGGGAAGCCTTTCCGTTGACTATTTGCCCTCGTGCAGTTCCCTGACTGACCTGGGGCTAGTGGTGGCGCCAGAGAGCCGATCCTTGCTGGGTCATTCTCTTCCCTTCCCAGAGGTGAGTGAAGTCAACACACCTCTTCCCCTGTACGATCCGTCACAAGCACCTTCAGCGACTGGAACAAGTGCTAGGAGCCATGGCCTGAAGGCAAAGCCACAAAAATGTCATCTCTTTTGCAAGCAGTTTGAATATCTGGGGCATGTCGTTTTCGGTGAAGGAGTGAGACCCACGCGTGAGAAGGTAGCGGCCATACAAGAGTGGCCCACCCCAACAACCGTGAAAGACGTTCGGGCCTTCTTGGGGCTTACTGGGTACTACCGAAGATTCGTAAAAATTTCACCTGCCTTGCCAACCCCTTACTTGAACTGCTAAAAGGGGTTCCGGCCGGCTAGAAGAACTGAGCTATTCAATGGGGAAGCAGTTAAGAAGCCTGCCTTCAGAGCCTTGAAAATGGCCTTAACAGGCCTATGCGGATTTCTTACAGCCCCTCATTCTCCACACTGATGGAAGCTTACGTGGTATGGGGCAGTTCTATCACAAATGCAGGGAGGAAAGGAACGATTGTATAGACTACGCGAGCCGGTCTCTTCACGACTAAGAACGGAACCCGGACAATTATAGCTCCTTCAAGTTGGAACTGCTGGTGTAGGTGTGGGCGATGACTGAGAAGTTCGCAGAATACTTGTCTGGGTCAGAAGTTCTGGTGCGGATAGATAATAACCCCCTGGCCCACCTGGAAAATGCGAAGTTGAGCACCTTAGAACAACAATGGGTGGCCCACATGGCGAAGTATCGGTACAAGATCGCCTACCGGGCTAGTGCTGAGAACACCCATACTGATGCCCTCTCGAGGGTGACTCATGAGTGACCCAAGCTGATTCTGAGACAGTGGGAGAGGCTCCAGTTGGAACATGGATTGCTATACCAGAGAGTACAGCTACTGCGAGAAGTGCGGTTCACTTGGCAAGTAGTGCTCCCATAAAAGTTGATTAGAGTAGTGGCTACAGAGGCCCACGAGGGAGGGCTCACTTCGGTCCGGAGAAGATGTTCAGTGTTGCAAAAGCTGGTGTATCACCCACGATTGAGGGCTGCGGTGGAGGAGGCATGCCAACAATGTCGGAGCTGTGAGCTAGCCAAACCCCCAGAACAGAGGGCCCCGATACAGACCATCGTGACTTCTGCCCTCTTGGAGATAATGATGATCGATTACTTAACCGTAGGCCCGGAGCATCTCGGGTATGAGCATTGTCTGGTAATGACCGACCATTTCACAAAGTTTGCTGTAGTAACTCCGACCCGAGACCAGACTGCTGAATCAGCTGCACAGGCCTGCCAGGATTTTATCCGAGTGTACGGTTGCCCTAAGAGGATCCATTCCAACCAAGACGCCTGCTTCCAAGGCTGAGTGTTGGAAGAGTTGCACCGTATATACCACATTGAGAAGTCAAAAACTACTCCTTACCACCCTCAGGGGAATGGGGCTTGTGAACGCTTCAATTGGACACTTATCCTGATGCTTTGAACGTTGGAGGAAGATACAATGGCGTGAGTTAGTATAGGTATACAAAAATCGAGTGCACAGTACAACGGGGTTCACTCCGTATACCTTGCTGTTCAGGCAAAAGGGATGAGAGATCACCAAGTTGGACTCTGAAGAGGACTACCCACGGATGGAAGTGCCTTCATGGGTCCGAGAGAACCGACACCGACTGGAGACCCTCTGCCGGCTGGTGCAGACAAAATTTCAAGAACTCAAGCATCATGAGGTATCACCTATTCGAGGGACAGCTCTGAGATCAGGGGACTGGGTGTTGGTCTGGAATAATCAGCCCTGAGGAAAGCTGGAAAGCCAATGGGAACGAACCCCGCATCAAGTAACATGACGAGTCGGTTTTGACGGACTGGTGTATGAAGTCTAGCCTGAATGGACGGAAGGAGTGCCGACTCGGGTAGTTCACCATAGCATGTTGCAGCCCTGCCTGTCCAAAGGGCCCGTTGATGGAGAAGAATCGCCCAAAACTACTAAGGTACCCACTTCGACGGTTCTCACTTTGATGAAGAAAAGATGCAGGCCTCACCCCAGACCTCAACGATTCAATGCCTGCCACCCCCAGGGAAGTGAGCACTGAGGTGCCAATGCTTGAAGCTACAGGTGTGGAGGGCTCGTAGGACCAAAGTAGCTCCCCACCTCCCATCAGTCATCCTGGATAACGATGATCTGAGCGAATGATCGCTGGAGTGCCCCCCACCCGTTATGAGCAAGATCAATTCATTTGGCAATGAATCATTCAAGAACTGAAAGAATGTGAACGTCTGGTGAAAGAGCTCTCGCCCGTGGAATGGCGAGTTAAAGGAGAACGGGGGTGTAGGGGAGAAGACCGGGCTGTGGGTGCTGACATGGTACCAGGTCCGGAACTTCCATGGCCGAGCCTTCTGTTGCAGGGGGGAAGGAGATTGAGAACAGAGGAGACCCTTGACCTGCGTAGAGGGGATGTGGAGATCCAGGAGAGAATAAGGGTATTTGTGCGGGAAGAGAGAGGGAGTTCCCACCAGAGAGAAGTGACAGTGAAGACCTGCGCCTCAAGTAACAATAGGCAGCATGGCAGCTATAAGGGTCAGGTGCAGTAAGAGCCCAGAGATGCCGAGTGGGAGACAGCCATGAAATACTCTTAGCTGCAGAGCAGCATAACGGATTAAGGCTCAGCGGGTCAGACCGGTGACTGCCCGCTTCCGGCAGAAGAGGGAAGACCGACTTGTTAGGCGAAGAAGCCAGAAGAACTCAGCACCGGCCTCAGTCAGCAGCCGGCATTCAACCCAGAGGAAACAACAGGCACCCAAGTCACACTAAGTGAAATTGACTTACATATAAACTGCCACCTTGAGTTGCTCTATCGCTTTGTAATCCCTAGCATTAATCTGATTTATTCCCTGTTGCTCACTGCCCCTGCGAGGAGGTTTATCCCTGTAACAATTAAATCAAACAACTATTTTCCCCTGTTAACCCTTGCTCTGTGCCTCTGTGTTGCTGCATCCAATTACCTGTGTTATATATACTCCCAAAAACCTTTTTTAATTACTCCCATGCTGTATGGTAATCTTCTCAGTCTGGTCCGATTGGTGTGGTTTCGGGCCTCTCCTCCCGGCTTCTGCTTGCCATCCTCCTGACATGGATAACGATCCTCATTGCCATGCATCATAGCGCGCCTGCTCAGAAATATTGCATTTTGCACCTGCACAGTATGCTTTGCCAAACTGCGGGCAAAACTGAAAAACAGAAGTGCGCTTGCGCTGGCAAACGTAGTTCCGGTACATGAGTCGGAAGTAAGTGTGTCAGTGCATGACACTTCTGTTTTTCGACTTTGCCGGCAGTTGGGCAAAGCATACTGCACAGGTGCAAAACGCAATATTTCTGAACAGGTGCGAGATATCGCACGACGCGAGAGGCATCACCCATGAAGTAGGACAGCGAGCAACAGCCGATGGGAGGCCCGAAACTACGCCCATCGGACCGGGCTGAGAAGATTACCATACAGCGCGGGAGAAATGACAAAAGTTTTTCGGGTGTATACAAGGGGATTCAGGGGGTTATATAAGGATTTAGGGAATGCATAGAAGATGCTGAATAAAGTGATATATTTAGCTGCTATGTCACAAAACTGGTGACATATTCCCTTTAATGCTCTCAGCCCACCTATGGCTTTTGGTCAGGAGGATAACCTGTGCAGTGGAGTGTAATGGAGTGTGGAGTGACCTCTCCATCCATCACTTCAAAATTCTTGTCTCAAAGCTCCAGTTACATGAAAAAATTCAATTACTTTTTTCCAAATATTGACACGTATGTAGTAATAATCCTGGACCCTCCACATCTCCCATTTTGTATTTTATTTGTGAAAACATCTTAAATTTGATAAAAAAAAAATTTAAATTGCAATTTTCAGTCATTGAAGGCAACATTTACCACAATGTTAACATTATTTCTCAAACGACCTATTTCGTTAAGATGCCAAAAGCAATTTTTCGCTTTCTTCTAGGAAATTTACAAAACCTATTTTGTATAACCATTTTCAGTCTTGGAGTAACTTTGATGGGACCCTATATTGTAAAATCCCTCAAACTCATCCCATTTTAAAAACTGCATCTTTCAATTCATTCAAAACTGCTGTCAAAGAATTTGGAAATGGAATGAAAAAATAGAAAAATTTAATTTTTTCACAAGGTAATAGAAGACAATGGACCCAACAATTTGCTATGCAATTTTTCATGAACGAGGCAGTATCCCATATGTGATGATGTGCTGGTCAAAGACCAGCTATCGTTCAGTACATCCTTAATTTATATGGTCATTACCAAAGGAGCGTGGTGGCACACTGGGTAATAATGCAGAATAGTCTAAAGATCTGCCCCAGATGATACTGATCGCATCCATAAAAGCTGAACTTTACGCCGCATACTGGACAAAAATTGTATGACATCCACATCTGTCTCGGTATGGAAACATCACTTTATTCATCATGTGCACATATTCCTACTAGTACAATTAGTTTCATTCCTATTTTTATTACAAACATATATAACAAATTATTAAAAAAACTCCCCCCTCTATTATCTTACATAGCAAATAATATAATATAGCAAATAATAATAATATAATTGAAGTAATCACGTGAAACATTATCTCAGATCCATTCTAGGATTTTTGTGTTCTTAAAGAAAAATTGTAACTTAATTCATTCTGACCATACTACGGGACATATATATATGTGCCTGGATGCGTGCTTAGGCCTCTTTCACACTTTAGTTGTGCGACGTCAGTCAAAATCCGCCAAAGTGTGGAAAAAACAGATCCGCCCTTTTTTTTGGCGGATCCGTTTTTTCCCATTGACTTGCATTAGTGACGGATTTTGACGGATGGTCGTCCGTTTGATACGTCAAATGACGGATCCATCAGAATTTTGTCGTCCGTATTTTTTTGAAAACGTGCACTGCAACGTTTTTTGTGTGCGTCGAAATGACGGACTATGATGGATCCGCCACGTTTTTTATAATGTACGCCTATGGGTGGTGGATCCGTCTTCATCCGTTTTTGGCGGAATCCGCCTTTGGATCCATTCTCTGCAGAAAGTGCTCAAAACCCATTCGGGTCTCTCTCTCTCTCTCTCTTGTCACATCCTGGCTTCTAACATCTTTTTGCAGATCTTAACGGATCTGTCTAAAATCGGATCCGTTGCATCAGTTTTCACCCTAATACAACGGATCCTCTATTTTCTGGCGGACTGGGAGTGAGGCCAGACGACTGAAGTGTGAAAGAGGCCTTACAGTCAGGTGTCATCTTTTCTCAAATGCTTCAATGTTTCAGGAAAAAATATAGCTTGAAGAGCCGACCCTCCAACAGCTCCATGTAATTGATAGGAGAGCTGTCATTAAACTGTAGTTGTCCAGACTTATAGACGACCAAATGAAGGGCTGGACTATGCTTGTCTCTCTGTATAGTCCTTGGCTCTTGCTGGAGTGGTGTTCCTTGGTGGAAAGATATGGACTGGCGTCTGTTGAGCTGGTTTCTCCATTGAACAAGGAGTTGGTATGACTCGGTGTTAACAGTCACAATGTGGTAGTAATTATGATTGTCAAGAACAGGAATAGCTGTACTTCCATGCAGGGAGTGATTTAAGAGGGGAGAACTAAAGGGAGAAGACTCAGTGGAGGATGTTGTGTCACTATCCAAAGCTCCACAAGAAAACCTCTGCAGACGTGGATCATGAGAAGATGGTTTCCTGTTCAGGATATGGTCTGTGTTTTGCATCACAAGGGCCATGTGTGTGACATATCTGATGGAACAGAGACTCCCTCCTCCTTGTGTGCGGGCACTCGGACTGGTAAGGACTTCCTAGAATACTGGTCGCAATACACCGATCGTTTTGTTCTCCTGAAGTCTCCCTGTTCTGTCCTCACTAACTGAGGCACCCTCATGTAGCTATACAGGCAGATAAACCGCTATACTGGGGTCCAATAAGGAGACAGTGGTTGAGTCTGTGCTTCTATTGAGCATGGTAGTATATTGGCGTAGTGAAACTGTAAACAATCATATACATACAATCAGTGCATAGTACAGCAAAAATATATATTACACGTTATACATTGTGCATGAACATTTACAAGGCTAGTAACTGACCTAGGGATACAACTGACTATGATAGGATACCACTAGGACTGAAATTAACTATAGAGAGCACAAAAATGAGGGGAGGAGAATCAGACATAGAAAATAGAAAAACAGAAAATAGGACCTTGAACATGACTCTGACCACTAGATGGAGCCAAAACACTACAGACAAATACCATCTTTTCAGTTAGCCATTAAAAGGTATCAACCACTGAGGACTCTCAAGTCTAAATATTTTTCTACAGACAAATAAAGATTATGAATATACAAGTTTTCCTATACTATTACTAATGAATAACTGCAAAATTATGCAAACAGATAATATGAGATAACAAATTAGATATCGGAGACATAACACTCCCCCGTCTGGCATCAACGGATGTCACTATCCTTTTCATCTGAAGGCAACACTAGGTCCAGTTCAGATACCAGTCTGAAAAATGTCTTAGGTTCATTCCCTTTGATCATGCTTAGATTAACTTTGTGGATTTTGCCAACCTTGCTCGGGAACGTTGCGGTAACTAGACCAAGTGGCCACTGGTTACGATGAACTTGGCAGTCTTTCAGAAGAACAAGGTCACCTATGCTCAGATTAGGCCTAGTAGATTGCCACTTTATCCGTGGCTGCAGGGTAGAAAAATATTGCTGGCGCCACCTGTCCCAGAAAGTATTTACAAGACTTTGTACCTGTCTCCATTGGCGCTTGTAAAGGTCCTTAGCATCGAATCCTCCTGGAGGGGCACTGGACAGTCCCGTTTTCTGGGTAAGGAGAGTAGATGGAGTCCATAACAAGGGCTCCTTGGGGACATTAGGGACTGGAACCAAGGGTCTTGCGTTGATTATAGCTGCGGCTTCTGGCATGAAGGTGATTAGGCTTTCGTGGGTAAGCCTCGCATCTCCTGCTTGAAGAAGAGTGGAGTCAAGAATTCTTCATACTAGACCAATCATTCATTCCCAAGATCCTCCCATATGCGAAGACTGCAGTGGGTTGAATGACCATGTGCAACTTTCGTCACTGAGGAACCTCTCGAGAGTCGTATAGTCTAGATTTGAACATATACTTAGGTAGGAAGGAAGGATCATCCCCGCGCTGCCGCAAGAAGAATTCCAAAAATTCTAAAGGTTTCAACGTGGTTTATTTTACGCGTTTCGGGGTTCAGGTGACCCCTTCATCAGGACATACCACAAATATTGTACAAGAGTCATAGGTATACAGGGTTTAAGTACACGTCAGCATTTGAAAACGACGCCCAATGGATCAGATGACACCCAGTGTCAAAGTTCAGGCTCATCAGGAAGTTCACATGACAAGATTAAAAATCATCAGAGAAATACAAATTAATATCTTACACATTTAACCTTATTTTGTTTGTAGGATAACGAAATTGAAAAGAGATATCATGAAAAAAAAAAAAAAGGAACACGGTCTCACTGAGAAAAAAGGTGGAACCGAACTCACATAGTCACATAGGAGAAATGAAATAAATTCAGAGGTAAAGGCATTTACTTTGAGCTACTGAGCTGGAGAAATAGACTCTTGGAGAACACAGATTGCCAGTGTTGAACCATAGTTAAAATACTTTTTTATTAATAAATATTAAAATAATTTTTTATTAAAAGTGGAAATGTGTTTGTCAAATTATTTGGGAGTATGTTATACCACAAAAAGAAATTTTCTTAAATGAAAAGGGGAAAGAATATAATTGAAACAACCTAATAATTTATAAACGGGAGTTAAAATGCTGGAGCATACACCAAATGAGGATCTGCTCCAGAGAATAAAAAACAATTATAAAAATGAGGATCCTGAATTGATCTGACGAGAGAGATGATAAAAAACGCTTATAATGTGAGAGCGCAAACAAACAGCTTCACCGTGCTGCAGAGAAGCGACTTCAAAGCCAGAGGACATCCTGAGCTGAGGAAACTTCTATACGAAGATATTTAAAACTTCATTTCATTTTGCCACTGATAAGGAACAGACATATATATAACACATGGAGATATGAAAAAGGTTAAAAATGTATATATCAATATTTAGTGAGACCGATCATGTCCATTTAGAAGCATTAGTGTAAACACTCAGAGAGGTGTACATTTAAAGACGAAAAGGATAAGGATCCACAGAGAGGATCACTTCACTAGGAGTGAGAGGAAATGAGCACAACTGACAAATTCATGGAGAGTCCAGAGGACAAATGGTCATATGGAATAGAGCTAACAGGTTCAAGCAACAGCAGAGTGCAAAAAGGTGTCATCTGATCTATTGGGTGTTGTTTTCAAATGCTGACGTGTACTTAAACCCTGTATACCTATGACTCTTGTACAATATTTGTGGTATGTCCTGATGAAGGGGTCACCCGAAACACGTAGAATAAACCACGTTGAAAACTCTGCAATTTTTGGAATTCTTCTTGCGGCAGCGCGAGGATGATCCTTCCTACCTAAGTGTATGTTTCAATCAGGTCTTGCACTGACCTGTGGATCTGCAGCAGCTGCCATTAATATATGTCCTTCCTTCACTCTCACCAAGTGAGTAGTTCTCTTGGTGGGCAACTCTGTGTAACATTTAATAAGACCTTATTTGCGCTTTTGTGTCTCCCTCTTTTCTTTGACTGGTCTAGATTTGAAGGTATTCCTAATTCTTTTGCTGCACCAACAAAGTTAGTACCTCTGTCTGAACGTACTGTATATGCTTGATAGGACCACAGATGGCAATAAAACTTCTTAAAGCATTGATGAAGCTTGACGTGTCAAGTGACTTAGTGACCTTTATGTGGACGGCTCTGATTGACATACAGGTGAATATGACTGCCCAACGTTTACTATTGGCTTGGACGCCTCTCGTGTGTTATGTAACAACTGACCAAAGCCCAAACACATCGAGATCAACGCTGGAAAAAGGAGGGTCTGGGCTGAGTCTATCTGCTGGTAGGTCAGCCATCTTTTGGGTTTGAGTCAAACCACGAAACCTACAGCAGGTAATGCATTTGTAGATGACACTACTGGCGAGTTTCTTTGCATTGACAATCCAAAGGTCAGCAGTTCTGATGGCTCCTTCTATAAATAGTCTTACTTGGTGCTTGACCAAATTGTGGTAGTGTTGTACGATTAAGTAGGCAACATAACATTTTCCAGGGAGTATAAGAGCGAATTTCTCCACAAACTCCATTTCAGCTTCTTTGAGCCGGCTTCCTACTCTCAGCAGGCCGTTGTTGTCGATGAATGGGTCAAGTTTTCTCAATACACTGCTTTGTTAATAAGACATTGGATTTCTGCAAAGTATGTTTCCCTTTGAACAGTGAGGATGATGTGGGTTCTAGGGAATTCTAAGCCGGAGTTAACATAGGTTTTTTTACAAAGTTGCCAACCTTTACATTTTTCTGTGTCACAAGCTGTGGTGGTCCTGAACGACCTAGCTATATAAGTCAGGCAGGTAATGGCTCGAATAAGTGACTTCCAACTTGAAAATTTGTCGAACCTGCGAGATCCAAGCTGGATAGCAGAGGTCGTTGTATGAAGTGTAGACACTAGACATTTGTGCTGATGACCTGGCCTCCCACTTTATAGAAAAAATATATACTATCCGTCAGGAAATCTGCTCTCAACCACCAAGTGCTGTGACTCCCATCCCACCCTGCATTTCCCCGGGCTCAATTTCCACATTTGATCCCATCACAGAAGAAGAAGTCTCCAGACTCCTCTCTTCCTCTCGTCCGACTACATGCACTACCGACCCCATCCCCTCACATCTCCTCCAGTCTCTTTCTCCTGTTGTCACAACTCACCTAACTACAATCTTCAATCTCTCACTCTCCTCTGGCATTTTCCCATCCTCCTTCAAACACTCCATCATTACTCCACTACTAAAGAAACCCGCTCTTGACCCTTCCTGCACAAACAACTACAGACCGGTCTCCAATTCCCCTTCATCTCCAAACTTTTGGAGCGCCTAGTCTACTCCCGCCTCACCCGTTACCTCTCCACTCACTCCCTCCTAGACCCTTCACAGTCCGGCTTCCGACCCCTACATTCGACTGAAACTGCACTCATCAAAGTGACCAATGACCTTCTGACAGCAAAACGTAACGGCGACCACTCTCTGCTCATTCTACTCGACCTTTCTGCAGCTTTCGACACGGTTGACCACCGTCTCCTACTGTCCAGGCTCCACTCTCTAGGTATTAAGGACACTGTTCTCTCCTGGTTCTCCTCCTATCTTTCTGACCGCTCCTTCAGTGTTTCGTTCTCTGGCTCCACTTCATCTCCTCTCCCTCTCACTGTCGGTGTACCCCAGGGCTCAGTCCTTGGCCCCCTTCTCTTCTCTCTCTACACCGCCCCAATTGGACAGACCATCAGCAGATTTGGCTTTCAGTACCATCTTTATGCTGATGACACACAATTATACACTCATCCCCCGACCTTACCCCCGCTGTACTACAGAACGCCACCGACTGTCTGTCCGCAGTCTCCAACATCATGTCTGCTCTCTATCTGAAACTCAACCTCTCCAAAACTGAACTTCTTCTGCTCCCGCCGTCTACTAACCTCCCTAAATCTGACATTTCCCTCTCAGTGGGCGGCACCATAATAACACCCCGGCAGCAGGCTCGCTGTCTGGGTGTTATGTTTGATACCAATCTCTCCTTCACCTCCCATATACAATCTCTTGCCCGCTCTTGCCACCTACACCTAAAGAACATCTCTAGAATCCACCCTTTTCTCACCATGGAAACAACAAAAACCCTCACTGTAGCATTGATCCACTCCCGCCTGGACTACTGTAACGCTCTATTACTTGGCCTCCCCATTACTCGACTATCCCCTCTCCAGTCCATCCTTAATGCAGCAGCCAGGGTTATCCATCTGGCTAATCGGTACTCGGACGCGTCCGCTCTTCGCCAGTCCTTACACTGGCTGCCCATTCATTATAGGATCCAATTCAAAGTACTTGTTCTCACCCACAAAGCTCTCCACACTGCAGCACCCCCCTACATCTCCTCCCTCATTTCTATCTATCGGCCTAACCGACTGCTGCGCTCTGCAAACGACTTTCGACTAACCTCTGCACTAATCCGTACCTCCCACTCCCGACTCCAAGACTTCTCCCGCGCTGCACCAATCCTCTGGAATGCTCTACCTCAAGAAATTAGGACTATCCACAATTTGCATGGTTTCAGGCGCTCCCTCAAAACACATCTGTTCAGAGCGGCCTATCACATTCACTAATCAAAGTCATTCTATGTGTAAGTGTGTGTGTGTGTGTAGCCCATTCACTATCTCCATCCATCCCTCACTCCCTTAAGATGGCTGGACCATCATTGTAAATGCACCATTGTATATACACACCTGTATTTTGTATCTCCCCCACCTCATTGTAGATTGTAAGCTCTCACGAGCAGGGCCGTCTTATTTTGCTTTAATTACTGTATTGTTAACGTTGTTACTTATGACTTGTGTTTTGAAACTGTTAAACTGTAAAGCGCTGCGGAATATGATGGCGCTATATAAATAAAGATTATTATTATTATTATTATTTAGACACCTGAGGGCAGATTTCATCATCTGAGTCCTCTCCTACTAGTTCAAAGGTGTCCGGAAAACGTTCCTCAGTGTACAATAGTTTTGGTCCTGAGAGCCATGTTGTGCTTCCTAGTTGACTTGCGTCAACTGCTCTAGTTGCGTGATCTGCAGGATTCTGGTCCGTGGGAATGTAATGCAACTATTTTGGATGAACTGATCTCCTAATTCGTAGCACTCTGTTATTGACACAAACATAGAATCGCCTAGTTTCATTGTGGATAAATCCCTGGACTACTTTGCTGTCTGCGTAGAATTTGGCCTGTGTCATGTGGGTATTGATCTCGTATGTGATGAAATCCGCTAACTCAATGGCTAAGACTGCGGCACAAAGCTCTAACCTTGGTCTATAGAGCTTTGCTATCTGCGTAGAACTTGGCCTGTGTCAGGTCGATATCCATCTCGTATGCGATGAAATCCACTAACTCAACTGCTAGGACTGCGGCACAAAGCTCTAACCTTGGTATAGTGTGCTCTGGTTGTGGTGCGAGTTTGGCCTTCCCCATAACGAACCCAATGTGACTCTGACATTTGGAGTCTACAGTTTTGAGATAGGCAACGGCAGCAATTGCATTGACAGAAGTATCTGCAAATACATACAGTCTTTGGCTTTGTATTTCTGTAGACGGCACAGGGGTATATGGTCTTGGCACGTTAAGGTTAGAGAGGGCTGCTAAAGAGTTCTTCCATCCTTCCTACTGGACCCTTTTATCAGGTGGCAGAGGTGCATCCCAGGCAAATGTTTCCCTAGTTAAGTCTCTTAGTAGGGCCTTGCCTTGCATAGTGAAAGGGCTGCGAAACCCAACGGATCGTACAGACTGTTGATGGTGGACAGGACACCTCTGTGTGGGAAAGGCCTTTCTTCCTGGCTGACCTGAAAGGTGAAAGTGTCTGACTGTAGATTCCAGAGAAGTCCGAGGCTGCTTTGCATTGGTGCGGGGTCTGACCCCAAGTCCAGGTCTCTGAGACCATTACATAAGTCCTGAGAAGGGAATGCTTTCATGAGTTCTTGGCTGTTTGAGGCTATTTTGTGAATCCTGAGATTCGAGTAGGCAAGCATCTCTTGGGCTCTCCTGAGAAGACTGATGGCAGTCTCATTTGAAGGCATGGCTTTCAGACAGTTGTCAGCATAAAAGTATTTTTCTATGAATTGTCTGACATCTGATCCATATTCTGTTTCTCCTGCTTGAGCCATACTTTTGAGATCATAAATGGCGACTGCAGGTGAAGGACTGTTGCCAAAGATATGCACTCTCATGCGATACTCTGTGACTTCTTTAGTAGGATCATTGTCTCTGTACCAGAAGAATCTTAGGAAGTTCCTGTCTTTCTCTCTCACAAGAAAACAATGGAACATTTGCTGGATGTCAGCGATGAAGGCAATGGAATCCTTACGGAAGCACATAAGTACTCTCCTAGCAGTTTGTTATTGCGGTCTGGTCCTGTCAGTAGAACGTCATTCAGGGAGACAGCATCAAACTTAGCACTGGAATCAAACACCACTCTAATTTGGCCTGGTTTCTTAGTGTGGATACTTCAAACATGGGTAGGAACCAGCATTCTTCAGTGTCTTTGAGAGTGGGAGCTAGCTGTGCATGACAGTTTTCGAAAATCTTTGACATGAAGAAAATGATTTTTCATCTCTGGTTCCTTTTGCAGATTATGCTTGAGAGAGGGGAAACGTTTTAATGCCTGATTTCTGTTGTTCGGTAGACGTGGTCTGTGGGTTCTGAAGGGAAGAGGTGCGACCCAGCTGTTGGTCTCATCTTTAATAAGTCCCTTGTCCATTACCTCTAAGAACAACTTGTCCTCTACGGACATGACCTCTTCGTTGTCCTGCTTAGTTCTCTGGAAGACTGTGCACCCTAACTGATCCTCATAGCTTCCTGACACTACAGTCATGGCCAAAAGTTTTGAGAATGACACAAATATTATATTTTCACATGATCTGCTGCCCTCTGGTTTATATGTGTGTTTGACAGATGTTTTTATCACAGACAGAAATATAATTGCAAACATATGAGTAACAAAAGCTTATATTGACAGTTAGAATGAGTTAATGCAGCAAGTCAATATTTGCAGTGTTGACCCTTCTTCTTCAGGACCTCTGCAATTCTCCCTGGCATGCTCTCAATCAACTTCTGGACCAAATCCTGACTGATAGCAGTCCATTCTTGCACAATCAATGCTTTCATTTTGTCAGAATTTTTAGGTTTTTGTTTGTCCACCCGTCTCTTGATGATTGACCTCAAGTTCTCAATGGGATTAAGATCTGGGGAGTTTCCAGGCCATGGACCCAAAATCTATATATTTTATTCCCTGAACCATTTAGTTATCACCTTTGCTTTATGGCAAGATGCTCCATCATGCTGGAAAAGGCATTGTTGATCGCCAAACTGCTCTTGGAGGGTTGGGAGGGTTGGGAGAAGTTGCTCTTGGAGGATATTCTGGTACCATTCTTTATTCATGGCTGTGTTTTTAGGCAAGACTGTGAGAGAGCCTATTCCCTTGGCTGAGAAGCAACCCCACAATGAATGGTTTCAGGATGCTTAACAGTTGGCATGAGACAAGACTGGTGGTAGCGCTCACCTTGTCTTCTCCGAATGAGACGTTTTCCTGATGTCCCAAACAATCGAAAAGGGGGTTCATCAGAGAAAATAACTTTACCCCAGTCCTCAGCAGTCCACTGCCTGTACCTTTTGCAGAATATCAGTCTGTCCATGATGTTTTTTCTGGAGAGAAGTGGCTTCTTTGCTGCCCTCCTTGAGACCAGGCCTTGCTCCAAGAGTCTCCGCCTCACAGTGCGTGCAGATGCACTCACACCTGCCTGCTGCCATTCCTGAGCAAGCTCTGCACTGCTGGTAGCCCGATCCCGCAGCTGAAACACTTTTAAGAGACGGTCCTGGCGCTGTCATGTGTGCATTGCCACGAAGATCGTCGCGGTTGCACATTTTGACTTCTCACAGCTGAGCTGCTGTTTCTTTGTGTTTGGCAGCTAGGGAGTTAATTCTGTCTGTGCTCGGTGCTGGGACTGGGTGCAGTTTTTCCCGGCTGCAATTGATTATTTGTTGATTGGTTTCCTTTAAATTCCTGGTTGTCTGCTTGGGGAGTTGCCAGTGAAACCTTCATGCAGACCACAGATAGGAATGAATCTGTATAGACTTTAGTTGTGAGCTCCTTAGTTGTTCTAAGCTCAACTTGGTTAGAGTTTATTTCCCAGACCATTTATGTTCCTTTGGTGTTTGAGTGTGTATGCAAGCGAGTGTTATCCTGTCTGTCTTATATGTCTAATCTGTGTATTTAGCTGAGATCAGCCCATATCCCTTTGGTGGTAGTCAGGATCCTTCTTAGGACTGATTACAGGGTTCAGGGTCTGATAGGAGACAGGGTTAGGTTGGAGACTTGGACCTCTGAACCATTATCAGTACCTCCAAGGTGAGGGATTAGTTAGGACCCCAGTTTAGGGTCAGGTTAGATCCCGGTCCACCTCTTTCCTGTTTCAGCTCATCAAGTCCTCAAGATTAACCCTGAGTTCAGCAGATATCGTGTCAGGTAAATCTATTCTATACTTACATGCTGATGTTGCTATACTAGTTGTTGTATAGAGTGTTGTTCCTGTATTAATAGTTTACTGACATTGTATACATATCATTAGACAGAGTGACATTTTCACTGGCCATAAAAATTATCTCCAGTTACCATGGATCCAGTAGCCCAGCTGGCTCTGCAGTTGCAGGGATTATCCATGGAGCTGACGGACATTAAGTCCAAAGTTTTGTCTCCCCTGGAGCAAACCAGAGTTGAACCTAAAGTAGCTCTCCCGGACAGGTTCACTGGTGGGCGAGACAAATTTTTCACCTTCCGGGAGGCATGTAAATTGTATTTTCGGCTTCGGCCTCGATCATCAGGGAGTGAGGAGCAGAGAGTGGGAATTGTTATCTCACTTCTGCAAGGGGACCCTCAATCCTGGGCATTTTCCCTTCCTCCGGGATCCCCGGCTCTACTGTCTGTAGATCAATTTTTTACTGCCCTGGGATTGGTATATGATGACCCAGATCGGGTCTCTCTTGCTGAGACAAAATTACGTAAGATACAGCAGGGAGATCGTCCGGCAGAGGAATTTGCTTCTGAGTTTCGTAGATGGGCCACGGATACTCAGTGGAATGACCCAGCTCTTAGGAGCCAGTTTTGTCATGGGCTTTCTGATAAATTAAAAGACGTTTTGGCTCAGTATGAGTCTCCTCCTTCTCTGGAGGCTGCTATGGCCTTAGCTATCCGTACTGATAGACGGCTTCGGGAGAGGGGTGAGGTAACCCCATTCCCTGTTGTTTCTCCACCTACCACTAAAGTCCCTTATGTTGAGGTTCCCCTTGTCTGTTCGGATGAGCCTATGCAGTTGGGAGGGACATCATTTCGTAGGAGGGGATTGGCGGTACGCCGCAGGACTAGAAGATGTTTTTTTCTGCGGGAAAGAGGGACATTTTGTTGGAGAATGTCCATCCCGTGCCTTGTTGAGCCAAAAGTCGCCGGAAAACTGTTAATCCCAGGTTGTGTGGTGGACGACAACCTGGGAGTATGTATTTCATCCGCCAGTTCTTCTCAGTTCCTTGTACCAGTGGAGGTGGTAGTTGGTACGAGAGTGGAGAGATTGTCTGTTCTTCTTGATAGTGGTTCCGGGGCTAATCTGGTTGACGCTCAGTTTGCTCAGGCTCAAGGTATGCATCTGAGTGTATTGGTCAAACCGATCCCTATATTCTCCATTGACGCCAGGCCTCT
This sequence comes from Oophaga sylvatica, assembly GCA_033576555.1. Classification (NCBI taxonomy): domain Eukaryota; kingdom Metazoa; phylum Chordata; class Amphibia; order Anura; family Dendrobatidae; genus Oophaga; species Oophaga sylvatica. Next base: position 517,811,296 of record JARQOD010000001.1, read on the forward strand.
CGGCCAAGGTAGCTTTGTTCATGAGGTTCATAACATTGACCTTCGGGTAGGGGCAATACATAGGGAACAATTATCTTGTTATGTGTTGGAGGGTCTACCTACTCCCATTGTGTTGGGACTTCCTTGGTTGGTTAAACATAACCCTGTGATTAATTGGCAGTCCAGAGAAATAAGCCAATGGGGTGAGTTTTGCAAAAGCAACTGCATGAACACAGTCATCAGTGCGGTCGTGCCTAGTACATTGCCTCCTTTTTTGGAGGATTTTGGGGATGTTTTCTCTGAGGAGGGGTGTCAGGAGTTGCATCCTCATCGCGTGTATGACTGCTCTATTAATCTCCTTCCTGATGCTAAGTTGCCTAAAGCTAGGTTGTATAATCTTTCTGGTCCTGAGAGGCAGGCTATGAAAGATTATATTTCTGAAAGTCTGGCCAAAGGGCATATTAGACCTTCATCTTCCCCAGTAGCCGCGGGGTTCTTCTTTGTGAAGAAGAAAGATGGAGGCCTACGCCCTTGCTTGGATTTCCGCGAACTTAATCGGATTACTGTTCGAGATCCGTATCCACTCCCTCTTATTCCTGATCTCTTCAATCAAATTGTTGGCGCCAAATGGTTTTCTAAATTGGATCTCAGGGGGGCGTATAATCTGATTAGGATAAAAGAGGGGATGAGTGGAAAACGGCGTTTAACACGCCGGAGGGACATTATGAGAACCTAGTCATGCCTTTTGGTCTGACTACTGCACCAGCAGTATTCCAACATTTTGTTAATGACATTTTTCGTCACCTTGTGGGGCTGTTTGTGGTTGTATATTTGGACGACATTTTAATTTACTCGCCAGATCTTGTGTCTCATCAGGAGCATGTGAGACAGGTGTTGCAGATCTTGCGAGACAATAAACTATACGCCAAACTGGAGAAGTGTGTATTTGCCGTACAGGAACTTTAGTTTTTGGGTTTTTTGGTGTCAGCCTCCGGTTTCCGTATGGACCCTGAAAAGGTGAGAGCAGTGCTTGAATGGGATCAGCCAGGGGATCTTAAGGCTCTGCAGCGTTTTTTGGGGTTTGCTAACTACTACCGGAAATTTATTTGTAATTTCTCATCTGTCGTCAAACCTCTCACTGACATGACAAGAAAAGGGACGGATTTTTCTAAATGGTCGGACAAAGCTTGCCAAGCCTTTTCCTCTTTGAAGAAATGTTTTGCTTCGGCACCCGTTCTCATCCAACCAGATGCATCTCAGCCGTTCATTGTGGAGGTGGATGCGTCTGACGTAGGGGTGGGTGCTATATTGTCCCAGGGTCCGTCCCCTGGTAAATGGCATCCGTGCGCTTTCTTTTCTAAGAAATTGTCGTCCGCCGAAAGGAATTATGATATCGGCAATAGGGAACTTTTGGCCATTAAGTTAGCTTTTGAAGAATGGCGTCACTTTTTGGAGGGGGCAGTCCACCCGGTTACCGTTATTACTGATCACAAGAACCTGTTGTATTTGGAATCCGCTAAGCGTCTGAATTCCAGACAAGCTCGATGGTCGTTGTTTTTTACCAGGTTTAATTTTGTCGTCACTTATCGCCCGGGGTCTAAGAATGTAAAGGCTGATGCCTTGTCTCGCAGTTTCCCAGGGGCCGGGAAAAACGGATGACCCGAGTCCTATCCTTCAGGAGGGGGTGGTAGTGTCGGCTGTATTTTCTGAGCTTGAGGAGGAGGTGTTAGAGGCTCAGGGGACGCCCCTGCAGGACCTCCAGGGAGACTGTTTGTCCCAAATCTGTTGAGACAAAAGGTTATTGAGGCACATCATAATTCTGCTCTAGCAGGACATCCAGGGAGTAAGGCTACTTTAGATCTCCTTTCTCGCCGGTTTTGGTGGCCTAATGCTAATAAAGATGTTATAACTTTTGTCGCGTCATGTGGGGTGTGTGCTCGCTCTAAAATCCCTCATACCCGTCCGTCTGGGACCCTTTTACCCTTGAAACTTCCGGAGCGTCCATGGACTCATTTATCTATGGACTTCATTATGGACCTTCCTCCGTCGTCAGGGAATACTGTCATACTGGTGGTTGTTGACAGGTTCAGTAAGATGGCACATTTCGTTGCTCTTCCTGCACTCCCTAATGCTAAAACTCTGGCGCAGGTGTTCATTAGGGAGATCGTTAGACTTCATGGGTTGCCTTCTGATGTGGTGTCAGATAGGGGGTCTCAGTTTGTGTCCAAATTTTGGAGGGCATTTTGTTTTACGTCGGGGGATGCAATTGTCATTTTCCTCGGCTTTTCATCCGCAGACCAATGGTCAGACAGAGCGTCTGAATCAGAGCTTAGAGACATATCTCCGGTGTTTTGTCTCAGAGAACCAAGAGGACTGGTCTTCTTTCTTGCCTCTGGCAGAGTTCGCTCTTAACAACAGGCGGAGCGAGTCCACTGGTAAGTCCCCGTTTTTTGGGGCATATGGTTTCCATCCCCAGTTTTGTACTTTCAATGGGGGGGGCCCTTCTGGGGTTCCTGAGGAGGAGCGTTTCTCGTCGTAACTTGCTTCTGTGTGGAGAGGTGTATTGAATAATCTGAGTGCGATGGGGAACCGTTACAAACGTATGGCTGATAGGAGGAGAGTTTCTGGTCCAGATCTGAATGTGAACGATCTGGTATGGTTGTCTACCAGGAATATAAAACTTAAAGTGCCCTCCTGGAAACTGGGTCCCAGATTCATCGGGCCGTACAGGATCAGTTCCATAATTAATCCTGTGGCATTTCGTCTGGACCTCCCTCCTACGTTTAAAATTCATAATGTGTTCCACAAGTCATTACTTAAAAGGTATGTGGCACCAGTCATACCGTCACCTCTACCTCCTCCTCCTGTGTTGGTCAATGGTAACTTGGAATTTCAAGTATCAAATATCATTGACTCACGTCTGAATCGCCGGTCCCTTCAGTACTTGGTGCATTGGAAGGGGTATGGTCCAGAGGAGAGGACGTGGGTCCCTGCGTCTGATGTTAACGCAGATCGTTTGGTTCGGACCTTCCACAGAACTCACCCGGGCAGGCCTGGCCCTGAGGGTCCGGAGGCCCCTCGTAGAAGGGGGGGTACTGTCATGTGTGCATTGCCACGAAGATCGTCGCGGTTGCACATTTTGACTTCTCACAGCTGAGCTGCTGTTTCTTTGTGTTTGGCAGCTAGGGAGTTAATTCTGTCTGTGCTCGGTGCTGGGACTGGGTGCAGTTTTTCCTGGCTGCAATTGATTATTTGTTGATTGGTTTCCTTTAAATTCCTGGTTGTCTGCTTGGGGAGTTGCCAGTGAAACCTTCATGCAGACCACAGATAGGAATGAATCTGTATAGACTTTAGTTGTGAGCTCCTTAGTTGTTCTAAGCTCAACTTGGTTAGAGTTTATTTCCCAGACCATTTATGTTCCTTTGGTGTTTGAGTGTGTATGCAAGCGAGTGTTATCCTGTCTGTCTTATATGTCTAATCTGTGTATTTAGCTGAGATCAGCCCATATCCCTTTGGTGGTAGTCAGGATCCTTCTTAGGACTGATTACAGGGTTCAGGGTCTGATAGGAGACAGGGTTAGGTTGGAGACTTGGACCTCTGAACCATTATCAGTACCTCCAAGGTGAGGGATTAGTTAGGACCCCAGTTTAGGGTCAGGTTAGATCCCGGTCCACCTCTTTCCTGTTTCAGCTCATCAAGTCCTCAAGATTAACCCTGAGTTCAGCAGATATCGTGTCAGGTAAATCTATTCTATACTTACATGCTGATGTTGCTATACTAGTTGTTGTATAGAGTGTTGTTCCTGTATTAATAGTTTACTGACATTGTATACATATCATTAGACAGCGTGACAGGCGCTTGCTGGTCTTTCTTGGGCGCCCTGGAGCCTTTTTGGCAAAAATGGAACGTCTCTCCTTGAAGTTCTTGATGATGCGATAGATTGTTGACTGAGGTGCAATCTTTCTAGCTGCGATACTCTTCCCTGTTAGGCCATTTTTGTGCATTGCAATGATGACTGCACGTGTTTCTTTAGAGATAACCATGGTTAACAGAAGAGAAACAATGATGCCAAGCACCAGCCTCCTTTTAAAGTGTCCAGTGGTGTCATTCTTACGTAATCATGACAGATTGATCTCCAACCATGTCCTCATCAACACCCACACCTGTGTTAATGGAGCAATCACTGAAAAGATGTTAGCTGGTCCTTTTAAGGCAGGGCTGCAATGATGTAGAATTGTGTTTTGGGGGATAAAGTTCATTTTCTAGCCAAATATTGACTTTGCAAGTAATTGCTGTTAAGCTGATCACTCTTTATAACATTCTGGAGTATATGCAAATTGCCATTAGAAAAAGTGAAGCAGTAGACTTTGTAAAAATTAATATTTGTGTCATTCTCAAAACTTTTGGCCATGACTGTATACTGTTGTAGTGAGTAAAGTCTATTAAATAATTGGGCATTTGGATGCTGTGTGGTAGTTTTCTGACATGGAACTCATTGTTACAAGGTTGAAACAGAGATGGGCGTCCTTTCTCCAGTGTTTTTGTCACAGAAGATGAGGCGTGCATGCGTCCCAAGCATACATTTCCTATTAAGACCCATCCTAGGTCTAGCTTTTGGGCATAGGGAGCATTGTGGAGTCCATTGATGTGACGTCTCACTTTATGAACCTGCAGGCTATTTCTCCCCAACAGCAGGATTATTTGGGCCTGATGGTCAGTTCCGGTATAAGGTGTGCTATACGTTTTAAGTGAGCGTGATGGATTGCCACATCTGGCGTAGGGATTTCAGATCTGTTGTCTGGGATCTGGTTACACTCGATCATAGGTGGTGGTAGGCAGAATTGTCCGTCTAAGGACTCGATTTGGTAGTCAGTAGCTTTCCTGCCTGCTGTTGTCACAGTACCTGCACATGTCTTTAATGAGTAGGGAGTGCTTAGCCCTTTGATATTGAATAGGTCAAAGACTGTTGATCTTGCCAAGGATCGATTATTTTGATCATCCATGATAGCATACAGTCTTACAGCTTTGTCTCTATGACCTTTTGGGTACACTTTCATGAGGCATATTTTTGTACAGGACCTACTGTCTATTGTCCCTTTGTAGACTTCAGTATATTGTGAAGTGATCTCTGGCGTAGCTGTAGCAGTGTTTTTTTCCTCCCTGCCATGCTCACTGTCACCTGGTGTGTTTTGTGTATTCCATGCAGCTGGGCCAGGGTGTAGAGCAGTGTTATGATCTGTGGTGCTGTGGAGCCCAGCTGTGCTGAGATTCCCACATCTCCTAGAAGGGTGCTCTGAAAGATTTAGCCACTAGAGGTCCTCAATCATACACACACCTTCACCCATCCTTAAGACCACCAGAGGGAGCTGTATAGGGATATAAAAGGAGGGTGAAGACAGGAAAGTGAGTTCAGTCAGCTCAGTAGCTCAGTCAGTCTGAAGGCTGCAGTCTGCAGTTAAGTGAAGTTCAGTCTGTCTAGAGAGATCAAAGACAGAGTTCAGTTCAATACAGTGAAGTCTAGTAGAGTGGAATCCATTCCAGTCTAGTCAGAGCTGAGACAAGTGAGTAGTCTGCAGACAGAACAGACGAGTGGAGTTTGCAGCGAGGGACTTCAGAGCTCAAGTTGAGAGCCAGGAGCGTGCCGACGCTCAGAGAGCGGCGGCACAGGCAGCCCACCAACTGCCAGTGTGTGTAATCGTGTGAGGGCCCGAGTAGGCTGAAGGCAAGTGGAAAGAGAAGTAAAAGAGGCGGAGGAGCCTTTCTGGGCTCACCTCAACGAGTATTACCGGACGCCAGGGTCCGAGCCTATAGGGATCTCCACGACCCATTAGGAGAACACCGGAGTTCCTGGAGGACTATAGGTCCCGGGACTACCACAGAGCTGATACGTAACTGGGCCAGGAGGATGGAGTTCAGGCGAGCAGGGCCCTGCAAGCAGGGACACTGTACTTCAAAAAAAGGCCCAATCACAAGGTCAGCCAGGTGCAGGACGGAGACTAAGTTAGGCCCAGCTTCATGCAGGCCAGGACTTTATTACAGTAAGGCAAGGAACAGGAGGCCACACACCTACTCAGTGGGAGAATCTGGATGTGCACCCTTCACCCTACAGTGCTCCGGGGAGTGCCTGCAACATCTTCAGTAAAGGTACCAAAGTGACTTGTGTGTGTGTCCCTCTTCTTACCCCTAACTGCCGGGTCCCCGTCCGTCCTGCATCCCTACACATCTAGCTGCCCTGAAGGACAGGACCAGGTACCACAGGTGGCGTCACGAATCCCCATACCAACATTCAATTCCCCTGTAAATATCTCACATTTATGGGTGAGTGCCCAGGGCCACGGACCGAGCTGTGTTGCCGTGACATCCCCTTTAGAAGTTATTAGGCTTGGATCCGAGTACCCCACTGCTCTGGGAGGGCGGCTCATCTAACTTTGGCGTCACAAACAGGATTTGCGTGCCCTGCAGCAACGGAGTAATTTGTTCCCGTTGCCACCGGGTACTGTGTGCTTTAATGAAAGACTGTGTTTTGTATTGTGGTGAAGATTTCCCGCCATTGCCCGCCATTTACAGCGCTACCGTGCAAAAAACTAGTGGGTGTACCTGCAAAAACGCGCTTAGTCCTGGACACGCCCCCAGCACTGACACGGCGGCAGGTCCTGCGGAGAGCTTCAGTGAACGCTCTGATGTCAGAGCGCCGGCGACGCAGGTCCTTCTAGCAACTGTGCCCGGAGGAAGCTGCGGCCTACAGGAGAAGGTAGGCCACGTTTTACTAGGGGGGCGCAGAGATGTCGCAGCAGCAAGCCGACAGCGCGGCCCAGGCTGACCGCCCCAATAACTTACCCACAGGCGCTGCCACGCAGGCTGAAAACGCCGGCCCCTCACATGGGCCTGTGGCCCCGATAGTACAGCTGACACTGCCATATATACCAGGAGCAAAGTGGCTTCCCCAGTACAGCGTCAAGCCAGACACCCTGTCAGGGTTTAAGCAAAAAATATGCAGCATACTGGACATGTACTCAATGTCAGAGAAGCAGAAAGCTGCAGTGGTAGTGGGACAATTGACTGGTGCTTCAGAGAGAGAAGTAGAGACATAGTCAGCTGCAGACCAGTAATCAGTGATTGCAATTATCTTAAAGCTACAGACTATCTTTGAGGACCGGACCGAAACAGACCTCCACATGAGGTTCTACCAATGTTCTCAAAAACCGGAGGATAGCATTCGGGACTACGCCTGCCGACTACAAGGGGCCCTGCGAGCTCTCAGACAGGTTAACCCCATAAGTGTCACTAATGAAGATAAAATGTTAAAAGAACAATTTGTACGGGGACTGAGGTCCCAAGCGGAAAGTAGGACTGTGCACTGGTGGTCCTTGGATCATCCTGACGCTACTTTTGATGCCCTTAAGGATATGGCTATAAAAGGACTGCGTCACCCGGGTGAGACCACTCTAATGCCAGCAGCATCCACCTTCTCCCAGCTGGTTGCTGAAGGCAAAATGCAGGTGGCGCCCCCTACTGAGCTGGACTGTCTACGCACAGAAGTGCGCCAGCTGACCAAAAACCTGGCCACTGTAATGAGTGCCCTGCAACTGCGGACGGAACTGGAGACGGAAGGAAAGATCCTGCTGGCCGACTGCCCTGAGGATGTCCCCTGGATGTGCCGGAGGAGAAGGAGGACAACGCCACCCCCAGGAAGGACCAACGACCAGCACAAAACTCGCCGAGGGATCGTCTGCTACCGCTGCCTGAAGGAAGGTCACATCGCACGACAGTGTCCTTTAAACGAGCAAATCCTGAGTCCGAGGGCCAACACCCAGGAACAGACTCATCAGGCCCCTCAGACCGGAACCGCAGGTTTGTGGGAGGAAGACCATACCTGTCCATCATCCTGGACGGGATCGCAATCCCTGCCCTGCTGGACACCGAATCTCAGGTAACCATCATACCTGATGTCCTTTACAATAGATACTGGTCCATGGACGGTCTCCAACCCCCAAACCCCAACCTTGCAGTATACACCTCTAATGGCCTCCCTCTTGACTTACTTGGGGCTAAGAATGTAGACGTAAAAGTGGGGAGAGTGGAGCTAAAGGATCAGGGACTTCTTGTAGTGAAGACTGTTAATGAGGAAAATGGATTGATTGTGGTTTTTGGACACTAACATTATTAGTAACTGTTTGGAGGAGGTTGTGTTTTTACTCCAACAGCTCGCCGATGTTGCCAGACCAAAGAAAAAGGGAGCGATCCAGGAGATCCGGGCCCTGATGTGCCAGCAGCAAGTGAAACTGACCGGTGGTGAGATTGGTAATGTATGGGTAACAGACCCGAACCCCATTGTGATACCCCCAATGAGTGAAATGCTTATTTGGTGTAGAGCAGCAATAGGTCTGAGAGGACAGAATTACCAAGCAGAAGTAGAGCCCCATAGTTCAGAACACAGACCTACACTCTTGACTGCCAGAGGGGTAGTGAAGGTACATAATGGGAGGGTGCCAGTGTGTCTTCTCAACTGGGGAGAGGATGAAGTCAAATTACCACGTTATGCCACTGTTGCTAAGTTACATGCTGTGGATAATAACTCCATTCACCCGACGGAGCCCTTAACTTTCCCACAACCAGTAGAGCATAACAGCCCGACCACCAAGGTGGAGGACTGGTGTCAACAGCTCCATGTCGGGACGGACACCACTCCAGCCCACCAGAAACAGGGAGTACATCGAGTAGTTCAGAAGTACACACAGGTATTCAGCAAACACCCACTTGACTTTGGGAAGATAAAAGGGGTCCAACATCACATCCCCACAGGCAACCATCCCCCCATTAAAGAACAGTACAGGCCTATACCACCAGCACACTACCAGAAAGCCAAGGAGATGTTGCGTGACATGAAGGAAGCAGGGGTGATAAGGGATAGTTGTAGTCCCTGGGCAACTCCCCTAGTCCTAGTCAGGAAGAAGGATGGAAGCATGAGAATGTGTGTAGATTACAGACAAGTAAATCGCATTACACATAAAGATGCATACACTTTACCACGCATTGTTGAATCCCTAGCTGCCTTAAAGTCTGCTAATTACTTTTCCACCCTTGACCTCACTAGTGGGTACTGGCAAGTAGCTGTGGCTGAGGAGGATCGGGAGAAGACGGCTTTCACCACCCCGATGGGACTCTGTGAGTTCGACAGAATGCCGTTTGGACTCAGCAGTGCCCCTGGAACGTTCCAGAGAGTGATGGAGAGCTGCCTGGGACATCTCAACTTTGAAACTGTGTTACTGTACCTGGGCGACGTAATTGTGTACTCCAAGACGTATGAAGATCACTTGAAGCACCTGGCGGAGGTATTCGAGTCACTGTCCAAGTATGGGATGAAACTGAAGCCTTCAAAGTGTCACCTGCTCAAACAAAAGGTACAATATCTGGGACATATTGTCAGCTCAGAAGGAGTAGCGCCAGACCCCAAGAAGGTCACTGCCATCCAGAAATGGCCGGAGCAGAAGAATCTCAAAGAGGTGCGACAGTTCCTGGGACTGACAGGATACTACCGGAGGTTTGTAAAGGACTACACTAAGAAAGCAGCGCCTCTGCAAGACCTCCTGGTGGGACAGTCCCTCAAGAGCAGAAATTCTCCATTCCACTGGGGTAAAGAACAGGCTGAGGCATTCAAAGAAATGAAGGTGTTCCTGAGAGGTGATGAGATCTTTGCCTACCCTGACTACAGCCAACCGTTCCTGCTGTATACCGATGCCAGCAATGAAGGATTGGGAGCTGTCCTCAGTCAGAAGGCCTGGAGAAAGTCATCGCCTATGCAAGCAGGAAGCTCCGCCCGACTGAGAGGAACCCAGAGAACTACAGCAGCTTCAAGTTGGAGTTCCTGGCACTGGTCTAGGCCATTACAGAAAGGTTCAAGCACTACCTAGCCTCTAGCAAGTTTACGGCTTACACTGACAATAACCCCTTAACGCATCTGGAAACAGCCAAGCTGGGGGCCATGGAGCAACGATGGATGGCTCGGTTGTCAAACTACCAATTCACAATCAAGTACCGAGCGGGCCGCAAGAATGCCAACGCTGATGCCCTATCCAGGATGCCTCATGAGTCGGACACAGAGGAAGAAGTGGATGATCTGGAAGAGATTGAACTACCTGCCTTTCACAGGAATGGGATGATCCACGAGCAACAAGCCTGCAGGAGGCAGCGTGGTAAGACGTTAAATCCTTTACCTCACCACAGCTGGAAGGAGACTCAGGACAGCGATCCAGTTGTCAGCCGTATCAAGGAGCTGATAACTCAAGAAGGTTCCTCCTTGGAGAAGGATGCGTCTCCACAAGCAAAGCAGCTGTGGAATGAGAGAAGCCGGCTGTTTATCTATCGTGAGAAGCTGTGCCGGAGGTACGTCAATCCAAGAACCCACGAGATGGTTTGGCAGATAGTAGTCCCCAGAGCAGACATCCAGATGGTGTTGGAAGCCTACCACGATCAAGCGGGGCACTTTGGCTGGAAGAAGCTGGAGACCCTGTTGAAGTGTCGTTTCTACTGGGTGGGAATGCGCAGCTCCATTGAGAGGTGGTGCCAGAACTGTGGACTCTGTGGCCTCAGAAGAAAAAACTACAGCAGTCAGAAGGCACCCCTACAACCCATCAAGACGACTTGACCCTTAGAGATCGTGGCCCTGAACCATGTCAAGTTGTCACCCAGCGGTCAGGATACTCCTATGCCCTGACCATGGTGGATCACTACTCCAGGTTCCTGGTGGTCGCCCCTGTCAAAGATCTGATGGCAGAGACAGCAGCAAAGACGTTCCAAGCGTATTTCTGCAGACCACATGGATATCCTGAGCAGGTGCTAACTGATCAAGACCCAGTCTTCGAGGCCGAATTGTTCAAAGAGTTCTGCCATCTGTATGGTTGTAAGAAGATAAGAACCACACCGTACCACCCACAAACCAATGGTCTCTGTGAAAAGATGAATCACATTGTCATTGATCTGCTGAAGACTGTACCAATTAAAGAGAGAAATCAGTGGCCAGACCTACTACCTGACCTGGTAGATCTGTACAATCACATACCTGTGAGTTCCACCAATTGCACCCCAGCTTACCTCATGCGGGCAAGACCAGGAAAGCTGCCCATGGATCTGGAGCTTGGTGTTGTAGAACCAGAAGCGGATGTGACTACTGAAGACTGGTATACGACCAGACAGGAGCAGAACAGAAAAGTACAGGCCTGTGTTGAAGACAGTCTCACCAGGGTAAGAGACAAGCAAGAGACTCGCTACAACAAGTGTGCGCCAGCAGAACCCTTTACACCTGGTGAAGTTGTGCTGAAAAGAAAAAGAAGAATGCACAAACTCGACGATCAATGGGAAAAAGAGCCCTACACTGTGTTGAATTCAAGGTTTGATAACCAGAAAACATGTCTAATCAGTAAAGATGGAGGAAGAACGACCACAACTGTATCCAGAGATCACCTAAAGTTGTGTCCAGATCTGCTAAAGCCCCAAGAAGAAGTGCCTTTCATCCCTTCGGAAGAACCTGAAGAAAAGGTAATACATACTGTACGTAATTAGGAGATTTTCCAGTGGATTGGCCTAGAATCGGAGAAGCTGTTATCATCCCTGTACTCCAATTCGATCAACAACAAGAAGAACATCTACAGCAAGTTGAGCCTGTTGCCGCAGTAGAGTCAGTTCTAGAGGAACCTGCTCCAGCAGAATCCCAAGAAGTAGAACCTGTTGAAGAAGAATCCCAGGAAGAAGGATCCCCTGCAGAAATCGAGCCAAATGGCCCAGCCCATGGTATACTTGCCAGTCCTCTAGAGAGATTAAGGCAATTCTATAACCTACCAGCACGTAGGACAAACAGGGAAACTGCTACCTCTCAGGTCACTGCACCACGCAGGTCAGAACGTAGCACAAAAGGACACATCCCTGCTAGGTTTAGGGACTAGTTCACCCCTTGGCAGATGTATATAGTATAATATAGTATATATATATATAGTTGCTATTGTGCCTTACTAATTTGTTTTTGTTTTTGGATATCAATTCAAGTGAAATTCACATTATTTTACTTGTTTTTCCCATTATCCCTCAGAGCAATCTTTTCCAAAAGAGACTAGGACTTTTCAGATTGCTCATACCCTAATTGTTATTATATATGTATATAGTTATTTATTTCCTGCAACCGTTCAAGAGCGCCTTACCTCCCGAAAGGGAAGCTATATTGTTTAATGTTTTGTTTTTTTCTAAAAATGTGTTTCAGCCCGGGAGTGCTGAGTTGTACTAGGGGGGAATGTGGAGCCCAGCTGTGCTGAGATTCCCACATCTCCTGGAAGGGTGCACTGAAAGATTTAGCCACTAGAGGTCCTCAATCATACACACACCTTCACCCATCCTTAAGACCACCAGAGGGAGCTGTATAGGGATATAAAAGGAGGGTGAAGACAGGAAAGTGAGTTCAGTCAGCTCAGTAGCTCAGTCAGTCTGAAGGCTGCAGTCTGCAGTAAGGTGAAGTTCAGTCTGTCTAGAGAGAGCAAAGACAGAGTTCAGTTCAATACAGTGGAGTCTAGTAGAGTGGAGACGAATCCATTCCAGTCTAGTCAGAGCTGAGACAAGTGAGTAGTCTGCAGACAGAACAGACGAGTGGAGTTTGCAGCGAGGGACTCCAGAGCTGAAGTTGAGAGCCAGGAGCGTGCCGACGCTCAGAGAGCGGCAAAGAGGCTGCCTACCAACTGCCAGTGTGTGTAATCGTGTGAGGGCCCGAGTAGGCCGAAGGCAAGTGGAAAGAGAAGTAAAAGAGGCGGAGGAGCCTTTCCAGGCTCACCTCAACGAGTATTACCGGACGCCGGGGTCCGAGCTTATAGGGATCTCCACGACCCATTAGGAGAACACCGGAGTTCCTGGAGGACTATAGGTCCCGGGACTACCACAGAGCTTATACGTAACTGGGCCAGGAGGACAGAGTTCAGGCGAGTAGGGTCCTGCAAGCAGGGACACTGTACTTCAAGAAAAGGCCCAATCACAAGGTCAGCCAGGTGCAGGACGGAGACTAAGTTAGGCCCAGCTTCATGCAGGCCAGGACTTTATTACAGTAAGGCAAGGAACAGGAGGCCACACACCTACTCAGTGGGAGAATCTGGATGTGCACCCTTCACCCTACAGTGCTCCGGGGAGTGCCTGCAACATCTTCAGTAAAGGTACCAAAGTGACTTATGTGTGTGTCCCTCTTCTTACCCCTAACTGCCGGGTCCCCGTCCGTCCTGCATCCCTACGCATCTAGCTGCCCTGAAGGACTCAGCCTCACCTGTGGGAGGCCTAACACCTATAGCTGCACAACACCAACCCTTCAGTGGATCTGCACCGCAGCGCTGGTCACCCTGACCAGGTACCATATGTGGCGTCATGAATCCCCATACCAGCATTCAATTCCCCTGTAAATATCCCACATTTATGGGTGAGCACCCAGGGCCACGGACCGAGCTGTGTTGCCGTGACATCCCCTTTAGAAGTTATTAGGCTCGTGTACATCACTGCTCTGGGAGGGCGGCTCAGTGCCATATTCTGTGCATTTTACACTGACCTTGCAATCCTTGGTGAGATGAGTTGTGGACGAGCAGTACTTGTAGCAAATACCGTTTTCTTTCAGGAAGCTTCTGCGATCAGGCATAGATTTTCCTCTGAAGGCTATGCATTTCAGGAGAGGATGAGGCTTCTGATTGAGAGGGCACTGCTTGTCAGGGTCCTGCACCTTTGAATCTGAATATGAGCAGCCAACAGCTGTAATTAGAACCTGGAGAAGAAACATCAGTCTTGTGTACTGCTTCAAACGTTCTGCGTGGATTTGCAGCTGGTGACAGTGTGGCAAATGACATTGTAAAGTCAAAGCTGGGATCGTTAGTAATTCTCGCTTGTTGGTGTATAAAGTCTACAAAAATGGAGAAGGGAGAGAATGGAACACTGTGTTTGTATCTGTACGTGGAACCATGTGTGAGCCACCTCTCCTGTAGATTGTAGGGCAACTTTTGGACTATAGGGTTAATGTGGCACCCCTACATTCTGGCTGCCACAATAATATCACCTCTCTAACCAGTGTAGGTATCATGTCTAGAAGAATCTGGAGCTCCCTACACTAAGTAAACCATGCATACACGCACAAAAGGGGAGCACAAGCCCCTAGTATGTAGGATGACTGCCTCTTCTGGCTGGGGGGAGGAGTAAGGAGGGAAGTTAGTGTAGTGTGGAGGGAGGAAGGGGAGCAAAGCTCACCCTAGGATTTACAAAAGAGGACAGGGCACCAGAGCACTTGTCTACCAGGATTGCAGATCCTGGGAGCAAAATCTGGAGACCGAGGGACTGCAGGTCCTCTGGTCACCCTTATGGTGCTAGAAGAAAACACATTACAGAGAGTTTAGAACTGGGATCGAGAGAACAGCTTCCAAAGGGCTTGCAATGTAGCTGCTTTAGAGAACACAAGCAAGGATTACAGATCAGCTCATAAGCTGTTGAATCTTCTAACCGACGGGCATAAAAAGGAAAGGCTTACCCTACCCACTTAGTGGAGTGGCCTCCAGCTGCTCCCGGACTGGCCGGACCCCTGACCTAGTGACCAGAACCCCTGAATTCAACTTGCATCTACCATCAAGAAAGGTAAAGACTAAATTCCTTTGCCTCCTTGCTTCTTTCTGCTGCACGGCTCCCTACAACTCCCATCATCACCCCAGGTGCATGCTCTTGCTGAGAAGAGTGATCCATCTTGCTGCATTACCATCTTTCCCCTGGGGAAATTTGCAGCGCTGGCCATTCCTGGCCAGACACCTCAGCTGGGGTCACGATACAACCATAAACTATTATCCCCTGTAAATACTCCCATTTAATTTTTTCCGGTTCAGGGCCACGTGCTGGGCAATTGCCACCGTGCTATCCCCACGGCTACCGAGTAACCCTCGGCCCATGTGACCGCGACATTAACAACTCTGGCTGTGTCGAGGAATGTAAGTCCCTGTAGGTCATCTTCGTATTTGGCAACTTGGACTTCCATTAGCAGGTCGCTTAGTTCTCTAAGTTTCTGGAGACCTTTGTTAGATATTTTGGGAAAGTCATCGATTCTTTTGAACAAAGCTCTTTCTACTACCTCTGCTGAGCAGTAACACTCATCCAGCCTCTTCCAGATCTCTTTGGGGCCAGTCTCAGGGCGGTTTATATTAATGTCTCTGATCCTTATTGCGTGTTTGACTGACTCTTCTCCACGTATTTAACTAAGAGGTCCATCTCTTCCCTGTGTTGTAGCTCGAAGTCTCTAGTAATATTTTGGAAGAAAGCTTTCAAAGCTCTGTAACCTTCAGCTTGGTCAGTGAATTTCATGAGTCCCTTGGCAACCAGTTCACATCATGTAAAGAACTTAGCAAATTCTGTTGTGAACCGGTTGTCAGCAGAGTATACTGGTGATGGGTCGCCGTGATAGTGATGTGCGGTGTGTTTGTCCCTGTTAGTATCCTCATGGTGGCGCCAGCCAGTGTCGTATTGCTTCGGTCTGATGTACGGTGTGTCAGCAGAGTGATCTACATTGGTTACCTGGTGAGGGGCAAGGTAGTCATCAGCATAGTTGTTTTGCTCCACGTTTTCGAGTTTGTTTTTGTCCTGGAGCTGAGCCTCATGATGACTCTTGCCCTTCACTGGAGATGATGTGTTCTTGTTTTGGTACCGGTTCAGGGATGTAGTTTGGATCAGGAAGTTCATTAACGTACTGAGATGTTCGTTGTGGTGAATCTTGCAG
This sequence comes from Oophaga sylvatica, assembly GCA_033576555.1. Classification (NCBI taxonomy): domain Eukaryota; kingdom Metazoa; phylum Chordata; class Amphibia; order Anura; family Dendrobatidae; genus Oophaga; species Oophaga sylvatica. Next base: position 517,827,035 of record JARQOD010000001.1, read on the forward strand.
TGGAATCTCCAGACTCGACATACTGCTTCAGCTACGCAGCTCAGGGTTTTGCACGGCTTCTAGAGATTCTGCTTCGGCGAGGGCTGCAGCAGCTTCTTTTCTTTCTGCTAGGCTTTCTAATGTGGCATCCACACGTGCCTTCTCTAACTGCATCCTTCTCTCTTTGGTCATCTATGCATACTTTCTCTAATTTAAGTTGCATCTCTTGGTCAGCAAAGCTTGCTCGCATTTTGGCGGCTTCTGCATTTGCGCGGGCAATGGCAACAGCGCTGCTGATGGATGTAGTCATTGAGGAGACAGAGGTAACAGATCTTGTTCTGTGTGACTTTTGGGACATGGTGTCTTGGGGGAATGCTTGGCTGTGCAGAGATTGCTGTAGCTGTATTAAGTTTCTGTGCAGCTGGTGACTTGAATCCCACTAGCTGGATGGCTGCCGTTTGACTGTTCCTGTCCACACTAAATGAGGCAGACTCATGTACAGTCAGATAAACCACTATACCTGGGTCCAATAAGGAGACAGTGGTTGTTAAAAATGCTTATTTTAAGTATATTTTTCAAGGACTTGTTACCAGATGCGATATTCTAAAGAAAATGTCAAAATGTTTCTTATAAAAAAATGTAATGGTTTATTGGACTGTCCATCAAAAAAACATCATTGCAGGAAAACATAAAATGAGTGAAATAGTTACGAAGAGATTGTCCATTTGTCCATAGCAAAACTTATACACTTCTTTCCTTGGTGTCCTGAATGGTAAAATGACATTCTGGCCTTGTCAGCAGCGTCTCAGAGAAACAACACGTGGTTACATAGCAGCAGCTGTTCATTCACCTTAGTGTTCCATGTGTCTGACGAGAGAGTGAGAGAGCAAGAGCCATCCCCTCCCTTCGTGTAGTCATTATATATGTCCCTTAGATCATGTGATCTCTGTATATGGAGTTGCCACTTTACCACACAGAAATAGCATCTGTAATGTCAGCTGAAAGTCAATGTACTCAGTACAGAATTGAGTGTATAACGAATAAATCCATAACCAATAATTAATATTTAACAGTGGTTGAGTCTGTGCTTTTATTGAATGTCATAGTATATTGGCGTGGTGAAACTGTAAACAATCATATACTTACAATCAGTGCATAGTACAGCAGAAATATATATTACTCATGTTATACACTGTGCATGATCATTTACAAAGCTAGTAACTAACCTAGGGACACAACTAACTATGCTAGGCTAACAATAGGACAGAAATAGATATCACAAATACATACCGGCAATGCAATTGCAAGGGTGCAGTAATGGATGTGCTCCTTCTTGGATACAGAATGAAGGAAAATGGGGGGAAATGGAGGTTGAGCTACCATAATGCATTGCAAAAAGAGGGGAGGAGAATCAGACATCGAAAAAAGAAAAACAAAAACTAGGACCGTGAACATGACTCTGACCGCTAAAGGGAGCCAAAACACTACAGACAGATAAAGATTATGAATATACATGGTGGGCTATTTATATTGATACACCTAAATAAAATGGGAATGGTTGATGATATCAATTTCCTGTTTGTGGTACATTTCCATGGGATGGGAAAAACTTTTCAAGATTGGTGGTGAGTCTGACCATGGCGGCCATTTTGAAGTCAGCCATTTCGGACCCAACTTTATTTTTTTTCAATGGGAAAAGGGTCATGTGACACATCAAACTTATTGAGAATTACACAAGACAAACAATGGTGTGTTTGGTTTTACTGTAACTTTATTCTTTCATAAGTTCTTTACAAGTTTCTCTTTGTTTACAGCCATTGACATGTTGCAGAGGTTAACACGTGAGGAGCGGATGGAAATTGTGTTGATGTCTGGTGAATGCAGTACCTAGGTCATTGCAGCAGATTTCAATGCAAGACACCATACGAGACCACCCATCTCCCATGCTACAGTTAACAAACTGCTTGCCAAATTTCGTGAAACAGGTTCAGTGTTGGATTTGCCAAAATGTGGACGCAATAAAACTGTCACTAATGAAGAAACATCAGTGGCTGTCCTAGCATCATTCAGCAAGAACCCACAGCATAGCACTCGCCACATGTCACTGGAGAGTGGCATCAGTCAAACATCCCTGCGTTGGATATTAGCTACTCACAAATGGTACCATTACAAAATCCAGTTCTACAGCATCTCAACGAGGATGACCCAGTTGAATGGCCACCAAGGTTTTCCGATCAGATCCCATTAGACTTTTATCTTTGGGGTCATCTGAAGGAAATTGTCTATGATGTGAAGATACGAGATGTGCAGCATCTGAAACAACGGAAACTGGATGCCTGTGCTAGCATTTCTTCTGAGGTGTTGCTATCACTGTGTCAAGAGTGGGAGAAGAGGGTTGGATTGACAATCCAACACAATGGGCAGCACTTTGAACACATTTTATAAGTGCTCATAAACTTGTAAATAACTCAAGAAAGAATAAATTTACGTTAAAACCAAGCACACCATTATTTTTCTTGTGAAATTCTCAATATGTTTGATGTGTCACATGACCCTCTTCCTATTGGAAAAAATAAAGTTGGATCCAAAAAGGCCAATTTCAAAATGGCAGCCATGGTCACCACCCATCTTGAAAAGTTTTCCCCCTCCCATCTACTAATATGCCACAAACAGGAAGTTGATATCACCAACCATTCACATTTTATTTAGGTGTATCCATATAAATGGCCTTGTACTATTAACCCCTTCACCCCCAAGGGTGGTTTGCACGTTAATGACCGGGCCAATTTTTACAATTCTGACCACTGTCTCTTTATGAGGTTATAACTCTGGAACGCTTCAACGGATCTGCGCGATTCTGAGACTGTTTTCTCGTGACATATTGTACTTCACGATATTGGTAAAGTTTCTTCGATATAACTTGCGTTTATTTTTGAAAAAAATGCAAATATGGCGAAAATTTTGAAAATTTTGCAATTTTCAAACTTTGAATTTTTATTCCCTTAAAACAGAGAGATACGTCACACAAAATAGTTAAGAAATAACATTTCCCAAATGTCTACTTTACATCAGCACAATTTTGGAATCAAAATTTTTTTTTCTTAGGAAATTATAAGGGTTAAAAGTTGACCAGCGATTTCTCATTTTTACAACAAAATTTACAAAGCCATTTTTTTTAGGGACCACCTCATATTTGAAGTCACTTTGAGGGGTCTATATAGCAGAAAATACCCAAAAGTGACACTATTCTAAAAACTGCACCCCTCAAGGTACTCAAAACCACATTCAAGAAGTTTATTAACCCTTCAGGTGCTTCACAGGAGCTGAAGCAACGTGGAAGGAAAAAATGAATATTTAACTTTTTAGCCACAAAAATGAACTTTTACAAACTTTTTTTTATTTTCACAAGGGTAAAAGACAAAAATGGACAGATAAAGTTGTTGTGCAATTTCTCCTGAGTACGCCAATACCCCATAAGTGGGGGAAAACCACTGTCTGTGCGCACTGCAGAGCTCATAAGGGAAGGAGCGCCGTTTGACTTTTTCAAACTAAAATTGGCTGGAATTGAGATTGGATGCCATGTCGCGTTTGGAGAGCCCCTGATGCGCCTAAACAGTGGAAACCCCCCACAAGTGACACCATTTTGGAAACTAGACCCCCTAAGAAACTTATCTAGATCTGTTGTGAGCACTTTGAACCCCCAAGTGTTTCACAAAAGTTTATAATGCCTGGGTGTGAAAAAAAAAAGAAACAATTTTCCACAAAAATGATTTTTTAGTCCCAAATTTTTGATTTTTCCCAAGGAAATTGGGCCCCAAAAGTTGTTGGCCAATTTGTCCTGAGTACGCTGATACCCAATATGTGGGGGGGAAACTGTTTGGGTGCACGGCAGGGCTTGGAAAGGAAGTAGTAACGTTTTGGAATGCAGACGTTGATGGGGGTCATGTTCCGTTTGCAGTGCCCCAGATGAGCCTAAACAGTAGAAACCCCCCACAAGTGACCACATTTTGGAAACTAGACCCCCTAAAGAACTTATCTAGAGCTTTGTTGAGCACTTTGAACCCCCAAGTGCTTTACACAAGTTTATAATGCCCGGGCATGAAAATAAAAAATCCTATTTTTTTCCCACAAAAATTATTTTTAGTTACTAATTTTTTATTTTCCCAAGAGTGACAGGAGAAATTGGACCACAAAATTTGTTGTCCAATTTGTCCTGAGTCGCTGATACCCGATATGTGGGGGGGAAACCCTGTTTTGGGGGCCGGGAGAGCTCGGGAAGAAGGAGCACCATTTGACCTTTTTCCCAACCAAAAATTGGTGGAATTGAGATTGGACGCCATGTTGCTTTTGAAAAGCCCCGATGTGCCTAAACAGTGGGAAACCCCCCCCCGTGACCCATTTGGAAAAATAGACCCCTAAAGGACTTATTAATCTTTGGTGCAATTTGAACCCCCAAGGCTTCACACAATTTTTCGTAACCGAAAAAAAAAAAAAAAATTTTTTTTTTCCCCCCCCCCCTTTTTTTCCGGTTTCCAAACCCCAAAGTTTTTTTTTTAAAAACCCCGGGAAAAAAGGGGGTTTTCCCCCCGGGGGAAATTTTTTAAAAAAATTTGGGGGTTTAATTTAAAAAAATTTTTTTTTGGGGGGGGTTTGGGGTTCCCCCCAAAAAATTCCCCAAAAAAAATTTTTAAAAAAGGCCCCCCCCCGGGGGGAAAAAGGGCCCCCCTTTTTTTAAAAAAAAGGGGGGGGGGTTTTTTTTTTTTTTTTAAAATTTTTTTTAAATTTTTTGGGGAAAAAAAAAAACCCCCCCCGGGGGGCCCCAAATTTTAAAAAAAAATTTTTCCCCCCCCCCGGGGGAAAAGGGGGGGTTTAAAGGGGTTTTTTTGGGGGTTTGGGGGTTAACCCCTTTGGGGGGGGCCCCCGGGGCCCCCCCCAAAAAAGGGAAAAGGGGAAAAAAAGGGTTTTGGGAAATTTTAACCCAAAAAAAAGGGTTTTGGGGGCCCTTAAAATTAAAAAAAAAAAAAAAATTTTTTGGGGCCCCCTTTTTTTTTTAAAAAAAAAGGGACCAAAATTTTTTTCCAAAAAAAAGGGGGGGCCCCTTTTTAAAAACCGGGGGGTTTTTTTTTTGGGGGAAAAAATTTTTTCCCAAAATTTCCCCTTTTTTTAAATTTTTTTAAAAAAAAAAAAAAAACCCCAAAACCCCCGGGGAAAAAAAAACCCCAAAATTTTTTTTTGGGGGTTTTTTTTAAGGGGTTAAAAAAAAAACCCAAAAAATTAAAAATTTTTTTAAAAAAATTTTTTTTTCCCCTTTTTGGGCCCCCCAAAAAGGGGAAAAAAAGGGGAAAAAAACCCCCCGGGCCCCCCCCAAAAATTTTTGGGGGGGGGGGGCCCCCGGGGGGGGGGAAGGAAATTTCCCCAACCCCGGGGGGGGAAAAAAAAAAACCCCCCCGGGGAAAAAAACCCCAAAAACCCAAAACCCCCACAAAACCCCCCCCAAAACCCCCCCCCAAAAAAAAAAAACCCCCAAAAACCCCCCCCCCCCAAAAAAAACCCCAAACCCCCAACCAACCCCCCCGGGGGAAAAAACCCAAGGGAAAAAAAACTTTTAATTTTTTTTTAAAAAAAATTTTGGGGGGAAAAAAATTTTTTTTTTAAAAACCTGGGGCCCCAAAACCCCAAAAAAAAATTTTTTTCCCTTTTTTTTTTGGGGTTTTTTTTAAAAAAATTTTCCCAAAAGGGGGGGGGGTTTTTTTTTTTTTAAAAATTTTTTTAAAAAATTTTTTTTTTTTTTTTTTTTTAAAAAAACCCGGAATTTTTTTTTTCCCCCCTTTTTTTTACGGGTTTTAAACCCCCCATAAGTGTCACAAATTTGAAGAAAAAATGTTAAAAGAAAAAATTTTTTTTCGGGGGGTTTTTTTGTAGGGTTCCCAAGCGGAAAGTAGGACGTGCCCCTGGGGGCCCGGGGGAAATCACCCTAAAGCAATTTTTGGATGCCCTTAAGGATATGGCTATAAAAGGACTGCGTCACCCCGGGTGAGACCACTCAAATGCCAGCACACCACCTTCTCCCAGCTGGTTGCTAAAGGGAAAAATTTCAGGGGGCGCCCCCTACTGGGGCGGGAAACTGCCCCAAACCACAGAAGTGCGCCAGCTGACCAAAAACCTGGCCACTGTAATGGGGTGCCCGGCAACTGCCGGACGGAACGGAGAGGGAAAGGGGAAAGATCCTGCGGCCCCGACCTGCCCGAGATGCCCCGGGAAATTGCCGGGGGAGAAGGAGGACAACGCCCCCCCCAGGAAGGACCAACGACCAGCACAAAACCCCGCCGGGGGAAACTCTGCTACCCGCGCCTAAAGGGAAGGTCACATCGCACGACAGTGCCCTTTTAAACGAGCAAATCCTGATTTCCGGGGGGGCCCCAAAAACCCGGGAAAACAGACTCATCGGGGCCCCTCAGCCCGGGAAACCCCGGGGTTTTTGTGGGGGGAAAAGACCATACCTTTTTCCTTTCACCCTGGACGGGATCGCAACCCCCTCCCCCGCTGGGAACCACCAAAACCCCAGGAAACCCAAACAAACCGATGTCCCAAAAACAATAGAACGGCCCAGGGAAGGGGGTCCCCAAACCCCCCAAAAACCCCAACCTTGCAGTAAAACACCTCAAATTGGCCTCCCCCCTTGACTTATTTTGGGGGCTAAGAAGGGAACGAAAAGGGGGGAGAGGGGGGACAAAGGGAAATCGGGGACTCTTGATTTAAGACGGTTTTTTGGGAAAAAATAAAGGTTGATTGGGGTTTTTTGGCCCACTAACATTTTTAAGTAACTTTTTTGGGAGGAGGTTTTTTTTTTTTACCCAACAGCTCGCCGATGTTGCCGGGAACCAAAAAAAAAAGGGAGCGACCCCGGGAAAAAAACCCGGGCCCTGATGTGCCACGCAAGTAAAAACTGCCCGGGTTGGTAAATTGGGAAAAAAGTAGGGGAAAACAGCCCCCAAACCCCCTTTGGGTAAACCCCCCCCCAAATTAGTGAAATGCTTTTTTTGGAAAGACAATGGGGCTGAGGGGACAAATTACCAAGCAGAAGTAGAGCCCCATGTTTTAAAAACACAGACCTACACTCTTGACTGCCAAGGGGGAGTGAAGGGACCTAAAAGGAGGGGGCCCGTGTGTCTTTTCAACTGGGGAGAGGGTGAAGTCAATTACCCCCTTTTCCACTGTTCTAAAATTACCCTGCTGTGGATAATAAAAACCCCCTTCCACCCGACGGAGCCCTTAAAATTTCCCACAAAACCCAAAAAGCATAACACCCCCACCCCAAAAGGGGGAGGACCCGGTTTTCAACAGCCCATGTCTGGAAAGGACCCCCACCTTTCCCGCCCCCCCAGAAACAGGGAGTACAAACGTTAAATTTTTGAAAATACCCCCAAGGTTTAAACAAACAAACCCCCTTTTACTTTGGGAAATAAAAGGGTTTCCCAAAATCACATCCCCACAGGGAAAACCCCCCCCATTTTAAAAAACATAAAAGGCCCCATACCAACCCCGCACACTACCCAAAAACCAAAGGGGATGTTGCGTGACATGAAGGAAAACAGGGGTGATAAGGGGTATTTTTAAATCCCTTTGGGAAATCCCCTAGTCCTAGTCAGGGGAAAGGGTGGAACATGAGAATTGTGTAGATTACAGAAAAAGTAAATCGCATTACACATAAAGATGCAACACTTTACCAGCATTGTTAAAACCCCTAGCTGCCTTAAAGTCTGCTAATTTACTTTTCCACCCTTGACCCACAGTGGGTACTGGCAAGAAAAGGTTGGCTGGGGGGATGGAGAAGACGGCTTTCACCCCCCGATGGGACTCTGTGAGTTCGACGAATGCCTTTTGGGTCCTTGGGGCCCCGGGAACTTCCGGAGGATGGAGAGCTGTGGGCATCTCAACTTTGAAACTGTGTTTTTTTAAAAATTTTTTTTCATTTTTTTTTCCCCTTTTGGGATGAAATGAAGCCTTCAAAGTGTCACCTCTCAAAAAAAAGGTACAATATCTGGGACATTTTTCACTCAGAAGGAGTAGCGCCAGACCCCCAAAAGGGAAAGCCCCCAGAAAGGCCCGGGGCAGAAGAACTCAAAGAGGTGCACGTTCCTGGGATGCCCCGGAACACCGGAGGTTTTTTTAAAGGACCACAAAAACCCGGCCTCTGCAAAACCCCCTGGTGGGACAGTCCCTCAAAGCAAAATTCTCCCCTTCCCCCGGGGTAAAGAAAAGGCTGAGGATTCAAAAAAAGAAGGTTCCCGAGAGGTGATGAATCTTTGCCCACCCCGATACGCCAACCGTTTTCCCCGCTGTAACCCATGCCAGCAATGAAGGATTGGGACTGTCCCCAGTCAAAGGGCCTGGGAAAGTCCGCCATGCAAGCAGGAACTCCCCCCGACTGAGAGAAACCCCGAAACTACAGCACTTCAAGTTGGAGTTCCCTGGCACTGGCCTAGGCCTTAAAGAAAGGGGTTCAACACCCCACCCTCACAATTACGGTTTTTACACGACAAAAAACCCCTTAACGCTCGAAACCCCAAAGCTGGGCCATGGAGCAACGATGGAGGGCTCGGTTGTCAAACTACCAAATTTCACAATCAGCCCCCAGGGGCCGCAAAAGCCAATGACCCCTTTATCCAGGATCCTCTGATCGGACACAAGGAAGAATGGATTCTGGAAGAGATTGAACTACCTGCCTTTCACAGGAATGGGATACCCCACAGCAACAAGCCTGCGGGAGGCAGCGTGGTAAGACTTAAACCCTTTAAACCTCACCACAGCGGAAGGAGACTCAGGAAGCGACCAGTTGTCAGCCGTATCAAGGAGTGATAACTCAAAAGGTCCTCCTGGAGAAGGATGCGTCTCCACAAGCAAACAGCTGTGGAATGAAGAACCCGGGCTTTATCACTGAGAAGCGTGCCGGAGGGCGTCAATCCAAAAACCCACGAAGGTTTTGGGCAATATATCCCCAGAGAAACATCCAGAGGTGTTGGAACCCCCACATAAAGGGGGGCACTTTGGCTGGAAAAGCTGGAGCCCCTGTTGAAGTGTCTTTCTACTGGGGGAAAAGCGCAGCCCCTTTGAGAGGGTGCCAGAACGGGGACTCTGTGGCCTCAAAGAAAAAAAAACAGCATCAGAAGGCACCCCTAAAACCCAACAAGACGCTTGACCCTTAGAGATCGGGGCCCCTAAAACCATGTCAATTGTCACCCAGCGGTCAGTACTCCTATGCCTGACCATGGGGGATCAAAACTCCGGGTTCTGTGGTCGCCCCTGTCAAAGATTGATGGCAAGACAGCAGCAAGACGCCAAAGGTTTTTTCTGCAGACCCATGGATATCCTGGAGGTGCTAATGATCAAGCCCCAGTCTTCGAGGCCGAATTGTTAAAAAGAGTTCGCCATCTGAAAAGGTTGTAAGAAGTAAGAACCCACCGTACCCCCCCAAAAAACCAAGGCCTGTGAAAATAACAAATTGTCTTGACGCAAGACTGTACCTTTAAAGAGAGAAATCAGGGGCCCAGACCTACTACCTGCCCGGGTGATTGTAAAACACAACCTGGGTTCCCCAATTGCCCCCCCAGCTTACCCATGCGGGCAAGCCGGGAAAGCTCCCCAGGTTGGGAGCTTGGTTTTTGTAAAACCCCAGAAGGGGATGTGACTACTGAAGACGGGTATAAACCAGACAGGAGCAGAACAAAAATACAGGCTGTGTTAAGACAGTCTCACCCGGGTAAGAGACAAGCAAGAACCGCAAAAAAACAAATGTGCGCCAGCAGAACCCTTTTCACCTGGGAAGTTGTGCTGAAAAGAAAAAAAAGAATGCACAAACCGAGATCAATGGGAAAAAGAGCCCTACACTGGTTGAAAACAAGGTTTTGATAACCAGAAAACTGTCTAATCAGTAAAGATGGAGGGAAAAACGACCACAACTTATCCAGAGATCACCTAAAGTTTGTCCAGTCTGCTAAAGCCCCCAAAAAGAAATTCTTTTTCCCCTTTGGAAGAACCTGAAAAAAGGTAATACATACGTACGTAATTGGGGATTTCCCAGGGATTTGGCCCAGAAAAGGAGAAGCTGTTTCATCCCGACTCCAAATTTGTCAACAACAAAAGAAACTACACAATTTAGCCTGTTGCCGCAGTAGAGTCAGTTCTAGAGACCCGCTCCCGCAGAAAACCCAAAAAGTAGACCCGTTAGAAAATCCCCGGAAAAAGGGTCCCCCGCAGAAAACGAGCCAAAATGGCCCAGCCCCTGGTATACTTGCCCGTCCTCTAGAAATTAAGGCAATTTTAAACCTACCGCACGTAGGCAAACGGGAAACTGCTACCCCTCAGTCATGCCCCCAGGTCAAAACGTAGGGACAAAAGGACACTCCCCGCTAGGGTTTTGGGAATTTACCCCCCTTGGGAGAGTATATGTATAAAATTTGTATATTATATATAGTTTTCTATTTGCCTACTAATTTTTTTTTTGTTTTTTTTATATCAATTCAAGTGAAATTCACATTATTTTATTGTTTTCCCATTATCCCCCAGCAACTTTCCAAAAGAGCTAGGACTTTTTTAATTTCTCAACCCTAATTTTTATTTATATGTAAAGTTTTTTTTTTCCCTGCAACCGTTCAAGAGCCCTTACCTCCCAAAGGGAAGCTAATTTTTTAAATTTTTTTTTTTTTCTAAAATGTTTTTAAACCCCGGGAGTGCTGATTGTACTGGGGGGTTTGGGGACCCCAGCGGTGCTGAATTCCCAATCTCCGGGAAGGGTGCACAAAAAGGTTTTAGCCACTAAGGCCCTCAATCATACACACCCCTTCACCCACCCTTAAGAAAAACCCAGAGGAGCGTAAGGGGATATAAAAGGAGGGGGAAGACAGGAAAGGATTCAGTCGCTCAGTAGCTCAGTCAGTCGAAGGCTGCAGTCTGCATAAGGTGAATTCAGTCTTCAGGGAGCAAAGCAGGGTTAGTTCAATACAGTGGAGTCATAGATGGGAGACAAATCCTTTCCCAGTCTAGAAACTGAGCAAAGTGAGTATCTGCAACAGAACAGACAGGGGAGTTTTTAAAGGGCGGGGACTCCAAGCTGAAGTTGGAGCCAGGAGCGGCCGCGCTCAAGAGCGGCAAAGGGGTTTGCCTACCAACTCCCATGTGTGAAATCGTGGTGGGGGCCCGATACCGAAGGAAAGGGGAAAAGAGAAAGTAAAAGAGGCGGGGCCTTTCCAGGCCACCTCAACGAGTTTACCGGACGCCGGGGCCGAGCTTATGGGGGTCCCCCACGCCATTAGGAAAACACCGGAGCCCCAGGAGGACTATAGGCCCCGGGACTACCCAAGCTTATACGTAACGGCCCCAGAGGACAGAGTTCGGGCGAGGGCCCTGAAAGCGGGACACTGTACTTCAAGAAAAGGCCCAATACAAGGTCAGCCAGGGCGGGCGGGACAATTAGGCCAGCTTCATGCACCCAGGACTTTATTACAGAAAGGAAAGGGAACAGGAGGCCCACCACCTACTCAGGGGGAGAATCTGGATGTGCCCCCTCACCCTACAGTCTCCGGGGAGTCCCTCCACATCTTCGTAAAGGCCCAAAGTGACTTAGTGTGTGTCCCTTTTTTACCCCTAATCCCGGGGGTCCCCCCCGTCCTGCCCTAGCTCACTGCCCAAGGTCAGCCTCCCCTGGAGGCCAACACCTAAGCGCACAACACCAACCCTTCAGGGGATCTGCCCCGCGCGCGGGCACCCTGACCAGTTACCATAGTGGCTTGAACCCCCATACCAGCATAAATTTCCCCCTGAAAATACCCACTTTTATGGTGAGCACCCCGGGGCCCCGGACCGAGCTTGTTGCCGGCATCCCCTTTAAAAGTTATTTGGCTCGGTACATCATGTCTGGGGGGGCGGCCAGTGCCATATCGTGCATTTTACCTGACCTTGCTCCTTTTGGGAGTGATTGGACGAGCAGTACTTGTTGCAAATACCCTTTTCTTTCAGGAAGCTTTTGCACAGGGATAGATTTCCTCTGAAAGGGTTGCATTTCAGGAGAATAGGGTTTTGATTGGAGGGCACTGCTTGTCGGTCCTGCACCTTGAATCTGAAAATGACAGCCAACAGCTGTAATTTGAACCTGGAAAGAAACATCAGTCTTGTGTACTGCTTCAAAGTTCGGTTGGGTTTGCAGCTGGTGACAGTGTGGCAAATGACATTTAAATCAAAATGGATCGTTAGTAATTCTCCTTTTGGTGTATAAAATTACAAAAATGGAGAAGGGGAGAGAATGGAACACTGTGTTTGTATCTGTCTGGAACCATGGTGAGCCCCTCTCCGAAATTTGTGGGGCAATTTTGGTATGGTTTAAATGTGGCACCCCTACATTCTGGCTGCCAAATAAAAACCCCTCTCTAACCTGAAGGTTCATGTCTAAAGAATCTGGAGCCCCCTACAAGTAAACCTGATACAGCAAAAAAAGGGGAGCAAAGCCCCTAATGTGGGTGACTGCCTCTTCTGGCGGGGGGGAGGGTAAGGAGGGAAGTTAGTGTATTTGGGGGAGGAGGAAGGGGAGCAAAGCTCACCCTGGGTTTTCAAAAGGGGACGGGGCACCAGAGCCTTGTCTCCCGGGATTGCAGATCCTGGGAAAAATTGGAGACCGAGGGACTGCAGGCCCTCGGTCCCCCTTAATGGTGCTAAAAAAAACAAAATAAAGAGTTTAGAACGGGTCGAGGAACACTTCCAAAGGGGGTTGCAATGTAGCTCTTGAGAACACAAGCAAGGATTACAGATCATCATAAGCTTTTTAAACCTAAACCGACGGGGAAAAAAGAAAAGGGTTTCCCTACCCTTTTGAGTGGCCCCAGCTGCTCCCGGGCGGCCGGGCCCCTGACCCATGACCAAACCCCCCGAAATTCAACTGCATCTACCATCAAGAAAGGTAAAGAAAATAAATTTTTTCCCCTCCTTGCTTCTTTTGCTGCAGGCTCCCCCCAAAAAATCCCTCATCACCCCCCGGGGCATGCTCTTGCTGAGAAAGGGGTCCATCTTGCTGCATTACCATCTTTCCCCTGGGGGAAATTTGCAGCGCTGGCCCTTCCGGCCAAAACCTCAGCGGGGGCACGATACAACCATAAACTATTTTCCCCCGTAAATACTCCCCATTTAAATTTTTTTCCCGGTTCAGGGGGACGTGCTGGCAATTGCCACCGGATCCCCCCGGTACCCGGAAACCCCCGGCCCATGTACCGACATTAACAACCTTGGGTTGTCGAGAAAGTAAGTCCCTTAGGGCATCTTCGTTTTGGCAACTTGGACTTCCATAGCAGGTCGCTTATTTTTCTAAGTTTTGGAGACCTTTTTTAGAATTTTTGGGGGAAAGTCATCGATTCTTTTGAAAAAAGCTCTTTCTATACCCTGTGAGCAAAACCCTAAACCCCCTTCAATCTCTTTGGGCCATCCGGGGCTTTTTTTAAAAATTTTCCCTCGACCCTTTTTGGGGTTTTTTACTGACTCTTCTCCACTATTTAACAAAGGTCCTCCTTCCTGTGTTGTAGCTCAAAGTCTCTATAAATATTTTGGAAAAATTTTCAAAGTCTGAACCCTTTCGCTTGGCAGGAATTTATGAGCCCCTTGGCAACCAGTTTACATCATGTAAAGAACTTGCAAAATTTTTTGGGGAACCGGTTGTCGGGAGGTATACTGGATGGGTCGCCGTGATAGTGATGTCGGTGTGTTTTACTTTTTATCCTCAGGGGGCGCCACCCATGCGTTTTTGGTTTCGGCTGATGTCGGTGGTCAGCAAGTGATCTACTTTGGGTTCCCGGGTGAGGGCAAGGTATCATCACATAGTTGTTTTGCCCCACGTTTTCGGTTTTTTTTTGTCCGGACTAAAAGCCCATGATGACTTTTTCCCTTCCTGGAATGATTTTTTCTTTTTTTTGGACCGGGGTTCAGGGAGTAGTTGGATCAGGAATTTTCATTAACGTCTAATGTTCGTTGGGTGAATCTTGCAGGGGAATCTAGACTCGACTACGCTTCAGCTACGACTAGGGTTTTCCCACGGCTTTTTTAAGTTTCCCTTTTGGGGAGGGGTGAGCAGCTTCTTTTCTTTCTGCTGGGCTTCTAATGTGGCACCCACACCCCTTTCCCTTAACTGCACCCTTCTCTTTGGTCATCATGAATTTTTCCAATTTTAAAGTTGCACCCTTTTGGTCAGCAAAGTTTTGCTCGCTTTTGGGCGGCTTCTGCTTTCCCGGGGCAAGGGCAACAGTGCTGAGGTGTAGCATTGAGGAGACAGAGTAACAATCTGTTTCTGTGTACTTTTGGGACAGGGGTGTTTTGGGGGGAATTTTGGGCTTGCAGAGTTTGCTGAGCTGTTTAATTTCTTGCACTGGTGACTTGAACCCCACTGCTGGAGGCTGCCGTTTTGACTTTTCCCGCCCACACTAAATGAGGCAGACTTGTACATCAAAAAAACCACTATCCCTGGGCCCAAAAAGGAACAGTGGTTTTAAAAATGCAAATTTTAAGTAAAATTTTTAAAGGGATTTGGGGATTACCAACCATATTCTAAAAAAAAATGTAAAAATTTTTCTTATAAAAAAATGTAATGGTTTTTTGGGACTGTCCATCAAAAAAACATCATTGCAGGAAAACATAAAATGAGGAAAAGTTTACAAAGAGTTGCCCCTTTGTCCAAACAAAACTTAAAACCACATTTTTCCTTGGTGTCCTAAAGGGTAAAATGACATTTTTGGCCTTTGTCAGCACGCTCAGAGAAACAACACGGGTTTACAAAGCACAGTTTTTTCATTCCCCTTTAAGTGTCCATGTGTCTGCCCGAGAGAGTGGAGAGCAAGACCCAAACCCCTCCCCTTCGGTATTCATTATATATTCCCTTAAAACAGGGTTTCTCTGTAAATGGAGTTTTCCACTTTACCCACAGAAATAGCACTGGGAATTCAGCTTTAAAGTCAATGTACTCATACAGAATTGAGTGTTTAAAAAGAATAAATCCATTAACCAATAATTTAAAATTTAAAAAGTGGGTTTATCTGTGCTTTTAAAATTTAATGTCAAAGGGAAAAATTTGGGGGGTAAACTGTAAACAATCATTTTAAATTACAATCAGTGCATAGGACAGGGAGAAATATAAATTACTCATGGGTTTTACACTTTTCAAAATTTTATTTACAAACTAGTAACCCAACCAAAAGGGGCACAAATAAAATATGCTAGGCTAAAAAAGGGCAAAATAATATCCCAAATCCCTACCGGCAAAGCAAAAATTTCAAAGGGCTTAATTGGGTGTGCCCCCTTCTTGGGGTACCCGAAAGAAGGAAAATTGGGGGGAAAAGGGGGGTAGCAACCCAAAGCATTTCAAAAAAAAGGGGGGAAATCAACATCGAAAAAAAAAAAAACAAAAACTAGGGCCGTGAAACATGACTCTGACCGCTAAAGGGGAGCCAAAACCTCCCGACAGAAAAAGATTATGAATTACATGGGGGGCCAAATTTATTTTGTTTACACCTAAAAAAAAGGAAGGGGTTGATAATATAAATTTTTCCTGTTTGGTACTTTTCCCCAGGGGGAGGGAAAAACTTTTCAAGAATGGGGGTTTATCGACCATGGGGGCCATTTTGAAGTCAGCCTTTTCCCAAACCCAACTTTTATTTTTTTTTCAAGGGGAAAAAGGGGCCCATTTTGACACAAAAAAACTTATTGAAATTACACAAACAAACAAGGGTTTTTTTGGTTTTACGAAAACTTTATTCTTCATAAAGTTTTTTACAATTTTCCCCCTTTGTTTCCCGCCTTTTGACTTTGTTGAAAGAGGTTAACACTGAGGAGGGGAGGGAAAAATTTGTTGATGTCGGGTTTTGGGAAATTTGCATTTACCTGGGTTTAAATTGAAAGCAATTTAAAATTCAAACACCATACAAACCCCCCCACCCCCATGTTTACAGAAACAAACTGCTTGAAAAATTTTCGTGAAACGGGTTTTCGGGTTTTTGGTTTTGGCCAAAATTTTAAACGCAAAAAACTGCCCAAACTAATGAAAAACATCATGGCTGTCCTAGCATAAATCCAAAACCCACAGCATAGCACTCGCCACTGTCACTGGGGAGGGGCCCCATCAGTAAAACTTTCCCCTGCGTTGGAAAATTAAGCAACTAAACAAAATGGAAACCCATTACAAAACCCCGTTTTTACAGCATCTCAACAAAAATCCCCAAATGTTGAATGGCCCCCAAATTTTTTCCGATCAACCCCCATTAGATTTTTTATTTTTGGGGGTTCATCGAAGGAAATTGTCTATGATGTGAAATTTACAAGTTTTGGCAGCATCTGAAAAAAACGGAAACTGGATGCCGTGCAAACATTTCTTTCCCGATTTTTTGCTACACTGTTTCAAAAGTGGGAAAAAGAGGGTTGGATTGACAACCCAAAACAAGGGGGCACTTTGAAACATTTTAAAATGCCATAAACTTTTTAAAAAAACCAAGAAAGAAAAAATTTTTGTTTAAAAACCCAAACACAAAACCCTTTTTTTTCCTTTTTAAATTCTCAATATGTTTGATGGTCACAACCCTCTTCCCATTGGAAAAAATAAAGTTTTGGGTCCAAAAAGCCAAAAACAAAATGGCAGCCATGGTCACCACCCCTTAATTTAAAAATTTTCCCCCCCCCTCCCCCCCTTTCTAAATTCACAAACAGGGGAAATTGATATCACCAAACCATTCACATTTTATTTAGGTTTTATCCAAAAAATGGCCCCTTTTACTTTTTAACCCCTTCACCCCCAAAAGGGGGTTTTTTCACTTAATAACCGCCAATTTTTTCAATTCTGACCACTGTCTCTTTATTTAGGTTTTTTAACCTTTGGGAAAGCTTCAACGGATCTGCGATTCTGAACGTTTTTCCCCCCCGTGACATATTGTACTTCACGATATTGGGAAAATTTTCTTCGATTAACTTGGCGTTTATTTTTTGAAAAAAAAAAAAAAAATAAAGGCGAAAATTTTTAAAATTTTTTTCAATTTTCAAACTTTTAATTTTTTTTTTCCCTTAAAACAAGTAACGAACCAAAAAAAAATTAAAAAAAAATTTCCCCTTTTTTTTAAACAAATTTTGGGAAAAAAATTTTTTTCCCGAAAATTTAATTAAAATTGACCGGTTTCTTTTTCCCAAAAATTTAAAAAGCCATTTTTTTTGGGTTTAAATTTTTAATATTTAGGGGGTTTTTTAAAAAAAATTTAATTTTAAAAAAACCCCCCCGTTAAAAACCACATGGAAAACCCTTCAGGGCTTACAGATAACATTTAAGGAAAAATGTTTTTCATTTAGAAAAAAAAAAAATTTTTTAAAATTTTTTTTTTTTTCCAAGGGAAAGACAAAAAGGGACTTTTTTGAAAATTTTTCCTTTAAAAGAATAAAAGTGGGGGAAAAAAGTTTTGGCCCCTGGAGCTAAAGGGGGGGGCCCGGTTTTTTTTTCAAAAAAATTGGGGGGAAGGGATTTTTAAAAAATTTCCCAAACATAAAACCCCCCAAAGGGGTTTTTTTTAAAATGCCCCCCAAAAATTTTTAAATGTTAGCCTTTCCCCAAGGGTTTTTTTTTAAAATTTTAAAACCTTTGGGTTAAAAAAAAAAAAATTTTTTCCCAAAAATTTTTTTTCCCAAATTTTTTGTTTTTTTAAAGGGAAAAAGGCCCCCGGTTTTTTAAATTTGTTTCCCAAAAATGAAAAAGTGGGGGGGAAATTTTGGGGGCCGCAGGTTGGAAAAAAACGTTTTTAATCGACGGGGGGTTTTTCCTTTTTAGGTTTTGGCCAAAAATAGAAACCCCCCCCCCGGAAATTTTTTGGAAAAAAGCCCCCAAAAATTTTTCTTTTTTTTGGGGGTTTAACCCCCGGCTTTTTCCAATTTAAATTTCCCGGGTGAAAAAAAAACCATTTTTTTTTAAAAAAAATTTTTTTTAAATAAAATTTTTTTTTTCCCCCGAGAAAAATTCCAAAAATTTGGGTTTTCCAATTTGTCCCCAATGTTTCCCTTTTGGGGGGGGAACCCCTTTTTTTTTGGGGGGAGCCGGAAAGAAACCCATTTCTTTCCCCCCTTGGGGGAAAAATTTGGGCCAAAGGATTTTGGGGCCCCTATTCCTAAAAAGGGGCCCCCCAAATACCCCATTTGGAATGGGCCCCCCAAGGATTACATTTTGGGACAATTTTCCCCCAATGTTAACCTTTTTTCAACCCAAAAAAAAAAACATTTTTTTTAAAAAAATATTTTTCATAATTTTTTTTTCCCAATAAAAAGATCAAAATTTTTTGGAAATTTTCCAGACCGGCCCAAATTTTTGGGGGGGGGCATTTTTGGGGTTCAGAGTTTGGGTGAAGGGCCTTTGCTTTTTTTTAAAAAGGCTGAGTTTTTTAGGCCCTTCCCAAAATTTTAAACCCCCCAAAAAAACCCTTTTTTCCCCCCCCCCAAAAAATTTTTTTAGGTTTCCCCCGGGGCTTCAAAATTTTAAAAAAAGCCCCAAAAAAAAATTTTTTTTTTCAAAAAAATTTTTTTTCCCTTTTATTTAAAGGGGGGGAAAAAGGCCCCGGGGTTTTTTAATTTTCCAGAGTGATCCCAAAATTAGCCCAGGGGATGGGACATTGGGGGAAAAATTCTTTTTGGTTTGACTTTTTTAAAAGGTTGGGGGCTGTTGATTTTTTGGGGAGTGTTGCCCCGGGCCCCCCACGTTTTTTGGGGGGTAAAAAAGGAAAAAATTGATTGGGGCCCAAACCCCCAAATTTTTAAGAATTTTTTGAAAAAAAAAAAAAATTTTTTTTTCAAAATTTTTTTCTTTTCGCCCCAAAATTTTTTTTA
>JARQOD010000001.1:517845989-517895127 GCA_033576555.1 Oophaga sylvatica
AACCCTAACCCTAACTTTAGCCGCAACCCTAACCCTAACGGGAAAATGGAAATAAATACATTTTTTAATTTTATTATTTTTCCCTAACTAAGGGGGTGATAAAGGGGGGTTTGATTTACTATTTATAGCGGGTTTTCATGATTGGCAGCTATCACGCTAAAAGACGCTTTTTATTGCAAAAAATAGTTTTTTGCATCACCACATTTTGAGAGCTATAATTTTTGCATATTTTGGCCCACAGAGTCATGTGAGGTCTTATTTTTTGCGGGACGAGGTGACGTTTTTATTGGTGCCATTATTGAGCACGTGACATTTTTTGATCACTTTTTATTTCGATTTTTGGGAGGTTAGAATGAACAAAAATCAGCAATTCATGAATTTCTTTTGGGGGAGGCGTTTATACCGTTCCGCGTGTGGTAAAATTGATAAAGCAGTTTTATTCTTCGGGTCAGTACAATTACGGCGATACCTCATTTATATCATTTTTTTCTGTTTTGGCGCTTTTATAGAATGAAAACAATTTTATATAAAAAATAATTATTTTTGCATCGCTTTATTCTGCGAGCTATAACTTTTTTATTTTTTCGCTGATGATGCTGTATGGCGGCTCGTTTTTTGCGGGACAAGATGACGATTTCAGCGGTACCATGTTTATTTATATCTGTCTTTTTGATCGCGTGTTATTCCACTTTTTGTTTGGCGGTATGATGATAAAGCACTGATTTTTTCTTTGTTTTTTTTTTTAAGGGGTTCACTAAAGGGGTTAACTAGTGAGACAGTTTTATAGGGGGGGTCGTTACGGACGCGGCGATACCAAATATGTGTACTTTTATTGTTTTATTTTTTTTTATTTACAGGAAAAATTATTGGGGAATATTTTTTTTTTTTTTTTTATGATTTTTTTTACCACTTTTTATTTTTATTTTTTTTACTTTTTTACTTTGTCCCAGGGTGGGACATCACAGTATTTTATTAGATCGCTGGTGTGACAGTGTGCACAGCACTCTGTCACACCAGCGATCGCTCTGGCATCGCTGCAGGCTTCCTCAGCGCCTGCTCTCAGCAGGCACTGAGGAAGCCGCCTTCCTGCAGGACCCCGGCGCCATACTGGATCCGGGACCTGGAGGGAGGACGGACCCTCGGAACAGCGCGACTCTGAGGGTCACAGGGGAGCGCGCAGGGAGCCCCCACCCTGCGCGATCCTCCCCTGTGCCCCCGGTAAACATGATCGCGGTGTACCAGGGGTTAATGTGCCGGGAGCGGTCCGTGACCGCTCCTGACACACAGTCCCGGGTGTCAGCTGTGATAATCAGCTGACATCCGGCGGCGATTAGCTGCGCTCCCGCCGGGAGCGCAGCTTATCGCCTATGACGTACTATTCCGTCCATGGGCAGAATGGCATGGGTTTTATGGACGGAATAGTACGTCTGATGTCAGAAAGGGGTTAAAAGGCACTTACGTTAGCGCAGTCCGTTTAATGCATACCTTGATATAAGAATTAATGGTGTGCACTCCGTCAGAATAGGTCGAGGTGCAGGTATAGTGGACAGAACGTCCTAAATACTGGGAATACAGAATATACCGCACACTCTATTGAATTCCATGCAAAATAGTAAATTTTATTTGTGACAACACAGGGAGCAAAGTATAAAGCGATTTAACGGAATGGCTGACGTTTTGACTCTCCTGAGTCTTAATCATAACATCGCTAAAAAGACAAAACAAGGTGTAAGTATCATGGGTCATACATATCGAAACAAAGAAAATTGGAACATAAAATAACACATAAAATAACACTTCAATATAGGTGAAAATTAATAACAACAGAGAAAACAATAAGCACCAATTGATTGATAATTGATAGAGCAGACTGCCCTAACTCTATGTGAACCTAGCCTAACGCTGCAGACCGCGTCCGAGGATCCGTCACAGAATGACGGCACATCGCTAAATCATGCCAAATATGACATGGGTTAGCGATGTGCTACATAATTGCAGTGTATAATTGCGTTAGGGCCTCTATGTATCGGATGCCGTCTGCGCATTGCCATTGAAGCAATGTGAACCCAGCCTTACAGAGGAATCCTACTGACCCATCGACATGGTGCCAATTGCTGACAGTCAGCTTCATGACTGGATCTCTACACTACTGAATCAGGAGCCTCAGGACTGAGAGATACCACTGGCATACTATCTCTCAGTCCTAAGGCATAGACATACCACAGCCAAGTGAGACACAGATTGTTTACAGCCAGAGATGCAGGCAGGGCTTAGGTGCTGCACTGTGCCAGCCATTTGTTTCCACATCACCTCAGCACTGAGGATTATGTGGAAACAAATAGCTGGCACAGTGCAGCACCTAAGCCCTGCCTGCATCTCTGGCTGTAAACAATCCCTCCCCGATGTATTTCTGTGAGCACTCCATCCAGTACCCGGCTCTCACTCCAACAGATGATGATCCCATGATCGAGGAGGTAATAGCATTCGAGAGGACAGAACTGGCGGCGGCGCATTGAGCGCTCCATACAGTACCCGGCTCTCACTCCAACAGATGATAATCCCAGATCCTGCCTGTCTTGCTCTCACATGCTGCCGCTTCATGCGCGGCAGCATGTGAGAGCGAGACAGGCAGGATGGCTCGTGCTGTAAGCTGACCGCCGGAAATGAGGTCAGCGGTCACTTCCGTGGAAGGTGATGTGCGACTGCGAGAAAGTGCTCCCAGTCCCTGGGGTTTCCGCCGTGTACTCTGTTGTCATCACTGTACAAACGCGATCGTGGGAAAGTAAACCTCCCTGCTGGGACAGTGGGACAGGGACTCAAAATCAGGACTGTTCCGCTGAATCTGGGACGGTTGGGAGGTATGTATATCCTGCATTATCTCTGTACAGTGTATATCCTGCAGTATAATGATCCCTGCACAGTGTATATCCTGCAGTGTAATGATCTCTGTACTGTTTATATCCTGCAGTATAATGATCTCTGCACAGTGTATATCCTGCAGTATAATGATCCCTGTATAATATATATCCTGCAGTATAATGATCTCTGCACAGTGTATATCCTGCAGTATAATGATCTCTGCACAGTGTATATCCTGCAGTATAATGATCCCTGTGCAATATATATCCTGCAGTATAATGATCTCTGCACAGTGTATATCCTGCAGTATAATGATCTCTGCACAGTGTATATCCTGCAGTATAATGATCCCTGTGCAATATATATCCTGCAGTATAATGATCTCTGCACAGTGTATATCCTGCAGTATAATGATCCCTGTATAATATATATCCTGCAGTATAATGATCTCTGCACAGTGTATATCCTGCAGTATAATGATCCCTGTATAATATATATCCTGCAGTATAATGATCTCTGCACAGTGTATATCCTGCAGTATAATGATCTCTGCACAGTGTATATCCTGCAGTATAATGATCCCTGTGCAATATATATCCTGCAGTATAATGATCTCTGCACAGTGTATATCCTGCAGTATAATGATCCCTGTATAATATATATCCTGCAGTATAATGATCTCTGCACAGTGTATATCCTGCAGTATAATGATCCCTGTGCAATATATATCTTGCAGTATAATGATCTCTGTACGGTTTATATCCTGCAGTATGATGATCTCTGCACAGTGTATATCCTGCTGTATAATGATCTCTGTACAGTGTATATCCTGCAGTATAATAATCTGTTGTCCTTAAGTCGTCTGTTTCCCAGTCAGAAGTGGCTGATAACTTCATGAATTGATTGCATTCCCCATGTCCTATAATCCCATACATCGTATGATGGTCAGTTGCAGTGCTGCCCATGTGTGTCCTCCTCCTCTTTACTCCATGCACTGCTCTATGTCATGAAGTGCTGCTCACACCCTGCAGTACACTTCCTATTGCAGTGCTGTGTGTGTCCTCCTCCTCACACCCTGCTGTATACTGCCTCAAGCAGTGCTGCCGTGTTTGTGCTTGTCCTCTTCTCACCCTGCAGTATACTGCTTCATGCAGTGCTGCATATGTGTTTTCCTCCGCCTTACACGCTGCAGTATACTGCCTCATGCAGTGCTGCTGTGGGTGTCCTTCTCACCCTGACACCCTGCAGTATACTGCCTTATGCAGTGCTTCCTGTGCGTGTCCTCCTCCCTTTATATCCTGCAATGTACTGCTTCATGCAGTGCTGCCTGTGTGTGTCCTCCTCTTCCTTACACACTGCAGTGTGCAGCCTCATGCAGTGCTGCCATGTGTGTCTTCCTCCTCCTGGCACCCTGCAGTGTACTGCCTCGTGCAGTGATCTCCATGTGTGATCTCCTCCTTACACCCTGCAGTATACAGCCTCATGCAGTGCTGCCCATGTGTCCTCCTCCTCACACCGTGCAGTACACTGCCTCATGCAGTGCTGGCCCTGTGTGTCCTCCTCCTCCTCCTGAAACCCTACAGTGTACTGACTTATGTAGAGCTGGTCGTGTGTGTCCCCCTCCTCCTCAAAACCTGCAATATACTCCGTCATGCTGTTCTGGTCATGTGTATCTTCCTCCTCCTCACACCCTGCAGAATACTGCCTCATTCAATGCTACCGTGTTTGTCATCCTCCTTACACCCTGCAGCATACTGTCTCATGCAGTGCTGTCTTTGCCGTGTTGTACCTCCTCTTCAACATTGCAGTATGCTGCCTCATGCAGTGGTGCCTGTGTGTGTCCTCCTCCCCCTCACACCCTGCAGTATACTGCGTCATGCAGTGCTGCCGTGTGTGTCCTCCTCCTTACACCCTGTAGAATACTGCCTCATGCAGTGCTGCCTTGTATGTATTTTTACACATCCTCACACTGCAGTATACTGCCTCATGCAGTGTTGCCGTATTTGTCATCCTCCTTATACCCTGCAGTACATTGCCTCATGCCGTGCTGTGTTTGCCATGTTGTACCTCCTCCTCCACCCAGCAGTATACTGCCTCATGCAGTGCTGGCATGTGTTTTCTCCTACTTCTGACACCCTGCATTATACTGCCTCATAGAATGATAGCCCTGTGTGTCCATCTCCTCCTGACACTCTGCAATATGATGTCTCATGCAGTGCTGCCGTGTGTGTCCTCCTCATACCCTGCAATATACTGCCTCATGCAGTGCTGCCATGTGTCCTCCTCCTCACACCTTGCAGTATAGTGCCTCATGCAGTGCTGCGATGTTTCGGCCTCCTCCTAACACCCTGCAGTATACTGCCTCATGCAGTACTGTCATGTGTCCTCCTCCTCCTCACACCCAGCAGTATAATGTGGAATGCAGTGCTGCTGCGTGTTTCTCCTCCTCACACCCTGCAGTATATTGCCTCATATAGTGCTGCCGTGTGTCCACCTCCGCCTCAAACCCTGCAGTATAATACCTCATGCAGTGCTGCCGTATGTCCTCCTGACGATGTGTAGCCCAGCTATGCAGGCACACATAAAGTCCAGGAGAGTGCACAGGAAAGTAACAGCAAAAGCTTGACATGCACTTCACTCACACTTTTAGACACACCCATCAGGGGTACAAGAGGAAGTGACACTTAGCAATCAGGGTTCAGTCAGTTTCCTGTCTTCGGACAGTGCAGTTCAGTCCAGTGGAGTCTGGACTTGGAGAGAGAGAGAAGGGAGGACTGGATCCTCGCAGAGCTAACGTAGCTCACCTGACAAGCAAGTGGAGGCTAGTACGGGTGAAGTGGATCATCCTAGCCTAGTCAGAGCTACCCTTAATCAGTACCTCAACAGAAGCTGGAGGGAGGAGGATACTGAGAGCTGCTCGGCGAGCTCTGGATGAAGCTGACCTTTTCCACAAAAGCCACCAGTGCTTATGTTAAGAGCGGAAAGCAGGGCGAAGGGCACAGTGGAGAAGTTAAAGAAGTGCTACAGGTATAGGGGTACCTGCACTAAATTGCCGGACACCGGAGTCCGAAGTGTTTGCTACTGTTTCAGGCATAGTAACAAGAAAACCGGAGGCATCTGGACTACAGGTCGCAGAGAGCAGCCCTAAGTGTCAATACGTAACCGGAGTCAGGTGGAACAGGGACTTTGAGTCAAGTGCACGACAAAAGTAAGGACTTAGTTTCATCACTTAGAAGGCTCCACCACAACGTTGGCCGGGCAGTACAGCTATAGAGAAAGCTGGAGTTTCAGAGTTAACTTCGCTTCAGGCAAGTTGGACTCACATGTACATTGAAGTAAAGGAGGCCTCTAACCTGCTCAGCTGTTACCGGAATGTGCACTCTCCACCCCGACCAGCTCCCCGGGACCTGCTTGAACCACCATCAGTAAAAGGTATGAAAAGAAGCTGCATTGTGTTTGGCTGAATTCTTACTATATCCTGCATCATCTCCACCATAGACTTCCAGGGACCCGTCTCACCTGTGGGAGACTTACTACCAAGCTGCCCCATAACATCCCCTGTGAAAGTCCTCATAGCAGCGCTGGTACAATTTACCAGAAACCGCAGGTGGCGTCACGAACTACCTATCCTAAATATCCCCTGTAAATATTTCCCCTATTGCACGACCGCCAGGGCCACGGACCGAGCCACTGCTACCAGTGACAACTCCCATAGATTTCCGTGGGCTCGGCTCCGAGTACCCCATAGCCCTGGTATCCACAATTGTGGTGCGTGGTCGGAATAACACCCTGCAGAATATTGCCTCATGCAGTGCTGCCCAGTGTCCTCCTCCTCCTCACACCATGCAATATATTGTCTCATGCAGTGCTGCTGTGGTGCCCAGCTGCGCTTAGTGCCACAGATCCTGGAAGGGTGCATTAAAGGATTTCTCCACAAGAGGCCCTCAGAGCATACACACACCTCCACCCTACCTCAGACCACCAGAGGGAGCCTGGATAAGGATATATAAAGGAGGGTGGAGTTCAGGAAGCAGAGAGGAGTCTGACAGTCTGGCAGTCTAGCAGTCTAGTCTAGCAGCTAAGTCAAGCAGAGAGTCTAGAGAGCACACCTAAAATCTTGCAGCGGAAGACTAGTCTCCTGCAACCAGACTCGAGTAGCTCAGTCCTGCGAGCTTGGAGCGTGCCGACGCTCTAGAGAGCGGCAGAAGAGGCAGCCAACTAACTGCCAGTGTGTATAGCCTAGTGAGGTCCCGAGTAGGCTGAAGGCTAGAGGAGAGAGTAGCATTGGGGCAGAGGAGCTTTACCAGCTCACCCCAGAAAGCACATACCGGACACTGGGTCCGAGCTTACAGGGATCTCTATGACCCAGTAAGACACAACCGGAATTCCTAGAGAACTACAGGTCCCAGGATCACCCAAGCAGGGCTGCCACTAGGAATTTCGGGGCCCCATACTGGCAAAATTTATGGGGCCCCCCTTGAGACTCCATCCCCAGTTCCGCCTCCACCCTAGCTCCTCCTCCACCACGCGAACCATCCAAAATCCCTCCGCCTTTTCTTGGAAAAACTCCACTTCTGCACCACGCCCTCACCAATGACACATTAACATCAAATCACATGCGTAGACATCAGCTTTTGTTTTGACCAAAAGATTTTTTTAAGCCTGCCACCACGACAAGGTAATATGGGTGAAATGGTGTGCACTCAAGTCTAGTGTACAGGAGATGCTGGTGAATTGGTCCTAAGCGGCACCAACAAATATAGGAAGAGCAAAATTCGCCGCACACTACAATTGATTACTATGCAGAAAAATATTTTTATTTGAAAAATCATCCAATCCAAAAGAAGAAAGTGCCAGTGCCGTAATAATAATATGTACAATATACAGATACCCAACGTTTCGACCCTTCCGGATCTTAATCATGGGGTACTAGAGAAAAATAGAAGAAACATAGTGTGAGGCAATTATATACAGTGATTACATATACATATATAACATATATACAGATATGGGCTGGATCATATATAATTGATTGCAAAAAATGTCATGTAGATAATAATCCAGAAAGTAGAATATATCGTTAAAGTACATATGGAGCCTCATTATACAATCTCAACATGGAGATATATAGAGTAACGATTTATATAATCATAGTACAGTCATGGCCAAAAGTTTTGAGAATGACACAAATATTAATTTTTACAAACTCTACTGCTTCACTTTTTCTAATGGCAATTTGCATATACTCCAGAATGTTATAAAGAGTGATCATCTTAACAGCAATTACTTGCAAAGTCAATATTTGGCTAGAAAATGAACTTTATCCCCCAAAACACATTTCAACATCATTGCAGCCCTGCCTTAAAAGGACCAGCTAACCTCTTTTCAGTGATTGCTCCATTAACACAGGTGTGGGTGTTGATGAGGACATGGCTGGAGATCAATCTGTCATGATTAAGTAAGAATGACACCACTGGACACTTTAAAAGGAGGCTGGTGCTTGGCATCATTGTTTCTCTTCTGTTAACCATGGTTATCTCTAAAGAAACACGTGCAATCATCATTGCAATGCACAAAAATGGCCTAACAGGGAAGAGTATCGCAGCTAGAAAGATTGCACCTCAGTCAACAATCTATCGCATCATCAAGAACTTCAAGGAGAGAGGTTCCATTGTTGCCAAAAAGGCTCCAGGGCGCCCAAAAAGACCAGCAAGCGCCAGGCCCGTCTCTTAAAAGTGTTTCAGCTGCGGGATCGGGCTACCAGCACTGCAGAGCTTGCTCAGGAATGGCAGCAGGCAGGTGTGAGTGCATCTGCACGCACTGTGAGGCGGAGACTCTTGGAGCAAGGCCTGGTCTCAAGGAGGGCAGCAAAGAAGCCACTTCTCTCCAGAAAAAACATCATGGACAGACTGATATTCTGCAAAAGGTACAGGCAGTGGACTGCTGAGGACTGGGGTAAAGTTATTTTCTCTGATGAATCCCCTTTTCGATTGTTTGGGACATCAGGAAAACGCCTCATTCGGAGAAGACAAGGTGAGCGCTACCACCAGTCTTGTCTCATACCAACTGTTAAGCATCCTGAAACCATTTATGTGTGGGGTTGCTTCTCAGCCAAGGGAATCGGCTCTCTCACAGTCTTGCCTAAAAACACAGCCATGAATAAAGAATGGTACCAGAATGTCCTCCAAGAGCAACTTCTCCCAACCCTCCAAGAGCAGTTTGGCGATCAACAATGTTTTTTCCAGCATGATGGAGCACCTTGCCATAAAGCAAAGGTGATAACTAAATGGCTCAGGGAACAAAACATAGAGATTTTGGGTCCATGGCCTGGAAACTCCCCAGATCTTAATCCCATTGAGAACTTGTGGTCAATCATCAAGAGACGGATGGACAAACAAAAACCTAAAAATTCTGACAAAATGAAAGCATTGATTGTGCAAGAATGGACTGCTATCAGTCAGGATTTGGTCCAGAA
The DNA here is from genome assembly GCA_033576555.1 of Oophaga sylvatica. Classification (NCBI taxonomy): domain Eukaryota; kingdom Metazoa; phylum Chordata; class Amphibia; order Anura; family Dendrobatidae; genus Oophaga; species Oophaga sylvatica. The sequence goes on from JARQOD010000001.1 coordinate 517,855,324, forward strand.
GTTGATTGAGAGCATGCCAGGGAGAACTGCAGAGGTCCTGAAGAAGAAGGGTCAACACTGCAAATATTGACTTGCTGCATTAACTCATTCTAACTGTCAATATAAGCTTTTGTTACTCATATGTTTGCAATTATTATATTTCTGTCTGTGATAAAAACATCTGTCAAACACACATAAAAACCAGAGGGCAGCAGATCATGTGAAAATATAATATTTGTGTCATTCTCAAAACTTTTGGCCATGACTGTAGAACAAAAGCACAATGATATAAGAAACAAAGAAGTAGCGCATTTCTACCTTGTAAAATTAGTACAACAGAGATATGGCACATAGTAGAGGCAATAAATTCCTTGTAAATTCCCTTATCGCAAAGCCAGATGCTGCAGATAATATCAAAATGATTAATTAAATAAATATAGGGAAATAGGGGTCACCATCATTGAAATGTCAGAGATTACCTGCTGTGTACAAAGAGCAGGAGTTAAATGTATCCAGAATAGGGTAAAGTCTGTCCTGAGCGGCGTCCTGATAGCCTGTACAGGGCAAATGGAACACAAATTATAGCCCATTATAGTGGCAGATGAAGTGGACTATTTACATGAAAACATACCTTTGGAGATGGATGAAATGAGAATATAGGCGGCACACCTGCGCCCTGCCGTGTACAGAAAGTAGGGGTTAAATGTGCCCTGGATGGGGTTAAAACATCCTGGATGGCGTCCACAGAGCCTACATGGGGTAAATGTGGCATAAGTTGCAGCCCAGAGTGATGGCAGATGGGGTGAACCGCTTTTAATCAAAGACATACCTTAAGAAGCGAATGTACAGGTTTACAGGCGGCGCTCCTGCGCCCTGCCTTGTCTGCTGGGTGACCAGGTGTATGGGAAGGGAGCAAATGGGGTTTAAATGCGGAACCGTGTACTGCCGGACCGGAAGTGCGTCATCCGGACCGGAAGTGACACGGCGCCACATGCAGGCCTCTAGTCTCCTCCCCCTAGATTTTGTCTCCTATACAGATTAGTGTCTCTCATAGTCCTGCTTATATTTGCCTTTTCTCACCGAAAACATGGCGGCCGCTACCGCTATCGCGCATGCACGATTACATCAGATCATGTTGTGCCGTGTCACTTTCGGTCCGGATGACGCACTTCCGGTCCGGCAGTACACGGCGCCGCATTTAAACCCCCATTTGCTCCCTTCCCATACACCTGGTCACCCAGCAGACAAGGCAGGGCGCAGGAGCGCCGCCTGTAAACCTGTACATTCGCTTCTCAAGGTATGTCTTTGATTCAAAGCGGTTCACCCCATCTGCCATCACTCTGGGCTGCAACTTGGTGGATGCTGGGCCCCCCCTTCCTGCCCTGGGCCCTGTTGGTGGTGCGTGGTGGATGCTGGCGCTGCGGCTGTCCTGGCCGGGCCCCCCTGCGACAGACTACTCACCCTGCTGAGCTTGCCTGCCGCCTGCACCCGGTCCGGTCCGCCGATCCCAGCCAGATGGCAGTGTGTGTCTGGCACAGCACACCGACGTGACACGCTGCTCACTCTGCTCCAGAATGAGGAAGTGGAGCAGAGCAGCGTGTGACGTCACGGCTGGACCATGATGCATCAGGGCGGGGTGCCTGCCCATTTAATTTGCCAGCCAGGAGGTCAGGACTGGGGACAGTGGGGAATATAAAGCAGCGAAGTGCTGCGCCTGCTGCCGGACCGTGCTGCCAGCGTGCTCGGGCGGCGGGCGGGCCCCCCTAAAGCACCGGGCCCCATACATTAGTAAGGGCTGTAATGCCCTGATGGCAGCCCTGCACCCAAGAGCTGATACGTAACAGAGCCAGGGGACACGGAGGCCCTACAAGCAGGGAGTGTGTACTCCAGGAGAAGGCCCTACCACAAAGTCAGCCGTTGCAGGACAGAGACAAAGTTAGGCCTAGCTACAGGCAGGTCAGAAACTTACTACAGAAAGGCAAGCAACAGGAGGCCCTACACCTGCTCACTGGGAGAATCCGGACATGCACCCTTCACCCTACAGTGCTCCGGGATGTTCCTGCACTAACTCCAGTAAAGGTACAGAAGTGACTTGTGTGTGCTCCCATTCTTGTTCTTACCCGGCTGGGTTCCCTCCGTCCTGCATCCCTACATTTACGCTGCCCTGAGAGCCTGCTCCACCTGTGGGGAGCGATACCATCTAAGCTGCCACAACACCAGCCTCAGTGGACTGCTGCAGCACTGGTGATCCTCACTAGACACCACAGGTGGCGTCTCAAATCACTAAAATTATCCCATGTAAATAAGTTCCCCTTTGTAGTGAGCGCCCAGGGCCACGGACCGAGTCGTGGCCACAGTGACATCCCCCATAGAAATGGACGGGCTCGGGTCTGAGTACCCCACGGCCCTGCTGGCCGACTCATCTAACTGGCGTCACGAACAGGATCGCGTGCCCGCGGCAACGGAAGTAGTGCCAGTTGCCTCCGGGTACTGTGCGCCTTTACTAAAAGTCTGTGTATTGTATTGTGGTGAAGATTTCCCGCCATTGTCTGCTAATATTATGTCACCGTGGGAAACGAGGAGGCGTACCTGTGAAACCGTGCAAAGTCTTGGATACACCCCACGCACTGACACAGGTCCTGGCAGGGAGCTCGAGCGAATGCTCTGAAGTGGGACTTGTGCGACGCAAGGTCCTACCAGAAGACCGTGCCCTGCGGAGCTGCGGCCTACAGAAAGGAGGTAGGCCACGGTTCACTAGGGGGGCGCCAAGATGTCGCAGCACCCGTCCGACGGCACGGCCCAGGCCGACAGCCCGGACAATCTGCCCTCGACCGCTGCTGCGCAGGCCGGAGCAGCCACCCCATCACCTGGGCCTATAGCCCCTATAGTACCACTGACTTTACCGTACATGCCGGGAGCAAAGTGGCTTCCCCAGTACAGCGGCAAGTCAGACACCCTGTCGGGATTCAAGGGCAAAATATGCAGCATACTGGACATGTATTCTATGTCGGACAAACAAAGAGCTGCGGTAGTTGTGGGACAATTGACTGGTGCTGCGGAGAGAGAAGTAAAGACGTGGTCGGCCGCACCCAGGAATCAGTGCCCGCAATTTTCAAAAGGTTACAGACTGCCTTTGAGGACCGCACTGAAGCAGACCTCCGGATGAGGTTCTACCAATGCTCTCAGAAACCGGAGGACAGAGTTCGGGACTATGCCTGCCGGTTACAAGGGGCCCTGCGAGCTCTAAAACAGGTTAATCCAATTAGCGTCACCAATGAGAGTAAAATGCTAAAGGAACAGTTTGTACGGAGGCTGAGGTCCCAAGCGGAGAGCAGGACCGTGCGTTTGTGGGCCTTGGATCATCCAGATGCTACCTTTGATGCCCTTAAGGACATGGCTATAAAGGGACTGCAACCCCTGGAAACCGCAAATACGGCAATTCAACGTTACCCGGGTAAGGCCACTCTAATGCCAGCAGCACCCACCTTTTCCCCGCTGGTTGCTGAAGCCAAAACGCAGGCAGCGCCCCCTACTGAGCTGCACTATCTGCGCTCAGAAGTGCGCCAGCTGACCAGAAACCTGGCCACTGTAATGAGTGCCCTGCAACTGCGGACGGAATCGGAGACAGAAGTAAGGATCCTGCTAGCCGACTGCCCTGATGATGTTCCCTGGATGAACCTGAGGAGAAGGAGGATGTCGCCACCCCGGAGGAGGACGTCGCCACCCCGGAGGAGGATATCGCCACCCCCAGGAAGGACCAACAGCCAGCGCCATCCTCGCCGAGAGTTCGTCTGCCACCACTGTCAGAAGGAAGGTCACACCGTGCACCAGTGTCCAACACCCAGGAATAGACTCAGCAGGCTCCTCAGACTGACACCGCATGTTTGTGGGAGGAAGACCTTTCCTATCCATCATACTGGACGGCATCGCAATACCTGCCCTGCTGGACACCGGATCCCAGGTAACAATCATACCTGATATCCTCTATAGTAAATACTGGTCTATGGACAGTCTCCAACCCCCAAACCCAGACTTTGCAGTATACGCCTCTAACGGCCTCCCTCTTGACCTACTTGGGGTCAAGAATGTAGCAGTAAAAGTGGGGAGGGTGGAGTTAAAGGACCAGGGACTTATTGTAGTGAAGACTGTCAATGAGGAAAATGGACTGAATGTCTTACTAGGCACTAACGTTATTGGTAACTGTTTGGAGGAGGTTGTGTTTTTACTCCAACAGCTCACCGATGTTGCCAGACCAGGGCAGAAGAGAGCGATTCAGAAGGAGATCCGGGCCCTGATGTGCCAGCAGCAAGTGGAGCTGACCGGTGGTGAGATTGGTAGTGTGCGGGTAACAGACCCGATACCCATTGTGATACCCCCAATGAGTGAAATGCTTATCTGGTGTAGAGCAGCAATAGGTCTGAAAGGACAGAGCTACCAGGCGGTAGTAGAACCCCTTTGCTCAGAGCACAGACCTACACTCTTAACCGCCTGAGGGGTAGCGGATGTGCGCAATGGGAGGGTGCTCGTCCGTCTTCTCAATTGTGGGGAAGACGAAGTCAGATTACCATGTTATGCCACCGTTGCCAAGTTACATGCTGTAGATAATAACTCCATTCACACGACGGAGTCCTTAACCTCCCCAGACCCAGAGGAGGATAATGACCCGGCAACTCAGGTGGAGGATTGGCGTCAGCAGATCCATGTTGGGACAGACACCACTCCAGCTCACCAGAAGCAGGGGGTACACCGGGTGGTCCAGGAATACGCACAGTTATTCAGCAAACACCCACTTGACTTTGGGAAGATAAAGGGGGTGCAACATCACATCCCCACAGGCAACCATCCCCCCATTAAGGACGGTACAGGCGTATACCTCCAGCACACTACCAGAAAGCCAAGGAGATGTTACAAGACATGAAGGAGGCAGGGCTGATAAGGGATAGTTGTAGTCCCTGGGCAGCTCCCCTAGTTCTCTTCAGGAAAAAGGATGGAAGCATGAGAATGTGTGTGGATTACAGACAAGTAAATCGCATTACACATAAAGAAGCATACCCTTTGCCACGTGTTGAAGAATCTCTGGCTGCCTTAAAGTCTGCCAATTACTTTTCCACTAGTGGGTACTGGCAAGTAGCTGTGGCTGAGGGGGATCGGGAGAAGACGGCCTTCACCACCGCGATGGGACTCTGTGAGTTCGACAGAATGCCGTTTGGACTCAGCGGTGCCCCCGGAACGTTCCAGAGAGTGATGGAGTGCTGCCTGGGACACCTCAACTTCGAGACTGTGTTACTATACCTGGATGACGTGATTGTGTACTCCTAAACGTATGAAGACCACTTGAAGCACCTGGCGGAAGTATTTGAGTCACTGTCCCAGCATGGGATGAAACTGAAGCCCTCAAAGTGCCACCTGCTCAGGAAAAAGGTACAGTATCTGGGACACATTGTCAGTTCAGAGGGAGTAGCACCAGACCCGGAGAAGTTCACTGCCATCCAGAAATGGCCGGAACTGAAGAACCTCAAAGAGGTACGTCAGTTCCTGGGACTGACAGGATACTACCGGAGGTTTGTAAAAGACTACACTAAGAAAGCAGCGCCTCTGCAAGACTTCCTGGTGGGACGGTCCCCCAAGGGCAGGGATCCCCCGTTCCACTGGGGTAAAGAACAGGCTGAATCATTTCAAGAAATGAAGGAGATCCTGACAGGTGATGAGATCCTAGCCTACCCTGATCACAGCCAACCGTTCCTGCTGTATACGGATGCCAGCAATGAAGGACTGGGAGCTGTCCTAAGTCGGAAGCAAAATAGCCTAGAGAAAGTCATTGCATATGCAAGCAGGAAGCTCCGCCCGACCGAGAGGAACCCAGAGAACTATAGCAGCTTCAAGTTGGAGTTCCTGGCGCTGGTCTGGGCCATTACTGAAAGGTTTAAGCTCTACCTAGCCTCCAGCAAGTTCACTGCCTACACTGACAATAACCCCTTGACGCATCTTGAAACAGCCAAACTGGGAGCCATGGAACAACGATGGATGGCTCGGCTGTCGAACTACCAATTCACAATAAAGTACCGGGCGGGCCCCAAGAACGCCAATGCTGATGCCCTGTCCAGGATGCCTCACCAGTCAGACACAAAAGAAGTGGATGACCTGGAAGAGATCGAACTACCTGCCTTCCACAGGAATGGGAGGATCTACGAGCAACGAGCCTCAAGGAGGCAGCGTGGTAAGACGTTAAATCCTTTACCTCACCACAGCTGGAAGGAGACCCAGGACAGTGACCCGGTTGTCAGCCGTATCAAGGAGTTGATAACTCAAGAAGGTTCCTCCCTGGAGAAGAATGCGTCTCTACAAGCAAAGCAGCTGTGGAATGAGAGAAGCCGGCTGTTTATCTACAGTGAGAAGCTGTGCCGGAGGTACGTCAATCCAAAAACCCATGAAATGGTATGGCAGATAGTGGTTCCCAAGAAGGACATCCAGATGGTGTTGGAGGCCTACCACTATCAGGCGGGGCACTTTGGCTGGAAAAAGCTAGAGACCCTGCTGAAGTGTCGATTCTACTGGGTGGGAATGCGCAACTCCATTGAGAGATGGTGCAGAGACTGTGGACCCTGTAGCCTCAGAACAAAAGACTACTGCAGCCAGAAGGCACCCCTGCAACCCATCAAGACGACTCGACCCCTGGAGATCGTGGCCCTGGACCATGTCAAGTTGTCGCTCAGCCGCTCCAGATACTCCTATGCCCTGACCATGGTGGATCACTACTCCAGGTTCCCGGTGGTCGCCCCTGTCAAAGACCTGATGGCAGAGACAGCAGCAAAGGTGTTCCAAGCGTATTTCTCCAGACCCCATGGATATCCTGAGCAGGTACTAACTGACCAAGACCCAGCCTTCGAGGCCGAGTTATTCAAAGAGTTCTGCAATCTGTACGGATGTAAAAAGATAAGAACTACACCGTACCACCCACAAACCAATGGTCTCTGTGAAAAGATGAACAACATCGTCATCGACCTGCTGAAGACCTTACCACTGGAGGAGAGAAGCCAGTGGCCCGATCGACTACCTGACTTGGTAGATCTGTACAATCACATACCTGTGAGTTCCACCAATTGCACCCCAGCTTATCTCATGCGGGCAAGACTCTATACCTCACTCTTGTCACTTTACACTCGTTTTTGTCTTTGACTTGTTTTGTACTTTTCTTTGAAGCTGCTGCCTGCTGGATTTTGTACTGAATTAGATTTATACTGTATTTTTGTATATCTTTTTTGAGCAATAGATTTATTAAAAAAAACAGTTAAACATTATTTTATCATTTCCATGGATCTGGAGCTCGGTGTGGTAGAACCAGAAGCAGATGCGACCACCGAGGACTGGGACATGACCAGACTGGAGCAGTACAGAAGAGTACAGGCCTGCATCAAAGATAGTCTCACTCGGGTGAGGGACAAGCAAGAGGCTCACTACAACAAACGTGCGCCCGCAGAACCCTTCACACCTGGTGATGTCGTGCTAAAAAGAAAGAGGAAAAAACACAAACTTGATGACCAGTGGGAGAGAGAGCCCTACACTGTGTTGAATTCAAAGTTTGATAACAGGAAGATGTGTTTGATCAGCAAAGATGGGGGAAGAACGACTGCAACGGTATCTAGGGACCACCTGAAGTTGTGTCCAGATCTGCTAAAGCCCCAAGAAGAAGTGCCTTTCATCGCCTCGGAGGAACCTGAAGAAATAGTAATATATACAGATTTGGGAGACTTTCCAGGAGATTGGCCACGAATCGGAGAAGCCGTCATAATCCCAGTACTCCAATTCTTCCAACAGCCAGAAGATCCTGCACAGCAAGTTGAACCTGTAAGTGCTGCAGAAGAGCCTAATGCCGCAGAAGAGCCTGTTCAGGAAGAATCCCTAGAAGAAGGATCCCCGGCAGAAACAGAGCCAGATGGCCCAGCCAATGGTACACTTGCCAGTCCCATAGAGAGGTTAAGGCAATTTTACAACTTACCCACACGTAGAGCAGACAGGGTAACTGATAATACAGACAACGATACCTCACAGACCACCGCACTACGCAGATCAATACATAGCACAAGAGGTCAACCCCCTGCTAGGTACAGAGAATAGTCAAACCTCTGGCAGATGTAGATAGTTACCCCTGGGGTATTGTATATTGCTGTATATCTTGTTATTTCCATGTGTTCATTGACTTACCTGCTGATTAAATTATATTTTCCCTAATGAACAAGTTGAGTGATATGGACACTTCGCTTATTTGCTTCCTATAACCTTTTGGGTATTTAAGAACTCAGTGGCTGAGGACTATGTGCAGCCCAAATATTTTAATTTTATATAGTTGCACTCCTCGAGTGCTCCCTTTGAGTAACCTTTCCGAAAGAGACTTGGACTTTCTGGTTGCTCATTGCTTACTGCTTTTGCAATATATATATATATATATATATATATATATGTATTCATCTTTTACGCAATGTTCAAGTGTCCTAACCTCCCATAAAGGGAAGATTGTTTATAGTTATGTTTGTAAAAATGTACTTCAGCCCGGGAGTGCTGAGCTTTGGTAGGGGGGGAATGTGGCGCCCAGCTGCGCTTAGTCCCACAGATCCTGGAAGGGTGTATTAAAGGATTTCTCCACAAGAGGCCCTCAGAGCATACACACACCTCCACCCTACCTCAGACCACCAGAGGGAGCCTGGATAAGGATATATAAAGGAGGGTGGAGGCAGGAAGCAGAGAGGAGTCTGACAGTCTAGCAGTTTAGTCTAGCAGCTAAGTCTAGCAGAGAGTCTAGAGAGCACACCTAAAATCTTGCAGCGGAAAACTAGTCTCCTGCAACCAGACTCGAGTAGCTCAGTCCAGCGAGCTAGGAGCGTGCCGACGCTCTAGAGAGCGGCAGAAGAGGCAGCCAACTAACTGCCAGTGTGTATAGCCTAGTGAGGTCCCGAGTAGGCTGAAGGCTAGAGGAGAGAGTAGCATTGGGGCAGAGGAGCTTTACCAGCTCACCCCAGAAAGCACATACCGGACACCGGGTCCGAGCTTACAGGGATCTCTATGACCCAGTAAGACACAACCAGAATTCCAGGAGAACTACAGGTCCCAGGATCACCCAAGAGCTGATACGTAACAGAGCCAGGGGACACGGAGACCCTACAAGCAGGGAGTGTGTACTCCAGGAGAAGGCCCTACCACAAAGCCAGCAGGTGCAGGACAGAGACAAAGTTAGGCCTAGCTACAGGCAGGTAAGAAACTTACTACAGAGAGGCAAGCAACAGGAGGCCCTACACCTGCTCACTGGGGAGAATCCGGACGTGCACCCTTCACCCTACAGTGCTCCGGGATGTTCCTGCACTAACTCCAGTAAAGGTACAGAAGTGACTTGTGTGTGCTCCCATTCTTGTTCTTACCCGGCTGGGTTCCCTCCGTCCTGCATCCCTACATTTACGCTGCCCTGAGAGCCTGCTCCACCTGTGGGGAGCGATACCATCTAAGCTGCCACAACACCAGCCTCAGTGGACTGCTGCAGCGCTGGTGATCCTCACCAGACACCACAGGTGGCATCACAAATCACTAACATTATCCCCTGTAAATACGTTCCCCTTTGTAGTGAGCGCCCAGGGCCACGGACCGAGTTGTGGCCACCGTGACATCCCCGATAGAAATCGACGGGCTCGGGTCCGAGTACCCCACGGCCCTGCTGGGCGACTCACTGCCATGTGTCCCCCTCCTCCTCTCACCCTGGAGTATACTGACTCATGCAGTGCTGCTATGTCTCCTCATCCTCCTCACACCCTGCAGTAAATTGTCTCATGCAATGCTGCAGTGTGTCCTCTTCTTCTTTACACCCTTCAGTATAAAACCTCATGCAGTGCTGCCGTGTATACTCCTCCTACTCACACCCTGCAGTATATTGCTTAATACAGTGCTGGTATGTCTCCTCGTCCTCCTCACACCCTGCAGGAAATTGCCTCATGCAGTTCTGCCGTGTGTCCTCCTCCTTACACCCTTCAGTATAGCACCTCATGCAGTGCTGCCGTGTATACTCCTCCTCACACCCAGCAGTATATTGCTTAATTCAGTGCAGCCATGTGTCTTCCTCCTTCTCAAACCCTGCAGTAAACTGCCTCATGCAGTACTGCAGTGTGTCCTCCGTCTCACACCCTGCAGTATATTGCCTCATGCAGTGCTGCCACTTGTCCTTCTTCTCACACCCTTCAGTATACTACCTTATGCAGTGCTGCCGTGTGTCCTCCTCTTCACAACCTGCAGTACATTGCCTCATGCAGTGCTGCCATGTATCCTCCTCCTACTCACACCCTCCAGTGTACTGCCCCATGCAGTGCTGCCGTGTACTTCTCCTCCTCACACTCTGCAGTATACTGCCTCATGCAGTGCTGCCATGTGCCCTCCTCCTCATCACACCCTTCAATATACTACCTCATGCAGTGCTGCTGTGTATCCTCTTCCTCCTCACACTCTGCATTATATTGCCTCATGCAGTGCTGCCATGTTTCCTCCTTTTCATCACACCCAGCAGTATGCTACCTCACGCACTATTGGCAGTGTGTGTCCTCCTCCTCACCACCCTTCAGTATACTGTGTCATGCAGTGCTGCCGCGAGTCGTCATCCTCCTCACTCCCTGCAGTATACTGCGGCATGCTGTGCTGCCGTGTGTCCTCCTTACACCCTGTAGTATGCTGCTTCATGCAGTGCTGCCGTGTGTCCTCCTCCTCATCACACCCTTCAGTTTATTGCCTCATGCAGTGCTGCCATGTGTCCTCCTTCTCCTCACACCGTTATATATTGTCTCATGCACTGCTGACTTGTGTCCTTCTCCTTCTCACTCCCTGCAGTATACTGCCTCACGCAGTACTGCCATGTGTGTCCTCCTCCTTCCACCCTGCAGTATATTGCCTCATGCAGTGCTGACGTGTGTCCACTTCCTCCACACCCTCTTCAGTATATTGCCTCATGCAGTGCTGCAGTGTGCCCTTCTCCTCACACCCTGTAGTATACTACCTCACGCAGTACTGCCATGTGTGTCCTCCTCCTTCCACCCTGCAGTATATTGCCTCATGAAGTGCTGACGTGTGTCCACTTCCTCCACACCCTCTTCAGTATATTGCCTCATGCAGTGCTGCAGTGTGCCCTTCTCCTCCTCACAGCCTGCAGTATACTGCCTCATGCAGTGATGCTGTGTGTCCTCCTGACACCCTGCAGTATATTGCCTCATGCAGTGCTGCAGTGTGCCCTTCTCCTCACACTCTGCAGTATATTGCCTCATGCAGTGCTGCCGTGTGTCCTCCTCCTCACACCCTGGAGTATATTGCCTTATGCAGTGCTGCCATGTTTCCTCCTCCTCCTGACATTACTGCCTCATGCAGTGCTGCCATGTTTCCTCCTATTGCTCACACCCAGCAGTATACTACCTCATGCAGTGCTACTGTGTGTCCTCCTCCTCCTGACACCCTGCTGTATACTGCCTCATGCAGTGCTGCTGTGTGTCCTCCTCCACCTCACACCCTGAAGTATACTGTCTCATGCAGTGCTGCTGTGTGTCCTCCTCCACCTCACACCCTGAAGTATACTGTCTCATGCAGTTCTGCTGTGTATCCTCCTCCTCCTCATGCCCTGCAGTATACTGCCTCTTGCAGTGCTGGCCCTGTGTGTCCTCCTCCTCACACACTGCAGTATATTACCTCATGCAGTGCAGCCATGTGCCTTCCTCCTCCTCATACCTTGCAGTATACTACCTCCTGCAGTGTTGCCATGTGTCCTCCTCCTCCTCACACCCTGCCGTATACTGCCTCATGCAGTGCTGCCATGTGTCCTCCTCCTCCTCACACCCTGCAGTATAGTGCCTTATGCAGAGTTTGCCATGTGTCCTTCTCCTCCTCACACCATGCAGTATACTGTCTCATTTAGTGCTGCCGTGTCCTCCTCCTCTTCACACCCTGCCGTATTTTGCCTCATACAGTGATGCCGTGTGTCCTTCTCCTCACACTCTGCAGAATATTGTCTCATGCAGTGCTGCCACGTGATCTTCTCCTTCGCACATACTGCAGTATATTGCCACAAGCATTACTGCCGTGTGTCCATCTCCTTCTCACACCCTGCAGTATATTGCCTCCTGCAGTGCTGCCATGTGTCCACATTCACTTCAAACCCTGTGGTATAATGCCTCATGCTGTGCTGACGTGTGTCCTCCTGACACCCTGCAGAATATTGCCTCATGCAGTGCAGCTGTGTGTCTTCCTCTTCCTCACACCCTGCAGTATACTGCCTCATGTAGTGCTGACTGGTATCTGCCTCCTCACACCCTGCAGTATACTACCTCATGCAGTGCTGGCCGTAAGTGTCCTCCTCCTCATCACACCATGCAGTATACTGCCTCATGCAGAGTTGTGGTGTTTGTCCTGCTCCTCCTCACACCCTGCAGTATACTACTTCATGCAATGCTGGCCGTGTGTCCTCCTCCTCCTGACACCCTGTAGTATGCTGCCTCATGCAGTGCTTGCCGTGTGTGTCCTCCTCCTGAGACCTTGCAGTATACTGCCTCATGCAGTGCTGGCCGCATGTCCTCCTCCTCCTGACACCCTGCAGAATATTGCCTCATGCAGTGCAGCAGTGTCCTCCTCTTCCTCATACTCTGCAGTATACTGCCTCATGCAGTGCTGATTGGTATCTGCCTCCTCACACCCTGCAGTATACTACCTCATGCAGTGCTGCCATGTGTCCTCCTCCTCACACCCTGCACTATATTGCCTCATACAGTGCTGCCGTGTGTCCTACTCCTCACACCCTGCAGTGTGTTGAATCATGCAGTGCTGCTGTGTCCACCTCCTCCTCACACCCTGCAGTATGCTAACTCATACAGTGCTGCCATGTGTCCTCATCCTCCTCACACCCTGTAGTAATTTGCCTCATGCAGTGCTGCCGTGTGTCCTCCTCTTCCTTACACCCTTCAGTATATTACCTCATGTATTGCTGCCGTGTATACTCCTCACATCCTGCAGTATATTGCTTAATGCAGTGCTGCCGTGAGTCTTCCTCCTTCTCAAACCCTGCAGAAAGCTACCTCATGCAGTGCTGCAGTGTGTCCTTCTACTCCTGACACCCTGAAGTATGCTGCCTCATGCAGTGCTTGCCATTCGTGTCCTCCTGAGACCCTGCAGTATACTGCCTCATAGAGAGCTGCCATGAGTGTCCTCCTGACACCCTGCAGTATACTTCCTCATGCAGTGATTCCTTGTGTCCTCCTCCTCCTGACACCCTGTAGTATACTACCTGATGCAGTGCTGCCGTGTGTCCTCCTCCTCACACCCTGCAATATAATGTGGCATGCAGTGCTGCTGTGTATCTTCCTCCTCCTCACACCCTGCAGTATATTGCCTCATGCAGTGCTGCCATGTGTCCACCTTCGCCTCAAACCCTATGGTATAATGCCTCATGCAGTGCTGACGTGTGTCCTCCTGACACCCTGTAGAATATTAAAAAAATATGTATATCTGCGCCAGGGGCGCCGCTATAATGAGGCGAGTTGAGCCTCTTGTCTCAGGCGGCGGCAGCCAGGGGGCGGCAGAGCAGAACTCAAAACACCTGGTGTGGTGCCGGCCGCCTCTCCTTAATCCCTCACACAGTCACATCTGAGTTCTGACCCCCCCTCCAGCTGTCCGCTCTGGACACTATATGTCAGTGATGGCGAACCTATGGCACGCGTGCCAGCGAGGGCACACAGAGCCCTCTCAGCTGGCACGCGGCCTCGCCTCAGTTATTCCCTGCAGCTCCCTCTCACATTGAGCTGAAAAATGACGTCAGCCGGCCGGCAGCGCTGCTCAATGTGTGAGAGGAAGTGAGAAGAAGGAAGCTGCCGGATCGTGGAGAGGTGAGTCTGGCCGCTGTGCCTGTGAAGCTGCTGTGTGTGTGTGTGTGTGTGTGTGAAGCTGCTGTGTGTGTGTGACGCTGTGTGTATGTATGTGTGTGTGTGTGTGTGTGTGACGCTGTGTGTGTGTGTGTGTGTGTGATAGATGAGGAAGCGATATCAGCGTTGGAACGGGCAGAGGTGAGTAGGTTTTTTTTATGCAAGGCCATTATTCAGCATGGAGCATCATGTGGGGCCATTATACTGTATGCAGCAGTATATGGGGCCATTATTCAGTATGGAGCATCATGTGGGGCCATTATACTGTATGCATCATTATGTGGGGCCATTATTCAGTATGGAGCATCATGTGGGGCCATTATACTGTATGCAGCAGTATGTGGGGCCATTATTCAGTATGTAGCATCATGTGGGGCCATTATACTGTATGCATCATTATGTGGGGCCATTATTCAGTATGGAGCATCATGTGGGGCCATTATACTGTATGCAGCAGTATGTGGGGCCATTATTCAGTATGGAGCATCATGTGGGGCCATTATTCAGTATGGAGCATCATGTGGGGCCATTATACTGTATGCATCATCATGTGGGGCCATTATTCAGTATGCATCATCATATGGGGCCATTATACTGCATGCATCATTATGTGGGGCCATTATTCAGTATGCAGCAGTATATGGGGCCATTATTCAGTATGCATCATCATGTGGGGCCATTATACTGTATGCATCATTATGTGGGGCCATTATTCAGTATGGAGCATCATGTGGGGCCATTATACTGTATGTGTGTAGCCCTGGTGGTAGGCACACGCAGTACCCTGGAGAGTGTATGGCGAGACAGCGGCTTAATGCTCAATATGCATTCACTCTACACACACTAGACACACCCTTAGGGTAGTGGAGTATACTCTAGGGAGTGGTCAAGAAGGTATGTGTAGGAGTGATTTTAGTCAGTCAGTCTAGTTCCTGTCTTCGGGCAGTAAGGACGTGGAGAGTCTGCGTCTGGACTACAGTGAGAGAGTCTGTATCTGGAGGGAGGAAGGAGTCTAGATTGCTATCTCATCAGCTTGGAAAGTGGAGTCTGGTATAGGTGTTGGAATACACCTTAGTCTGGTCAGAGCTGTGTCATCTCCTCAGCATACCTTGAAGGAAAGAACAAGTTGTAACCCAGAAAGTCTTCAGCATTCCTGTCTAGAGGACGGTATCAGGTACAGTGACGTGCTCCTGCCTGTGATAACTGAGCATCTGTGGCTAACTTGATAGGAAGGAAAAGGAAAGAAGTGACTGCTCGACCCTTGGCTAGTAAGAGTGCTTATGTTACCAGCGTGGACAAGGCGAAAGGCAAGTGGATTTATAGATTTGTGCTCAACGGATTGCAGAAGTCCAGCACGTTGTAACCGGTCACTGGGGACCGAAGAGTCACTGTTGTTTCAGGCACAGAGACAGGAAAACCAGGAATCTACCGGACCCTAGGTCGCGGCAGACAAGCCCCTTATAGTCAGTACGTAGCTGGGGTCAGGGGGAGTGAAGACTTTGGAGTTCTGCAGGACCACGTAAGGATTCAGCTCCTTCATAGGAAGGCCCCTAACACAAAGCTGACTGGGCAGGTACAGCAAGCATTGCTGAAGATTAGAGGGAACTACGCTTCAGGCTGGTTGTCCTCGTTTTATTGGAGTTAAAGGAGGCCCTAACTTGTCCAGCTGCTGCCTCAAAATACACTCTCCGTGGATCAGCCTCCCTGGGACCGGCCTTGACATCTTGCAAGTAAAGGTATGGAAAGACGCTGACCGTGTGAGACTGTGTTCTTTAACCGCACTCGACTTCACTACTCACATAGACTTTGAGGGACCAGTCCCACCTGTAGGGGACCCGACATCTAGCTGCATCACCATCCCCTCAGAGATCTACAGCAGCGCTGGTACAAATTACCAGAATACTACAGGTGGCGTCACGAACTGTACATAACCAATCCCCTGTAAATATATCCCCAACATACGCCAGACCGCCCGGGCCACAGACCGAGCCACAGCTGCCTGTGACAATCCCCATAGACTTCTACGGGCTCGGCTCTGAGTACCCCATTGCCCTGGTAACCCACAATTGTGGTGGCGGGTCGACACAACTACTTGGCGTCACGAACAGGATACGAAACTCGCGAAATTGCGAGCCCTGCGTGCCTAAGGACTTGTTTTTGTAAAAAGGACTGTTTGCACTTTTGGCGCCAAAATCGCCATTTTTGTCGCCATATTCGCGCCCTCAGGCGCTGGAGAAGAAGGTGGGCGTACCTTCGTGGGCGTCTACCCCCCTGTGGCGCGAAGAAAATGCCTGCCCTCTCAAAGTGCTACTACAACATGCGGTCCTGCCCTACAGCAAAGGAGGTCCGCCTCCTCTTCACCTTCCCTGCGAGGAGGAGGAGACGCAAACCCCACCTCCACGGAAGAGACCGGATGTCTCCGCAGAAGAAGAGAATCTTCTGGAAAATGATGGAGGCAGGACGTGTGCAGCCGAGCGGGGCAGCGGAGGAAGGCAGGCCCCGTGCCCCGCCAAGCTGCCATCGGCATCGGAGACTTATGCGATCCTGCACCTGCAACAGGCGTTGCTAGAGCTTCAGGAGGAGAACGCACGCCTAAAGATGTTCCAACCTGGACTGGAGGAGATAGAGAGACGCCGATGTAACCTGCTGAAGTGGCAAATGACGAATACGGCGTCCCCTCCCTCAACGAACCCCCACGATTCCAAAAACCGAAGAGTCTGCTGCCCAAGGCGAAGGAGCAACCGGAGGCTGCCCCCGAAAGTACCGTTCCCGATCCCACTGGTGAAGCGGTGGATGCGGAGGAGGTTGAGGAGGTACAGCCAATCCCGGAACGCCCGCCCGGCCAAGAGGCCGCAGCAGATTATCGGTCCCCGGCAGGGACACCGGAGGGGTCCTGTCCGTCACTACCAGACATCGACTGGGACGACTGGGACGAAATGGCGCGCCTGGATGACGTCGCCTACACCGCCCAGTGGGAACAAGAATGGCGGAGTCGTGAAAAGAAGAGGCGTCAGCAGGAAGAGAAGCAGAAAATCCAGAGGAACCGCCAGCGACAGTATGCCGAGCTGATTGCTGACAAGGAGACTGTCCGTCGCGACAAAGGTACCTTACGGGAACCGCGGCGGCGGGGGTGTGTGGCTGAGTTCCAGCTCCGGAAGGGCTGGGGCTTTATCCGTGAACCGGGCCTCTACCCAGCGGTCTTCGTCAGCAGGCGTGACGTGGAATCTCACCTGCCGCAAGGTCATCCCGGGAGGGACTTAGTGAACGGAGATATAGTCACCTATACGCGGCATTGGGGAATGAAGGGGTGGTATGCCCTGAACGTCGCCATCGTCCGCGACCCCGTCCCAGACACAGGTACCGTCACCATTACCACCGCGTCCCCGTTTCCAGCTCAAGCAGCGTCCGGCCGTGCCCCAGCATCGCCCCTGAAAAGTCATCGCAACTAGCGACCCAAAGTTCATCGCAAGTTAGAGCCACCTCCACATCGCCACATGCGACCCAGTCTAGATCGCAAACCCTGACGCGGTCTATATCGCTAACAGTAATTGAGACGCAATCGGTGTCATGTGGAGAGACTGTACAGTTGCGCCCTGGAGGTTCGCACCAGAACTGTTGCGACCCAGACCCTGATCGCAGCACATGATTTGCTGGTCTTGGGATCAAGGGCTCATTGCATCGTTCCAGCCCCCGGGGTGGAAAATGTAGTGGAAAAAGTATTTGCAGAAAATGAATAAATAGTAAAGAGTTGGTGAGATCCCTATCGGATCTACCACAAGTAGAAAGCAGAAAGTTTAAAATGTTTTTGAAAAAGTTTTGCACAGTTTATATATAATGAATATATATTTCTAATTATAGAATGCCCGGCTGGGTAATTGATAAATGGTAATTGGTAAATGATAGATGATAATTGATAATTGATATATGATAAACAGTTGCACTTTGATAATGTGATTTATTATGTCTTTCTTTACAAATGGACTTTTGAGGTTAAGGACTATGCTAACCCGGAACTTTCTTGTACATAGTTGCGCTTCGGTGCCCTATATTGGTTTTACAAAAACCATCCATAACTACCTCTGAAAAACAAAACCCGTATGGTGTGGCACTGAGTGAGGTCTGCAATCGGACGTCCTGCAGCCCACCCAGGACCCACGTTGAAGGTTTGGTGCGGGTCCTTCACAAGTATATTGTAAATTTATTTATTGAATGCCATTTGATACTATTTGTATTTTTCTATAAAAGTTTGTAACGTTCAGGTGATCTCACCTCCCGGATGGGAAGATGTTATTATTATTGTTATTGTATAAATAAAATGTCTTTTGTATTTCACAGCCCGGGAGTGCTGTCGTTTACCATGGGGAATGTGTAGCCCTGGTGGTAGGCACACGCAGTACCCTGGAGAGTGTATGGCGAGACAGCGGCTTAATGCTCAATATGCATTCACTCTACACACACTAGACACACCCTTAGGGTAGTGGAGTATACTCTAGGGAGTGGTCAAGAAGGTATGTGTAGGAGTGATTTTAGTCAGTCAGTCTAGTTCCTGTCTTCGGGCAGTAAGGACGTGGAGAGTCTGCGTCTGGACTACAGTGAGAGAGTCTGTATCTGGAGGGAGGAAGGAGTCTAGATTGCTATCTCATCAGCTTGGAAAGTGGAGTCTGGTATAGGTGTTGGAATACACCTTAGTCTGGTCAGAGCTGTGTCATCTCCTCAGCATACCTTGAAGGAAAGAACAAGTTGTAACCCAGAAAGTCTTCAGCATTCCTGTCTAGAGGACGGTATCAGGTACAGTGACGTGCTCCTGCCTGTGATAACTGAGCATCTGTGGCTAACTTGATAGGAAGGAAAAGGAAAGAAGTGACTGCTCGACCCTTGGCTAGTAAGAGTGCTTATGTTACCAGCGTGGACAAGGCGAAAGGCAAGTGGATTTATAAGATTTGTGCTCAACGGATTGCAGAAGTCCAGCACGTTGTAACCGGTCACTGGGGACCGAAGAGTCACTGTTGTTTCAGGCACAGAGACAGGAAAACCAGGAATCTACCGGACCCTAGGTCGCGGCAGACAAGCCCCTTATAGTCAGTACGTAGCTGGGGTCAGGGGGAGTGAAGACTTTGGAGTTCTGCAGGACCACGTAAGGATTCAGCTCCTTCATAGGAAGGCCCCTAACACAAAGCTGACTGGGCAGGTACAGCAAGCATTGCTGAAGATTAGAGGGAACTACGCTTCAGGCTGGTTGTCCTCGTTTTATTGGAGTTAAAGGAGGCCCCTAACTTGTCCAGCTGCTGCCTCAAAATACACTCTCCGTGGATCAGCCTCCCTGGGACCGGCCTTGACATCTTGCAAGTAAAGGTATGGAAAGACGCTGACCGTGTGAGACTGTGTTCTTTAACCGCACTCGTCTGCCATTAACTTGATGCATCCACTTAGGGGACCAATTCAGTAGGGCATCACATCCCCATGATCTTATGCAGCGATGGTGCAATTATCAGATATGACATCAGTGGGCTTACAGTAATGTACATAAGCCAATACTGTAACATATATTCCCAACTATCAGTATGCCTCAGGCCAATGACTGCAGCCATCTTTGTGCCAATTATCCATATGCACGTATAGGGGCCATGTATTGAGTACCACATGTGCCATGTATGACACAACCAATTGTAGGTCGGGATTATACATATGCAGCAGTATATGGGGCCATTATTCAGTATGGAGCATCATGTGGGGCCATTTTACTGTATGCAGCAGTATATGGGGCCATTATTCAGTAGTTTTTTTCTTTCCTATCTTTCTTTCTCTCTCTGTTCTTTTTCTTTCTCTCTGTTCTTTCTTTCCCCTCTTTCTTTCTATCTATTTCTGTTTGCATCTGGTAAAAAGTCCTGGTAAAAATATATTTAAAATAAGCATTTTTAACACTTTCTCTCTCTGTTCTTTCTTTCTCTCTGTTCTTTCTTTCTTTCTCTTTCTTTCCACTCTTTCTTTCTGTTCTTTCTCTCTCTCTGTTCTTTCTATCTGTTTTCTTTATTTCTCTTTCTCTCTGTCTGTTCTTTGTTTCTCATCTTTCTTTCTCTCTATCTCTCTGTTCTTTCTTTCTCTCTTTGTTCTTTCTTTCCCCTATTTCTTTTTTTCTCTCTGTTTTTTTATGTCCCCTCTTTCTTTTTCTGTTCTTTCTTTCTTTCTCTCTGTTCTTTCTTCCGTCTTTCTTCTCTCTCTGTTCTTTTCTCTCTCTGTTCTTTCTTTCCCCTCTTTGTTTATTTCTCTCTCTCTGTTCTTTCTTTTCCCTTTCTTTGTTTATTTATTTCTCTCTCTACTTTCTCTCTGTTCTTTCTTGCTTTCCCCTCTTTCTCTCTCTCCTTTCTCTGTTTTCTTTTCTCTCTCTCTGTTCTTTCTTTTACTCAGTACCAGTGTGCCCATAGTACCAGTCACTTTGCCCTCAGTACCAGTCAGTGTGATCACCAGTGCTAAATGGGTGTGGTCGGGGCGTGGACATGGGTGTGACTAGTTGTGAAATTGGTGTGGTCGGGGTGTGGCCTAAAATTTGCCGCGACGCGCTGTGTGCGCCGCAACCTTCCTCGCTCTAATTGGGGGGCGACGTTTTGCAGTTCGCCTCAGGCAGCACAGAGGCTAGGTTCACACCTGATCTGCGCATAGAGACCATAAAAACCACTAATAAAAGAGAAATCCCAACTGCAACAATGTAAGGAATCAGCGATTCCAAAATGCGTAGGATTCTGGTTCTGTGTGCACTCCATAGCCCAGTCACGTGTGCTCATACGTGACAGTGACGTCACGCAAGGTCCTACAGGTCCTCCTGCACCTTGTCGGGTTCTCTCTGTAACACGCTGCCTGCGCTGCTTGCTGCAGCACGACTGAGCAGATCACAGGCGTCCGTCACCGGCCGGGACAGCGCCATAGTTATCTTCTCCTTCACTTTGGATTTATTGCCACATGAGCCCTACTTAGGACATTTTTGAGCATTGCTCTACACTTTTATAGACTAGAATTTATGGAGAGGAATTAGCTCTTCATCCTGGACAGTCCTCCACCTCCAGACCAAGAGGGGAATCACCTTTTGATCTCTGACATCTATTTATTTAGGGTAATTGTTTATTCCACACGTTTTTGTTTTTTTTTTTTTGTTTTTTTTAGTTTGATTTATTACTGCTTATTTACTTACATTGTTGCAGTTGGGATTTCTCTTTTATTAGTGATTTTATGGTCTACATATTTTTTTAACATTTGATTTTAGTATTGGGCAAATTGAGTAGGATTGCCATATATTTTTGCTGCTAGGGACCTAGTGTGCATTGCGCCCAAGGTTACCATTTATCTTTGTACCCTGCAAAGATAAATTTGTATTGCCTCATGCAGTGCAGCTGTGTGTCTTTCTCTTCCTCACACCCTGCAGTATACTGCCTCATTTAGTGCTGACTGGTATCTGCCTCCTCACACCCTACAGTAAACTACCTCATGCAGTGCTGGCCGTGAGTATCCTCCTCCTCATCACGCCATGCAGTATACTGCATCATGCAATGTTGTGGTGTGTGTCTTCCTCCTCACACCCTCCAGTATACTGCCTCATGAAGTGCTGGCCGTGTGTCCTCCTCCTCCTTACACCCTGCAGTATGCTGCCTCATGCAGTGCTTGCTGTGTATGTCCCTCCGGTACCTCGCAATGTCTTCCTCCTCCGACACCTGCGTATGCTCTCATGCACTGCTTGCCGTGTGTGTCCTCTTCCTGAGACCCTGTAGTATACTGCCTCATGCAAAGCTGCTGTGAGTGTCCTCCTGACACCCTGCAGAATATTTCCTCATGCAGTGCAGCCGTGTGTCCTCCTCTTCCTCACACTCTGCAGTATACTGCCTCATGCAGTGCTGATTGGTATCTGCCTCCTCACACCCTTCAGTATACTACCTCATGCAGTGCTGCTGTGTGTCCTCCTCCTCCTCACACCCTGCAATATACTGCCACATGCAGTGCTGCCATGTGTCCTCGTCCTCCTCACACCCTGCAGTAAATTGCCTCATGTAGTGCTGCCGTGTGTCCTCCTCTTCCAAACACTTTTACCTCATGTATTGCTGCCATGTATACTCCTCCGCACATCCTGCAGTATACTGCTTAATGCAGTGCTGCCGTGTGTCTTCCTCCTTCTCAAACCCTGCAGTAAACTGCCTCATGCAGTGCTGCCGTGAGTGTCCTCCTAATACCCTGCAGAATTTTGCCTCATGCAGTGCAGCCGTGTGTCCTCCTCTTCCTCACACTCTGCAGTATACATCCTCATGCAGTGCTGATTGGTATCTGCCTCCTCACACCCTGCAGTATACTACTTCATACAGTGCTGCCGTGTGTCCTCTTTCTCCTCACACCCTGCAGTGTATTGCCTCAAGAAGTGCTGCTGTGTCAACCTCCTCACACCTTGCAGTATGATGACTCATGCAGTGCTGCCATGTGTCCTCGTCCTCCTCACACCCTGCAGTAAATTTCCTCATGCAGCGCTGCCGTGTGTCCTTGTGGAGCCCAGCTGTGCTAGGATTCCCACATCTCCTGGAAGGGTGCGCTGAAGGATTTAACCACTAGAGGTCCCAATGCATACACACACCTTCACCCATCCCCTAAGACCACCAGAGGGAGCAGGATAGGCATATAAAAGGAGGGTGAAGACAGGAAAGAGAGTTCAGTTCAGTCAGATTAGAGTTCTGCTGAGTGCAGTTTACAGTGCAGAGCAGAAGGCTGTAGTCTGCAGCAGAAAGACTGCAGAGCAGTTCAGTAAAGTGGAGTCTAGTAGAGTGGAGCCGAATCCATTCCAGTCTAGTCAGAGCTGAGACAAGTGAGTAGGCTGCAGACAGAGCAGACGAGTGGAGTTTGCAGTGAGGGACTCCATAGCTCAAGTTGAGAGCCAGGAGCGTGCCGACGCTCTGAGAGCGGCGAAGAGGCAGCCCACCAACTGCCAGTGTGTGTAATCATGTGAGGGCCCGAGTAGGCCGAAGGCAAGTGAAAAGAGTAGTAAAAGGAGGCAGAGGAGCCTTCACAGCTCACCTCAACAAGTATTTACCGGACACCGGGGTCCGAGCCTATAGGGATCTCCACGACCCATTTGGAGAACACCGGTGTTCCTGGAGGACTATAGGTCCCAGGACCACCACAGAGCTGATACGTAACTGGGCCAGGAGCACGGAGTCCGGAAAGCGGGACGCTGCAAGTAGGGACTGTACTTCAGGAGAAGGTCCAACCACAAGGTCAGCCAGGTGCAGGACAGAGACTAAGTTAGGCCCAGCTACATGCAGGCCAAGACTTCAATTACAGAAAGGCAAGGAACAGGAGGCCACACACCTACTCAGTGGAAGAATCTGGATGTGCACCCTTCACCCTACAGTGTTCCGGGGAGTGCCTGTAACATCTTCAGTAAAGGTACCCAAAGTGACTTGTGTGTGTGTCCATCTTCTTATCCCTAACTGCCGGGTCCCCCTTCGTCCTGCTTCCCTATATATATCTACCTGCCCTAAAGGACTCAGCCTCACCTGTGGGAGGCCTAACATCTAGCTGCACAACACCAACCCTTCAGTGGATCTGCACAGCAGCGCTGGTCACCCTGACCAGGAACTGCAGGTGGCGTCACGAATCCCCATACCAACATTCATTCCCCTGTAAATATCCCACATTTATGGGTGAGCGCTCAGGGCCACGGACCGAGCTGCGTTGCCGTGACATCCCCCATAGAAGTTAATAGGCTCGGATCCAAGTACCCCACTGCTCTGGGAGGGCGGCTCATCTAACTTGGCGTCACGAACAGGATTGCGTGCCCTGCAGCAACGGAGTAACTTGTGCCCGTTGCCACCGGGTACTGTGTGCCTTAGTAAAAGACTGTGTTTTGAATTGTAGTGAAGATTTCCCGCCATTGCCAGCCATTTACAGCGTTATCGCGCGAAAAACTAGTGGGCATACCTGCAGAAGCGTGCTGAGTCCTGGACACGACCCCAGCGCTGACGCGGCGGCAGGTCCTGCAGAGAGCTTCGGTGAACGCTCTGACGTCAGAGCGCCGGCGACGCAGGTCCTTCTAGCAACTGTGCCCTGCGGAGCTGCGGCCTACAGGAGAAGGTAGGCCACATTTCACTAGGGGGGCGCAGAGATATCGCAGCAGCAGGCCGACGGCGCGGCCCAGGCCGACAGCCCCAATAACTTACCCACGGGCGCTGCCCCCTCACCTGGGCCTGTAGCCCCGATAGTACCGCTGACACTACCATATATGCCCGGAGCAAAGTGGCTTCCCCAGTACAATGGCAAGCCAGACACCCTGTCAGGGTTCAAGCGAAAAATATGCAGCATACTGGACATGTACTCAATGTCAGAGAAGCAGAAAGCTGCAGTGGTAGTGGGACAATTGACTGGTGCTGCAGAAAGAGAAGTAGAGACATGGTCAGCTGCAGACCAGGAGTCAGTGCTTGCAATTTTCTTAAAGTTACAGACTATCTTTGAGGATCGCACTGAGACAGACCTCCGAATGAGGTTCTACCAATGTTCTCAAAAACCGGAGGATAGCATTCGGGACTACGCCTGTCGACTACAAGGGGCCCTGCGAGCTCTCAGACAGGTTAACCCCATAAGTGTCACTAATGAAGATAAAATGTTAAAAGAACAATTTGTACGGGGACTGAGGTCCCAAGCGGAAAGTAGGACTGT
Organism: Oophaga sylvatica; assembly: GCA_033576555.1. Classification (NCBI taxonomy): domain Eukaryota; kingdom Metazoa; phylum Chordata; class Amphibia; order Anura; family Dendrobatidae; genus Oophaga; species Oophaga sylvatica. The sequence continues at coordinate 517,879,911 of JARQOD010000001.1, forward strand.
GCACTGGTGGTCCTTGGATCATCCTGACGCTACCTTTGATGCCCTTAAGGATATGGCTATAAAAGGACTGCGACCCCTGGAAACGCCCGAGATGGCAACCCAGCGTCACCAGGGTGAGACCACTCTAATGCCAGCAGCATCCACCTTCTCCCCGCTGGTTGCTGAAGCCAAAACGCAAGTGGCGCCCCCTATTGAGCTGGACTGTCTATGCTCGTAAGTGCTTCAGCTGACCAAAAACCTGGCCACTGTAATGAGTGCCCTGCAACTGCGGACGGAACCTGAGATGGAAGGAAAGATCCTGCTAGCCGACTGCCCGGAGGATGTCCCCTGGATGAGTCGGAGGAAAAAGAGGAGGACAACGCCACCCCCAGGAAGGACCAGTGACCAGCACCATCCTCATTGAGGGATCATCTGCCACCGCTGCCAGAAGGAAGGTCACATCGCACGCCAGTGTCCTTTAAACGAGCAAATCCTGGGTCCGAGGGCCAGCACCCAGGAATAGACTCATCAGGCCCCTCAGACTGGAACCGCAGGTTTGTGGGAGGAAGAACTTTCCTGTCCATGATACTGGTCGGGATTACAATCCCTGCCCTGCTGGATACTGGGTCTCAGGTAACCATCATACCTGATATCCTTTATAATAGATACTGGTCCATGGACAGTCTCCAACCCCCAAACCCCGATTTTTCAGTATACGCCTCTAACAGCCTCCCTCTTGACTTACTGGGGGCTAAAAACGTAGACGTAAAAGTGGGGGAGTGGAGCTAAAGGATCAGGGACTTCTTGTAGTGAAGACTGTTAATGAGGAAACTGGGTTGAATGTGGTTTTAGGCACTAACATTATTAATAACTGTTTGTAGGAGGTTGTGTTTTTACTCCAACAGCTCACCGATGTTGCCAGACCAAAGCAAAAGGGAGAGATCCAGAAGGAGATCCAGGCCCTGATGTGCCAGCACCAAGTGAAACTGACCGGTGGTGAGATTGGTAATGTACGGGTGACAGACCCGAACCCCATTGTGATACCCCCAATGAGTGAAATGCTTATTTGGTGTAGAGCAGCAATAGGTCTGAGAGGACAAAACTACCAAGCAGTAGTAGAACCCCATTGTTCAGAACACAGACCTACACTCTTAACTGCCAGAGGGGTAGTGGAAGTACGCAATGGGAGTGTGCCAGTGCGTCTTCTCAACTGGGGAGAGGATGAAGTCAAATTACCACGTTATGCCACTGTTGCCAAGTTACATGCTGTAGATAATAACTCCATTCACTCGACGGAGCCATTAACTTCCCCACAACCAGTGGAGGATAACGGCCTGGCAACCAAGGTGGAGGATTGATAAATATAAAAATTTGCGCTGAATGTCTGGTAAAAAATGCCAAACATGCCTATGTGCTGATAAGACCAATGCTTTGTAGCCATAAAATGATAAAATTTAAAACATAAATATAGAAGTGGTTTGTTAAAAAAGTTAGTATGTTGCTGTGCTGAGATTGCAGTATCTGTTAATAATAACAGGAGGATACATTTTATGGCTACAAAGCATTGGTCTTATCAGCACATAGGCATTTTTGGCATTTTTTACCAGACATTCAGCGCGAATTTTTATATTTATTAATTTATTATTTCAGGGGTTGTAAGAGTGGTGTTGCCCCTTTATTCGCAGCAGTCTGTCTGTTCAGATACACAAGCGCCTGGGTATATTAATTATTTGAAAGGTGGAGGATTGGTGTCAGCAGCTCCATGTCGGGACGGACACCACTCCAGCCCACCAGAAACGGAGTACATCGAGTAGTTCAGGAGTACGCACAGGTATTCAGCAAACACCCACTTGACTTTGGGAAGATTAAAGGGGTCCACCATCACATCCCCACAGGCAACCATCCCCCCATTAAAGAACGGTACAGGCCTATACCACCAGTACACTACCAGAAAGCCAAGGAGATGTTGCGTGACATGAAGGAGGTAGGGGTGATAAGGGATAGTTGTAGTCCCTGGGCAGCTCCTCTAGTCCTAGTCAGGAATAAGGATGGGAGCATGAGAATGTGTGTAGATTACAGACAAGTAAATCGCATTACACATAAAGATGCATAACCTTTGCCACGCATTGAGGAATCCCTAGCTGCCTTAAAGTCTGCTAATTACTTTTCCACCATTGACCTCACTAGTGGGTACTGGCAAGTAGCTGTGGCTGAGGAGGATCGGGAGAAGACGGCTTTCACCACCCCGATGGGACTCTGTGAGTTCGACAGGATGCCGTTTGGACTCAGCAGTGCCCCCGGCACGTTCCAGAGAGTGATGGAGAGCTGCCTGGGACATCTCAACTTTGAAACTGTGTTACTGTACCTGGACGACGTAATTGTGTACTCCTAGACGTATGAAGATCACTTGAAGCACCTGGCGGAGGTATTCGAGTCACTATCCAAGTATGGGATGAAACTGAAGTGTTATGTTTCGGTAACTGAGGAGAAATAGCAAAAAATAGCAAAAGCGGTAATACACCAGAGAGGCTGGAACCTATTGGATTGCAGTAACCTGAACTAACCACACAACTAGAAGTAGCCGTGGAGCGTTCCTACGGTGATCCTAGACGCCTCGTCACAGCCTGAGAGATAACTACACCTAAAGGCAAAAAGATGAAAGCAGATCCCCAAAGAAAATAGGAAGCGCCCAAACATGTAATGGCAGTTAGACAAGAAGAAAGCACGGACACAGACAGAAAATAGAATTAGCAAACGCTGGGGCCCAATCTGTCTAGACAGAAAAGTACAGGAAAGAATTCTGACTGCAATCCAAAAAAAACCCTAACAAAAATACCAACACTTCTGATTGCCAAAAAACCTGAGATCACACGATCTCATCCACATAAATCAGATCTCTGGTGTAACAAAACGCTATTCAGCAAATAAAAAGTACCGTATATACTCATGTATAAGCCGACCCGTGTATAAGCCGACCCCCCTAATTTTGCCACAAAAAACTGGGAAAACTTATTGACTCGCATATAAGCCTAGGGTGAAAAATGATTATGCCCCCATATGATGCTCCACAGATTATGCCCCCATATGCTGCACAGATTATGCCCAATATGCTCCACAGATTATGCCCCTATATGCTCCAGATTATGCCCCCATATGCTCCAGATTATGCCCAATATGCTCCACAGATTATGCCCTATATGCTCCAGATTATGCCCCCATATGCTCCAGATTATGCCCCTATATATTCCACAGATTATGCCCCTATGCTCCAGATTATGCCCCATATGCTCCAGATTATGCCCCATATGTTCCACAGCTTATGCCCCCATATGCTCCATATTATGCCCCCATATGTTCCACAGCTTATGCCCCATATGCTCCATATTATGCCCCCATATGCTCCATATTATGCCCCCATATGTTCCAAAGCTTATGCCCCCATATTATGCCCCATATGCTCCATATTATGCCCCCATATGTTCCAGATTATGCCCCATATGCTGCTGCAAAAAAAAAAAAAATGACATACTCACCTCTCCTCGCTGGGGGCCAGGTGCCGGGGTCCTGAGCAGGCGGGGACACCGGCGCGCTATGGGGGACAGGTGCCGATGTCACAGCTCGCTCAGGACCCCGGCACCTGAGATATTTACCTGTCCTCTCTGCACCGCAGCGCTGCGTCCTCTTCCTGGTCCTCGGCAGTGAATGATCAGGCAGGGGGCGCGGCGCTCACTAATGACATCATTGCGCCCTCTGCTGATCATTCACAGCCAGAGGAGTCAGACGAGGACGCAGCCTGCAGCGTGAAACGGGACAGGTAAATATCGCTATACTCACCCCTCCGCAGCGCGTCCCTGCAGCCTCTCCTCTTCTCCCGGCGCTCTCCACAGCGTTTCCTTCCTACAGCGGTCACATGGTACCGCTCATTAAAGTCATGAATATGTGCATATTCATGACTTTAATGAGCGGTGCCATGTGACCGCTGCAGGAAGGAGCCAGAGATCGTGGGAGAGGCAGGGGGCTGCAGAGACCGCGGCGGCGGAGAGGTGAGTATAATCCGACACCCCCGCTCCCCCTCCCCGCCGACCCCCGTATATGACCCGCGTATAAGCCGAAAGGGGGACTTTCAGCCCTAAAAAATGGGCTGAAAATCTCGGCTTATACACGAGTATATACGGTAACAAAGGAGCAAAGCAAAAGTGCAGAAACAAACGGAGCACAATTGCAGCGCCAGACCCCCAAAAGGGGACAGGCTGCAGTCCACTGCAAGCAGCAAACCAGCAGAGAAAATCAAATAGAGGAAAAAAAAACAGCAAACACTTATCTGAAGGAGAGCAGGAAACTAGCAGTGCTTCAAGCAAGACCAGAAGGAACAATTGATAACCGGCAAGGCTGCTTTGAACTCAGGCCACTTATATCCTACCATTCAGCGCCAGATGAAGGCCATTTAATAATCAGTTCATTACACTCAGCAACCACCGGAGGGAGCCCCAGCTCAGAAGCCGCCTCCAGCATATTCACAACATTACCCCCCTTGAGGAGGGGTCACCGAACCCTCACCTGCGCAACCAGGCCGAACAGGATGGGCTCGATGATAAGCACGGATAAGTCTCCCAGCATGAATGTCCGAAGCAAACACCCAAGAATTGTCCTCCTGACCATAACGTCTCCACTTAACTAAATACTGGAGTTTCTGTCTAGCAAAATGAGAATCCAATATCTTCTCAACCACATACTCCAAATTGCCCTCAACCAAAATAGGATCGGGAGGCGCAGCCATAGGAACCACTGGTTCGACAAACCTCTTCAATAAGGACTTGTGGAACACGTTATGGATTTTAAATGTCCCTGGAAGAAGCAAACGAAAGGAAACAGGATTAATAATTTCCATGATCTTATAAGGTCCAATGAACCTTGGCTTAAATTTTGGAGATGCAACCTTCATAGGGATATTCCTTGAGGACAACCAAACCAAGTCCCCCACTTTAAAACGAGGACCATCAGTCCTATGCCGGTTTACAAACCGCTGGGCCTTATCCTGAGAGAGAGACAACCTCTCCACCACCTTGTCCCAAATCTGCTGCATACGCTGCACAATAGAGTCAATGTCACGCTGTATAGCAGATATATATATATGTGATGTCAGTAATCTATATCAAAAGGGCAACATACTATATAACATGCGCATAGATATATGATAACATAGAATTACCTGACAGAATGTCCAGTGGGTCAATACGGAATCCGTTATACGCTGTCTCCGGCTAGAGGGTGACCGGGGTCTATGCTGACCCTAAACTGGGGTCCTAACTAATCCCTCTACCTGGAGGTACTGTTAAAGGTACAGAGGTCCAGGCCACCAGCGTAAACCCTGTCTCCTATCAATCCCTGCCAACTGTAATCTAGTCCTAAGAAGGACCCTGATTACCACCAAAGGGAATGAACAGGTAACGGTTAATGAACAGAAAGACATACAAAAAAGACAAGAAATAAAGTAAATAAAGTCTTACATACAACACTCACACACAGTAGGAACACCTAAGGTCTCAGAGATAAACTATAAGCTGTAAGAGTAAAAACAACTAGGGAGCTCTTAGCTTAAGTATTCTCAGAACCGATCCAGTCTGCTAGACTACATGAAGGCTTTCACCGGCATCTAACAAGCAGACTGGCAGGTATATGAAGGAATCTAATTAGAACATAATCAAAAGCAGCCGGGCGAGGCTGGACCTAGTCTTAGCAAAGAGCTAGGTAAAATTAACTCCCTCATTACCAAACACAAAGAAACAGCAACTCAGCTGTGAGAAGTCAGAGTGTGTAATCGCGACGATCCTCGTGGCGATACACCCATGACAGTACCCCCCCCTCTACGAGGGGACTCCGGACCCTCAGGGCCAGGTCTGCCCGGGTGAGTTGTGTGAAAGGTCCGAACCAATCGATCTGCGTTAACATCAGACGCAGGGACCCACGTCCTCTCCTCAGGACCATACCCCCTCCAATGAACCAAGTACTGAAGGGATCGGCGACTGAGACGTGAGTCAATGATTTTCGACCCATGAAATTCCACGTTATCATTGACCACCACTGAAGGAGGAGGTAGAGGTAACGGTATGACTGGTGCCACATACTTTTTAAGTAATGACTTGTGAAACACATTATGAATTTTAAACGTAGGAGGGAGGTCCAGACGAAATGCCACAGGATTAATTATGGAACTGATCCTGTACGGCCCGATGAATCTGGGACCCAACCTCCAGGAGGAAACTTTAAGTTTTATATTCCTGGTAGACAACCAAACCAGATCGTTCACCTTCAGATCTAGACCAGAAACTCTCCCCCTATCAGCCATCCGTTTGTAACGGTTCCCCGTAACCTTCAGTCTTAACCGATCTGGAACTATCAGTCTCCCTGGAAGTCCCACAGGGGCGTCCCCCTGAGCCCCCAATACCTCCCCCTCAAGCTCAGAGCATACAGCTGACACTACAACTCCCTCCTGAGGAATAGGAACCGGATCATCCGTCTTCCCGGCCCCTGGGAAAGTACGAGATAAGGCATCAGGAAGCAACTTTATTGAGCAGTCATATGCGCGATGAGGAGGTAACTCTTTACACCCCTCCTCTGAGAACATCTCCCCAAAGTCCTCCAGAAAAGGAGACAAAGTCCTAGGCACCACCGCACCGATGACCGTGCTCATGCAGTTATTCCTGCAAAATTCACCCCACTGGCTTATCTTTCTGGATTGCCAATCAATCACTGGGTTATGTTTAGCCAACCAAGGAAGTCCCAACACAATAGGAGTAGGTAGACCCTCCAACACATAACAAGACAATTGCTCTTTATGTATTGCCCCTACTCGAAGATCTATGTTATGAACAGCTTGTACCAAGCTACCTTGACCGAGAGGTCTAGAATCAATAGAGACTATAGGGACCGGTTTGGCCAATACACTCAGTTGCATACCATGCACCTGGGCAAACCGAGCATCCACCAGATTAGCCCCGGACCCACTATCAAGAAAAACAGAAATCCTCTCAGTTCTAGTACCAATCACCACCTCCGCAGGCACGAGAAACTGAGAGGGATTTGGGGACGAAATACACACTCCCAGGTTAACTCCTTTGCTCAAAGAGGCCCGGGATGGACACCCCCCAACAAAATGTCCCTCTCTCCCGCAAAAGAAACACCTTCTAGTCTTGCGGCGCACCGCCAATTCCCTCCTACAAAAAGATGTCCCTCCCAACTGCATGGGTTCCTCAGAACAGACCAGGGGAACCTCAGTATAAGGGACTTTAGTAGTAGGTGGAGTCATCACGGGAGGCGGAGTTACCTCGCGTCTTCCCCGAATTCGTCTATCAATGCGAATAGCGAGGGCCATAGCAGCCTCCAGTGATGGAGGAGAATCATACTGAGCCAACACATCCTTTAATTTGTCAGACAACCCTTGACAAAACTGGCTCCTAAGAGCTGGGTCATTCCACTGAGTATCTGTTGCCCATCTACGGAACTCAGAAGAATATTCCTCCGCTGGACGATTTCCTTGCCGTATTTTACGTAACTTTGTTTCAGCAAGGGAAACTCGATCCGGATCATCATATACCAGACCAAGGGCAGTAAAAAATCGATCCACTGACTGGAGATCTGGGGAGCCTGGAGGAATAGAGAACGCCCAAGATTGAGGGTCCCCTTGTAAGAGTGAGATAACAATTCCCACCCTCTGCTCTTCACTCCCAGATGACCGAGGCCGCAGCCGAAAGTACAATTTACATGCCTCCCGGAAAGTAAAAAATTTGTCCCGCCCACCAGTGAACCTGTCCGGGAGAGCAACCTTAGGTTCAGATCTGGTTTGCTCCGGGGGGGACAAAACCTTGGACTTAATGTCTGCAAACTCCATGGACAACCCCTGCAACTGCCGGGCCAGCTGGGCTACTGGATCCATGACAGCTGGGGAGAATCTTTAGTATGGCCGGTGAAAATGTCACGCTGTATAGCAGATATATATATATGTGATGTCAGTAATCTATATCAAAAGGGCAACATACTATATAACATGCGCATAGATATATGATAACATAGAATTACCTGACAGAATGTCCAGTGGGTCAATACGGAATCCGTTATACGCTGTCTCCGGCTAGAGGGTGACCGTGGTCTATGCTGACCCTAAACTGGGGTCCTAACTAATCCCTCTACCTGGAGGTACTGTTAAAGGTACAGAGGTCCAGGCCACCAGCGTAAACCCTGTCTCCTATCAATCCCTGCCAACTGTAATCTAGTCCTAAGAAGGACCCTGATTACCACCAAAGGGAATGAACAGGTAACGGTTAATGAACAGAAAGACATACAAAAAAGACAAGAAATAAAGTAAATAAAGTCTTACATACAACACTCACACACAGTAGGAACACCTAAGGTCTCAGAGATAAACTATAAGCTGTAAGAGTAAAAACAACTAGGGAGCTCTTAGCTTAAGTATTCTCAGAACCGATCCAGTCTGCTAGACTACATGAAGGCTTTCACCGGCATCTAACAAGCAGACTGGCAGGTATATGAAGGAATCTAATTAGAACATAATCAAAAGCAGCCGGGCGAGGCTGGACCTAGTCTTAGCAAAGAGCTAGGTAAAATTAACTCCCTCATTACCAAACACAAAGAAACAGCAACTCAGCTGTGAGAAGTCAGAGTGTGTAATCGCGACGATCCTCGTGGCGATACACCCATGACAGTCAACCCCCGGACAGACAGAAGCCTCCGCCTGTCCTGAAGAAAATCGAGGGTGAAACCCAGAATTGCAGAAAAATTGAGACATCAAGGTGGCAGAGCTAGATCTATTATTAAGAGCAAACTCAGCCAAAGGCAAAAAAGAGACCCAGTCATCTTGATCAGCAGACACAAAACATCTCAAATAAGTCTCCAAGGTCTGGTTTGTTCTCTCGGTTTGTCCATTGGTCTGAGGTTGAAATGCAGAGGAGAAAGACAACTGAACACCAAGTTTAGAACAAAATGTCCTCCAAAATCTGGAAACAAACTGGACTCCTCTGTCAGACACAATGTTCTCCGGAATGCCATGTAACCGAACCACATGCTGAAAGAACAAAGGCACCAACTAGGAGGAGGAAGGCAACTTAGGTAATGGCACAAGATGTATCATCTTGGAAAACCTATCACAGATTACCCAGATAACGGTCATTCTCTGAGAGACAGGAAGGTCAGAAATAAAATCCATAGAAATATGGGTCCATGGCCTCTTGGGTACAGGTAATGGCATTAACAAACCACTAGAACGAGAGCAAGGCTTGGAACGAGAGCAAGTCCCACAGGACTGCACAAAGTCCCTGACGTCACGAGACAAAGTAGGCCACCAAAAGGAGCGACTCAACAAGTCTCTGGTACCAAAAATCCCGGGATGACCAGCCAACGCGGAACAATGAATCTCAGACATCACACTCTTTTTCCACTGGTCTGGAACAAACAACTTCCCAACAGGGCAGCGCTCAGGTTTATCCTCCTGACACCCTTCCAGAGCCAGTCTCAAATCGGGCGAAATGGCGAAAAGAACCACACCCTCTTTCAAAATAATAGCAGGATCAGATAACCCAGGAGAATCTGCAAAGAAACTCCTCGAGAGGGCATCCGCCTTGACATTCTTAGTGCCAGGAAGAAAAGAAACCACAAAATTAAAACATGTGAAAAACAAGGCCCACCTGGCCTGTCTAGGATTAAGTCGCTTGGCTGATTCGAGATAAACCAGGTTCTCATGGTCCGTGAGGACCACCACCTGATGTTTGGCTCCTTCCAGCCAATGTCTCCACTCTTCAAAGGCCCACTTCATGGCCAATAACTCCCGATTACGCACGTCATAATTACGTTCAGTTGGAGAAAATTTTCGAGAGAAAAAGGCACAAGGGTTACTCTTAGAGGTCTCTGGATCCCTTTGGGACAAAACGGCACCAGCCCCAATCTTAGAGGCATCAACCTCCACCTGAAACGGCAGAGAAACATCAGGCTGCCATAGAACAGGAGCAGAAATGAATCTCTGCTTAAGTTCCTGAAACGCAGAAACTGCCTCAGGAGGCCAATTCACCACATCGGAACCCTTTTTGGTCAAATCAGTCAATGATTTAACAATACCAGAGAAATTACCAATAAATTTACGATAAAAATTGGCAAAACCCAAAAATATCTGAAGAGCCTTCAATGAAGTAGGTTGAACCCAATCACAAATGGCCTGAACCTTGACCGGGTCCATTTCAATAACAGACGGAGACAAAATGAATCCCAGAAATGAGATCTTCTGTACGCCAAAAAGACACTTTGATCCCTTCACATACAGTGCATTCTCTCTCAAAATCTGGATCACAGTCCGAACATGTTTCACATGAGAATCCCAGTCATTGGAAAAAATCAAGATATCATCCAAATAAACAATCAGAAATTTATCCACAAAATCCCTGAAAATATCATTCATGAAGGATTGGAAGACGGAAGGGGCATTAGTAAGCCCAAAAGGCATCACTAGGTACTCAAAATGCCCCTCTGGGGTTTTAAACGCCGTCTTCCATTCATCTCCGTACTTAATGCGAATAAGGTTATACGCCCCCCTGAGGTCAAGCTTGGTAAACCAAATAGCACTTTTCACTCTGGAAAATAGGTCAGAAATCAAAGGTAACGGATATTGATATTTAACAGTGATCTTATTCAGGAGGCGATAATCAATACACGGCCTCAATGAACCATCCTTTTTGGCCACAAAGAAAAACCCAAGGGTGAAGAGGATGGTCTGATATGACCCTTCTCCAATGACTCCTTGATATAAGATCGCATAGCATCGTGTTCAGGTACAGATAAATTAAAAAGGCGACCTTTAGGAAATTTACCACCAGGCACTAAATCAATAGCGCAATCATAGTTCCTGTGAGGGGGCAAGGATGCAGATTTACTTTCACTAAACACATCAGAAAAATCAGTCAAAAAGTCAGGGACATCCTGAGACTGGGGAGAGGCAGAAAAAACAGGAGTGTAAGTATTAACACATTGGCAGCCCCAACTGGTCACAGACACAGATTTCCAATCCAAAACAGGATTATGAGACTGTAACCAAGGGAAACCCAGTACAATAATATCATGCAGATTATGAAGCACCAGAAATTTGCAACTCTCCTGATGATCTGGTTCAACTCTCATTATTACCTGAGTAGAAAACTGGGGTTTATTCTCTGCCAAAGGGGTAGAATCAATGCCCAGTAGTGGAATAGACTTCCGCAGGGTTATCATGGGAAACCCACAACGTTTGGCAAAGTCAAAATCCATCAGGTTAATAGCTGCTCCTGAATCAGCAAAAGCCTGAGCAGAAAATGTGGACAGGGAGCAAATCAGGGTAACAGTCAATAGAAATTTAGTCTGAACACTACCCAAGACAACTGAGCGTGCAAAACGTCTTCCCCGCTTAGGGCAGACAGAAATAGCATGGGAAGCGTCACCACAGTAGAAACATAACCCATTGCGCTTACGAAACTCATGACGCTGAGCCCCAGAAGTCACTCCATCACACTACATGGCCTCAGGAGCTGGCTCACAAGGCAACACTATCTCACGCATACCTCTGCGCTCACGCAAACGTCTGTCAATTTGAATAGCCAAAGACATAGAATCATTGAGACCAGAGGGAACAGGGAATCCCACCATAACGTCCTTTACTTTTTCTGACAGACCCTTTCGAAAAAGGGCTGCCAAAGCATCATCATTCCATTTGGTCAGTACTGCCCACTTTCGAAATTTCTGACAGTACAACTCAGCGTCTTCAAGACCCTGATTTAATGCCAACAAGATCTTTTCAGCTTGATCAGTGACATTAGGTTCATCGTACAATAACCCCAGAGCCTGAAAAAATACATCAATATCATTCAAAACAGGATCCCCAGGTGTCAGGGAAAAAGCCCAAACCTGAGGGTCGCCACGCAGCAGGGAGATGACAATTTGAACCTGCTGTGCCGCGTTCCCTGAGGACTTAGGCTTTAAGGCAAAAACAACTTAGTTATTTTTGAAATTCAGAAATTTAGATCGATCCCCCAAAAACAAATCTGGCATGGGGATCTTAGGTTCCACAACCGGCAACCCAGCAAGATAGGTAGCAATACTCCAAACCTCAGTGGCAAGCTGATCCACACGGCCAGACAACTGTGCAAACTCCATTGAGAGAAAAAAAAGAAATCCTCCTCAGCACCCAGAGAAAAGAGGGAAAAAAAAATGCAACAAACAAAGTTTCCTTATTACTATTTTCCCCTTCTGTGAGTACCATACAATTTTCAGTTTTTGGGCCAGTTATACTGTTATGTTTCGGAAACTGAGGAGAAATAGCAAAAAATAGCAAAAGCGGTAATACACCAGAGAGGCTGGAACCTATTGGATTGCAGTAACCTGAACTAACCACACAACTAGAAGTAGCCGTGGAGCGTTCCTACGGTGATCCTAGACGCCTCGTCACACCCTGAGAGATAACTACACCTAAAGGCAGAAAGATGAAAGCAGATCCCCAAAGAAAATAGGAAGCCCCCAAACATGTAATGGCGGTTAGACAAGAAGAAAGCACGGACACAGACAGAAAATAGAATGAGCAAACGCTGGGGCCCAATCTGTCTAGACAGAAAAGTACAGGAAAGAATTCTGACTGCAATCCAAAAAAACCCTAACAAAAATACCAACACTTCTGATTGCCAAAAAACCTGAGATCACACCATCTCATCCACCTAAATCAGATCTCTGGTGTAACAAAACGCTATTCAGCAAATAAAAAGTAACAAAGGAGCAAAGAAAAAGTGCAGACACAAACGGAGCACAATTGCAGCGCCAGACCCCCAAAAGGGGACAGGCTGCAGTCCACTGCAAGCAGAAAACCAGCAGAGAAAATCAAACCGAGGAAAAAAAAAACAGCAAACACTTATCTGAAGGAGAGCAGGAAACTAGCAGTGCTTCAAGCAAGACCAGAAGGAACAATTGATGACCGGCAAGGCTGCTGGGAACTCAGGCCACTTATATCCTACCATTCAGCGCCAGCTGAAGGCCATTCAATAATCAGTTCATTACCCTCAGCAACCACCGGAGGGAGCCCCAGCTCAGAAGCCACCTCCAGCATATTCACAACACTGAAGCCTTCAAAGTGCCACCTGCTCAAACAAAAGGTACAGTATCTAGGTCATATTGTCAGCTCAGAAGGAGTAGCGCCAGACCCCGAGAAGGTCACCGCCATCCAGAAGTGGCCAGAGCCTAAGAACCTCAAGGAGGTACGTCAGTTCCTGGGACTGGCAGGATACTACCGGAGGTTTGTGAAGGACTACACCAAGAAAGCAGCTCCTCTGCAAGACATCCTGGTGGGACAGTCCCTCAAGAGCAGAAATTCTTCATTCCACTGGGGTAAAGAACAGGCTGAGGTATTCAAGGAAATGAAGGAGATCCTGACAGATGACGAGATCTTAGCCTACCCTGACTACAGCCAACCATTCCTGCTGTATACCGATGCCAGTAATGAAGGATTGGGAGCTGTCCTCAGTCAGAAGCAAAATGGCCTAGAAAAGGTCATCGCCTATGCAAGCAGGAAACTCCGCCCGACCGAGAGGAACCCCGGGAACTACAGCAGCTTCAAGTTGGAGTTCCTGGCACTGGTCTGGGCCATTACCGAAAGGTTCAAGCACTACCTAGCCTCCAGCAAGTTCACGGCCTACACTGACAATATCCCATTAACGCATCTGGAAACAGCCAGACAGGGAGCCATGGAGCAACGATGGATGGCTCGGCTGTCAAACTACCAATTCACAATCAAGTACCGAGCGGGCCACAAGAATGCAAACGCTGATGCCCTGTCCAGGATGCCTCATGAGTCGGACACAGAGGAAGAAGAGGATGACCTGGAAGAGATTGAACTACCTGCTTATCACAGGAATGGGATAATTCACGAGTAACGAGCCTGCAGGAGACAGCGTGGTAAGACGTTAAATCCTTTACCTCACCACAGCTGGAAGGAGACTCAGGACAGCGATCCAGTTGTCAGCTGTATCAAGGAACTGATAACTCAAGGAGGTTCCTCCTTGGAGAAGGATGCGTCTCCACAAGCAAAGCAGCTGTGGAATGAGAGAAGCCGGCTATTTATCTATCGTGAGAAGCTGTGCCAGAAGTACGTCAATCCAAGAACCCACGAGATGGTTTGGCAGATAGTAGTCCCCAGAGCAGACATCCAGATGGTGTTGGAAGCCTACCACGATCAAGCGGGGCACTTTGGCTGGAAGAAGCTGGAGACCCTGTTGAAGTGTCGTTTCTACTGGGTGGGAATGTGCAGCTCCATTGAGAGGTGGTGCCAGAACTGTGGACCCTGTGGCCTGAGAAGAAAAGACTACAGCAGTCAGAAGGCACCCCTACAACCCATCAAGATGACTCGACCCTTAGAGATCGTGGCCCTGGACCATGTCAAGTTGTCACCCAGCCGGTCAGGATAGTCCTATGCCCTGACCATGGTGGATCACTACTCCAGGTTCCTGGTGGTCGCCCCTGTCAAAGATCTGACGGCAGAGACAGCAGCAAAGACGTTCCATGCGTATTTCTGCAGACCACATGGATATCCTGAGCAGGTGCTAACTGATCAAGGCCCAGCCTTCGAGGCCGAATTGTTCAAAGAGTTCTACCATCTGTATGGATGCAAGAAGATAAGAACCACACCGTACCACCCACAAACCAATGGTCTCTGTGAAAAGATGAATCACATCGTCATTGACCTGCTGAAGACTGTACCACTCGAGGAGAGAAATCAGTGGCCAGACCTACTAACTGATTTGGTAGATCTCTACAATCACATACCTGTGAGTTCCACCAATTGCACCCCAGCTTAGCTCATGCGGGCAAGACTAGGAAAGCTGCCCATGGATCTGGAGCTTGGTGTTGTAGAACCAGAAGCAGATGTGACTATGGAGGATTGGGATATGACCAGACAGGAGCAGTACAGAAAAGTACAAGCCTGTGTTGAAGACAGTCTCACTAGGGTAAGAGATAAGCAAGAGACTCGCTACAACAAGTGTGCATCAAGCAGAACCTTTCACACCTGGTGAAGTTGTGCTGAAAAGAAAAAGAAGGATGCACAAACTCGACGATCAATGGGAAAAAGAGCCCTACACTGTGTTGAATTCAAGTTTTGATAACCAGAAAACATGTCTAATCAGTAAAGATGGAGGAAGAATGACCACAACTGTATCCAGAGATC
>JARQOD010000001.1:517895227-517955839 GCA_033576555.1 Oophaga sylvatica
CCTGCTCCTCACACCCTGCAGTGTATTGCCTCATGCAGTGCCACCGTGTGTCCTTCTCCTCACACCCTGCAGTATGCTGCCTCATGCAGTGCTGCCATGTGTTCTTCTCCTCTCACCTTGCATTATACATCCTCATGCAGTGCTGCTATGTGTCCTCCTCCTCATACCCTGCAGTATATTGCCTCATGCAGTGCTTCTGTGTGTCCTGCTGCTCACACACTGCAGTATATTGCCTCATGCAGTGATGCTGTGTGTTCTTCTCCTCCTCATACTCTGCAGTATACTGCCTCATGCAGTGCTGCCGTGTGTCCTTCTCCTCCTGACACCCAGCAGTATATTGCCTCATGCAGTGCTTGCCGTGTGTCCTTCTCTTCCTCACACCCTGTAGTATATTGCATCATCCAGTACTGCCGTGTCCTCCTCCTCTTCAAACTGTGCAGTATATTGCCTCATGCAGTGCTGCTGTGTCCTTCTCCTCCTCACACCCTGTAGTATAATTCCTTATGCAGTGCTGCCTTGTGTCCTTCTCCTTCTCACACCCTGCAACATATTGCCTCATACAGTGCTGCCGTGTGTCCTCCTCCTCCTCACACACTGCAGTTTATTGCCTCATGCAGTGCTGTCATGTGTCCTTCTCCTCCTGACACCCTGCAGTATATTGCCTCATGCAGTGCTTGCCGTGTGTCCTTCTCCTCCTCACACCCTGTAGTATATTACATCATGCAGTGCTGCCGTGTCCTCCTCCTCTTCAAACTGTGCAGTATATTGCCTCATGCAGTGCTGCTGTGTCCTTCTCCTCCTCACACCCTGTAGTATAATTCCTCATGCAGTGCTGCCGTGTGTCCTCCTCCTCCTCACACCCTGCAGTTTATTGCCTCATGCAGTGCTGCCATGTGTCCTCTTCCTCACACCCTGCAGTTTACTGCATCATGCAATACTGCCGTGTGTCCTTCTCCTCCTCACACCATGCAGTATACTGCCTTATGCAGTACTGCCATGTGTCCTTCTCCTCCTCACAACCTGCCATGGGCGTACCCACCGTGGGGCAGGGGGGGGCTAGTGCAGGGGCACACAATGAAAGAGAGCGGAGAGGGCAGCACAATGGCGGCTCCCTCTGCCCCAGGTTGCAGTGCCTGTCTGTGTGCGCAGTGCACGGAGCTGCTGTCTCAACATAGGAGCTTCTTCCTGGAGGCAGCAGCTGTAGTTTCACTTTCTGTCGTGCACTGCGTGCAGGCTCTGGTTGTCTCAGCCACACTGGGTCCTAGTGCCCTCTGTGTGCAGACACTGGACACTTCCTGCTCCTGCCTCAGCCACTGCCTGCAAGCTTCATGGTAAGAGGGGATGGAATTTATTAAATTCATTCTGCTCAGGCATGTCATGGTCACTGTGGGGGAATGTGAGAGGATGGGGGTACAGTGGGGGAGGGTTACAGGGCACTGGGGTGAATGTAAGGATGGGGTATTGTGGGGGCTAGGGCACTGGGGGGTTAATGTGAGAGGATGGGAGGTATTGTGGGGGAGGGGTACAGGGCACTGGGGTGAATGTAAGAGGATGGGGTATTGTGGGGGTTAGGGCACTGGGGGGGTTAATGTGAGAGGATGGGGGTATTGTGGGGGAGGGGTACAGGGCACTGGGGTGAATGTAAGAGGATGGGGGTATTGTGGGGGTTAGGGCACTGGGGGGGTTAATGTGAGAGGATGGGGGTATTGTGGGGGAGGGGTACAGGGCACTGGGGTGAATGTAAGAGGATGGGGGTATTGTGGGGCTAGGGCACTGGGGGGGTTAATGAGAGAGGATAGGGGTATTGTGGGGGAGGGGTACAGGGCACTGGGGTGAATGTAAGAGTATGGGGTATTGTGGGGGCTAGGGCACTGGGGGGTTTAATGTGATAGGATGGGGTATTGTGGGGCTAGGGCACTGGGGGGTTAATGTGAGAGGATGGGGGTATTGTGGGGTCAGTGGGACAGAACACTAAGCGGTGCATGTGAGACAATGGGCTGTTGGGGTGTGGGTGGGGGACAGGGGAGGTAGGGGGCTTTTTTTTACTTGTGAGCTCCTTAATACTTTAATAATAGATTAATATTTCAGTATTATTATAACAAGGGCATAGACAGACGGCCGTATAACTCATGCAAGGATCGCACTGCAATCCTCGGACTTGCTGGTACTGCTCCTGACATGAGCGCGACTGCCATGTATAATATATGGTATATACTGCGTAGTGTCGCATACACTGCTGTATTATACAATATACAACAGTTCTAATGCTCCATACCTAATATGCAGGATAATGTACAGTGTACATGATGTAACCTGTATAAGATGCGACATTGGCTTGCTCCCCCCTAGTTTTGATCCTGGGTACGCCCATGCAACCTGCAGTATATTGCCTCATGCAGTGCTGCCGTGTCCTCCTCTTGACATCCTGCAGTATATTGTCTCATGCAGTGCTACCATGTGTCCTCCTCCTCACACCCTTCATATTGCCTCATGCAGCGCTGCCATGTGTCCTTCTCTTTCTCACACCCTGCATGATGCTGCCTCATGCAGTGCTGCTGTGTGTCCTGCTCTTCCTTCTCACACCCTGCAATATACTGCCACATGCTGTGTTGCCATGTGTCCTCCTCCCTTCACCCCTGCAGTATACTTCCTCATCCAGTGTTGCCATTTGTTCTCTTCCTCCTCACACCCTGCAGTATAATGTCTCATGCAGTACTGCTGTGTGTCCTCCTCCTCCTCACATCCTGCAATGTAGTCTCATGCAGTGCTGCTGTGAGTCTTTCTCCGCATATCCTGCAGTATACTGCCTCATGCAGTGCTGCCTTGTGTCCTCCTCCTCACACCCTTCAGTATATTGCCTCATGCAGTGCTGTCATGTGTCCTTCTCCTCCTCACACCCTGCAGTATATTGCCTCATGCATTGCTGCTCTGTGTCCTCATCCTCACACACTGCAGTATATTAACTCATGCAATGCTGCCATGTGTCCTTCTCCTCACACCCTGAAATATACTACCTCATGCAGTACTGCCATGTGTCCTCCTCCTCTTCACACCCTGCAGTATACTACCTCATACAGTGCTGTCGTGTCCTCTTCCTCCTCACACCCTGCAGTATACTGCCTCATGCAATGCTGCTGTGTGTCCTCCTCACACCCTGCAGCATACTATCTCATGCAGTGCTGCCATGTGTCCTCCTCCTCCTTACACCCTGCAGTATAGTGCCATATGCTGTGCTTGCCATGTGTCCTTCTCCTCCTCACACCCTGCAGTATACTGTCTCATTTAGTGCTGCCATGTCCTCCTCATCTTCACACCCTGCCGTATATTGCCTCATGCAGTGCAGCTGTGTGTCCTTCTCCTCCTCACACCCTGCA
The DNA here is from genome assembly GCA_033576555.1 of Oophaga sylvatica. NCBI lineage: Eukaryota > Metazoa > Chordata > Amphibia > Anura > Dendrobatidae > Oophaga > Oophaga sylvatica. The sequence continues at coordinate 517,898,602 of JARQOD010000001.1, forward strand.
GTATACTGCCTTATACAGTGCTGCTGTGAGTCTTTCTCCGCATATCCTGCAGTATACTGCCTCATGCAGTGCTGCCTTGTGTCCTCCTCCTCACACCCTTCAGTATATTGCCTCATGCAGTGCTGTCATGTGTCCTTCTCCTCCTCACACCCTGCAGTATATTGCCTCATGCATTGCTGCTCTGTGTCCTCATCCTCACACACTGCAGTATATTAACTCATGCAATGCTGCCATGTGTCCTTCTCCTCACACCCTGAAGTATACTACCTCATGCAGTACTGCCATGTGTCCTCCTCCTCTTCACACCCTGCAGTATACTACCTCATACAGTGCTGTCGTGTCCTCTTCCTCCTCACACCCTGCAGTATACTGCCTCATGCAATGCTGCTGTGTGTCCTCCTCACACCCTGCAGCATACTATCTCATGCAGTGCTGCCATGTGTCCTCCTCCTCCTCACACCCTGCAGTATAGTGCCATATGCTGTGCTTGCCATGTGTCCTCCTCCTCACACCCTGCAGTATACTGTCTCATTTAGTGCTGCCATGTCCTCCTCATCTTCACACCCTGCCGTATATTGCCTCATGCAGTGCAGCTGTGTGTCCTTCTCCTCCTCACACCCTGCAGTATACTGCCTTATACAGTGCTGCTGTGTGTTCTTCTCCTCCTCACACCTTACAGTATATTGCCTCATGCAGTGCTGCCGTGTTCTCCTCTTCCTCACACCCTGCAGTATATTGAGTAATGCAGTGCTGCTGTATTCTCCTCTTCACACCCTGCAGTATATTGACTCATGCAGTGATGCTGTGTGCCCTTCTCCTCCTCACATCCTGCAGTATATTGCCTCATGCAGTGCTGCTATGTGTCCTCATCCTCCTCACACCCTGCAGTATACTGCATCATGAAGTGCTGCCCTGTGACTTAACCCCACACCATGCAATATATTGCCTTATGCAGTGCTACTGTGTGTCCTTCTCCTGAAGCCCTGTAGTATATTGCCTCATGCAATGCTTGTCGTGTGTCCTTCTCCTCACACCCTGCAGTATATTGCCTCATGCAGTGCTGCCATGTGTCCTTCTCCTCCTCACACCCTTCAGTATCCTGCCTTAATGCAGTGCTTCTGTGTATCCTGCTCCTCACACCCTGCAGTATATTGTCTCATGCAGTGCCACCGTGTGTCCTTCTCCTCCTCACATCCTGCAGTATATTGTCTCATGCAGTGCTGCTGTGTGTCCTGCTCCTCCCACCCTGCAGTATATTGCCTCATGCAGTGCCACCGTGTGTCCTTCTCCTCCTCACACCCTGCAGTATGCTGCCTCATGCAGTGCTGCCATGTGTTCTTCTCCTCTCACCTTGCATTATACATCCTCATGCAGTGCTGCCATGTGTCCTCCTCCTCACACCCTGCAGTATATTGCCTCATGCAGTGCTTCTGTGTGTCCTGCTCCTCACAACCTGCAGTATATTGCCTCATGCAGTGATGCTGTGTGTTCTTCTCCTCCTCACACCCTGCAGTATACTGCCTCATGCAGTGCTGCCGTGTGTCCTTCTCCTCCTCACATCCTGCAGTATATTGCCTCATGCAGTGCTGCCATGTGTCCTCATCCTCCTCACATCCTGCAGTATACTGCATCATGAAATGCTGCAGTGTGTCCTTCTCCTCACACCCTGCAGTTTACAGCCTCATACAATGCTGCTGTGTTTCCTTCTCCTCCTGACACCCTGCAGTATATTGCCTCATGCAGTGCTTGCAGTGTGTCCTTCTCCTCCTCACACCCTGTAGTATAATTCCTTATGCAGTGCTGCCTTGTGTCCTTCTCCTTCTCACACCCTGCAACATATTGCCTCATACAGTGCTGCCATGTGTCCTCCTCCTCCTCACACCCTGCAGTTTATTGCCTCATGCAGTGCTGTCATGTGTCCTTCTACTCCTGACACCCTGCAGTATATTGCCTCATGTAGTGCTTGCCATGTGTCCTTCTCCTCCTCACACCCTGCAGTATATTGCCTCATGCAGTGCTTCTGTGTGTCCTGCTCCTCACACCCTGCAGTATATTGCCTCATGAAGTGCCACCGTGTGTCCTTGTCCTCACACTCTGCAGTATGCTGCCTCATGCAGTGCTGCCATGTGTTCTTCTCCTCCTCACACCCTGCAGTATATTGCCTCATGCAGTGCTGCCATGTGTCCTCCTCCTCCTCACACCTTGCAGTATATTGCCTCATGCAGTGCTTGCCATGTGTCCTTCTCCTCCTCACACCCTGCAGTATATTGCCCCATGCAGTGATGCTGTGTGTCCTTCTCCTCCTCACACCCTGCAGTATATTGCCTCATGCAGTGCTGCCATGTGTCCTCATCCTCCTCACACCCTGCAGTATGCTGCATCTTGCAATGCTGCAGTGTGTCCTTCTCCTCACACCCTGCAGTATATTGCCTCATGCAGTGCTTCTGTGTGTCCTGCTCCTCACAACCTGCAGTATATTGCCTCATGCAGTGATGCTGTGTGTTCTTCTCCTCCTCACACCCTGCAGTATACTGCCTCATGCAGTGCTGCCGTGTGTCTTTCTCCTCCTCACATCCTGCAGTATATTGCCTCATGCAGTGCTGCCATGTGTCCTCATCCTCCTCACATCCTGCAGTATACTGCATCATGAAATGCTGCAGTGTGTCCTTCTCACACCCTGCAGTTTACAACCTCATACAATGCTGCTGTGTGTCTGTGTAGCCCTGGTGTTGGGCACACGCAGTACCCTGGGGAGTGTATGGCGAGACGGCGGCTTAATGCTCAATATGCATTCATTCTACACACACTGGACACACCCTTGGGGTAGTGAAGTATACTCTAGGGAGTGGTCAAAGTAGTGGGTGTAGGGTGATTTTGAAAGGAGTCTAGTTCCTGTCTCTGGACAGAGAAGACGTGTGGAGGAGAGCTTAGACTTCTGTGAGAAGACGGAGGGAGAAAGGAGTCTAGCCTGCTTCATAACCAGTTCAAATAGTGGAGTCCGGTATAGGTTTTGAAATATACCTTAGTCTGGTCAGAGCTGGATTATCTCTCAGCACACATTGAGGAAAGGAAGGAGTATCAGCACAGAAAGACTTCAGCGTTCCTGTCTAAGGACAGTATCAGGTACAGAGACGTGCTCCTGCCTGTGACAACTGAGCATCTGTGGCTGGCTTCATTGGAAGGAGAAAGATTGGAAGTGACTGCTCGACCCCTGGCTAGTGAGAATGTTTATGTTACCAGCGTGGACAAGGCGAAAGGCAAGTGGATTATAGAATTGGTGCTACAGGATTGCATAAGTCCAGCACCCTGTTTACCGGTCACTGGGGACCGAAGAGTCGCTGTTGTTTCAGGCACAGAGGCAGGAAAACCAGGAATCTACCGGACCCTAGGTCGCGGCAGACAAGCCCCTTATAGTCGGTACGTAGCTGGGGTCAGGGGGAGTGAAGACTTTGGCGTTCTGCAGGACCAACATAAGTATTCAGCTCCTTCAAAGGAGGACCCCTAACACTAAGCTGACTGGGCAGTTACAGCTAAGATTAGCTGGAATCATAGAGGGAACTACGCTTCAGGCTGGTTGTACTCGTTCATTGGAGTTAAAGGAGGCCCCTAACTTGTCCAGCTGCCGTCTCAAAATACACTCCCTTTGGATCAGCCTCCCCGGGACCTGCCTTGACATTCAGCAAGTAAAGGTATGGAAAGACATTGACTGTGTGAGACTGTGTTATTTACCGGCACCCGACTTCACCATCTTAACAGACTTTGAGGGAAGAGTCCCACCTGTAGGGGACCCGACATCTAGCTGCCTCACCATCCCCTCAGAGATCTACAGCAGCGCTGGTACATATTACCAGAATACTACAGGTGGCGTCACGAACTGTACATAAATCAATCCCCTGTAAATATATCCCCAACATACGCCAGACCGCCCGGGCCACAGACCGAGCCACAGCTACCTGTGACAATCCCCATAGACTTCCATGGGCTCGGCTCTGAGTACCCCATTGCCCTGGTAACCCACAATTGTGGTGGCGGGTCGACACAACTAACTTGGCGTCACGAACAGGATACCAAACTCGCGAAATTGCGAGCCCTGCGTGCCTAAGGACTTGTTTTTGGAAAAAGGACTGTTTGCACTTTTGGCGCCAAAATCGCCATTTTTGTCGCCATATTCGCGCCCTCAGGCGCTGGAGAAGAAGGTGGGCGTGCCTTCGTGGGCGTCTACCCCCCTGTGGCGCGAAGAAAATGCCTGCCCTCTCAAAGTGCTACTATAACATGCGGTCCTGCCCTACAGCAAAGGAGGTCCGCCTCCTCTTCACCTTCCCTGCGAGGAGGAGGAGACGCAAACCCCACCTCCACGGAAGAGACCGGATGTCTCCAAAAGAAAGAAGTTTGTTCTGGAACATGATGGAGGCCGGACGTGTGGAGCCGAGCGGAGCAGCGGAGGAAAGCAGGCCCCGTGCCCCCGCCAAGCTGCCATCGGCATCCGAGGCCTATGCGATCCTGCACCTGCAACAGGCGTTGTTAGAGGTCCAGGAGGAGAACTCACGACTAAAGCAGTTGTTCCAACCTGGACTGGAGGAGATTGAGAGACGCCGCTGTAACCTGCAGAAATGGCGGATGACGAACACGGCGTCTCCTCCCCTCAACGAACCCCCACGATTCAAAGTACTGAAGAGTCTGCTGCCCAAGGCGAAGGAGCAACCGGAGGCTGCCCCGAAAGTACCGTTCCCGATCCCACTGGTGAAGCGGTGGATGCGGAGGAGGTTGAGGAGGTACAGCCGATCCCGGAACGCCCGCCCGGCCAAGAGGCCGCAGCAGATTATCGGTCCCCGGCAGGGACACCGGAGGGGTCCTGTCCGTCACTACCAGATGTGGACTGGGACGAAATGGCGCGCCTGGATGACGTCGCCTACACCGCCCAGTGGGAGCAAGAATGGCGGAGTCGTGAGGAGACAAAGAGGCGCCAGCAGGAGGAAGCGCGGGAAATCCAGAAGAACCGCCAGCGACAGTTTGCCGAGCTGATTGCTGATAAGGAGACTGTCCGTCGCGACAAAGGTACCTTACGGGAACCGCGGCGGCAGGGGTGTGTGACTGAGTTCCAGCTCCGGAAGGGCTGGGGCTTTATTCGTGAACCGGGCCTCTACCCGGCGGTCTTCGTCAGCAGGCGTGACGTGGAATCTCACCTGCCACAAGGCCATCCCGGGAGGGACTTAGTGAACGGCGACATAGTCACTTATACGCGGCATTGGGGAATGAAGGGGTGGTATGCCCTGAACGTCGCCATCATCCGCGACCCCGTCCCAGACGCAGGTATCGTCACCATTACCGCAGCGTCCCCGTTTCCAGCTTCAGCAGCATCCGGCTGTGCCCCAGCATCGCCCCCGTCAAAGTCATCGCAACATGCGACCCAAGGTCTATCGCAAGTAAAAGCCACTTCCATATCGCCAAATGCGACCCAATCTAGATCGCAAACCCTGACGCGGTCTATATCGCTAACAGTAATGGAGACGCAATCGGTGTCGTGTGAAGAAAGTGTACCGGTTGCGCCCCTAGAGGTTCAAACCAGAGATGTCGCAACCCAAACCCTGATCGCAGCACATGACTTGCTGGTCTTAGGATCTAGGGCCCATTGCGTTGTTCCAGCCCCGGGGTGGAAAGCGTACTATTTGATGAATAAATATATAGAAAGAATTGGTAAGGTCCATAAAGGATCTACCATCAGTCAAAGTTTGAAAAATGTTTATAAAGTTTTTGCACAAGTTTATATATAATGTACATATATATATTCCTAATTATAGAATGCCCGGCTGGGTAAATGGTGAATAGAACCATAAAAAGTTATTGCACTTTATCATAATGTGATTTGATATATGCCTTTGGTTTACAATGGACTCGTAGGTTGAGGACTGAGACAGCCTAAAAACTTTCTTGTACATAGTTGCGCTCCGGCGCCCTATCTTGGTTTTACATAAGCCATACATATCTACCTCTGAAAAAAAAACCCGTGTGGTGTGGCACTGAGTGAGGTCTGCACTTGGATGTCCTGCAGCCCACCCAGGACCCACGTTGAAGGTTTGGTGCGGGTCCTTCACAAGTATCTTGTAAATTTATTTATTGAATGACATTTGATACTATTTGTATTTTTGTATTAAAGTTTGTAACGTTCGAAGTATTCTTACCTCCCGGATGGGAAGATGTTATTGTTCCAATGTTATTGCATAAACAAAATTTTTCTGTCTTTTGTATTTCACAGCCCGGGAGTGCTGTCGTTTACCATGGGGGAATGTGTAGCCCTGGTGTTGGGCACACGCAGTACCCTGGGGAGTGTATGGCGAGACGGCGGCTTAATGCTCAATATGCATTCATTCTACACACACTGGACACACCCTTGGGGTAGTGAAGTATACTCTAGGGAGTGGTCAAAGTAGTGGGTGTAGGGTGATTTTGAAAGGAGTCTAGTTCCTGTCTCTGGACAGAGAAGACGTGTGGAGGAGAGCTTAGACTTCTGTGAGAAGACGGAGGGAGAAAGGAGTCTAGCCTGCTTCATAACCAGTTCAAATAGTGGAGTCCGGTATAGGTTTTGAAATATACCTTAGTCTGGTCAGAGCTGGATTATCTCTCAGCACACATTGAGGAAAGGAAGGAGTATCAGCACAGAAAGACTTCAGCGTTCCTGTCTAAGGACAGTATCAGGTACAGAGACGTGCTCCTGCCTGTGACAACTGAGCATCTGTGGCTGGCTTCATTGGAAGGAGAAAGATTGGAAGTGACTGCTCGACCCCTGGCTAGTGAGAATGTTTATGTTACCAGCGTGGACAAGGCGAAAGGCAAGTGGATTATAGAATTGGTGCTACAGGATTGCATAAGTCCAGCACCCTGTTTACCGGTCACTGGGGACCGAAGAGTCGCTGTTGTTTCAGGCACAGAGGCAGGAAAACCAGGAATCTACCGGACCCTAGGTCGCGGCAGACAAGCCCCTTATAGTCGGTACGTAGCTGGGGTCAGGGGGAGTGAAGACTTTGGCGTTCTGCAGGACCAACATAAGTATTCAGCTCCTTCAAAGGAGGACCCCTAACACTAAGCTGACTGGGCAGTTACAGCTAAGATTAGCTGGAATCATAGAGGGAACTACGCTTCAGGCTGGTTGTACTCGTTCATTGGAGTTAAAGGAGGCCCCTAACTTGTCCAGCTGCCGTCTCAAAATACACTCCCTTTGGATCAGCCTCCCCGGGACCTGCCTTGACATTCAGCAAGTAAAGGTATGGAAAGACATTGACTGTGTGAGACTGTGTTATTTACCGGCACCCGACTTCACCATCTTAACAGACTTTGAGGGAAGAGTCCCACCTGTAGGGGACCCGACATCTAGCTGCCTCACCATCCCCTCAGAGATCTACAGCAGCGTGGTACATATTACCAGAATACTACAGGTGGCGTCACGAACTGTACATAAATCAATCCCCTGTAAATATATCCCCAACATACGCCAACCGCCCGGGCCACAGACCGAGCCACAGCTACCTGTGACAATCCCCATAGACTTCCATGGGCTCGGCTCTGAGTACCCCATTGCCCTGGTAACCCACAATTGTGGTGGCGGGTCGACACATGTCCTTCTCCTGACACCCTGCAGTATATTGCCTCATGCAGTGCTTGCCGTGTGTCCTTCTCCTCCTCACACCCTGTAGTATAATTCCTTATGCAGTGCTGCCTTGTGTCCTTCTCCTTCTCACACCCTGCAACATATTGCCTCATACAGTGCTGCCGTGTGTCCTCCTCCTCCTCACACCCTGCAGTTTATTGCCTCATGCAGTGCTGTCATGTGTCCTTCTACTCCTGACACCCTGCAGTATATTGCCTCATGCAGTGCTTGCCATGTGTCCTTCTCCTCCTCACACCCTGCAGTATATTGCCTCATGCAGTGCTTCTGTGTGTCCTGCTCCTCACACCCTGCAGTATATTGCCTCATGAAGTGCCACCGTGTGTCCTTGTCCTCACACTCTGCAGTATGCTGCCTCATGCAGTGCTGCCATGTGTTCTTTCTCCTCCTCACACCCTGCAGTATATTGCCTCATGCAGTGCTGCCATGTGTCCTCCTCCTCCTCACACCTTGCAGTATATTGCCTCATGCAGTGCTTGCCATGTGTTCTTCTCCTCCTCACACCCTGCAGTATATTGCCCCATGCAGTGATGCTGTGTGTCCTTCTCCTCCTCACATCCTGCAGTATATTGCCTCATGCAGTGCTGCCATGTGTCCTCATCCTCCTCACACCCTGCAGTATGCTGCATCTTGCAATGCTGCAGTGTGTCCTTCTCCTCCTCACACCCTGCAGTATATTGCCTCAGGCAGTGCTGCCGTGTCCTCCTCCTCTTGACACCCTGCAATATACTGCCTCATGCAGTGCTGCCATGTGTCCTTCTTCTCCTGAAACCCTGCAGTATATTGCCTCATGCAGTGCTGCCTTGTGTCCTCCTCCTCTTCACACCCTGCAGTAAATTGCCTCATGCAGTGCTTCTGTGTGTCCTGCTCCTCACACCCTGCAGTATATTGCCTCATGCAGTGCCAACTTGTGTCCTTCTCCTCACAACCTGCAGTTTGAATCATGCAGTGCTGCCATGTGTTCTTCTCTTTCTCACACCCTGCAGTATACTGCCTCATGCAGTGCTGCAGTGTGTCCTTCTCCTCCTGACACCCAGCAGTATATTGCCTCATGCAGTGCTTGCCGTGTGTCCTTCTCCTCACACCCTGCAATATAATGCCTCATGGAGTGCTGCCATGTTTCCTTCTCCTCCTCACACCCTGCAGTATATTGCCTCATGCAGTGCTTCTGTGTGTCCTGCTCCTCACACCCTGCAGTATATTGCCTCATGCAGTGCCAACTTGTGTCCTTCTCCTCACAACCTGCAGTTTGAATCATGCAGTGCTGCCATGTGTTCTTCTCTTTCTCACACCCTGCAGTATACTGCCTCGTGCAGTGCTGCAGTGTGTCCTTCTCCTCCTGACACCCAGCAGTATATTGCCTCATGCAGTGCTTGCCGTGTGTCCTTCTCCTCCTCACACCCTGAAGTATATTGCATCATCCAGTGCTGCCGTGTCCTCCTCCTCTTCAAACTGTGCAGTATATTGCCTCATGCAGTGCTGTGTCCTTCTCCTCCTCACACCCTGCAGTTTATTGCCTCATGCAGTGCTGCCATGTGTCCTCCTCTTCCTCACACACTGCAATATACTGCATCATGCAATACTGCCGTGTGTCCTTCTCCTCCTCACACCATGCAGTATACTGCCTTATGCAGTGCTGCCATGTTTTCTTGTCCTCCTCACATCCTGCAGTATATTGCCTCATGCAGTGCTGCCGTGTCCTCCTCTTGACACCCTGCAGTATATTGTCTCATGCAGTGCTACCATGTGTCCTCCTCCTCACACGCTGCAATATATTGCCTCATGCAGTGCTTCCGTGTCTTCCTCCTCACACCCTGCAGTATACTGCCTCATGCAATGCTGCCCTGTTTCCTTCTTCTCCTCACACCATGCAGTGTACTGCCTCATGCAGTGCTTGTCGTGTGTCCTTCTCACACCCTGCAGTATATTGCCTCATGCAGTACTGCCGTGTCCTCCTCCTCTTGACACCCTGCAGTATATTGTCTCATGCAGTGCTGCCGTGTGTCCTCCTCCTCACACCCTGCAATATATTGCCTCATGGAGTGCTGCCATGTTTCCTTCTCCTCCTCACACCCTGCAGTATATTGCCTCATGCAGTGCTTCTGTGTGTCCTGCTCTTCACACCCTGCAGTATATTGCCTCATGCAGTGCCACCGTGTGTACTTCTCCTCCTCACACCCTTCAGTATGCTGCCTCATGCAATGCTGCCATGTGTTCTCCTCCTCCTCTGACCCTGCAGTATATTGCCTCATGCAGTGCTTCCGTGTGTCCTGTTCCTCACACCCTGCAGTATATTGCCTCATGCAGTGATGCTGTGTGTCCTTCTCCTCCTCACATCCTGCAGTAATTGCCTCATGCAGTGCTGTCATGTGTCCTCATCCTCCTCACATCCTGCAGTATACTGCATCATGCAATGCTGCAGTGTGTCCTTCCCCTCCTCACACCCTGCATTATACTGCCTCATGCAATGCTGCCCTGTGTCCTTCTCCTCACACCATGCAGTGTACTGCCTTATGCAGTGCTGCCGTGTGTCCTTCTCCTCAAGCCCTGTAGTATATTGCCTCATGCAGTGCTTGTCATGTGTCCTTCTCCTCACACCCTGCAGTATATTGCCTCATGCAGTACTGCCGTGTCCTCCTTCTCTTGACACCCTGCAGTATATTGTCTCATACAGTGCTGCCGTGTGTCCTCCTCCTCACACCCTGCAATATATTGCCTCATGCAGTGCTGCCATGTCTCCTTCTCCTCCTCACACCCTGCAGTATACTGCCTCATGCAGTGCTGCCATGTGTCCTTCTCCTCCTCACATCCTGCAGTATATTGCCTCATGCAGTGCTGCCATGTGTTCTCATCCTCCTCACACCCTGCAGTATACTGCATCTTGCAATGCTGCAGTGTGTCCTTCTCCTCCTCACACCCTGCAGTATATTGCCTCATGCAGTGCTGCCGTGTCCTCCTCCTCTTGACACACTGCAGTATATTGTCTCATGCAGTGCTGCCGTGTTTCCTCCTCCTCACACCCTGCAATATATTGCCTCATGCAGTGCTGCCATGTGTCCTTCTCCTCCTCACACCCTGCAGTATACTGCCTCATGCAGTGCTGCCGTGTGTTCTTCTACTCTTCGCACCCTGCAGTATACTGCCTCATGCAGTGCTGCCATGTGTCCTTCTTCTTCTGAAACCCTGCAGTATATTGCCTCATGCAATGCTGCTGTGGCCTCCTCCTCTTCACACCGTGCAATATATTGCCTCATGTAGTGCTGCTGTGTCCTTCTCCTCCTCACACCCTGTAGTATAATTCCTCATGCTGTGCTTCTTGTGTCCTTCTCCTCCTCACACCCTGCAGCATATTGCCTCATGCTGTGCTGCCTTGTGTCCTTCTCCTCTCACACCCTGCAGTATACTGCCTCATGCAGTGCTGCCATGTCCTCCTCCTCTTCACACCCTGCAGTGTATTGCCTCATGCAGTGCCACGGTGTGTCCTTCTCCTCACAACCTGCAGTATACTGCCTCATGCAGTGCTGCCGTGTGTCCTTCTCCTCCTGACACCCTGCAGCATATTGCCTCATGCAGTGCTTGCCGTGTGTCCTTCTCCTCCTCACGCTCTGCAGTATATTGCGTCATGCAGTGCTGCCGTGTCCTCCTCCTCTTCAAACTGTGCAGTATATTGCCTCATGCAGTGCTGCTGTGTCCTTCTCCTCCTCACACCCTGTAATATAATTCCTCATGCAGTGCTGCCTTGTGTCCCTCTCCTCCTCACACTCTTCAGTATACTGCCTCATGCAGTGCTGCTGTGTCCTTCTCCTCCTCACACCCTGTAATATAATTCCTCATGCAATGCTGCCTTGTGTCCTTCTCCTCCTCACACCCTGCAGCATATTGCCTCATGCAGTGCTACCATGTGTCCTCCTCTTACTCACAACCTGCAGTATACTGCATCATGCAATGCTGCCGTGTGTCCGTCTCCTCACACCATACAGTGTAATGCCTCATGCAGTGCTGCCGTGTCCTCCTCTTGACACTGTGCAGTATATTGTCTCATGCAGTGCTGCCATGTGTCCTCCTCCTCACACCCTGCAGTATATTGTCTCATGCAGTGCTGCCGTGTGTCCTCCTCACACCCTGCAGTATACTGTCTCATGCAGTGCTGCCGTGTGTCCTCCTCTTCCTCACACCCTGCAGTATATTGCCTCATACAGTGCTTCCGTGTGTTCTCCTCCTCACACCCAGCAGTATATTGCCTCATACAGTGCCGCCGTGTGTCCTTCTCCTCCTCACACCCTGCAGTATATTGCCTCACCTGTATCTCCACTTCTTCCCTGTGACGAGTCTCATCTCCTCTGAGCTCAATGTGATCCTCACCACCTTTTATAGTCCCTCTATGACGTCATGTGTTGATTCTCCTCTCCATTGTCTCTCCCTCATCTGGCCTCTTCCCTATCCCCGTGTTTCCTTCAAGAAATCCCAACATCTCCTCCCCCTTCTTACATTACATTTGTGATTTGCCTTCGGGGTGCATTTCCCTTATCATTGGTGTCATATTTGTGTATTGTCGCAGATCATGTCAGCAGCCAATATCATCCTGCCGTTTGTTTGTTAGGATGGATTTACACGAAACGTTTTCCACTACCTAAAACACTGAGTACATTCTACCTTATTGGAAATTTTCGGTAACAGTCTTGATATGTGTTCGGAGCAAAATGTACCATTGTTGAGTCAATTTTATATTCTGGAGAAACAATTTTTGCAAAATAAAGAGGACATGGCGGACTACCGGCTCCAGCGTTACCCTATGATATTAGTTATTAGATCATACCATTATGCATTGTACACATGACGAGATGCAAAGGAAATCTTCCTTTTTTGTTCCCGCAGCGAACAATTTTCCCCATGGCCCGAGAATCGAAGAGATCACGATGAATAGATCCCTTTTTGTATTTCCTATTTTCTTTCATCCTTTCATAGCTCATAACTCTTACAATTAGGGTTGTATCTCCAGCTCTTACAATAATACCTCCATCTCAATGACTGTCGCTCTTAGTAACGGTAGAGCAGCTATAATTAATGCTCCCCCACTTCAAAGGCCCCGATGAATGGCGAGTTTGGAAACAGCCAGTTGCAAGAAGGATGACGACATTCACATCACATGGGAGAGACCACTCGCCTCATAACAATGACCACCTCTGTGTATTCCCAGTATTAAACTGGCTCACCCTTCCCACAGCTGAGGCTTGTCACTGTGTGTCAATGTAGGATGGAGCGTGATAGGTCATCCATCCCAGGCTCCTAAGCTCGATGCTGTTTCTCAGGATGGTTCCAACCTTATTGCTGGATGACTGAGGATTAATGAATCTGTGGCAGCTTAATTTCCCTTTGTTAGGGCAGATGCAAGACCTCATTGAGTTACTCATCCCTGTGACATGAGCCTATATTCTGGCACAGCGCCCTCAATATGCTCCAGGTGGCAGTCACATCGTTTGAGTGCTCCTGTCACTTCTAATATCTACCCGTTTCCTGCTCACATTTCCAAACACGAGAATTCAGGGAAACCAACACATCACAACAACCAGGAAGCCAGAAGACAAACACAGACACGTGTTACTCAAGAAAAAAAGGAAGCACACTGTAGCGCTATAGCTTGCAAACATGAGATATGAAAAATGAATTGCATAACTGCCTTAGAAATATGAAAAATTGAGAAGGCTTAGCGCATAAAATGGCCAATTTATGTGTACCTGGAAGCCACGATAAGGCACCCCTCGTTTTCCAGGTCCTAACTAATGCCAATCCTCACCTAGAAAAGTCTGTATCTGTTTTGATATGATATGTATATACACACACGTGTTACAGCGTGCACATCGCCTGCTGAGGAATCCAAGGGAGATACATGGGAGCCGCATCCCCACAGCATCCAATATAACCTGCATCCCGCGTGTTGCCCGTCATCTCCACCAGCTACTAGGAAAACCTTCCTACAGCATTTGTCTGGTTATTCTAGGCTGACATGGTCAGCCATAAGTATGCATACAAATCTTTTTTTCTTAGAAAAAGTTTTAGGCTAAGTTCACACGTTGCGGAATTGCCGCGGAAATTTCCGCGGCAAATCCCGCACTTCTCCCGCAGGAAATACGCACGTTTTTTGTATGCTGATTCCCGCCAGAATAATAGCGTTTTGCAAGCGTAATTAGCTTGCAGAATGCTAGCGTTTTCCTAGCGATCTGTAGCATCGCTTGGAAAACTGATTGACAGGTTGGTCACACGAGTCAAACATAGTGTTTGACAAGTGTGACCAACTTTTACTATTGATGCCGCCTATGCCGCATCAATAGTAAAAAGATCTAATGTAAAAATAATAAAAAAAATAATAAATAATGATATTCTCACCTTCCGGTGGCCCCCGCAGCCTTCCCGCAGCCTTCCCGCCTTCAGCGACGCTCCCGGCAACTCCGGTCCCAGGAGTGCTTTGCGACAAATCACACCGATGACGTAGCATCTCGCGAGACCGCTATGCCATCTGGGTGATTCTCGCAAAGGACTCTTGGGACCGGAAGTTGCCGGGAGCGTCGCTGAAGGCGGGAAGGCTGCGGGAAGGCTGCGGGGGCCGCCGGAAGGTGAGAATATCATTATTTTTTATTTTAATTATTGTTTTACCAGGGATATGGTACCCAGGGCCTGGAGGAGAGTCTCCTCTCCTCCAGACCCTGGGTACCACCGCACATGAACCGCTTACATTCCGCAAAATTAATGAACATGTTGCTATTTTTTCCGCGAAGCGTTTTTTTCGCGGAAAAAAACGCAACATGTGGCCAAAACATGCGGAATCAATTAACATGTATAGGATGCTTAATGCTTGCGTTTTTATCGCGTTTTTACCGCGGAAAACCGCGGAAAAACCGCAAAAAAAACGCAATTATTCCTGATCGTGTGCACTTAGCCTCAAGCAGGTGTGGATAAATGTGCTACAAAGTGAGATTGTTTTGAAAAGTAAAAGTTTTAATAGTTTATTTTTATTAACTAGATGGAGGCCCGATGCTATCGCATCAGTAGGGTGCTAATTTCACGATGGGGGCCGGCTTTGCAGCGTTGAGAATCTCTCCCCCATGTGCTCACCCACCTATCCACTCTTTCTTTCCCCATGTGCTAACTTCTCCCGTCTGTGCTCTCTAATTTGACCTGTCTACCCCATGTGCTATCCTCCTTGTCAGCTGTCTCTCTCCTTCCTGTGCTGTGTTCTCCCCTCATGTGCTGTCCCGTTTGAGCTGTCTCCCCACTGTGCTCTGTCTCTCTCACCCCTGTGCGCTTTCTCTCCCCCCATCTGCTGCTGTCTTCTCTTCTCATGTGATCTCTTCTTTGACCTGTGTACCCCATGTGCTATACCACAGCTCCTGGGCAGGGGAGGAAGCAAAAGACAATACTGACATTACAGCAGGAGATCGCAGAGGATACATTTTGTGAGGTAAAATATTTTTTAAAAACACTCAGTGAAATATTTTACCTCACAAAATGAATCCACTGTGATCCCCTGCTGTAATGTCAGTATTGTCTTTTGCTCCCTCCCCTACCCAGGAGATGTGATATGCTCCGTACACGGTCAGACACAGTCAGTTTTTAAAATGAACTTTCGTTCATGGGAAAACCCCTTTAATGTGACCGGCTTCCTCTGCCTGTAGACGCGTCGCGCATCTGCTGCCGGGATCAGCCGAATGATTCACTGCACCTGCACGTAATTCGCGCAGGTGCAGTAAATCAGACCGCCACCATCTTTGTGCAGACAGATAGCAGCGGTCACATTAAAACTGCGCATGCGCTCCTCCTGTACAAAGATGATGGCAGTTAGTGAATCATTCTGCTGATCCCGGCGGCAGGGTGTTCGCGACGGTGTTCCGCTAGTGGTACTGAGCAAGAAGCTGCGTGTGTGAGAGTGTGTCAGTGTGAGTGAGAGGTGAGAATGTGTGAGTGTATGAGTGAGTGTGTGAGTCTGAGTAACTGTGAGTATGTGAGTGTGTAAGTGTGTGTCTCAATGTGTGTGTGTGTGGTACGTACGGCGTATAGAGTGTGTGTGTGTGTGGTGCGATGGTGTTCCGCTGGTGGTACTGCGCAATAGGTTGGTACCACCAGAAGTTTCCATATTGAGACACCCATCACTTGGGTGTCCCAATATGGCGGTCGGTGAACTTCCTCTGCTTGTAATTCTGGGATACGGTGACATCTGGACAGAACAGGAAATGAAAACATTACAAGGCAATTATATAAATAGATTAACAAAATGCAAAGTTATGAACAAAAGAGACATCTAAATCCCATCAGTATTAGGTTTTAGGCTATGTGCACATGGTGCATTTTTTATGCATGTTTGCAGCGTTTATTCCGCGCGGAAATGGGGCAAAACCGCTATGGAATCCTTATGCCAGCTAATTCAATGACAATCCTGAAGTGCTGTGCACATGATCAGTAAATTTCCTTGAGTATTTGCAGTACGTTTTTTCTGCAGCATGTCAATTCTTTGTGCAGGTATAAAAATGTTTGCGGATTTGCTCAGTATTTGTTTGCATTTTTACCGGCTTCCAATGGTATTTCCCACTCTGTCATCTGTGTGACAGCGTGGAAAACACCAGCGCAGTGGTTCTTATCGGCAGTAACTCTACCGCCGGTAAGACCGTCGGCCAGAGTGCTGTGGAGTCACGCTGTCAGATGTCAGCGTGACCACGCAGCTGTGACCGTGACCTGCAGCGGTAACCCGCAGCAAAATGCTTACCGCAGTTCAGCAGGCGTGGGCTGTTGAGACTACTCCTCCCATGAGGCTATGTCTGCTGTCACTGATAGCAGTGATAGCAGGAGCTGCTGATGGGAGACGTCTCTTGTCAGCCGGGGTCTGTGCTCACACTTAAAAAAAACACAATATGTAAAATAATTGAATATATATTCAAATAAAAATAAAAAAACACATTTGTGAGGAGATGGTCGCTTATTAAAGACTATAGGACGAATGGACGTACAGCGGAGTCCACAGCTCTAAGATAATGAGACTTCTTCCAGCACGGAGCACCGGTTACATCAATATTATTGTAATGTAATAGATATTTGCTTGCTGTGTTTTATTAGTGATTTTCTTGCTCGTCAGTTCATTCTCATGAATGAATGTTTCTGTTCAGTGACAGAAAGCAGATGAAGACCAGCATGTTGGATCTTATGAATCTCATCTGTATCTCAAGGTCTCACACCATTGTACTCCCAAACCTCCTACAACAAGGCGTGGGAGCGCCGCTGAGACACACGCACAAACAGGTTCAACACCTGGTTGGACTTTTATAAATCTACTACCTACATTATACAGAGCTTACTCTACATTCCTCTAAGGCTAAGTGCACACGTTCAGGAATGTTTGCAGAATATTCCTGAGCAAAAACGGACTTTTTTTGCAGTAAAAACGCGCGTTTTTTTGCACGGATTTTGCGCGTTTTTACCGCAATTTTTTCCTGAACTTTCTAGGTCAATAATATAGCGGGAAAAACGCTAGAATTCCGCAAAATTAATGAACATGTTGCTAGATTTTCAGCGATGCTTTTTTTTTCGCGGAAAAAAACACACCATGTGCACAAAAATTGCGGAATTCATTCTAAATGATAGGATGCTTAATTCATGCGTTTTTGACGCGTTTTTTCCCGCAAAAAACGCGGAAAAAAACGCAAATAATCCTGAACATGTGCACTTAGCCTCAGGATGCTCCAGAATGTTTATTATCATTATACTTAAGCGACTATATGAGTAAGACTCGGTAGAGTCAAAACGTCAACTGTTTTTCCAGTTGCTTTCTATGTATGTTTTTGCTCCCCTACTTATGCTTCATGAATAAAATTAATTATTTTGCATAGAATTCCATTAGAGTGTGAGGTGTATTCTAAATTTCTTGGCAGAATAAATGCAGACTCCATCTATAAAAAGCTCAAGAAGGAGGAGCTGAGAGTCCTTTGCTCTGAGAGAGCAAAGAGGGGTTGCCAGAGGACTGCTGGGCAACCCTAATGCAACGCTTGGACAACTGGGACCGTGAGCGACCATACAAGGAAGAACCACAGCTTAGGGCCGCCATCTGGCGGAAGATCGACCGACTGAGCTGAGGCGGATGCTGGACGCGCTAAGAGAGATAGAGTGGGCGGCATGTGTGGAGATTATGGGTAAGACCCTGTGCTAATGGCAGCATCCGTATATACTACCTATTAGTACCACTATTCTGCCTGGGACTCTTATTATGAGCTTTTTGAGTTTTCCTATTGAGCTTGGACAGTGTGACGTTCATGTTTTTGACTAGTTAGGCTCTAAACTAAATGGAGACACTGAGGGCATAGGAAGAGTGGATAGGATTTGTATGCAGCACTGGCACTTTACTGGTAATGTTGCTATTCCCATATGGTCCCCCATTCATTATATACCTTTTGGGTTTGTGTCTTTTTTGCACCTTTGTTCCACATTGTGCATCTTGGTTATTCCTATTGTACTTGTGTTTATGTCTTTGTAAATTATATGTTCAATAAAACTGGTACTTTAATTTTTTATCTTGGAATTCTCTCTGCTAATCAACCTGGGCTATGTGGAAGTACAGCCCCAGCGAGTAGCGAACAGGAGCTTACATGGAGGCCAGCAAGACCCATGGACTGGTGTGTAGCCCTGGTGTGAAGGCACACGCAGTACCCTGGAGAATGTGTGGAGAGATAGCAGTTTAATGCTCTATAACCATTCACTCCAACACACACTTAGACACACCCTTAGGGTATTTAGTCACTCGTCAGGGAGTGGTCAGGAGTCATTCAGTGGGTCATTCAGTCAGTCTAGCCTGGACCTGGAGGGAGGAAGTAGTCCAGCCTGAGTCTGTCAGCAGTTCAGAAAGTGGAGGCCAGTAAAGGTGAGCCAGATCACCTCAGCCTGGTCAGAGCTGTGCCCCACTAGAAGACGGACTGAGACACCTAATGAGAAGGAAGAGTTAGTTACAGATACTTCAGTCTCCTGTCTCAAGGACAGTGAAGGTTCAGAGACGTGCTCCTGCCTAGTGGAATACTGAGATTCTGTCAGCAAGCTCCAAGAAAGAAGTAAGGAAGGATTGACTTATATGACTTTAGGAAGTGTGGAGTGCTTATGCTACAAGCGCGGACAAGGCGAAGGGCACAGTGGAAGGAAATTAGAAGTGCTTTAGGATTGGAGAAGTCCTGCACATTGTCACCGGTCACTGGGGACCGAAGCATCACTATAGCTTCACGCATAGTGGTAGAAAAACCAGAGGCTTACTGGACCTTAGGTAACAGAAAGCAGCCCTTGGAGTGTCGGTACGTAACTGGGGTCAGGGGGAGTGAGAACCTTGAGCCTGATCAGCAAGAACAGGAACTCAGCTCTCTCATAGGAAGGCTCCAACCACAAAACTGACCGGGCAGTACAGCTTTGAAATAGCTGGAGTTTATAGAGGGAACTACGCTTTATGCTGGTTGGACTCATCATTGGAAAGTAAAGGAGGCCCCTAACTTGTTCAGCTGCTACCTCAAAACACATTCTCCATTGGATCAGCCTCCCTGGGACCTGCCTAACCATCTTACAAGTAAAAGGTATGGAAAGACGCTGACGGTGTGAGACTGAGTTATTTAATTGCATGCCTGCACAACCCCACCATAACCATCGACCTGAGGGAAGAGTCCCACCTGTAGGGGACCCGACATCTAGCTGCCTCACCATCCCCTCAGAGATCTACAGCAGCGCTGGTACAAATTACCAGAGACTACAGGTGGCGTCACGAACTGTAAATATATCTATCCCCTGTAAATATTCCCCCCAACATACGCCAGACCGCCAGGGCCACAGACCGAGCCACCGCTACCTGTGACAAACCCCATAGACTTCCATGGGCTCGGCTCTGAGTACCCCATAGCCCTGGTAATCCACAATTGTGGTGGCGGGTCGATACACTGGCAAGAGGAGGAACTGAGGGGATTTCGCACTTCACAAAGAGGGGGAGGTTTCCTAAGCCCCCCCCCAGTGCGGCCCACGTCAGGACGAGGAGGGTTAAGCTGCCATAACTGTGGATGCATGGGACACATTGCCAGGGAAAGCTGGGAACGTTCTAGCCAACATCATCCACATCCACAGCCAGTGAACACTGTGCTACAATGGGGCTAGAATGCTGAAGGAAAGAGGATCCCACTACCCTGAACGTAAGAGAAAGAGACATATGTGGTACAAGGACAAGGGTCATGGACTAGATGGGACACCTCAGCGACCATGAACCAGCATCTGTAGCCGGTCTTGGAAGAGGGCATGGAGGCTGTGGGGTTCCGTAGCCTTGGTTTTGTTGACCAAAGAACATCTAGTACTGGACCAGTGCATTGTTCTCAGCAGCCGGATGTTAGTCAAGGTAGCCGGAGGAGAATCTCTGAACATTCGGAGGGCCCGACTACATTTAAACTGGGGTCACAGTCATGGAATGGTGGATATAGGAGTAGTGAAGCACCTACCAGTAGATGTGTTGCTGGGAAACAAACTAAGAGCAGGGTTGGTGTGCCACTGGGCAAATGTCATAACCCAAAGCCAAGGAGCGGTTCACACTGCGTCAGCCGAGAGGGAACAGAGCTATCTCAACATGCCGACTACCTCCCTGCCAGTAATGAGTAATGCACAAATTGTAATAACTGTTACCATGAAGGAATGTGACCTGGGGGAGGTAAATAACATCAGAGAGGAGGCCCAGGGACTTCTGGACCCTGGGTCTACCATCACTCTGGTCAGCCCAAATACTGTACCCCCAGAACATTATTTAACCAAGCAACCAGGTGACCATTCCCCTAGCTGGGGATCAGCACTCTGGGGTTGGACGTAATGAATACACGTTCGGTTCTCATCAGGTAAGTGTGGCGTTTCCCAGGTCCAACCTCGGATTGGGGGAGGATATGGAGACCCCAGGGGAGAAACAGACCCCTGTCCCAGCTAACTAAATACAGAGTCCTCATCTCAGGGCTTTCCCCATCTGGGATTTGGTAGGATCTGAAAGATCATATGAGATAAGCTGGAGATGTCTTCTGTGCTGATGTACATCAGGGTGGAATGAGGACTGTGAAGTTTATTTGTAAGGAAGACATTATTATTGTTTATTATAGCGTCATTTATTCCATGGCATTTTACATGTGAGTAGGGGTACACATAATAAAAAACAAGTAAAATAATGTTAAATAATACAAGTCACGACTGGTACAGAAGGAGAGAGGATCCTGCCTGTGAGGGCTCACAATCTACAAACATGGAATATGCCTTGAGGAAACTGGATGATACAAGTTTCGTTCTCATGGTTGCACAAAACCTACATAAACTACTGAACTTTACTTAACCTGAAATAAAAACACATTGACACCTCTTTGGCATAAAATGGCCGTGGCATTTTTATTAAGGGTTACTGTAATCTTTAATAACCATGAATAAATAAATAAATGATCTTAAAAAACACTTTTGAAAAATACTTAAATTAAACACCACTCCATCAACTTTAGTGTTGTGCGCACATTTGAGGCGACTTCGAGCTGGGGCTCCCTCCGGTGCTTGCTGAGTGTAATGAACCAATTGCAGAATGGCTTTCAGCTGGGTCTGAATGGTCTGATATAAGTGACCTGAACTCCCATCAGCCTTGCCGGTAATCAATTGTTCTTCCAGGTCTTGCTTGGAGCTCAGCTTGCATTCCTGCTCTCATTCAGATAAGTGATTTGCTGTTTTTTTTTCCTCTGGTTGGATTTTCCTTGTTGGTTTGCTGCCTTGCAGTGGACTTCAGCCTGGTCCCCTTTTGGGGCCTGGCACTGCAATTGTGCTCAGTTTGTGTTTGCACTTTTGCTCTGTTCCTGGTTCACTTTTTATTTGCTGAATTGCTGTGTGTTACACCAGAGATCTGATTTAGGTGGTAGAGATCGTGTGATCTTAGGTTTTTTGTTAATCAGAAGTGTTGGTATTTTTGTCAGGGTTTTTTGGGTTGCAGTCAGAATTCTTTCCTATACTTTTCTATCTAGACAGAATTGGGCCCCAGCGTTTGCTCATTCTATTTTCTGTCTGTGTTCGCATTTTCTTCTTGTCTAACCGCCATTACATGTTTGGGGGCTTCCTATTTCTTTGGGGGTTCTGCTACGGGGCAGTTAGCTTTCATCATTCTGTCTTTAGGTGTAGCTATCTCACCGGCTGTGACTAGGCGTCTAGGATCACCGTAGGTACGCACCACGGCTACTTCTAGTGTTACGGTTAGTTTAGGGTTCTGCAACCCAGTAGTTTCCAGCCTCTCTGGTGTATTGCTATTTTGGCTAATTTTTGCTATTTCTCCTCAGCTACCGAAAAATAAC
The DNA here is from genome assembly GCA_033576555.1 of Oophaga sylvatica. NCBI lineage: Eukaryota > Metazoa > Chordata > Amphibia > Anura > Dendrobatidae > Oophaga > Oophaga sylvatica. Next base: position 517,920,610 of record JARQOD010000001.1, read on the forward strand.
AGTATTACCGGACACACTGAAAATTATATGGTACTCAACAGAAGGGAAAAATAGTAAAAAAGGAAAAAAAAAAAGGGTGTTGTCAGAAATTTTTTTTTCTGTTTGTTGCATTTTTTCCCTTTTTTTCACTGGGTGCTGAGGAGGAATTTTTTCTTTGTCCTCAATGGAGTTTGCACAGTTGTCTGGCCGTGTTGAGCGGCTTGCCGCTGAGGTTCAGAGCATTGCTACCTATCTTGCTAGGTTGCCGGTTGTGGAACCTAGGATACCCATACCAGATTTATTTTTGGGGGATCGGTCTAAATTTCTGAATTTCAAAAATAACTGTAAGTTGTTTTTTGCCCTGAAGCCTAAGTCCTCAGGGAACGCAGCACAGCAGGTTCAAATTGTCATCTCTCTGCTGCGCGGCGACCCTCAGGATTGGGCTTTTTCTCTGACACCTGGGGATCCTGTTTTGAATGATGTTGATGTATTTTTTCAGGCTCTGGGGTTATTGTACGATGAACCTAATGTCACTGATCAAGCTGAAAAGACCTTGTTAGCATTAAATCAGGGTCGTGAAGACGCTGAGCTGTACTGTCAGAAATTCCGAAAGTGGGCAGTCCTGACCAAATGGAATGATGATGCTCTGGCAGTCCTTTTTCGGAAGGGTCTGTCAGAAAATGTAAAGGACGTTATAGTGGGATTCCCTGTTCCCTCTGGTCTCAATGATTCTATGTCTTTGGCTATTCAAATTGACAGACTTTTTCGTGAGCGCAGAGGTATGCGTGAGATAGTGTTGCCTTGTGAGCCAGCTCCTGAGCCCATACAGTGTGATGGAGTGACTTCTGGGGCTCAGCGTCATGAGTTTCGAAAGCGCAATTGGTTATGTTTCTACTGTGGTGACGCTTATCATGCTATTTCCGTCTGCCCTAAGCGGGGAAGACGTTTTGCGCGCTCAGTTGTATTGGGTAGTGTTCAGATTAAATTTCTGTTGACTGTTACCCTGATTTGCTCCCTGTCCACATTTTCGGCTCAGGCTTTTGTTGATTCAGGAGCAGCTATTAACCTGATGGATTTTGACTTTGCCAAACGTTGTGGGTTTCCCATGATACCCCTGCGGAAGTCTATTCCTTTGCTGGGCATTGATTCTACCCCTTTGGCGGAGAATAAACCCCAGTTTTCTACTCAGGTGATAATGAGGGTTGAACCAGATCATCAGGAGAGTTGCAAATTTCTGGTGTTGCATAATCTGCATGACATTGTTGTACTGGGTTTCCCTTAGTTACAGACTCATAATCCTGTTTTGGATTGGAAATCTGTGTCTGTGACCAGTTTGGAATGCCAATGTGTTAATACTGACACGCCTGTTTTTTCTGCCTCTCCCCAGTCTCAGGATGTCCCTGACTTTTTGACTGATTTTTCGGATGTGTTTAGTGAGAGTAAGTCTGCGTACTTGCCTTCTCACAGGAGCTATGATTGCGCTATTGAGTTAGTGCCTGGTGGTAAATTTCCTAAAGGTCACCTTTTTAATTTATCTGTACCTGAACACGATGCTATGCGAACTTATATCAAGGAGTCTTTGGAGAAGGGTCATATCAGACCATCCTCTTCACCTTTGGGCGCCGTTTTTTTTCTTTGTGGCCAAAAAGGATGGTTCATTGAGGCCGTGTATTATTATCGTCTCCTGAATAAAATCACTGTTAAATATCAATATCAGTTACCCTTGATTTTTGACCTATTTTCCAGAGTGAAAAGTGCTAGTTGGTTTACCAAGCTTGACCTCAGGGGGGCGTATAAACTTATTCGCATTAAGCACGGGGATGAATGGAAGACGGCGTTTAATACCCCAGAGGGGCATTTTGAGTACCTAGTGATGCCTTTTGGGCTTACTAATGCCCCTTCCATCTTCCAATCCTTTATGAATGATATTTTCAGGGATTTTGCAGTTAAATTTCTGATCGTTTATTTAAATGATATCTTGATTTTTTTCAACGACTGGGACTCTCATGTGAAACATGTTCGGACTGTCTTCCAGATTTTGAGAGAGAATGCACTGTACGTGAAGGGATCAAAGTGTCTTTTTGGCGTACAGAAGGTTTCATTTCTGTGATTCATTTTGTCTCCGTCTGTTATTAAAATGGACCCGGTCAAGGTACAGGCCATCTGTGATTGGGTTCAACCTACTACATTGAAGGCTCTTCAGAGATTTTTGGGTTTTGCCAATTTTTATAGTAAATTTATTGGTAATTTCTCCGGTATTGTTAAACCATTGACTGATTTGACCAAAAAGGGTTCCGATGTGGTGAATTGGCCTCCTGAGGCAGTTTCTGCGTTTCAGGAACTTAAGCAGAGATTCATTTCTGCTCCTGTTCTACGGCAGCCTGATGTTTCTCTACCGTTTCAGGTGGAGGTTGATGCTTCTGAGATTGGGGCAGGTGCCGTTTTGTCCCAAAGGGATACGGAGACCTGTAAGAGTAACCCTTGTGCCTTCTTCTCTCGAAAATTTTCTCCAACTGAACGTAATTATGACGTGTGTAATCGGGAGTTATTGGCCATGAAGTGGGCCTTTGAAGAGTGGAGACAATGGCTGGAAGGAGCCAAACATCAGGTGGTGGTCCTCACGGACCATAAGAACCTGGTTTATCTCGAATCAGCCAAGCGACTTAATCCTAGACAGGCCAGGTGGGCCTTGTTTTTCACACGTTTTAATTTTGTGGTTTCTTTTCTGCCGGGCACTAAGAATGTTAAGGCGGGTGCCCTATCGAGGAGTTTCTTTGCGGATTCTCCTGAGTTAACTGATCCTGCTGTTATTTTGAAAGAGGGTGTAGTTCTTTCCGCCATCTCTCCCAATTTGAGACTGGCTCTGGAGGGGTGTCAGGAGGATAAACCTGAACGCTGCCCTGTTGGGAAATTGTTTGTCCCAGACCAGTGGAAGAAGAGTGTGATGTCTGAGATTCATTGTTCCGCATTGGCTGGTCATCCCTGTATTTTTCGTACCAGAGACTTGGTGAGTCGGTCCTTTTGGTGGCCTACTTTGTCTCGTGACTTGTGCAGTCCTGTGGGACTTGCTCTCGTTCCAAGCCTTGCTCTCGCTCTAGTGGTTTGTTAATGCCATTACCTGTACCAAAGAGGCCATGGACCCATATCTCTATGGATTTTATTTCCGACCTCCCTGTCTCTCAGAGAATAACCGTTATCTGGGTAATCTGTGATAGGTTTTCCAAGATGATACATCTTGTGCCATTACCTAAGTTGACTTCTTCCTCCGAATTGGTGCCCTTGTTCTTTCAGCACGTGTTTCGGTTACATGGCATTCGGAGAACATTGTGTCTGACAGAGGAGTCCAGTTTGTTTCCAGATTTTGGAGAACATTTTGTTCTAAATTTGGTGTTCAGTTATCTTTCTCCTCTGCATTTCACCCTCAGACCAATGGACAAACCGAGAGAACAAACCAGACCTTGGAGACTTATTTGAGATGTTTTGTGTCTGCTGATCAAGATAACTGGGTCTCTTTTTTGCCTTTGGCGGAGTTTGCTCTTAATAATAGGGCTAGCTCTTCCACCTTGATGTCTCAATTTTTCTGCAATTCTGGGTTTCACCCTCGATTTTCTTCAGGACAGGCGGAGGCTTCCATCTGTCCGGGGGTTGACTCTATTGTGGAGCGAATGCAGCAGATTTGGGACCAGGTAGTGGAGAGGTTGTCTCTCTCTCAGGAGAAGGCCCAGCGGTTTGCCAACCGGCATAGGACTGATGGTCCTCGTTTTAAAGTGGGGGACTTGGTTTGGTTGTCCTCAAGAAATATCCCTATGAAGGTTGCATCTCCAAAATTTAAGCCAAGGTTCATTGGACCTTATAAGATCATGGAAATTCTTAATCCGGTTTCCTTCCATTTGCTTCTTCCAGGGACATTCAAGATCTATAATGTGTTCCACAAGTCCTTATTGAAGAGGTTTGTCGAGCCAGTTGTTCCTATGGCTGCGCCTCCCAACCCTGTTTTGGTTGAGGGCAATTTGGAGTATGTGGTTGAGAAAATATTGGATTCTCATTTTGCTAGATGTAAACTCCAGTATTTGGTTAAGTGGAGAGGTTATGGTCAAGAGGACAATTCTTGGGTGTTTGCTTCGGACATCCATGCTAGGAGACTGATCCGTGCCTATCATCGAGCTCATCCTGATCGGGCTGGTTGCGCAAGTGAGGGTTTGGTGACCCCTCCTCGAGGGGGGGTACTGTTGTGAGCACGTTTGAGGTGACTTCGGAGCTTGGGCTTCCTCCTGTGGTTGCTGAGGGTAATGAACCAATTGCTGAATGGGTTTCAGCTGGGTCCGAATGGTCTGATATAAGTGACCTGAACTCCCATCAGCCTTGCCTTTAATCAATTGTTCTTCCAGGTCTTCTTGGAGCTCAGCTTGCATTCCTGCTCTCATTCAGATGTGACTTGTTGTTTTTTTTCCTCTTGTTGGATTTTCCTTGCTGGTTTGCTGCCTTGCAGTGGACTTCAGCCTGTTCCCCTTTTGGGGCCTGGCACTGCAATTGTACTCAGTTTGTGTTTGCACTTTTGCTGTGTTCCTGGTTCACTTTTTATTTGCTGAATTGCTGTGTGTTACACCAGAGATCTTATTTAGGTGGTGACACACAGTACATAACTCAAACATGAGACGAGGTTATCAGAATCACGAACTCAGGAACATGAACTGAACTTCAGGAACACAGACTGGATCTCAGTAACACGAACACACGAACACGAACTCAGGAACATGGAATCAGGAACACGAACTGGACATCAGGAACACGGAGAACACTGGCATCGGACTCCGGACATCTGGCAACGATCAGCAGGTTCCGGACATCTGGCAACGATCGGCAGGCTCCGGACATCAGGCAGGAAAGGATCGGATCCGGACATCTGGAGGTGATCTGAAAAGGAATCCAAGCGGTCTGGTGCAACTCCCACCAGGCTCAACTGGAGCCGGGCGGGGATTGCACCAAAGCAAACTGAGCACAGAGTAACAGAAACTCAGCACACCCACACCGGACTCCTCCTTCCAAGATGAACCCAGGTAGTATCAAAGGAAGTCAGTAGCAAAGTCTCACAGTCACTAGGCACTGGGTTCAGGATACAGAAGGATTCAGGAACATTACACAGCAGACACAGTTCAGACTGTCAGGTACAGGACAGGTACAGGATCAGAGATACGAGCCTAGAGTTACCGCCTCTAGGAAAGGCACAGGAACGAGTTTAGGATCAGGGATACGAGCCTAGAATTACCGCCTCTAGGAAAGGCACAGGAATATGAGCCTAGAATTACCGCCTCTAGGAAAGGCACAGGAACGAGTTCAGCATCAGGGATACGAGCCTAGAATTACCGCCTCTAGGAAAGGCACAGGAACGAGTTCAGCAACACCAAACAGGACAAGGGAATCAGCTCTCCAGAGCTGATCAGACTCAGAGCAGAAGCTGAACACACACACACACACAAGGCTAGGTTCAGAAGCTATGTGAGTAGCAAAGGCCCCGCCCATAGGGCAGGGAGCCTTTATATATGAGCTGCCCCTCAGCAATTGGCTGGGGACAGCATTTCAGGTACACACACTAACCCTGATAAAAGCAGGGCAGGTGTGGCCTGCGCACCCTATGAAAGCCAGACATAAGCACAGCAAGGGCACCTGGAAATGGCTGCAGCCCAAACCCACGTAGCAAGACATGCACCAGTGCAGAGGAACTTGCAACCTAAGGGTAGCTTTCACAGCAGTAGCCAGGGACCGCACATGCGGGTGATCATGCAGCGCAGCGGAGACACCCACGCATGTACGGTTACGCAGAGGAGCTGGGAACTGAGCATCATCCATACAGGTAACGGATATCAGTATCCCAGCTATATTAGGGGGAAAAGGAGAAAAAGGGTTAAAGCACCGACATACATGTCACAACATGACACATTGGTTGCCCACCCCTGTTACTATGCAAACATGCAAACTTAACCCCACATCACCTGGAACCAAGCAAAATACCATGAAAAACACAAATCACCCAGCCTTGTAAAACTGAGGTCTGTGCCACCATGACCCTCCTTCGTTAAACACTCCAGGGGGTCTCATGAAGGTGAAACCTCTTACATTCGTGTCTGTGCTGAAAAAAGTAGGGGAGGAGTGTGAGGAGATGGCCACTTACTGAATACTATAGGACGAATGGACGTAGAGCAGAGTCCACCGCTCTAAGGTACTGCCACACTAAACAATCCCGCTAGCGATCACAATAACGACGCATACTAATGCGATCGCTAGCGGGATTGTTTCTATATCGCTAAATGCGGTCACATTTAGCGATATAGTTAACGACGCTATCGCCGTTAGCGATCTTCTTAACGACTTTAGCGGTACAAAAGTACCGCTAAATCGCTAAGAAAAGGTGCCACACAGCGATAAGATACTTACCCAGCGGGAGCGCCGACGAGAAAATAGGGTCCGGAACGATTCCAGCGACGAGCGAGATCACAGCAGGAAGCTCGTCGCTGGAAGCTGCCGCACTGAACAATATCGCTAACGGGATCGCTAAATAGTGACGTTTTTTAGCGATCCCGTTAGCGATATTGTTTAGTGTGGCATACCCTTAAGACATACAGACTTTTTTCCACCACAAAGCACCAATTACATAAATATTATTGTAATTTAATAGATATTTGCTTGCTGTGTTTTATTAGCGATTTGCTTGCTCGTCAGGTCATCTTCAGGAATTAATGTTTACATTCACTGACAGCAAGCAGAGAAAGATGAGCAGTTTGGGTCTAAAGGTACTGTCAGACTAAGCGAGATCGCTAACGAGATCGCTAAAGCGTCAGCGATTTTATGACGCAGCAGCGATCTCGTTAGCGACACCGCTGTGTGTGACATGTGGCAGCGATGTGGCCCCTGCTGAGATGTCGCTGATCGCTCATGAACGTTCTGAGCCGTTTTTTGGTCGTTGGTGTCCCGCTGGTGAGCCTGAATCGCTCAGTGTGACACCCTTTATGAGCGACTTTACCAGCGTCACAGGCGGGACTAGGTTTTCCCAACGACCGTATAGGTCGTTATACAGATCGCTGATCTCTGATGAGATCTTTGTGTATGGAAGCTAACTAGCGACCATATAGCGATCACACCAACGATCTCGCCAGGTCGTGTCATTGTCGTGATCGCTAGTGCGATCGCTAAGTGTGACAGTGCCTTTATGTATAGCTAAGGTCAGACTCTTATCAATCTCATCTGTATCTCAAGATCTCACACCATTGTACTCCCAGCCCTAGGCCCATTGTGTGGATGGGGCTTGTGGACCCAGGGGAGCCATCACCAGAGGGGGTCTCACATGCTCATTCTGTGAGCTAAAGGAAAATGTTTAAGGGGGAGGGAGATCAAGACAAGGGTTGAATCAGGCAGTTGTTGGAGTGGCTTTGAAGGGAGAGGATCCAAGTATTCCCACACTGTGCGTGAAATTCAGTCACAGTTCCGTAAATGATCGCGTTTCCACTAAGGCTATGTGCACATGTTGCGGAATTTCCGCGGCACCTCCCTGCCGCGGGAAATAAGCATTTTTATTGGTATGCGTCTACCCGCCAGAAACTAGCGTTTTGCAAGCGTAATTAGCTTGCAGAATACTAGCATTTTCCAAGCGATCTGTAGCATCGCTTGGAAAACTGATTGACAGGTTGGTCACACTAGTCAAACATAGTGCTTGACAAGTGTGACCAACTTTTTACTCTTAATGCCGCCTATGTCGCATCAATAGAAAAAAGATCTAATGGTAAAAATAATTAAAAAAATAAAAAATCGTGATATTCTCCCCTTCCGGCGGCCTCACGCGAGACCGCAACGTCATCTGGGGTCATTGTCGCTACGGACGCCTGGGAACGGGATTGGCCGGGAGCGTCGCTTAGAGGAGGGAAAGCTGCAGGGGCCGCCGGAAGGTGAGAATATCACGATTTTTTATTTTAATCATTGATTTATTATGGATATGGTACCCAGGGCCTGGAGGAGAGTCTCCTCTCCTCCAGACCCTGGGTACCATCCGCACATGAACCGCTTACTTTGCGCTTGGTGGGCATAGCCACATGCGGAAAGTAAGCGGTTCAATGCATTCCTTTGGTGGCGGAAAAACACGCAGCATGTGCACAGCATTGCGGAATCCCATAGAATATAATGAGTTGCGTTGGGTAAGCGTTTTTGCTGCGTTTTCGCCACGAAAAACAGCGCAAAAACGCTAACAATCCGCAACGTGTGCACATAGCCTCATGCTTTTGTTACGACTTTGGTTAGGATAGTGGTGCTATATGATGAGCAGGGGGATGTGTTTGATGAGGGGAGGGGGTAGAGACAGGGGAATGCTCAAAGTAGCGTCGGACTGTATTATTTGTTTTTTTTTTTAACTTAATGTATGTACTTTCACAGGGTTACCGCGACAGTGTGGAGCCAGAAGACCGCAGCATCTGATTGCTGCTAGTCCGGCACTGAGAAGAAGCACTTCTTCATTTTAAATGTGTTTATTTCTTCTGGCAGAACGGGGTTAATCGACCATGTTAGAAATCCCTTTGTTCACAGCTGATCTCGTTAGCCACTCCTTTATAATCTGGCTCTGCTACAAATCCTTGTCAGAGCAAGCGTTTGCTGCATGGCTAATGGAGGAACAGGCGTTCATATGAGGAGAGTTGATGGAGTTATCTGTGACTGTTTGGTTTGTATGTGTGGTAATTCCCTAACCTTCTCTATTTTGGTTTATTCCCCTACCTCCACACCCCAATGCATTTCTCTGTTATATGAGTGAATATTTTGTATGCCAGGAGTTTTCTGTTAACCCTTGTTTGTGTTGCCTTGTTTGTTGGGTTGGTGTATTACAGTGCAAGTAAGGCAAGGGTGGTGGCCTCGGCATATTCACCTACAGAAGTATCCCAGGGAGTAGGGTGAGCTAGGGTGCCCCCTAGTGCTAGGGACAGGGAAGGAGCCCTGGTCCCGGGTCATCTGACAGCTGTGTCATGACCTACATTCCAGCAGCCAAACAGGGTGCAGAAACCATCCGCAATGTCCTGACACAAGGTCTCCTGTCATTGGCTGACAAAATCTTATGTCCCTGTCCATATAAAAAGTAGACATGGTGTTTTGCTGGCTTAATTTTTTCAGCACAGAGATGCTGCTCCTGCTACAGATTCTAGTTAGCGGCGCTGAGTAGAAGCTGAATGATCTTAATTTCTGTTTTTGGCACACTTTGGTTGAAGAAATTAAAACTGGACATGGATATCATGTATAAACTAGTGCATAGATAATCTGTGGCGGCCATTGTTTTGGTCTAAAAAATGTGGGCAACAAGATGTATTGTTGCATTGTTCGTCTCAATTCTTGGCTCGTCTGACACACATAGATCTTAGGACATTGGCAAATAAGTAGATAGACAACATTTTGTGATTGGCAATTTGAATACAGTTTAGTCTTGATTTGTCCAGGAGGAACAGGCAAGGTGATGTTATCATCTGCAATCAAAAACGGGCAAATTGTACATCTCCGCAAGGAAATAAGCCCACCAAATGATGACCGATATCTATTCTGGTTGTTCGCCGTTTAAAGTGGCTTGCCATCAAGTGATCTCTTAGGTTTCTCAGCATCCTGGGGGTCTCAGATAAAAAGGGTCTAAGCTTGGGTTCGCTAAACAGAATGCCCCAGTGCTTTCATAATATTTCATGGATGTCATGCCATTGGTTGCTGTAAACTGTAGTCAGATTGATGGTGTGTACTTTGTTTTGGAGCTTGGGCAGCAATAGAGAAGTTCTGTGTACCCGTCCATTGTGATCTTAAGATCCAGAAAGTCAACCATTGTGTCAGAGATGTGAGCTGTCAATGAGATATTAAAAGCATTGTTATTCAATTGTGTAATGAAAGCTTGACAGTCACATTTGGTACCAGTCCAAAAAATTAAAATATCAACGATAAACACCGGAGCAAAAATTGTCCAATGGGTGCACTTGTGACTCCTCCCACCACACCAGGAAGAAGAGGTTGGAGCAGGAGGGGTACAGCGTGCGCCCATAGCAATGCCAGATTCCTGCTTGTAAAAGACGTGGTCAAAAGCAAAGTAGCTGCCTGTAAGTACAAATTGGAGATGGTCCAGGATGAAAGAGTGATGTCTACGATCCCCTGAGATTTGCTCATTCAAAAAAATATGAACTTGCTTTAATTCCGAGTTCATGGTCTATACACGTGTAGAGCAACTGAACGTGTATGGTTACGAAGATGGTGATTTCATCATGATGCCCCAATCTATGATGGGCCCATAATACACTATGATGCTCCAGTGTATGATGGGCCCAAATAATGCTCCATATATAATGGGCCCCATATATTTAATGCTCCAGTGTATAATGGGCCCCATATATAATGCTCCATATATGATGGACACATATATGAGTCTCCAGTGTATGATGGTCCACATATATAATGCTCCAAATAAAAAATGAAATACTTACCCCTCCTTGCTGGCTGCTGCTCTGCTCCGGACTTCTCAGCGTAGCCGTCTTCCGGCTCTCTGCACTGTGACTGTTCAGGCAGAGGGCACACAGATGTGACATCATCATGCCCTCTGACCTGAACGTCACAGTCAGAAGACGCAGAAGACACCGCAGCGATGGAGCAGGGAGAGGTAAGTATCGCAAATGCCGGGGCCCTGAGCAAGCAGGAGGGCCCACTCGTGGGTGCCAGCACAGGCACCAGGCCCCCAATGGCCAGTGGGCCCCCTGCCTGCTCAGGGCCCTGTCACTTGCCCAGATGCACAGGGTGCTGATGACAACCCTGCCCCTGGCCATGCTTGCTCGTCCAGATGTCAGTGGTGAAATGCACCCTGGCAGATATTTTTTCAAGGTATGGGTGATGTTGTCTGTGACATGCTAGTGTATCGCAGGCACAGCTTTCTTAGAGAAATAATGGCGACTGTGCAACTGGTACTGGTGGACTGCGATGGCCATCAGCTTTCGGAAAGTATCTGCATACACCAGGCAAAAAAGCAGCATTTCTGTGGCCAACAGATTGGAGATGGTGAAGTTCAAGCTCTTTGTTTTGGCATGTGTAGGAGGAAGCAATCGTTCACATGACCACAACTGCAGGACTGAGGGCTGACTCTGTGCTGAGAGAGGTTGGTGTAGGATGTACTTGAGCAAACTGCTGGACTGTGAATGTGTTGCAGGCAGAGATGTTATGGCGGACTGAAAAAGATGTGATGTGTTTGGTTTTTCAGATCTGTCGAAAACAGCAGGCATGTCACGTTCCGTAACAGCTGATGGGCTCTCACTCACCCCAACTGTAGCGGGTAAACAAGTGGAGGTTCTGCAGCTGGAAACCTGTGTGAGAACACTTGCCATGGTGATGGGGGGCCCACTCGCAGTCTGGCACCCCCGCGCCCGTTAGCGGAGGAGAGCGGTGTCAGCGCCGCCACTGGGCCCCCCCGCTTGCTCAGGGCATCAGCTGGCACAATACTTACCTCTCCCGTGCCTCCGCTGCCGCAGCTCCGGGCTCCAGGGGGCGCCGGCGCTTCCTCTCACAGCAGCGCCGCTGAATGACGTCATCATTCAGCGGCCGGCTGTGTCAGAAAGCGCGGGGACGCCGGACAGGTAAGACGTGTGTGTGTGTGTGTCTCTGTGTGTGTCTGTGTGTATGTAGTGCGGTGCTTTGTGTGTGTATGTGTGTGTGTGTGTATGTGTGTGTGTATGTATGTGAGAGAGTGCTTGTGTGCTGTCTGTGTGTGATGATGGGCAGGCATTGCTGATAATGGGGAGGCATTGATGATGATGATGGGGAGAAGATGATGATAATGGGCAGGCATTGATGATAATGGGCAGGCATTGATGATGGGGAGAAGATGATGATGGGCAGGCATTGCTGATAATGGGCAGGCATTGATGATGGGGAGAAGATGATGATGGGCAGGCATTGCTGATAATGGGCAGGCATTGATGATGGGGAGAAGATGATAATGGGCAGGCATTGATGATAATGGGCAGGCATTGATGATGGGGAGAAGATGATGATGGGCAGGCATTGATGATGATGGGGAGGAGATGATGATGGGCAGGCATTGCTGATAATGGGAAGGCATTGATAATGATGGGGAGAAGATGATAATGGGCAGGCATTGATGATAATGGGCAGGCATTGATGATGGGGAGAAGATGATGATGGTGAGGAGATGATGATGATGGGCAGGCATTGATGATAATGGGGAGGCCATGATGATGATGGGGAGGCAATGATGATGATAAGGAGGCAATCATGATGATAATGGGGAGTCTTTCCACAGCGCCCTTTCCTGAGCCGTAACAGTGCAGAACGCAGTACAGCGCAGAGGAGAGCTCCATATTTTGTATGGAGCATTATATGGGGACCAGTATCCTGTATGGAGCATTATATGGGGACCAGTATCCTGTATGGAGCATTATATTGGGTCCAGAATTCTGTATGGAGCATTATTTTGGGTCCAGTATTCTGTATGGAGCATTATATGGGGGGTGACATCCTGCATGGGGTATTATATGGTGATAAGGGGGAGACTGTGGTGCCCATAATATTGTATGGAGGACTGTACTGTCCAGTCTGTTCTGTGCGCTGTGAGGATTTGGCGGTTTTTGAGCTATTGTACAATTTGCAATAGATATCACTCATGTAATGGAAGAAGTGAAGTATTTGGCATTGTACTGTACCTATATTTCTCTGCTGTATCTGTGCATCATGAATCGTGGTCTGTGTTAAAGGGGCCCACTGAGGCTCTTTCGCCCGGGGCCCATAAAAACCTGGAGCCGGCCCTGTATATATATATACAAAAACTGTAGAACTACAGAATTATATTTATAAAATAATTACAAATAACTGAATAATATATTGTATATCACTTTTACACAACATATAATTTCATTTTCAGTCAATTCCTAAATCAAATCTTATTTCTTTGTCAAAAATGTCCTGAAAAGCTCTTTTTATCATTCCTTTTTTTAATGATTGTTTGAGCAGCTCCGATAATGAATTGTAAACTGAAGACTCAGTTATGTCACTCTGAGGAATCACCTGATCCTGTCTGTCAATGTCCGCCATTTGTCTTTTTACAGAGAGGTCTGAACTTTGAATTTTTAACTCTTTCTGCAAAGCGGACTCTTTGATCATTTGGTAGGGTTTATAACAAATATGTAATTTTCTTCGTACGTTATAGATTTGATTACGGGGATGACTCAGTTTAGGAGATTTTGACACTGGCTTTTGAAAAGATTTTACTCTGTCTGATTTTACAAAATTAGTATGATTTATTTTCCTTTCACGATTCTCATATTTTCTAGCAACATCAAGGGATTGCGCACATTCAAATAAAGTATCTTTTTGTGACGCAATAACACGAGATACAGAATTTAGGAATCCAAATTTGTTCACAAAATACTTTATCATTGATTTTGTTTTGACATTGATAATGACAGTTTTGTACAACCTTTCAAATATGGACATGAATGTAAAAGTACATTCTTTCCAACCAATCCTTAATTTTTGAAGAATATCAATATCTGGACAATTTTCATTTAATGCACAGAAAATCAGAATTTTCAATCTGTCTTTATCATTTAGGTCTCCATGTAAGTCGTTATCACAAGACAATTTTAATGTTAAACGTCTGGAAAAGGTTGCAGGAAGCCACAATTTAAATAATTGATTTTTCTCGTCATTACTTAAATCAAGCTTATCAACAAAACTTTTGAATATTTCAGAATTTCTGCACACATGGATTTTGTTATCATATGCAGGAATGATTTTGCATAGTTTTAACAAATTTTTCCTAACTTTAATTTGGAGTTGGGCCTCTGAATTGTCTTCTATTTTTGGTGGCCTTTGTACATCTGCCCTAGTACGTCATCTACATCAGTTCTGAAGTCTCCTCCCATGTTTCCTCCTATATTAGTTCTGTAGTCTCCTCCCATGTTTCCTCCTACATTAGTTCTGTAGTCTCCTCCCATGTTTCCACCATCTTTTTTTACATCATCAGAGACAAGGTCACCTTCAGTAGCCATTACAGACACATGTCCCACATCTTGCTCAATTTCCTCATTACAGTCAATTTGGGAACATCACTAGTATCATCTGACACTATTTCTACACAAAATATTTAGACTTGAGAGTCCTCAGTGGTTGATACCTTTTAATGGCTAACTGAAAAGATGGTAACAAATTGCAAGCTTTCGAGACTACTCAGGTCTCTTCATCAGGCAAAGACTAATACAACATCTGAAGAATCACATATTTATACACAAGAGGACACAGGAATAATATCATTAACCATATCTATGTACATACATGAAGAGTGATACAGGGTTTACATCAATAATTCCTTTACAGGATAGAGTTAATTTTGAAATCAACATTCATGCCTAGTGGTTTCAATGTTCCCAATTCGTATATCCATCTGAGTTCTCTACTTTTAAGCAGACTAACCCTATCACCTCCTCTCCGCTGTAATGGGATATTGTCAATTAATCTGAATTTAAGTTGCTTTTCGGTGTGTTTCAATTCAGTGAAATGTTTAGAGACTGGTAGATCTAGTCTTTTTTTACGTATGGTATATTTATGTTGGCTAATCCTTGTTTTGAAGTCACAGGTCGTTTCTCCTACATACCACAACTTGCAGGGACACTCTAGTAGATATATAACATAATCCGAGTCACACGTCAGAAAACTATTGATCTTATAGAGCTTATTCGTAATGGGGTGTCTATATTCTGCCCCCTTAATCATCTGACTGCAATTAATGCAGTTTAAACAGGGATAACATCCCTTTCTAATAGTACCTGTTAGTGACCTCTGTATATTTCTTCTAATAGGACCAATATCTGATCTAATCAGATAGTCCCTGATATTTCTACCTCTTTTATAGGAAAAAAGGGGGGGAGATTTAAATCCCTCAATCGTCGGGAGGCAATTGGTTAGCAGACCCCAATGTTTAGTGATTATTCTGGATATATTAGAGCTTTCTTCAGTGAATCTGGAAACAAACGGGATCCTTATTAATTCCTTTTTAGGATTTTTTACTCTCAATAATTCAGACCTATTCTTGTTTAAGACCTTGTCTCTTGTAACTTTTAAAAGGTTTCTTGGATATTCTCTCTCCAGGAACTTTTTAACCATCAAGTCCATGGTCTGATCCACATCCTCTGTCTCACTGACTATACGTCTAACCCTGAGAAGTTGGCTTAATGGTATAGAATTAACCATATTTCTCGGATGTTAGCTGCTGTAAAGTAACAGATTATTCTTGTCCGTTTTCTTTACAAATAGAGTTGTATTAAGTTTGCCTGCTTTCTGTTTAATCAGTATGTCTAGAAATTGGATTTCCTCCATAGAGAAATTTATGGTGAACTTAATCGTATCATCTATTTCATTCAAGAAATGATGAAAGGTTTCTAATTCATGTTGGGTACCTGTCCAAAGGAGGAAGACATCGTCTATGTATCTCCACCACCCCAACACATGTTGGAAGTGGTGGGACACATAGACAAACTCCTCCTCCAGGACCCCCATCACTAAATTTGCATAAGCGGGGGCCATATTGGCCCCCATCGCGGTACCTCTACGTTGTAAAAAGTACTCATCACCAAACAGGAAGTAGTTCTTTCTCAGAATTATGTTCAATATTCTCAAGATAAATTGCTTGCCATCTAGTGAAAAGCTCTCTTCTTTATTTAACATCTGTAGAACTGCCGCTGTGCCTCTATTATGATCAATTGATGTATAAAGAGAGACTACATCAAAGGATACTAATAGCGCATCCCCCTTTAGTTGTACCCCCTCTAATTTATTCAGGAAGTCAGTTGTATCCAATATGAATGATTTCAATTTTTTAGCTAAAGGATTAAGTACCCTATCTAGGAATGTTCCTAGTCTACTAGAAACTGAATCCACTCCAGACACTGTTGGTCGTCCGGGTGGATCCTGCAGTGATTTGTGCACTTTCTGTATAATGTATAGTACTGGCGTCCTTGGATTCTCAATCAGTAAATATTCAAAAAGTGATTTATCTATAATTTGTAGGCTTAATGCCTCCTTTAGACAATCTTTAATTTCTTTCATAATATTAAATTTGGGATCTCCATCTAACTTTGCATAAACAATTTCATCACTTAATTGAAAAAATACTTCTTTCAGATATTTATCTTTATCCATGACGACGACAGCACCCCCCTTATCAGCGGGTTTCACAATAATGTCGTCGTCATGGATTAACTCCCGTAGTGCTGCGAATTCTGCTTTAGTGATATTAGGGTGTCTGAAACTTGAGGCTACATTATTTCTCTTCAAATTCTCAACATCCATTTTAACAGCTTTAATAAAGGCATCAATGGCAGTAGAGTTATTAACAGGAGTAAAGTTACTTTTTTTCTTTAAGTTCACATCCTTTAAATTGAACTCACTACTCCTTTCCTCTTTAAAGGGCATAATACTAGATGACCATTCTTTGATTTTAATCATCCTGAAAAATTTCTCTAGGTCTATTTGCAGGTTAAACCAGTTTACATGGCTACAAAGACTAAAACTAAGGCCTTTACTCAGAACCGCTATCTGATTATCTGTAAGTATCTTACTGGATATGTGTGCTTTTAGTGACTTAATAGAGCTGATTATAACGCTCATTTACCCCTACTGTATCTGTATGAATCTGACTTATGGCATGTATATGAGAAGCAGAAATATGTGAATTGATTATAAAGTGTTTGTTACACATTGAAACTATAAATACCCACACTTGTGTCTTGGACACTGCTGGAGGAAGGCTCATTTCAGCCGAAACGTTGCCCTGAGATGTGGGTCTAATAAAAATCCACAATTGCTACTGAATCAAAGGTGTGCTGCCTGTTTTTGATATATTGGAATTGGCAAGTATTGGATCTCTGCTGAAGAGGATTTGCACCCGCAATTATAGTATATACTATGCTGCTCCATTTTCTTTAAAAAAACATCTTTTCAGTTAGCCATTAAAAGGTATCAACCACTGAGGACTCTCAAGTCTAAATATTTTTCTATCTACTGGCTAACACGGTACGAAGATACACATCTTTCCTATATTTCTACACAGTCATTTTTGGATTTCTCTGACACAAACTTGTGAAATACGTCAACCAAAAGTAAAATATTTTTCAATTTCTCTCTTTCTCTATTAAAGGACACCATCTTAGATTCTAGCTTTAGATTTTCCATTTCACATTCTGCATATAAGCTGAGCCATAAAACTTCTAAATTAGACTGATCTACAGACATAAATTTCAGTCTACTTTGCTTAGAAAAAGAAGTAATTACATCCATTGTTTCTTACCTTGAAATATTTCAGCTTGTAGCTCCTTTCTTGGACAACGCTGGCCTCTTGTCATCAGCATGTCAACATGTCTGATTCCTGTAGTACATCTGGCAACTCTTAGTCCTCATTCATAGTTTTTTTTCTGATCCTGAAATATCGTAGTGGATTTCCGGACAACTTGCATATCTGACGTTCTTTTGCTTCTATTCCTCCCCTTGCAAGTTTTCAGAAATTCACAGTCTTAAAATCAAGTGTGACTGGCTGGCTAGACCAAAATGTTAAAAATCCTTAATTTCGTATATTTTTCCAGGACTTGTTACCAGATGCGATACTCTAAACAAAATGTCACAATGTTTCTTATAAAAAATGTAGTGGTTTATTGGACTGTCCACCAAAAAACATCATTGCAGGAAAACATAAAATGAGTGAAATAGTTACGAAGAGATTGTCCATTTGTCCATAGCAAAGCTTATACACTTCTTTCCTTGGTGTCCTGAATGGTAAAATGACATCTGTCTCTGTCAGCAGAGTCTGAGGAATCATCACGTGGTTACATAGCAGCTGTCCATTCACCTTAGTGTTCTTGTAAAATGTCCCATGTGTCTGAAGAGCGAGAGCGAGCCCCTCCCTTCGTGTAGTCATTATATATATGTCCCTTAGATCATGTGGTCTCTGTATATGGAGTTGCCACTTTACCAAACAGAAATAGCATATGTAATGTCAGCTGAAAGTCAATGTACTCGGTACAGAATTGAGTGTAAAGAATAAATCCATAACCAATAATTAATATTTAACATCAACTCTCATTAGGATCACCTCCACCCCCAGGGTTTAACATCTGGTTACAAGGTTCTGGATTCTGCTCGGACCGCACTTCATCCGGCCCCGGATACAACTTAAAACAATTTTGTGAATCTTTGGAGCAGACCTCTGATGCCCAAGGATTAGAATGTGTGAACAGCTGTGCAGGCTCACCCATCTGTGGTTCCCCACAGTCAGTTGGGTAGTTAAAGTGTTGCGACATGGCAGGAAACAAGGGTAATTGGGGTGCTACCTCTGAGGACTGTACTGTGTGTGATGTTAAGGTGAAGGAAGAGGAGTAGAGGTCATTTGATGCAACAGTTGCCATCCACTGGAGCACATGCTTTTTCTGGCCCTCATCTATAAGGTGTAGATGAGGGCATCCAACAAGCTGCCTTCCTCAGGGTTTCCATTTACCCTCATCTCTCCTTCAAAATACATATCCATGCCCTTTCTACTTCTTGCCGACTACAACTGAAAAGTATTTCC
The DNA here is from genome assembly GCA_033576555.1 of Oophaga sylvatica. Lineage (NCBI taxonomy): Eukaryota > Metazoa > Chordata > Amphibia > Anura > Dendrobatidae > Oophaga > Oophaga sylvatica. The sequence continues at coordinate 517,939,205 of JARQOD010000001.1, forward strand.
TGGATCCGTACAATCCTTAATCAAGAATCTTCAAAAACCATAGTCCATGCCTTCATCATCATTCGCCTCGACTACTACAAGCTCCTGGTTTGTGTACTCCCATCTAACACTCTCGCACCCCTCCAATATAGCCAAAACTCCACTGGCCTACTAATCCATCTATCCCCTTATTATTCCCCTACCTCTCCTTTCTGTCAATCCATTCACTGGCTCCCCATTGCCCAGAGACTCCAGTTCAAAGCCCTAACCATTGCATACAAAGCCATCCACAACCTGTCTCCTCCATACATGTGACCTAGACTACCGATTCTCACCTGCATGCAACCTCCGATCCTCACAAGATCTCCTTCTCTACTCCCCTCTTATGTCCTCTTCCCAAAATCACATACTAGATTTCTCCCTTACAGCCCCTCTACTCTGGAACTTTTCACCCCAACATATCAGACACTCGCTTACCATGGAAACCTTCAAAATGAACCTGAAGACATACCTCTTCCAACAAGCCTACAACTTACACAAACCATCGCTCCACCAAATCGCTACACAAGCAGTTCTACCCTCATTTATTGTATCCTCACCCAGTCCTTTTAGACCGTGATCCCTCATGGGCAGGGTACTCTCCTCCAGTACCAGTCAGTGACTTGTATTGTTTACAATTATTGCACTTGTTTTTATTATGTATACCCCTCTTCACATGTACAGTGCCATGGAATAAATGGTGCTATAACTATAAATAATATCGCTGTGCGGCTGGCAAAGAAAGGGAGTCAAGTAGCCCATCCAGTACTATATCTATTCTGTGCTAATTGATGACACTTTAGTGGTGTACGGCAATAATTTTTGAAAATGTTTGCACTCCAAGTTGGGTTTCGTTCATGTGTGTTGCCTGTAGCAGGAGGGCTCCCAGACCATCAGACCTGCACTTACTTTCCGTCAACTACCAGTGTTACTATCCTTAAATTTTTTAACAATAGTAGTCTACGAAACTGATGTTTGTGGCACCTGAGTGTGACTGAGAAAAAAATCATGTTTGAACTGTTGCATGAGGTATCAGGGCTCCCAGCACAGCAGGCCTACACCGATCCCTCAGCTGCTTCTTAATTTGAACTTAAATTCAAAGATGTAAATGCTGGCCCAGACCCTGATACCTCATGCATGGTCCATGGCTGACTGCTGCTGTGCCATTATCACATTTGTACTGTAGGTGAATTGATGCCACTTTTTCTGGTGTCTGCCCCTAATTGTTGGAAATGTTTGGACTCCAAGTTGGGCCTCCTTCATGTGTGTTGCCTGAATTTGACAGGGCTCCCGGAGCTTCAGGCCTACACCTGTCACTAATCAACCTGTTATTGATCAATGTTTCAGCTAGAAATGCTGATCCAAGCCCTGCCCCAAATCCTGTCCCAGGCCCTGCCCCATGTTGCACAATTATGTTATTTGCACCCTGTTATTGATGCCACCTTTCTTTGTGTCTGCCCCTAATTTGAGCTGTTTGAGAAGCTTTTGAGTTCCCCTTAAGGTGTTGTCTATGCGTTTGGTTTTGCTTCCTATTGAATTAAATGGGGTTTGGGTAAATGGACGAACTGAACCTGGAAAGGTTCGCTGATCTGTACACATGAGTAATATCTAGTGTAAATTCTATAATAGCTCAGAAACCGGACAGTATAGTCCTCCATACAAGTATTATGGGCACCACATAGTGCGCCATACAGAATAATGAGCCTCATATATTGCTCCATACAGTATTATGGGCACCACATAGTGCTCCATACAGAATAATGAGCCCCATATATTGTTTCATGCATAATAATGAACCCCATATAATGCTTCATAGAGTATAATGAGCCCCATATATTGCTCCATACAGTATAATGGACCCCATATATTGCTACATACAGAATAATGATCCCCATATATTGCTCCATACAGTATAATGGACCCCATATAATTCTCCATACAGTTTAATGGAACCCTTAAATGCTCCATACAGAATAATGGACCCCATATATTGCTCCATATAGAATAATGAGCCCCATATATTGCTCCATACGGTATAATAAGCCCCATATAATGCTCCATACAGTATAATGAGCCCTATATAAAGCTCCATAATGAATAATGACCCCATATATTGCTCCATACATAATGGGTCCCATTTAATTCTCCATAGAGTATATGATGGGCTCCATATAATGCTCCAGTATATTATGGACCCCATATAATGCTTCAGTATATGATGGGCCCCATATAATGCTCCAGTATATGATGAGCCCCAAATAATGCTCCATATATGATGGGCCCCATATAATGCTCCATATATGATGGACCCATATATAATGCTCCAAACAAAAAAAATAAAAAATGAAATACCTATCTTCGCCGGCCGCTGCACTGCTCCGGACTCCTCAGCGTCGCCATCTTCTGACCCTCTGCATTGTGACTGATCAGAGCTGAGAGCACACACTAGTTACGTTATCTCACCCTCTGACCTGAAACGTCAGAGCGTCGAAAGATGCCGCAGGGAAGGAACTGGGAGAGGTAAGTATTGCAAGTACTGGGGCGTTGAGCAAGTGGGGGGCCCACTTGCGGGCACTGGCACCGAGACTCCATAGCACATCGGTGTCCCTGATGGCAAGTGGGCCCCCCTTCCTGCTCAGGGCCCCAGCACTTGCCCGGGTGCGCCGGATGCTGATGCTGGCCCTGAATAACTGGGTTATGTTTATGCAACCAAGGCCCAAGACCACGTCCGCGGACATTGGATCAAGAGCAAAAAATGACATAGAATCAAAGTGTAAAGCTCCAACAAGCAGAAACTCCTCCTTACTGATATCTCACCACTCTCTGGGTGAGAGGTGCATCATCAATAGCAGTGACTTTCCTAATAATAATTTTATTTCTATAGTGCCAACATATTCTGCAGCACTTTACATGTTAGAGGGTCTTGTACAGACAATAAAAGACATTACAGAATAACAATAATCACATTCTGTATATCAACAGATGCCAGAAGGAGTGAGGGCCCTGCTCGCAAGCTTACAATCTATGAGGAAATAGGGGAGACACGAAGGGTGGATGGTAACACTTGCTTGTATTGTACGGGCCAGTATAAGGTGTTCGTGTAATGCTGCATGAACTGTTCACCAACCAGTGTGTGTACAGACACAGAGGACTATTAAGGGCATGTAAGATGTGTGAACAGATGATACGAGGGTCCTTGTTTTAATGCGAACCTGTCAGCAGGATTTTGCTAAGTAAACTACAGGCATTATCAGGTTGGCATTGTTACACTGATTAAAATGATACCTGGGGTAAGAAATCCATCTTTTGGTTCTTGTGTAATCAGTGTTAGAAGTGTTCAGTTAATGACATGCCCGTGCTCTGGGGCAGGACTGTAGGCAGAGTCTTATCTTCCTGTTCTAGGCCAGAGAAACCAAGAAAAGACCTGCCTGCTGTCATGCTGGGTGAAGGATACGTAAATGCACAACAACAGGAAGAGGGAGGGGGGAGCCCAAACACTAGGGAAGTTGGAAGTGGAGACCCCTAGGCAGATCTAAAATCACCGTCTGCCCTAACCATCCCTATATATGTTCTGCACCTATCGCTGAGCACGAACCTAATCCCTGCCTGACCCTAGCGATAGGCCTAGGTTATGAAGGGGATGGGGTGTGCACTAGTCAGTCCCCACTACAACTAAAGACAGAGAGGGGAGACGAATGAGAACACTTAGCTTGAGAAGACAACCAAGATGTCACGCCAGCAATCCTCCAAGAGTCTTCTGAGAAGAAACTAACCAACTGTTAGTACTTCCAGCTAGACAGAGACAAGGCAGAGCTAACATCAGCACCATGCTGCAGCAATTTAATGTTTTTAAACCTACAGCAGCAGAAGGTGGAGGTAACCATTGGTTCCTAGAGGGAGAAGGACATCACTCCATAACAGAGATGCAAAAATCAAGAAGGTGCTTAAGCTAAACGTAAAGACCTTCTACAGCCAGATCGAGGATGACTGCCTGTCACATCTGACACACCCGTGACACCTGCAGGCTGCCTTGAAGCACAGAGACTGTGTCTCTCTTCTCTCTCTGTCTCTATGATGAGGAACATGTTTGTGCTTCAGGGTGGCTTGTGGGTAGGTCTTTCCTTGGTTTCTCTGCCTAGAGCAGAAAGATAAGACTCTGCCTACAGTCCCATCCCAGAGCACGATCATATCATTAACTGAAAACTTCTAAGGGTATGTGCCCATGATCAGGAACTGCTGCAGGTTTGACGCTGCAACAGCATAGTGGATGACATTTTTTTTAAATGCAATGTCCACTATGTGTGCACAGCCGCCTGCGGATCACCCGTGGACATTGACATGCGACGCGTCTATCAAGAACGAAGCATGTCAATTTCTCTAGGCAAGATGCTAGGCAGATCAATAGAATTGTATTGAATGCGGTAAATCCACATGGTTCTGTGAACACATGCGGATTTACCTGCGTTCAATAGAAGGCAGCACTTTGGACACAGCGAAAATGTGCTGCGTCCAAAGCGATGTTAATTTTAGATCGTGGGCACCCGGCCTAACACTGATTACACAAGAACCGCAAGATAGATTTCTTCACCTCAGGTACCATTTTAAGCAGTGTAACAGCGCCAACATGACAATGCCTGTAGTTTACTTAGCAAAATCCTGCTGACAGGTTCACTTTAAAGATAATGTTGTATGGGCAAAACAGGGATAGTTAGATAAGTGAGGTGAGGCAAGTCTAAAGAAATGCATTTTTAGGGCACGCTTAAAACTGTGGGTATTGGGAATTAATCAACTTAATTCCTAGGAATTTTACCAAGAATAAGCAAAGATCCTGAAGTGCTGGCATCTCTGCCCCTCTCCTCCAGCAGAGATGCCAACGTACTCACCAACGCGACCCCTGTCCTGCTCTGTCTCCTCCTTCCGGGTCTGCAGCTTCCCGGGGTGGGCACCATGTTTAGGGCACATACGCACACACTACCCTCACTTAAAGGGGCTACACATGTCCTCCTGATGTTTCCACAGCAAATGGCTGGATGACACTTACTATTTGACGGCACCACCCCTAAAACATGGAGGTGCTTGTACAACATTGTCAGTTTGTTCCTAAACACTCTTGTTAGTTCTCAACGCTCGTATTGCTGTTTACCTGCCTATCAGCTGTGCCCGCCTGCCTATCAGCCACGCCAGCTCATCTGTACATCAGCCGATCCAGCCCACACCTGCCAGTGCTCTTCTGTTTATCAGCTGATCCAGTATGCACCTGCTAGTGCTCTTCTGTTCATTATCTGGTCCAGTTTGCACCTATCAGTGCTGTTCTATTCATCTGCTGGTCAAGTTCGCACCTGCCAGTGCTATTTTGTTCCTCAGTCGGTCCAGACCGCACCTGCCAGTACTCTTCTGTTCGTCAGCCGGTCCAGTCTGAATCCGTGGTTCCCGTGTTCTTACAGTGCCTACATGCATCCACTGTTACTTCCTTCAGGCCGTTCCGGCTAGCTGTCACTAGTGGGTCAGCTGACATCTTCCCGAGGTCAGTTCTGGAGTAGCACCAGGTCCCACCTTCTTGGTCTCTCCTCAGATCACGGTATCGTCAGCCACTGTGTATCCAAGGTCGCATTCGCTGAGACACCTAGTTACGTCCGTCCAGGCTTTCCTTGGTCAGCGGCACAGTGGTTCCACCACTCAGCCCACTACAGATAAACTGCCACCTTGTGGTATCAACAACATTTTCCACAGAACCACAATCAATAAAGGCCTCCGGCAACGGCACCTGTGCAGTAGCATCTGTTACCGATAAATGTTACTGTGCATGCGCCGCTCCAGGTGCCAGGTTTCTGGATGTAATTTTTTTTTCTAAGCCTCACAATAGCCACCATATTATAGGTATTATCAACAATATTACATATCAAGAATATTATCAACACTATTATATGCAGTATGTTAAATAGGAGGCAGGTGACTAAGTGATCACTGACCTGTCAAAAGCCCATAAGAATGAATGTCATCAGAGCACAACATAAAGCCCAGCGCACAGGCTGCAAACAGCCCCTCCCACAGGCCATCCACTGTCCTGCCCTCAGACAGTCCACATACCCACCCACAGTCCCACACACAGTCCACCCTGGAGCACCAGAATCTCATTAACTGAAAACTACAAATACAGATTCTACAACAACCACAAGACGGATTTCATCACCAGGTATCATTGTAATCAGTATAACGACGCCGACCTGACACTGTCTGTAGTTACTGAGCACAATCCTGATGACAGGGGCACTTTATCCTTTTTGGTTTTAATTTTATTTTTTAATTTATCTCCTTTTGCAAGAAAACCTCGCCACATAATTAACTCTAGAATATTATGTTATTTGGTAGGTACACGCAGATAAAGAAATTTCCAGTAATGTTCTGGCACATACGAGTGTTAAATTCAAATATTAAAACAGTGGTAAAACCTTACTTCTTTTTCTTTTTTTTCTAGTTTTTCTGTCGAACTCAAAATGCTACAATTTAGAGTCTGCCGAGCATTGTCCTAACGGGTGTTAAATATTAATTATTGGTTATGGATTTATTCTTTACACTAAATTCTGTACCAAGTACATTGACTTTCAGCTGACATTACAGATGCTATTTCTGTATGGTAAAGTGGCAACTCCATATACAGAGACCACATGATCTAAGGGACATATATATAATGACTACATGAAGGGAGGGGCTCGCTCTCGCTCTCTCTCTTCAGACACATGGGACTTTTTACAAGAACACTAAAGGTACTGCCACTAGTGTTGAGCATTCCGATACCGCAAGTATCGGGTATCGGCCGATATTCGCTGAATCGGAATTCCGATACTTAGTTCCGATATTTTCCATATATCGTATACCGGAATCGGAAGTTCCCATAATTCTTTGAGAGACAATGTGATTTTAGTCAGCCAATGAGGAATCCTAAGAAGTGTGGGCACATCCTGTACTGCTGCGGTCATGTTAACTAATGGCATGGCTGTGATTGGATGCTGAAATGATGTCAGAATGCACTATAAAAGGCGCCGCCGCCATTTTAGCGTCACTGTGCTGTGAACTCAGTTAGGGAAAGAACGCTGCTCTGCTGACTCTGAGGGACAGTTAGAGATTGCGATTTAGTGTACTGTGCTTTAGGCAGGCTAGTTTACCACCGGCTGTGTAAAGCTTCCTTTTGCCTGCAGTGTTGTTTTAACAGCTCTGCAAGGTGTGTGTGAGTGCAGGTGACGCTGCAGTTTGCTCTGCATGCAACGCTGTCTGTAGGCATCTGCACGTGTCACTCACAGACTCTTTTTTTTTTTTCTTCAGTGTATAAAAGGCGCCGCCGCCATTTTAGCGTCACTGTGCTGTGAATTCAGTAAGGGACAGAACGCTGCTGTGCTGACTCTGAGGGACAGTTAGAGATTGCGATTTAGTGTACTGTGCTGTAGACAGGCTAGCACCAACCGCTGTGTAAAGCTTCCTTTTGCCTGCAGTGTTGTTTTAACAGCTCTGCAAGGTGTGTGTGAGTGCAGGTGACGCTGCAGTTTGCTCTGTATGCAACGCTGTCTGTAGGCATCTGCACGTGTCACTCACAGACTCTTTTTTTTTTCTTCAGTGTAATTCTTGCTGCTCCATGTAATTGAAATAATAGTGTGACGCGCTTCTATCCGTATACAATACCTTGGTTGCAAACACTATAGAAGTCCACAATGGAGCCTTTCACAGCAAGTGAACAGTTGTGTTTCAGTGTTCACTGCAGTCTGTAATTTTTTATTTTTTTTTTGAGTGCAGATCACGCTCCAGTTACTTCAACTAATGCTGCGTGTACTCTGCTGAGTGTCTGTCACTGGCTCATCCTTGTAATTTTTCAAAAATTGCTGCTGCTTTATTCTATTTTAAATTTACAAAAATATATTAGTGTGACGCTCTTCCATCAAAATACAATACATTGCTTGCAAACTTAATAGAAGTCCACAAAAAGGCCTTTCACAGCAAGTGAACAGTTGTGTTTCAGTGTTCACTGTAGTCTGAGGTTTCATTTTTTTGTAGGAGTGTAGATCCCGCTCCACTTCAACCACCGCAGCGTGTACTCTGCTGAGTGTCTGTCACTGGCTCATCCTTGTAATTTTTCAAAAATTGCTGCTGCTTTATTCTATTTTAAATTTACAAAAATATATTAGTGTGACGCTCTTCCATCAAAATACAATACATTGCTTGCAAACTTAATAGAAGTCCACAAAAAGGCCTTTCACAGCAAGTGAACAGTTGTGTTTCAGTGTTCACTGTAGTCTGAGGTTTCATTTTTTTGTAGGAGTGTAGATCCCGCTCCACTTCAACCACCGCAGCGTGTACTCTGCTGAGTGTCTGTCACTGGCTCATCCTTGTAATTTTTCAAAAATTGCTGCTGCTTTATTCTATTTTAAATTTACAAAAATATATTAGTGTGACGCTCTTCCATCAAAATACAATACATTGCTTGCAAACTTAATAGAAGTCCACAAAAAGGCCTTTCACAGCAAGTGAACAGTTGTGTTTCAGTGTTCACTGTAGTCTGAGGTTTCATTTTTTTGTAGGAGTGTAGATCCCGCTCCACTTCAACCACCGCAGCGTGTACTCTGCTGAGTGTCTGTCACTGGCTCATCCTTGTAATTTTTCAAAAATTGCTGCTGCTTTATTCTATTTTAAATTTACAAAAATATATTAGTGTGACGCTCTTCCATCAAAATACAATACATTGCTTGCAAACTTAATAGAAGTCCACAAAAAGGCCTTTCACAGCAAGTGAACAGTTGTGTTTCAGTGTTCACTGTAGTCTGAGGTTTCATTTTTTTGTAGGAGTGTAGATCCCGCTCCACTTCAACCACCGCAGCGTGTACTCTGCTGAGTGTCTGTCACTGGCTCATCCTTGTAATTTTTCAAAAATTGCTGCTGCTTTATTCTATTTTAAATTTACAAAAATATATTAGTGTGACGCTCTTCCATCAAAATACAATACATTGCTTGCAAACTTAATAGAAGTCCACAAAAAGGCCTTTCACAGCAAGTGAACAGTTGTGTTTCAGTGTTCACTGTAGTCTGAGGTTTCATTTTTTTGTAGGAGTGTAGATCCCGCTCCACTTCAACCACCGCAGCGTGTACTCTGCTGAGTGTCTGTCACTGGCTCATCCTTGTAATTTTTCAAAAATTGCTGCTGCTTTATTCTATTTTAAATTTACAAAAATATATTAGTGTGACGCTCTTCCATCAAAATACAATACATTGCTTGCAAACTTAATAGAAGTCCACAAAAAGGCCTTTCACAGCAAGTGAACAGTTGTGTTTCAGTGTTCACTGTAGTCTGAGGTTTCATTTTTTTGTAGGAGTGTAGATCCCGCTCCACTTCAACCACCGCAGCGTGTACTCTGCTGAGTGTCTGTCACTGGCTCATCCTTGTAATTTTTCAAAAATTGCTGCTGCTTTATTCTATTTTAAATTTACAAAAATATATTAGTGTGACGCTCTTCCAGAGGACAGCGTTTGTTGGCCATTTGTGAGTCTGCAGCACATGGTTGATTTCATGCTGCACTGCCTGAGAAACGACCGCTGCATCGGCCACATTCTCACCACGTCAGATTATTGGGTGTACACCCTCCTAGACCCTCGCTACTGGGACAACTTACAAAGCCTCATCACACCGTTGAACCGGGACCGTAAAATGTTGGAGGACCAAGACACACTGTTGAAATCCATAATGTTCTCCATTCCAGCCGAGAGCGCTGCTGCTGCTACTGCTTTACAAAGCAGCTCTGTGCGTCGAGGCATTGTAGACACCTCTGCAACAAGAGAGAGCACAAGCAGCGCCTCTGCACAGGGCAAGAGCTGTATGTTACAAATGTGGCAAAGTTTTGTGACAGCGCCACCAAGGTGTACACCATAGTGATGGGAAATCTAGTTAATTTTGGTGATTAGTTCACCATGAACTAGTTCACTGAAAAGATTAGTTCAAAAGATTAGTTCATTTAGTTCAGTTTTTCTCCACCCTATCCTGTGAGGAGCTGATAGGAAATGCATCATGTGACCTCTGAACTAAATGAACTAGATGAACTGCTGAACAAAATGTTCTATTGAGAATGACTCAGGACAGCCTAGTTCAATCTGATGCCTCTGACTGAGCCCAGCAGTGCCACATAATGATTGTGTATGAGGGGGCTGAGAAGCAGTTCAGCATCCACCATTTTAAGAACAGAACAGGGGTCAGTGTTAAAGATTTTAGCAAGACTGATCTTCTAGGCTAGAGGCATGAACTACACACAGAAACACTCTCTCATACACACATATGAGCTGTGTCTGTGTACTGTGTGTGCAATTTCATTTTTTATTGATAATATTATTATTACTGTTATATTTGTATTTGATGTGTGGTATGCTTTGGAGGTGCTGGCTTGCCCTGCTGCCAGTGTATTATCTGAGCGCGTCTTTAGTGCTGCAGGTGGTGTACTAACAGACCGTCGCATGCGACTATCCTCAGACAATGTAGACCGGCTTATTTTTCTGAAAATGAACAAGGCATGGATCTCACCTGAATTTGCCTGTCCGTTTTCAGATTAAATAACTGTTTGACAACGTTTTCCAAGTCTCCTGTTATGTTCATCTTTCTACCACCTGAACTCTACTCCCTGGGCTACAACACTGCCAGTCACAGGGGAATGATCATTTACAAAACAAAATGTTATCCCCAACAAATAGTAGCGCAACGACTCCAGTGCCCACTTTATCGCCAGGCACTCTCTCTCTACAATGCTGTCTCTGTTTTTTGATGGAGTAAGTTTTCGACTCAGGAAACTAATGGGATGCTCCTCCCCGTTAAGCTCCAGTCCTGAGACAACACAGCACCCAGACCTACCTCTGACGCATCAGTCTGGACAATGAATTCTCTTTTGAACTCGGGTGTGCTCAAAACTGGTGACCCACACAGTGCCCCTTTTATTGCCCCTGTTGATGACCCCTTGCTGATTTATTAACCGGCTCCACCAGATCCATGGGTATTCTCTCAAACTGGACCTCTAAAATTTTTAATGGCACCAAGGGACTTACTAAATGAGGCTGAGGACTGTGTATCTGGCGCATGCGACAAGAGTTACAATACCGTTTAACTTCTTGATAGACCCCCAGCCAGTAAAACCATTGTATAATTCTGTGTAGGGTTTTCTTTTGGCACAAATGTCACCCTAGTACATGCGCATGCGCTAAGTCCATTACCAACCTCCGATATGACTGCGGTAGCAGCAATTGCTAAAAAATTTCAACATGTATTTTATAAACCTGATACAGCAAATCTTGGTTCAGCTCTAATTGTTTAAATACTGTAGCTGCCCCGGGGTGTTGGGGTTCCCCATTGACAACCAGTAAATTTTCACGGGCTAGACTCAACGTAGGGGCCGCGTAGTTGCGCCTTAACAAATTTGTCACCTGTCACATTTAAGTATTACAATTCAGGTCCCGGTGTCAAATCTTCCATCTCCCCAACTAACACTTCGATAGGAGAGGGGTTTTCCTACTCCACCGAAGGCAAAGGTAATACTGCCCACTGCACACATGTGTTATGCATAGTGAGACTGATAGTAGCCAACAAAGTAGCTAACAAAGGCCACTTGTGATCGCCCTATCAGCGTAGGAACAATGCTACTCAAAAGATCTTCCATGATCCTGGACAAAATCTTGATATAATGGTCAATGAGTGAGAATGTACGATAGGATCCAGGCAGATGTGAAGGTTTGTTTGGTTTTAGTAGCAACTTCATGTGTGACATGTTTGAATGGCTGGGCAACCCTCCTGTCTCCAATATATGATTGAAGGTGCGTACCAATGTGGACGGGATATCCTCACTCAATAATTTTAATAATTTGGCTGTAAACCCGTCAGATCCTGGAGCTTTCCCGTATTTAAAGTAACTTATCGCCGCTGTCACTTCCGTCACCTCAATTTGTTTTTTTAAAAGGAGAAGCTGATAGTTTGTGATGGATGGTAACCGTATTCCATCTACAAAGGTGTTACCCTCCTCACTATCCGTATGTTCCACCTTATATAAGTCTGAGTAGTATTCTTGTAGAATGGTGTTTATGGTTCGAGGGTCTGTGTTCATGATCCCATGTTTATTCGTTAACGCTGTAATATGTTGATGACGAATGTGATTTCCTTTCGCTAGTCATGCTAATAGTCTCCCTCATTTGCTACCATAACGATATACATCGGCTCTATAATTGTTATTACTGCTTCTCTCTCGTCGATATACCCATACGTGTAAGTCAACCTTAGCCTGCTTACATCTATTTTTAACCTGTGTTGATGAACTTGTCTTGTTTGCCGTGTACCTATCGCGTAATATCCTGCTAGCCTGCGAGTAGTTTGTCGCCATCTTCTTTTTTAGCGTTGTCTGATAACCTATTAGTTTCCTGCGCATTACTCCCTTCCCTGCTGCCCATAAAAGTTCCGGCCTATCCCTAGTATCTCCATTATCCCTTACATATTAAAAACACCATTGCTTCACATGATGTCGAAACTTCTCATCCATTAACAAATAGGTCGGGAAGCGCCAAGTTTGGTTTGGCCCCATCTGCACCATATCTGGCAGGGTCACTGATACGGGCGCGTGGTCATATATAGCTACGCTGTGCACATCTGCCTCTTCCACTCCCCTTAATAGCTCCTGTGCTAGCAATATATAATCTATTCTGGACCAAGAGTCATGTGGCGCCGAATAGAATGAATATTCACTGCCATCTGGGTTCAGGTGTGTCCAAATGTCTACAAAGTTACTCGTGTCTAGCAAGGGTTATTATAAACGTGTGTCATGTGATCGCACATTCATTCGCATCGACCTACAGTTCTTCACTGGTTCGATTCACCATATTTAAGTCACCACCGTGGGTGGTTTTAATGCTCTCCTATCGGCCTGATATGCTTGGATACCTGGGATAAATTCAGGAACGTCTCCAAACTCCCTACTCACATGTCAGCGCAGGAACCGTAAGAGGGAACGTGCTTGTTTTGTTGCGCATAGGTGGAGTTTTATACAGTAAATGATTACTGCTGTCTTATTTTTGCGTCCCAAGGGCAGAATAAGTCTGCGTAACGTTACATTTTACAGACACTCATATAATAGACACACGCTACCCTAACCGTGACACAAGGAAGGTATTGTTGTGGGATAAAGCCGCCATTTTAGCGTCACTGTGCTGTTAATTCAGTTTGGGACAGAACGCTGCTCTGCTGACTCTGAGGGACAGTTAGAGATTGCGATTTTGTGTACTGTGCTTTAGGCAGGCTACTTTACCAACCGCTGTGTACATCTTCCTTTTGCCTTGCAGTGTTTTTTTTCACAGCTCTGCAAGGTGTGTGTGTGAGTGCAGGTGACGCGCTGCAGTTTGCTCGGCATACAACGCTGTATGTAGGCATCTGCACATGTCACTCTCACACTCTTTTTTTTTTTTTTTCTTTAGTGTAATTCTTGCTGCTCCATTCAATTGAAATTATAGTGTGACGTGCTTCCATCCGTATCCAATACATTGGTTGAAAACACTGTAGAAGGACACAAAAAGCCCTTTCACAGCTAAGAGTTGTGTTCACTGTAGTCTGAGATTTTAATTTATTCAATTTTGATCACGCTCAAGTTACTTCTTCAAGCAATGCTGCTTGTACTCTGCTGAGCGTGTCTTACTGCCTCATCCTTGTCATTTTTCTCGAATTGGTGTACATGTACATCAAAGTAGTCTTCATTTTGATCGAAATCCAAGCAGGTACCCGGACACTCTATGGCTGCTTTTGTACGGTGGACTGGCTCCAACATTCAATAAGACTTAAGATGCAATCGGGCACCTTGTCAAGGCCCAATCCTCTTCTCCCTCTGATATAATAATAATAATAATCTTTATTTATATAGCGCCAACATATTCCGCAGCGCTTTACACTTTAACAGTTTCAAAACACAAGTCATAGGTAACAACGTTAACAATACAATAATTAAAGCAAAATAAGCCGACCCTGCTCGTGAGAGCTTACAATCTACAATGAGGTGGGGGAGATACAAAGTACAGGTGTGTATATATAATGGTGCATTTCCAATGATGGTCCAGCCATCTTGAGGGAGTGAGGCATGGATGGAGGTAGTGAATGGGCTCCACATACACACTTAAACATAGAACGACTTTGGTTATTGAATGTGATAGGCCACTCTGAACAAATGTGTTTTGAGGGAGCGCCTGAAACCAGGCAAATTGTGGATAGTCCTAATTTCTTGTGGTAGAGCATTCCAGAGGATTTGCGCAGCGCGGGAGAAGTCTTGGAGTCGGGAGTGGGAGGTACGGATTACTGCAGAGGTTAGTCGAAAGTCATTTGCAGAGCGCAGCAGTCGGTTAGGCCGATAGATAGAAATGAGGGAGGAGATGTAGGGGGGTGCTGCACTGTGGAGAGCTTTGTGGGTGAGAACCAGTACTTTGAATTGGATCCTATAATGAATGGGCAGCCAGTGTAAGGACTGGCGAAGAGCGGACGCGTCCGAGTACCGATTAGCCATATGGATGACCCTGGCTGCTGCATTAAGGATGGACTGGAGAGGGGATAGTCGAGTAATGGGGAGGCCAAGTAATAGAGCATTGCAGTAGTCCAGGCGGGAGTGGATCAATGCTACAGTGAGGGTTTTTGTTGTTTCCATGGTGAGAAAAGGGCGGATTCTAGAGATGTTCTTTAGGTGTAGACGGCAAATATCTAACAAACAGGTCATGCTGGAGAGACTTGCACCTACTGCCACTCAGGGTCTTCAGCTCCTTTGTGAGAAACTAATGTTTGGCCAGCCAGTATATCAAATAAAGTTCATGAGAAATGGGAACTGTGGTTGGCTTCACTTTTGGTACTGGGTGCTAATACCAAACCATGGTGTGCCATTCAATGGATATTCCTGGCTGGTTGGAGACAAGCTCATTCCCACAGAAAAGTACCAGAAAGCTAAGGAGATGGTGGCCTCTCTCAACATGAAGGAGTTTGCTCGTTGTCTAGGAGACCGACCACCCCTGCTGTGTACCTTGTCAACGTTGTGTTGAAGCTTGCAAGGATTAAGAGGTTACAGTGGTAAGTCTGGTTTTTACTAAAGATCCTGCTGTGTATTATAGTTTTTATGTTTAAAAAAATTTTTATCTTAGGAATGTTAAATAAATTTTTCTTTTTTTTTTTAAATACAATGTATCTTATGAATGTTAAATATTTAATTTTTTTTTGATAAATAAAATGTATCTTATGAATGTTAAATAACCATTTTTTTTTTTTTTTTTTCAGGTATTTGATCTACCGTAGCTAGTTGCTGATCGTTGACTCTACACCCCTCTCCCCAGAATGTTACTCGGGTTATGGGGAGAAAATCACCGCTATTCCAGACTGATTTCATGTTAATGTGTCTGGCTCTTACACAGCACACAGCACTTGATGTTAGTTTATCTTTTTCCTAAATTATTTGTTACACTGCCCTTCTCACATTTAATTTGCACTTTTTTTTTAAGCACAAGTTTTTTTACACTTCCTTGTTCTGTAAGTAGGCTTAATGGTTAAATGTTTTATACTAGATGTAAATATGTAACATGTAAATTTTATATTAAGATTTTGAAAATTATTAGGTACACACCATCAGGCTCTTTCGTCCCCTCTCCCTTAGAGTAGCGGTAATATATCGGACCCCAGGCTCGCCCACACAGTTCCTTGACCACTTCTCTGCCTGGCTGCCGCACTTTCATGTCCTCAGAAGTACCAACCCTTATCCTTGGAGACTTCAACATCCCCATTAACAGCCCTACTTCCACACTCAAAACACATTTGTTCAGAGCGGCCTATCACATTCACTAATCAAAGTCATTCTACGTGTAACTGTGTGTGTGTGTAGCCCATTCACTATCTCCATCCATCCCTCACTCCCTGAAAATGGCTGGACCATCATTGTAAATAAACCATTGTATATAAACAACTGTACTTTGTAGCTCCCCCTCCTCATTGTAGATTGTAAGGTCTCACGAGCAGGGGCGGCTTATATTGCTTTAATTATTGTATTGTTAACGTTGTCACTTATGACTTGTGTTATGAAACTGTTAAACTGTACAGCGCTGCGGAATTTGTTGGCGCTATATAAATAAAGATTATTATTATAGAGGCCCACTCAGTAGTGGTGAAGTGAACGGCGCAAATTGCGAGTTGATTGCAACTGATGCAGCTGATACTCCATTACTGCTGGCTGCTGCTCACACAACCGCTCCAACATATGTAACGTGGAATTCCACCTGGTGGGTACGTCACATATGATGCGATGTTCAGGAAGGCAAAATCTGCGTTGCAGAGCTGCAATGCGCGATCTGGCCATGGTGGAACGTCGCAAGTTAGCGCACTGTAGGCGGACCTTGTGCAGCAGTGCATCAAGATCCGGATAGTCCCTCAAAAAACTCTGGACGACCAAGTTTAGCACATGTGCCAGACATGGTATGTGAGTGACGTTGCCTAGGCCCAGACCTGCCACCAGATTTCGGCCATTGTCACACTACCAAGCCTGGCTGGAGATTCGCTGGCAAAATACACATGTCGCTCTCTTGCTTATGGCATTCCAGAGCTCC
>JARQOD010000001.1:517955939-518047556 GCA_033576555.1 Oophaga sylvatica
CTTCCCGAGGTCAGTTCTGGAGTAGCACCAGGTCCCACCTTCTTGGTCTCTCCTCAGATCACGGTATCGTCAGCCACTGTGTATCCAAGGTCGCATTCGCTGAGACACCTAGTTACGTCCGTCCAGGCTTTCCTTGGTCAGCGGCACAGTGGTTCCACCACTCAGCCCACTACAGATAAACTGCCACCTTGTGGTATCAACAACATTTTCCACAGAACCACAATCAATAAAGGCCTCCGGCAACGGCACCTGTGCAGTAGCATCTGTTACCGATAAATGTTACTGTGCATGCGCCGCTCCAGGTGCCAGGTTTCTGGATGTAATTTTTTTTTCTAAGCCTCACAATAGCCACCATATTATAGGTATTATCAACAATATTACATATCAAGAATATTATCAACACTATTATATGCAGTATGTTAAATAGGAGGCAGGTGACTAAGTGATCACTGACCTGTCAAAAGCCCATAAGAATGAATGTCATCAGAGCACAACATAAAGCCCAGCGCACAGGCTGCAAACAGCCCCTCCCACAGGCCATCCACTGTCCTGCCCTCAGACAGTCCACATACCCACCCACAGTCCCACACACAGTCCACCCTGGAGCACCAGAATCTCATTAACTGAAAACTACAAATACAGATTCTACAACAACCACAAGACGGATTTCATCACCAGGTATCATTGTAATCAGTATAACGACGCCGACCTGACACTGTCTGTAGTTACTGAGCACAATCCTGATGACAGGGGCACTTTATCCTTTTTGGTTTTAATTTTATTTTTTAATTTATCTCCTTTTGCAAGAAAACCTCGCCACATAATTAACTCTAGAATATTATGTTATTTGGTAGGTACACGCAGATAAAGAAATTTCCAGTAATGTTCTGGCACATACGAGTGTTAAATTCAAATATTAAAACAGTGGTAAAACCTTACTTCTTTTTCTTTTTTTTCTAGTTTTTCTGTCGAACTCAAAATGCTACAATTTAGAGTCTGCCGAGCATTGTCCTAACGGGTGTTAAATATTAATTATTGGTTATGGATTTATTCTTTACACTAAATTCTGTACCAAGTACATTGACTTCAGCTGACATTACAGATGCTATTTCTGTATGGTAAAGTGGCAACTCCATATACAGAGACCACATGATCTAAGGGACATATATATAATGACTACATGAAGGGAGGGGCTCGCTCTCGCTCTCTCTCTTCAGACACATGGGACTTTTTACAAGAACACTAAAGGTACTGCCACTAGTGTTGAGCATTCCGATACCGCAAGTATCGGGTATCGGCCGATATTCGCTGAATCGGAATTCCGATACTTAGTTCCGATATTTTCCATATATCGTATACCGGAATCGGAAGTTCCCATAATTCTTTGAGAGACAATGTGATTTTAGTCAGCCAATGAGGAATCCTAAGAAGTGTGGGCACATCCTGTACTGCTGCGGTCATGTTAACTAATGGCATGGCTGTGATTGGATGCTGAAATGATGTCAGAATGCACTATAAAAGGCGCCGCCGCCATTTTAGCGTCACTGTGCTGTGAACTCAGTTAGGGAAAGAACGCTGCTCTGCTGACTCTGAGGGACAGTTAGAGATTGCGATTTAGTGTACTGTGCTTTAGGCAGGCTAGTTTACCACCGGCTGTGTAAAGCTTCCTTTTGCCTGCAGTGTTGTTTTAACAGCTCTGCAAGGTGTGTGTGAGTGCAGGTGACGCTGCAGTTTGCTCTGCATGCAACGCTGTCTGTAGGCATCTGCACGTGTCACTCACAGACTCTTTTTTTTTTTTCTTCAGTGTATAAAAGGCGCCGCCGCCATTTTAGCGTCACTGTGCTGTGAATTCAGTAAGGGACAGAACGCTGCTGTGCTGACTCTGAGGGACAGTTAGAGATTGCGATTTAGTGTACTGTGCTGTAGACAGGCTAGCACCAACCGCTGTGTAAAGCTTCCTTTTGCCTGCAGTGTTGTTTTAACAGCTCTGCAAGGTGTGTGTGAGTGCAGGTGACGCTGCAGTTTGCTCTGTATGCAACGCTGTCTGTAGGCATCTGCACGTGTCACTCACAGACTCTTTTTTTTTTCTTCAGTGTAATTCTTGCTGCTCCATGTAATTGAAATAATAGTGTGACGCGCTTCTATCCGTATACAATACCTTGGTTGCAAACACTATAGAAGTCCACAATGGAGCCTTTCACAGCAAGTGAACAGTTGTGTTTCAGTGTTCACTGCAGTCTGTAATTTTTTATTTTTTTTTTGAGTGCAGATCACGCTCCAGTTACTTCAACTAATGCTGCGTGTACTCTGCTGAGTGTCTGTCACTGGCTCATCCTTGTAATTTTTCAAAAATTGCTGCTGCTTTATTCTATTTTAAATTTACAAAAATATATTAGTGTGACGCTCTTCCATCAAAATACAATACATTGCTTGCAAACTTAATAGAAGTCCACAAAAAGGCCTTTCACAGCAAGTGAACAGTTGTGTTTCAGTGTTCACTGTAGTCTGAGGTTTCATTTTTTTGTAGGAGTGTAGATCCCGCTCCACTTCAACCACCGCAGCGTGTACTCTGCTGAGTGTCTGTCACTGGCTCATCCTTGTAATTTTTCAAAAATTGCTGCTGCTTTATTCTATTTTAAATTTACAAAAAATATATTAGTGTGACGCTCTTCCATCAAAATACAATACATTGCTTGCAAACTTAATAGAAGTCCACAAAAAGGCCTTTCACAGCAAGTGAACAGTTGTGTTTCAGTGTTCACTGTAGTCTGAGGTTTCATTTTTTTGTAGGAGTGTAGATCCCGCTCCACTTCAACCACCGCAGCGTGTACTCTGCTGAGTGTCTGTCACTGGCTCATCCTTGTAATTTTTCAAAAATTGCTGCTGCTTTATTCTATTTTAAATTTACAAAAATATATTAGTGTGACGCTCTTCCATCAAAATACAATACATTGCTTGCAAACTTAATAGAAGTCCACAAAAAGGCCTTTCACAGCAAGTGAACAGTTGTGTTTCAGTGTTCACTGTAGTCTGAGGTTTCATTTTTTTGTAGGAGTGTAGATCCCGCTCCACTTCAACCACCGCAGCGTGTACTCTGCTGAGTGTCTGTCACTGGCTCATCCTTGTAATTTTTCAAAAATTGCTGCTGCTTTATTCTATTTTAAATTTACAAAAATATATTAGTGTGACGCTCTTCCATCAAAATACAATACATTGCTTGCAAACTTAATAGAAGTCCACAAAAAGGCCTTTCACAGCAAGTGAACAGTTGTGTTTCAGTGTTCACTGTAGTCTGAGGTTTCATTTTTTTGTAGGAGTGTAGATCCCGCTCCACTTCAACCACCGCAGCGTGTACTCTGCTGAGTGTCTGTCACTGGCTCATCCTTGTAATTTTTCAAAAATTGCTGCTGCTTTATTCTATTTTAAATTTACAAAAATATATTAGTGTGACGCTCTTCCATCAAAATACAATACATTGCTTGCAAACTTAATAGAAGTCCACAAAAAGGCCTTTCACAGCAAGTGAACAGTTGTGTTTCAGTGTTCACTGTAGTCTGAGGTTTCATTTTTTTGTAGGAGTGTAGATCCCGCTCCACTTCAACCACCGCAGCGTGTACTCTGCTGAGTGTCTGTCACTGGCTCATCCTTGTAATTTTTCAAAAATTGCTGCTGCTTTATTCTATTTTAAATTTACAAAAATATATTAGTGTGACGCTCTTCCAGAGGACAGCGTTTGTTGGCCATTTGTGAGTCTGCAGCACATGGTTGATTTCATGCTGCACTGCCTGAGAAACGACCGCTGCATCGGCCACATTCTCACCACGTCAGATTATTGGGTGTACACCCTCCTAGACCCTCGCTACTGGGACAACTTACAAAGCCTCATCACACCGTTGAACCGGGACCGTAAAATGTTGGAGGACCAAGACACACTGTTGAAATCCATAATGTTCTCCATTCCAGCCGAGAGCGCTGCTGCTGCTACTGCTTTACAAAGCAGCTCTGTGCGTCGAGGCATTGTAGACACCTCTGCAACAAGAGAGAGCACAAGCAGCGCCTCTGCACAGGGCAAGAGCTGTATGTTACAAATGTGGCAAAGTTTTGTGACAGCGCCACCAAGGTGTACACCATAGTGATGGGAAATCTAGTTAATTTTGGTGATTAGTTCACCATGAACTAGTTCACTGAAAAGATTAGTTCAAAAGATTAGTTCATTTAGTTCAGTTTTTCTCCACCTATCCTGTGAGGAGCTGATAGGAAATGCATCATGTGACCTCTGAACTAAATGAACTAGATGAACTGCTGAACAAAATGTTCTATTGAGAATGACTCAGGACAGCCTAGTTCAATCTGATGCCTCTGACTGAGCCCAGCAGTGCCACATAATGATTGTGTATGAGGGGGCTGAGAAGCAGTTCAGCATCCACCATTTTAAGAACAGAACAGGGGTCAGTGTTAAAGATTTTAGCAAGACTGATCTTCTAGGCTAGAGGCATGAACTACACACAGAAACACTCTCTCATACACACATAT
This sequence comes from Oophaga sylvatica, assembly GCA_033576555.1. NCBI lineage: Eukaryota > Metazoa > Chordata > Amphibia > Anura > Dendrobatidae > Oophaga > Oophaga sylvatica. The sequence goes on from JARQOD010000001.1 coordinate 517,960,473, forward strand.
GAGCTGTGTCTGTGTACTGTGTGTGCAATTTCATTTTTTATTGATAATATTATTATTACTGTTATATTTGTATTTGATGTGTGGTATGCTTTGGAGGTGCTGGCTTGCCCTGCTGCCAGTGTATTATCTGAGCGCGTCTTTAGTGCTGCAGGTGGTGTACTAACAGACCGTCGCATGCGACTATCCTCAGACAATGTAGACCGGCTTATTTTTCTGAAAATGAACAAGGCATGGATCTCACCTGAATTTGCCTGTCCGTTTTCAGATTAAATAACTGTTTGACAACGTTTTCCAAGTCTCCTGTTATGTTCATCTTTCTACCACCTGAACTCTACTCCCTGGGCTACAACACTGCCAGTCACAGGGGAATGATCATTTACAAAACAAAATGTTATCCCCAACAAATAGTAGCGCAACGACTCCAGTGCCCACTTTATCGCCAGGCACTCTCTCTCTACAATGCTGTCTCTGTTTTTTGATGGAGTAAGTTTTCGACTCAGGAAACTAATGGGATGCTCCTCCCCGTTAAGCTCCAGTCCTGAGACAACACAGCACCCAGACCTACCTCTGACGCATCAGTCTGGACAATGAATTCTCTTTTGAACTCGGGTGTGCTCAAAACTGGTGACCCACACAGTGCCCCTTTTATTGCCCCTGTTGATGACCCCTTGCTGATTTATTAACCGGCTCCACCAGATCCATGGGTATTCTCTCAAACTGGACCTCTAAAATTTTTAATGGCACCAAGGGACTTACTAAATGAGGCTGAGGACTGTGTATCTGGCGCATGCGACAAGAGTTACAATACCGTTTAACTTCTTGATAGACCCCCAGCCAGTAAAACCATTGTATAATTCTGTGTAGGGTTTTCTTTTGGCACAAATGTCACCCTAGTACATGCGCATGCGCTAAGTCCATTACCAACCTCCGATATGACTGCGGTAGCAGCAATTGCTAAAAAATTTCAACATGTATTTTATAAACCTGATACAGCAAATCTTGGTTCAGCTCTAATTGTTTAAATACTGTAGCTGCCCCGGGGTGTTGGGGTTCCCCATTGACAACCAGTAAATTTTCACGGGCTAGACTCAACGTAGGGGCCGCGTAGTTGCGCCTTAACAAATTTGTCACCTGTCACATTTAAGTATTACAATTCAGGTCCCGGTGTCAAATCTTCCATCTCCCCAACTAACACTTCGATAGGAGAGGGGTTTTCCTACTCCACCGAAGGCAAAGGTAATACTGCCCACTGCACACATGTGTTATGCATAGTGAGACTGATAGTAGCCAACAAAGTAGCTAACAAAGGCCACTTGTGATCGCCCTATCAGCGTAGGAACAATGCTACTCAAAAGATCTTCCATGATCCTGGACAAAATCTTGATATAATGGTCAATGAGTGAGAATGTACGATAGGATCCAGGCAGATGTGAAGGTTTGTTTGGTTTTAGTAGCAACTTCATGTGTGACATGTTTGAATGGCTGGGCAACCCTCCTGTCTCCAATATATGATTGAAGGTGCGTACCAATGTGGACGGGATATCCTCACTCAATAATTTTAATAATTTGGCTGTAAACCCGTCAGATCCTGGAGCTTTCCCGTATTTAAAGTAACTTATCGCCGCTGTCACTTCCGTCACCTCAATTTGTTTTTTTAAAAGGAGAAGCTGATAGTTTGTGATGGATGGTAACCGTATTCCATCTACAAAGGTGTTACCCTCCTCACTATCCGTATGTTCCACCTTATATAAGTCTGAGTAGTATTCTTGTAGAATGGTGTTTATGGTTCGAGGGTCTGTGTTCATGATCCCATGTTTATTCGTTAACGCTGTAATATGTTGATGACGAATGTGATTTCCTTTCGCTAGTCATGCTAATAGTCTCCCTCATTTGCTACCATAACGATATACATCGGCTCTATAATTGTTATTACTGCTTCTCTCTCGTCGATATACCCATACGTGTAAGTCAACCTTAGCCTGCTTACATCTATTTTTAACCTGTGTTGATGAACTTGTCTTGTTTGCCGTGTACCTATCGCGTAATATCCTGCTAGCCTGCGAGTAGTTTGTCGCCATCTTCTTTTTTAGCGTTGTCTGATAACCTATTAGTTTCCTGCGCATTACTCCCTTCCCTGCTGCCCATAAAAGTTCCGGCCTATCCCTAGTATCTCCATTATCCCTTACATATTAAAAACACCATTGCTTCACATGATGTCGAAACTTCTCATCCATTAACAAATAGGTCGGGAAGCGCCAAGTTTGGTTTGGCCCCATCTGCACCATATCTGGCAGGGTCACTGATACGGGCGCGTGGTCATATATAGCTACGCTGTGCACATCTGCCTCTTCCACTCCCCTTAATAGCTCCTGTGCTAGCAATATATAATCTATTCTGGACCAAGAGTCATGTGGCGCCGAATAGAATGAATATTCACTGCCATCTGGGTTCAGGTGTGTCCAAATGTCTACAAAGTTACTCGTGTCTAGCAAGGGTTATTATAAACGTGTGTCATGTGATCGCACATTCATTCGCATCGACCTACAGTTCTTCACTGGTTCGATTCACCATATTTAAGTCACCACCGTGGGTGGTTTTAATGCTCTCCTATCGGCCTGATATGCTTGGATACCTGGGATAAATTCAGGAACGTCTCCAAACTCCCTACTCACATGTCAGCGCAGGAACCGTAAGAGGGAACGTGCTTGTTTTGTTGCGCATAGGTGGAGTTTTATACAGTAAATGATTACTGCTGTCTTATTTTTGCGTCCCAAGGGCAGAATAAGTCTGCGTAACGTTACATTTTACAGACACTCATATAATAGACACACGCTACCCTAACCGTGACACAAGGAAGGTATTGTTGTGGGATAAAGCCGCCATTTTAGCGTCACTGTGCTGTTAATTCAGTTTGGGACAGAACGCTGCTCTGCTGACTCTGAGGGACAGTTAGAGATTGCGATTTTGTGTACTGTGCTTTAGGCAGGCTACTTTACCAACCGCTGTGTACATCTTCCTTTTGCCTTGCAGTGTTTTTTTCACAGCTCTGCAAGGTGTGTGTGTGAGTGCAGGTGACGCGCTGCAGTTTGCTCGGCATACAACGCTGTATGTAGGCATCTGCACATGTCACTCTCACACTCTTTTTTTTTTTTTTTCTTTAGTGTAATTCTTGCTGCTCCATTCAATTGAAATTATAGTGTGACGTGCTTCCATCCGTATCCAATACATTGGTTGAAAACACTGTAGAAGGACACAAAAAGCCCTTTCACAGCTAAGAGTTGTGTTCACTGTAGTCTGAGATTTTAATTTATTCAATTTTGATCACGCTCAAGTTACTTCTTCAAGCAATGCTGCTTGTACTCTGCTGAGCGTGTCTTACTGCCTCATCCTTGTCATTTTTCTCGAATTGGTGTACATGTACATCAAAGTAGTCTTCATTTTGATCGAAATCCAAGCAGGTACCCGGACACTCTATGGCTGCTTTTGTACGGTGGACTGGCTCCAACATTCAATAAGACTTAAGATGCAATCGGGCACCTTGTCAAGGCCCAATCCTCTTCTCCCTCTGATATAATAATAATAATAATCTTTATTTATATAGCGCCAACATATTCCGCAGCGCTTTACACTTTAACAGTTTCAAAACACAAGTCATAGGTAACAACGTTAACAATACAATAATTAAAGCAAAATAAGCCGACCCTGCTCGTGAGAGCTTACAATCTACAATGAGGTGGGGGAGATACAAAGTACAGGTGTGTATATATAATGGTGCATTTCCAATGATGGTCCAGCCATCTTGAGGGAGTGAGGCATGGATGGAGGTAGTGAATGGGCTCCACATACACACTTAAACATAGAACGACTTTGGTTATTGAATGTGATAGGCCACTCTGAACAAATGTGTTTTGAGGGAGCGCCTGAAACCAGGCAAATTGTGGATAGTCCTAATTTCTTGTGGTAGAGCATTCCAGAGGATTTGCGCAGCGCGGGAGAAGTCTTGGAGTCGGGAGTGGGAGGTACGGATTACTGCAGAGGTTAGTCGAAAGTCATTTGCAGAGCGCAGCAGTCGGTTAGGCCGATAGATAGAAATGAGGGAGGAGATGTAGGGGGGTGCTGCACTGTGGAGAGCTTTGTGGGTGAGAACCAGTACTTTGAATTGGATCCTATAATGAATGGGCAGCCAGTGTAAGGACTGGCGAAGAGCGGACGCGTCCGAGTACCGATTAGCCATATGGATGACCCTGGCTGCTGCATTAAGGATGGACTGGAGAGGGGATAGTCGAGTAATGGGGAGGCCAAGTAATAGAGCATTGCAGTAGTCCAGGCGGGAGTGGATCAATGCTACAGTGAGGGTTTTTGTTGTTTCCATGGTGAGAAAAGGGCGGATTCTAGAGATGTTCTTTAGGTGTAGACGGCAAATATCTAACAAACAGGTCATGCTGGAGAGACTTGCACCTACTGCCACTCAGGGTCTTCAGCTCCTTTGTGAGAAACTAATGTTTGGCCAGCCAGTATATCAAATAAAGTTCATGAGAAATGGGAACTGTGGTTGGCTTCACTTTTGGTACTGGGTGCTAATACCAAACCATGGTGTGCCATTCAATGGATATTCCTGGCTGGTTGGAGACAAGCTCATTCCCACAGAAAAGTACCAGAAAGCTAAGGAGATGGTGGCCTCTCTCAACATGAAGGAGTTTGCTCGTTGTCTAGGAGACCGACCACCCCTGCTGTGTACCTTGTCAACGTTGTGTTGAAGCTTGCAAGGATTAAGAGGTTACAGTGGTAAGTCTGGTTTTTACTAAAGATCCTGCTGTGTATTATAGTTTTTATGTTTAAAAAAAATTTTTTATCTTAGGAATGTTAAATAAATTTTTCTTTTTTTTTTTTAAATACAATGTATCTTATGAATGTTAAATATTTAATTTTTTTTTGATAAAATAAAATGTATCTTATGAATGTTAAATAACCATTTTTTTTTTTTTTTTTTTCAGGTATTTGATCTACCGTAGCTAGTTGCTGATCGTTGACTCTACACCCCTCTCCCCAGAATGTTACTCGGGTTATGGGGAGAAAATCACCGCTATTCCAGACTGATTTCATGTTAATGTGTCTGGCTCTTACACAGCACACAGCACTTGATGTTAGTTTATCTTTTTCCTAAATTATTTGTTACACTGCCCTTCTCACATTTAATTTGCACTTTTTTTTTAAGCACAAGTTTTTTTACACTTCCTTGTTCTGTAAGTAGGCTTAATGGTTAAATGTTTTATACTAGATGTAAATATGTAACATGTAAATTTTATATTAAGATTTTGAAAATTATTAGGTACACACCATCAGGCTCTTTCGTCCCCTCTCCCTTAGAGTAGCGGTAATATATCGGACCCCAGGCTCGCCCACACAGTTCCTTGACCACTTCTCTGCCTGGCTGCCGCACTTTCATGTCCTCAGAAGTACCAACCCTTATCCTTGGAGACTTCAACATCCCCATTAACAGCCCTACTTCCACACTCAAAACACATTTGTTCAGAGCGGCCTATCACATTCACTAATCAAAGTCATTCTACGTGTAACTGTGTGTGTGTGTAGCCCATTCACTATCTCCATCCATCCCTCACTCCCTGAAAATGGCTGGACCATCATTGTAAATAAACCATTGTATATAAACAACTGTACTTTGTAGCTCCCCCTCCTCATTGTAGATTGTAAGGTCTCACGAGCAGGGGCGGCTTATATTGCTTTAATTATTGTATTGTTAACGTTGTCACTTATGACTTGTGTTATGAAACTGTTAAACTGTACAGCGCTGCGGAATTTGTTGGCGCTATATAAATAAAGATTATTATTATAGAGGCCCACTCAGTAGTGGTGAAGTGAACGGCGCAAATTGCGAGTTGATTGCAACTGATGCAGCTGATACTCCATTACTGCTGGCTGCTGCTCACACAACCGCTCCAACATATGTAACGTGGAATTCCACCTGGTGGGTACGTCACATATGATGCGATGTTCAGGAAGGCAAAATCTGCGTTGCAGAGCTGCAATGCGCGATCTGGCCATGGTGGAACGTCGCAAGTTAGCGCACTGTAGGCGGACCTTGTGCAGCAGTGCATCAAGATCCGGATAGTCCCTCAAAAAACTCTGGACGACCAAGTTTAGCACATGTGCCAGACATGGTATGTGAGTGACGTTGCCTAGGCCCAGACCTGCCACCAGATTTCGGCCATTGTCACACACTACCAAGCCTGGCTGGAGATTCGCTGGCAAAATACACATGTCGCTCTCTTGCTTTATGGCATTCCAGAGCTCCAGCGCTGTGTGGCTTTGATTCCCCATGGAAATTAATTTCAGGACGGCCTGTTGACGTTTGGCCACGTCTGTGCTCATATCGGTCAACAGGCTCGCTGTCTGGGTGTTATGTTTGACACCAATCTCTCCTTCACCTCCCATATACAATCTGTTGCCCGCTATTGCCACCTACACCTAAAGAACATCTCTCCCGAATCCAAGACTTCTCCCGCGCTGCGCCAATACTGTGGAATGCTGTACCCCAAGAAATTAGAACTATCCACAATTTGCATGTTTTGGGGCGCTCACTCTAAACACATTTCTTCATAGGGGCCTATCACATTCACTAATCAAAGTCATTCTATGTGTAAGTGTGTGTGTGTAGCCCATTCACTATCTCCATCCATCCCTCACTCCCTCAAAATGGCTGGGCCATCATTCTAAATACACCATTGTATATAAACACCTGTACTTTGTATCTCCCCCACATATTTGTAAATTGTAAGCTCTCACGAGCATGTGCGGATTATATTGCTTTCATTATTGTATTGGTAACGTTGTTAGTTATGACTTGTGTTCTGAAACTGTTAAACTGTAAAGCGCTGCGTAATCTGTTGGCGCTATATAACTAAAGATTCTTATTAAGCGTTCACGGGTCCATGTGGAGGTAGACCGTGACGGCTCCTGCAACGATGTTTCTGAGGAAATGGAGAAGGAGGAGTCAATGTGTACAGACTTGATTCCCGCAATCCTTGTAGTTGCCTGAACACGTACAGCGCCACTCGCAAGATCTGTACCCGGCTCCACAACATTGACCCAATGGGCAGTAAGGGAAAGGTATCGTCCCTGGCCATGGATACTGGTCCACGCAGCGGTGGTCAGGTGGACATTGCTACTGACGGAGTTTAGTAGCGCATGTTTAATTTTAACCTCAACAACATGCTTTTACAGACCAGGGACGGCTTGCCTGCTGAAATAAAATCAGCTTGGCACATTGTATTGTGGGACTGCCAATGCCATTAAGTTCCGTAAACTGTCAGTCTCCACCAGCCTGAATGACAGCATTTCAAGGGACAGGAGTTTTGCAATGCCAGCATTCAGAGCCTGTGCTCGTGGATGGTTTGCCGAGATTGGGCCTACACCCGATACCCACAACCTGACACCCACAGATAAACAAGCCATAAAATCTCTGAAAGATAACCCCAACATTATTATTAAACCAGCAGATAAGGGGGGTGCTATCGTTATTATGAATAAGACCCAATCTATTGCCGAAATTCATAGACAACTGTCAGTTAACCTAACCTACAGACAACTCAATTGTGACCCTACATTTTACATCTGTCAAAAAATTGATCGTATCCTGACAAAACATCTTTAATTGATCACCATAGACTGTAAGACTATGACATTCCTTAATATTCAATACCCATCACACCCTGTTTTCTACACACTCCCAAAAATCAACAAAAAACTACATTATCCACCCGCATACCCTAGAGGGATAATTCTCCGTGTTCTACAGTATCACCCAAATGTTTAACATGTTGCCTAATTCCTATGTATATATATTCTTCACCCTATGTATTTATTGTATATATTGTATATATTATACATTGTCATTGACTGTAAATTTTTCTATCTCTTCCAGCGACTATTTGATAAAGGCCACTGCGTTGCCCAAAACGTCAGTCAGTAGTCTCATAGCTATTTTCTTTTTTCACATCAAGTGTGCAATAAAAATTTCAAATTTAACCATGACATATGCAGTTAAACTTGTGCAGTGATTCTCTATAGACTGTACATCTTCAGTGTGTCTTTGTAACTCAACTACGTGTTTTCTCCGCACATGTTTACACATATTTGTGGTATTGAGGTTACTGACACTTTACCTCTTTTTACTTTTTGATTACACAGCTTGCATTTGACATAGCAAATATCATCTGCAAGTGTGTGAAAAAAGGACCACGCAGTGCAAGTCCTGGGAGCGTCCGTTTAGACTTTTGGAAGAGAAATCCGAACAGGTGCCAAAATGGAGGCTACAGGCAACAGAGTATGCAGCCTAACTCTCCCTCCTGTTTGTACCGTTGGGGCAATCGCTTCCTCAGAGCTGCTACCACCACCTTCCTGTTCCTCACGCCATGTTGGGTCTTGGACCTCATCATCTCCACTAACCTCTTCCAACACCTGCTGCTGTTGGGTGGTCTGGCCACCACCATGCTCAACAGAAACTGGCACCTGAGTCTCATCATCATCAGATGCGTTCTGCGGTGTGCTGACCATCGGCACTGTCTCACCCGCCTCTTCAGATTCAGAGAGACACAGCTGTTGCGCATCACTGCATACTCCCTCTTCTTCACATTCCAGAATGCTGCTTGGCTGTGCCCCTGTTTGCAAACCAACAGATTCTGAGAACAGAAGCAGAGACTCAGCTGGCTCCTGTACAGAACTCTCTGACTGACTGGGCAATTTGGCAGGCGGTGAAGAGACAGATGGTTGATCAACAGTGCTGTGTTCCTGAGAGGAGGTGGAAACAATTGAAGTCGATGCATTGGACCCTGGGCTCCAACACCGCCAGTTGTTGCCTGTAAGTGCTGTTAGCACAGTCAACACTTGCTCCTGTGTTACTGGGGTTGAGTAATGGCAGCTGTTCCCCTGCTGTGTGTACGACAAAAAGTCATGCTGCCTCCACCCTGTCCTCCTCTCATCCCTGGGCTCCAACACCGCCAGTTGTTGCTCGGAAGTAATTGGCACGGGTACTGACTCATGCCCACCCTGGTTACAGCACCACAGCTGTTTCCTGGCAGTGTCAACGTAAATTAGCCTCAAATAAGTTGTCCTGTCATGTTGCATTCCGGTTATCCGACTCTATGGTGCCTGCAGTTTAGGTGATTCCTATGTGTGCTGTGGGATATGTAAATAAAGGCTCTTTCCGTTGTGAAAATAGGACAAGCACCCACTGTAGGACTGTGTGATTTGGTAACTGCAGACGGCTTGCGGCCTGTCAACTTACATTTTCATGGGTGCCTTATGGTACCCGTCCGAGTTCCAGTACCGTCAGCTGGTTCTCCACAGTGCCTTTGGCCTAGGTGCCTCCATCTCGGTATCCGAGTTCCTGCAATGTCTGCTTGTCCTTGGTAGTGCTTTGGAGCACAGGTACCTCCTGCTTAGTAACCGTGTCCCAGTAACGTCAGCTGGTCCTCGGTTGTGCCATTGGCTCTTTTCCTTCTGCTGCCCCTCCGGGTTCCAGCACAGTCAGCTGGTCCTCGTTACTTGCATTGGCTCTTGTACCTTCTGCTACCCGTCGGGGTTCCAGTGCCGTCAACTGGTTCTCCGCAGTGCCTTTGGCCTAGGTGCCTCCATCTCGGTATCCGAGTTCCTGCAATGTCTGCTTGTCCTTGGTAGTGCTTTGGAGCACAGGTACCTCCTGCTTAGTAACCGTGTCCCAGTAACGTCAGCTGGTCCTCGGTTGTGCCATTGGCTCTTTTCCTTCTGCTGCCCCTCCGGGTTCCAGCACAGTCAGCTGGTCCTCGTTACTTGCATTGGCTCTTGTACCTTCTGCTACCCGTCCGGGTTCCAGTACCGTCAACTGGTTCTCCGCAGTGCCTTTGGCCTAGGTGCCTCCATCTCGGTATCCAGTTCCAGCAACGTCTGCTGGTCCTTGGTAGTGCTTTGGAGCACAGGTACCTCCTGCTTAGTAACCGTGTCCCAGTAACATCAGCTGGTACAAGGTTGTGCTACAAATACAAGATACAGAACAAGAGACACAAGAACAATAAGCAGAAGATCTAAAGGCAGAAGAACATGAAGTATAAGACCAAAATGAAGAGCAAAATATATGCTCTAAATTATAAGCAGAAGAAGACTAAGCAGTGTATGGGGGTGAGTCCGTTCCTCCTCGTGGTGCCCCTGGTAAATGCCTGATGCTGCAGGCTAAACTGAACACGGACAAATACTGTTGTAATTTAAATCTTTTGTGGCAGCAAGAACGGAACGATGAAAAAATCATACTTTTACAGATTACAAGTACAGGAATCTATGTCACAAATAAGAATATGATGAAGAAGATGAAGGACTATAATATGAAGAAGAATAATAGTTTAAAAAGAACAATATGAGTAATGTTAACAAAAACATGAAAAGCAAGAAGTTTTAGAAGAAGATAAAGAAGGTGAAAATGAAGAATAATTTGATGACAAAGATGATGCTGCTGAAGATTATGAAGGAGAAAGTGTGTCAAAAGTTAAAAAGGTGAAGAGCATGGAAGTTGTGAAACATACATATTTGCCAAAATAGAAAAAAGGTTAACAACATTGTCAATTTCTTCGTCAATCCGAACGTATTTCCTAAAAAAAAAAATTAATGCTATTCCATTGGATTGGGTTAAACATCTATGCCTTTAATGTCTCCTCAACCTCCCCCAATACATTCTACATTACTCTTTGTTGTTTTCCTTCATGTACAATTAACCTACAAGGCTAGAATGGGGTTTTTTTAATTTCGATATTTTGTTCTCATAGACTTACATTGGACTTCCGGTATCGGTATCGGGTGTCGCCGATATTTTTTGGGTATCGGCGATACCATTCCGATTCCGATACTTTTGGATATCAGAAAGTATCGCTCAACTCTAACTGCCACACTAAACGCTCCCGCTAACGATCACGATAACGACGCATACTAATGCGATCGTTTTTGTGATCGTTTTGATGTCGCTAGTAGCTGCCAAACTTAACGATCTCGTTAACGATGCATAAGCGGTTAGCGATCTCGTCAACGACTTTGGCGGTCATTGTGATGTAAAAAACAGCGCACATCGTTCACAAAAGGTGCCAGACACAGCGATATAGCGCTCACCAGCGGGACGCCAACGATAAAAATACGGTCCAGAACGCTAGTGAACGATCAGCGAGATCACAGCAGGGGCCACGTCGTTGCTACATGCCACACATAACAACGTCACTAACGAGATCGCTAAATAGTGATGTTTTTTAGCGATCTCGTTAGCGTTCTTGTTTAGTGTGGCATACCCTTTAGGTGAATGGACAGCTGCTATGTAACCACGTGATGATTCCTCAGACTCTGCTGACAGAGACAGATGTCATTTTACCATTCAGGACACCAAGGAAAGAAGTGTATTAGCTTTGCTATGGACAAATGGACAATCTCTTCGTAACTATTTCACTCATTTTATGTTTTCCTGCAATGATGTTTTTTTGGTGGACAGTCCAATAAACCACTACAATTTTTTATAAGAAACATTGTGACATTTTCTTTAGTGTATCGCATCTGGTAACAAGTCCTGGAAAAATATATTTAAAATAAGCATTTTTAACAACGGGATGCAAAAATAACGAGTTATGAGCAATGAAGAGTCTTCCCTATCACTGACAGTAAGCAGAGATCTTGGAACTGGACTGGATCACAATGCTTATTGGATAGCAGAACCGTTCATCATACAATATAAGCTGGCAGACAGTATCACATAATATTCGTTATAGTCAGACTTGCATGTTTCTTAATAAATCTAGCACGTCTGAAAAGGGGTGTGCAGCTCATCCTAAACCTTAGCCCCAGGGCTGTGGAGTTGGTAAGCCACAGTTGCGACTCCCGACTCCTGGATTTTATCAGGTTCCGACTGCAGCTCCGACTCCGGCTCCGACTCCTTCATAAATGGCCAATTCGTAACAATAAATTTACTGTTGTAAAATATTAACATCGTGCTTATTCAGTTTCTCACCATCATATTATAAGTAATCAGACCACTTAGAGCAAAAACTATATTTATTAGAATACAATTAGAATATAGCAAATAACTTTTATAAATTATAAACTTTTATAAACTCTTGTAAGTAAATGTGCAATAAACACTGTTATGCAGTTAATAAGAAAAAATCTATAAATTTGTCCTCAGAAAAAGTATTGCCTCTGTCAGATCCTCCTTCATGGATGCCCTCAAATTTGATCTAATTATTTTGAGAGCAGAGAACAACCTCTCTACACTAACTTGGGTCGGTGGCAAAGCAGTAACCACTCGGGCAACATCTCTGACAATGTCAGGATACAGAGGAATCGCTTGTTGCACTGTTATTTTTGATGAACAGTAAAATTTCTCAATTTCTTTTAGTGCACATGAAAAATTCTGCTGAAATGTACTGGCTGTGTTCTTTGATGGGGATGACTCTTCTTCTATGCGGGAACGCTTTGCATGGTCCTTGTGATCCAAATATTTTTCGAAATGAAATTCTTCATCAGTTGATGAGGGTGAAGATGTGGCAGGACGACCAAATTCTTCTTGTTCCTCCTGACTGTTCTGCAACCCTTTCATCCTTACTGCTATTTCAAACAGAGCTTCTTTTCCTTTAGTTAGCTGTTGATCATCTAGAAGAATCCGATGCATTGGGTCTACATAAACAGCTGCCAAAAGAATGTTATTTTGTAGTAGTAGCTCCTCTCTCCGTTTCATTGATGTAGCAATGCCACTTGCAATTAACCCTCCTCTTTGGGACAGGCGAAACATCAGGTTCTTCCACTCCTTTAAGAAAATACCTGGAGTTAAGTCCTCTGCTTGTAATTTTTTAGTCACTGTAAATGGGTGCTCTAGCAATTTTTCCAGCTCAGTCACCTGATTCCACTGACTTTCATTTAGCGTCAGTTGAGGGATAGCCATGTCTACAAGAAAGGTTTTCAGTTCAACCAAGCGCTGAATCATTAAGTAAGTACTGCCCCATCGTGTGGCCTGATCAATAATTGCCCCTTTTCCTGCACGTCTCTTCAAAATTGAGTCAACTTTAGGGGTTCTGGCAACAGTAGCCAATTTTCTCACCTTGCCAATCAGTGCAGCAGCATGTCCTTCTTGCAGACTGTCTCTTATAGCCAGCTGTAGCGTATGCACAACACAGCGCATGTGATGAATGAAAGAACATATTGACACAGTTTCAACAAGATCATCTAAACTATCATGTTGCTGTTCGTCTGAAGCAACTTCAGTTTGCTCCTCAGTTACAATGCTGTGTTCCTATATTTCAAACATTTCTGTGTCTGTGGACCCAGAATGTTCTTCTAGCTGCTGGTCACCATCATTACTCTCATTTATTAGCTTAATAGTACTTATCATATTTGAAGCATTGTCAGTTACAACAGAAAGAACTTGCTCTTTTTTAAGTTCATAGTCTTGCAGAACCTTTTCCACCAAGACCTGGAGAAACTCACTGGTGTGATGAGCTTTGGTGTCTTTTACTGCCAATGTCTTGGTAACTATTTCATTTTTGTCACAAACAAATCGGACATTGATGGCAAAATAGTTCACTCTGTGACGTGTGCAGGCATCCATTTTAAGAAACAGAAAGCGACCCTTGAGAGTTTTTTTAAGTTCTTCCTTTTGTTTAAAAGCTTCTTCGATTACTAATTTTCTAATATTCTCTCTCTCCAGAGAAACACCAAGCTTGCGGGCCATTTCCCCATTCAGACACATAAAAGCTGGTCGTGAAAATAATGAAATAGGCACACTATCCTTTACAACAAGCTCTATGATCTGTTTTTTAAATGTATCTACTGTCATTGTCACAGTAACTTTGTCACTGACAAAATATCTTGCAACTGATGGCTGCAAAGTTCTCTGCTCCTTTGTTTGGCTGGAAGAGCTGGGCACTGGTTCATTGGTTTGGATGCAGTCTTTCTCATCCACTGCTTTCCGTACTTCTGGATGAAAGCGCTGTAAATGTTTCTTTAGATTAGAAGCTCTGGTAGGAGCATTTTTATCTTTGCCTGAATATGCACTGATCTTGGCTTCACAGCATTTGTTTTCGTCTGGATCATTTGTCATACACTGACAGACATAATGTTTTCTATCTTGAGTGATGGTGAAATGTTCAAATACAGCTGATTTAATGTGACGCTTCTTTGACATTCTCAGGTTTTTAATTCTGCATTCACAATCCAAATCACAATTGTTTTTCCTAAAAACAATTGTACAAAATTATTGCCAGGTCGTACAACTGATATAGTGTTCAGTAATACTGTTATTCCTCATGTACTCACAGTTAACTGATGCAAAGTTTGTTGAAAGGATAATACTTCTTACAGTCTTCCTCTTCTGAGTAGCAGCTGTGAGATGCTTGGAAGAGGCACACCTAGTAAACATCTAGTCTAGAGGAGGAGCTTTACTACTAAGAATTTGCAACACATTTTCACTTTCAGTTTCATACATTGTAAGTAGGGGGGTTGGGGCAGCATGAGGTTAACCAAGTATAAGATTAGATAAGGGCAGTGGAGAACAGTGACACACAAGAAGTAAAGCCCGGGTCTCACATAGCGATACACCAGCGATCCCGACAACGATCAGGATCGCTGGTGTATCGCTACATGATCGCTGCTGAGCTGCCAAACAGGCAGCTCAGGCAGCGATCAGCACAGCGACACTGCAGGTAACATCGCTTAGTTACCCGCAGTGTACGTTGGATACCAGCACGCTGATGCAGGGAGCTGGTAACCAAGGTACACATCGGGTTTCCAGGCACTGCGCGGTGCCTGGAAACCCGATGTGTACCTTGGTTACCAGCTCCCTGCATCAGGGCGCTGGTATCCAAGGTACACAGCGGGTTTCTAGGCACAGCCCCGTGCCTGGAAACTTGAGGTGTACCTTGGTTACCAGCGGATCGCTGGTCACCCGCCTGTCACACGCAGCGATGCGTGCCTGTCAGCGGGAGACCAGCGATCAAAAAAACTGTCCAGGACATTCAGCGACGATCAGCAATACCCGGCTGGGGGCTGATCGTCGCTGAATATCACACACAGCGATATCGCTGGGGAAATCGCTGCTGCGTCACAAAACTAGCGAGATCGCTGTGTGAGACGGGGCTTAAGAAATGTCTCTATCTCCAGCAGAACTGCTTATCACTGTTGTTCATAGTTTGATAGAACATATATATTTGAGTAACATTTATAAAATTCATATGAAAGTTCAATTATGAAATATTAATACATTTTTTTTAAAGCTGGAGTCGGAGTCAATACATTTCTACCGACTCCGACTCCAACCAAAACTAACTCCGACTCCACAGCCCTGCTTAGCCCTTTGTGGCATAAGGAATGCTAGGGCTCTTCATGAATATGACTAGCAGGGGAAATGCTGTGCCTCCATCCAGATCACTTTGTCAAAATTAAGGAACAATTGCGTGAAAATGCCAGATCGCAAAATTTTAGCACAGCCTCGCATGGTGCCAAAATTTTGAGAATTTTCTAAGCTTCTTGTGCCATTGTACTTGAAAAAGTTTTGATGAATCAATGCCATGGTTTGTATGTTTCTGTTTTGTAACAGATTCAAGTGATTGTAATGAATAAGAAATGTTCACACGAGAATTGAGTTCATACTAAATTAAATTTACTTAATAAAAGATAAGAAATAAACAGTTACTCAAATAAAAAATATAAACAATAAAGTAAAAATAAATACATGTGCATGAAAAACAAGCATTTTTCATACATTACATTCTCAAGATAGAAATCCATCAAACTCTGTGTCTCTGTATGTCCATCTCCAATCTCTGCATCTCCCTCAGGTTCCAGTCATCTTTTTATACATAAAGGTACTGCCACACTAAACAATCCCGCTAGCGATCACGATAACGACGCATACTAATGCGATCGCTAGCGGGATTGTTTCTATATCGCTGATAGCGGCTTAACTTAGCGATGTCGTTAAGGACGCTATCGCGGTTAGCGATCTCCTTAACGACTTTAGCGGTACAAAAGTACCGCTAAATCGCTAAGAAAAGGTGCCACACTCAGCGATATATACTTACCAGCGGGGGCGCCGACGATAAAATAGGGTCCGGAACGATGTCAGCGACGAGCGAGATCACAGCAGGATCTCAGCAGGGGCCATGTCGCTGGTAGATGCCGCACACAACAACATCGCTAACGGGATCGCTAAATAGTGACATTTTTTAGCGATCCCGTTAGCGATGTTGTTTAGTGTGGCATACCCTTTAAACTCTTCATTGAAACTTATCTAAAGGCTTTGATCTACCATGGTATGTGTACTGAAAACTTAACAGCCTCCATCTAACATATAATTAACAAGACGACAACTAAAGGTACTGCCACACTAAGCTATCCCGCTAGCGATCTCGTTAGCGTTGCATACTAATGAGATCGCTAGCGGGATTGTTTCTATATCGCTAAATGCTGCCGCATTTAGCGATATAGTTAACGACGCTATCGCCGTTAGCGATCTTCTTAACGACTTTAGCGGTACAAAAGTACCGCTAAATCGCTAAGAAAAGGTGCCACACAGCGATAAGATACTTACCCAGCGGGAGCGCCAGCGATGAAATAGGGTCCGGAACGATTCCAGCGACGAGCGAGATCACAGCAGGAAGCTCGTCGCTGGAAGCTGCCGCACTGAACAATATCGCTAACAGGATCGCTAAATAGTGACGTTTTTTAGCGATCCCGTTAGCGATATTGTTTAGTGTGGCATACCCTTAAGGGAAAAATAAGTACTAAATCTAATCAGTTGACTCATCTTTGAATGTCAAATGTCCTTTGTTAGAAGATAATAACAAAATGACCGGTCATTTAGATTCCTTTGTTCAATGGGCCATTTGGTTGAACATTTAACTTTCAATGACCTTCTGCTAACTCCCTGAAAGTAAAGGCTGGGTCTCACATAGCGATACACCAGCGATCCCGACAACGATCAGGATCGCTGGTGTATCGCTACATTATCGCTGCTGAGCTGCCAAACAGGCAGCTCAGGCAGCGATCAGTACAAGGACACTGCGGGTAAACATCGCTTAGTTACCCGCAGTGTACCTTGGATACCAGCGCCCTGATGCAGGGAGCTGGTATCCAAGGTACACAGCGGGTTTCTAGGCACTGCCCCGCGCCTGGAAACCCGCTGTGTACCTTGGTTACCAGCGGATCGCTGGTCTCCCGCCTGTCACACGCAGCGATGCGTGCCTGTCAGCGGGAGACCAGCGATCAAAAAAATGTCCTGACATTTCAGCGACGATCAGCGATACCCGGCAGGGGGGCTGATCGTCGCTGAATGTCACACACTGCGATATCGCTGGTGAGCTCGCTGCTGCGTCACAAAACTAGTGACTCAGCAGCGATCTCGCTAGCGAGATCGTTGTGTGAGACGGGCCCTTGGATATATATATATAACTAATTGAAACCATATCAATAATTAGTATTAATTAATTGGAGTGTTGAAACCATTAAAGATAACTTTTACTATACAATTCCTTAGTTAAACATTCCAGCTTGTATCTATAAATCTTTATATATTTACAGGACATGTATTACATCCATCAAAATAATTGTGAACGTGAGTCAACTGTTGAGGTTCTCAAACATCCAAATCAGGCCATGGATCATCAGAAATCCTAGAGAGGTGGATTGTTAGACACTAGAGACATAGATCATCAGAGACTCTGGAAAGGTAGATTAGCACAGACATTGGAAAAATGGATCATTAAGGGTATGCCACACTAAACAAGAAC
Source organism: Oophaga sylvatica (assembly GCA_033576555.1). Taxonomy (NCBI): domain Eukaryota; kingdom Metazoa; phylum Chordata; class Amphibia; order Anura; family Dendrobatidae; genus Oophaga; species Oophaga sylvatica. Next base: position 517,978,274 of record JARQOD010000001.1, read on the forward strand.
GCTAACGAGATCGCTAAAAAACGTCACTATTTAGCGATCTCGTTAGTGACGTTGTTGTGTGTGGCATGTAGCAACGACGTGGCCCCTGCTGTGATCTCGCTGATCGTTCACTAGCGTTCTGGACCGTATTTTTATCGTTGGCGTCCCGCTGGTGAGCGCTATATCGCTGTGTCTGGCACCTTTTGTGAACGATGTGCGCTGTTTTTTACATCACAATGACCGCCAAAGTCGTTAACGAGATCGCTAACCGCTTATGCGTCGTTAACGAGATCGTTAAGTTTGGCAGCTACTAGCGACATCAAAACGATCACAAAAACGATCGCATTAGTATGCGTCGTTATCGTGATCGTTAGCGGGAGCGTTTAGTGTGGCAGTACCTTTAGAAACAATGGAGAGGTGGATTGTTAGACACAGGAGACATGGATCATCAGAAACAATGGAGAGGTGGATTGTTATACACTGAAGACATGGATCATCAGAAACAATGGAGAGGTGGATTGTTAGACACCGGAGACATGGATCTTGAGAAATAATGGAGAGGTGGATTGTTAGACACTGGAGACATGGATCATCAGAAACAATGGAGAGTTGGATTGTTAGACACTGGAGACATGTATCAGCAGAAACTATGGAGAGATGGATTGCTAGACACTGGAGACATGGATCATCAGAAGCAATAGAGAGGTGGATTGTTAGAAACTGGAGACATGGATCATCAGAAACAATGGAGAGGTGGATTGTTAGACACTGGAGACATGGATAATCAGAAACAATGGAAAGGTGGATTATTATACACTGGAGACATAGATCATCAGAAACAATGGAGAGGTGGATTGTTAGATACTAGAGACATGGATCATCAGAGACTCTGGAAAGGTGGAGTAGCACAGACACTGGAGAAATGGATAATCAGAAAACATGGAGCGGTGCATTGTAAAGGCCCCGTCACACATAACGAGATCGGTAACGAGATCGTTGATACGTCACGGGTTTTGTGACGCAATAACGATTTCGCTAGCAATCTCGTTATGTCTGACAGGTAGCAATGATCAGGCCCCTGCTGTGAGATCGCTGATCATTACAAAGCTTCCTGGACCATTCCTGGGTCGTTGCGCTCCCGCTGGGCAGTGTGCATCGCTGTATTTGACACCTAACCAATGTCCTCATTAGCAATTCAGAACTGAAACACGTAGTTGTGCATAAATTGGACTTTTCTGCGCCCCTCGTCCCCAATTGGTGGTCGCTACAGCATACTCATTTCCCGCCGTGCATAAAGAAAGCAACAGAATAGCGATTCCATCCTTTGTTTCTGACCTCGTGCTGGATTGCAGATCTTAGCAGAATTCTCCGGGCTGTGTGGAGTCACAGCCAAAGAACGCCCAGATGAATGGATTCAGGAACAAAGGGACGGAATTGCTACAATGTGGATTTATTTTAAACCTGCCACCCAATCAGAACGCAGTAGCGTCCACCAATCGGAGATGATTGGTGACACAGTACAGCCCCTATCACGGTGTGGACATCGTTGAAATAGCTGCTGTGTGAAAGCGTCCCAACGACCAACGAGATCGTTAGTTAGATCGCTGGGGCGCCCAAAATCGTTGGGAAGTTCTGCATGTTTGACAGCTCCCCAACTATCACGATACGGCTCTCCAGCAATCTCAAAACCGTGACGTAATAACGATCTCGCTAGCGATCTCGTTATGTGTGACGGGGCCTTTAGACACTGGAGACATAGATCATCAGAAACAGTGGAGAGGTGGATTGCTAGAAACTGGAGACATGGATCATCAGAAACAATGGAGAGGTAGATTGCTAGACACTGGAGCCCTGGATAATCAGAAACAATGGATCATCAGAAACAATGGAGAGGTGGAGTGTTATACACTGGAGACGTGGATCATCAGAAACAATGGAGAGGTGGTTTGTTAGACAATGGAGATATGGATCATCAGAAGTAATAGAGAGGTGGATTGTTAGAAACTGGAGACATGGATCATCAGAACAATGGAGAGGTGGATTGTTAGAAACTGGAGATATGGATCATCAGAAGCAAAGGAGAAGTGGATTGTTAGACACTGGAGACATGGATCATCAGAAACAATGGTGAGGTGGATTGTTAGACACTGGAGACATGAATCATCAAAAACAATGAAGAGGTGGATTGTTAGACATTGGAGACATGGATCATCAGAGACTCTGGAAATGTGGATTAGGACAGACACTGGAGAAATGGATAATCAGAAACAATGGAGAGGTGGATTGTTAGACACTGGAGACATGGATAATCAGAAACAATGGAGAGGTAGATTGATAGACACTGAAGACATGGATCATCAGAAACAAAGGATCATCAGAAACAATGGAGAGGTGGATTGTTAGACAATGGAGACATGGATCATCAGAAACAATGGAGAGGTGGATTGCTAGACACTGGAGACATGGATCATCGGAAACAATGGATCATCAGAAACAATGGAGAGGTGGATAGTTAGACACTGGAGATATGGATCATCAGAAACAATGGAGAGATGGATTGCTATCCACTTGAGACATGGATCATCAGAAACAATGGAGAAGTGGATTGTTAGAAACTGGAGACATGGATCATCAGAAACAATGGAGAGGTGGACTGTTAGACACTGGAGACATGGATCATCAGAAACAAAGGAGAAGTGGATTGTTAGACACTGGAGACATGGATCATCAAAAACAAAGGCGAGGTGGTTTGTTAGACACTGGAGACATGAATCATCAAAAACAATGAAGAGATGGATTGTTAGACAACGGAGACAAAGATCATCAGAAACAATGGAGAGGTGGATTGTTAGACACTGGAGACATGGATCATCAGAGACTCTGGAAAGGTGGATAAGAACAGACACTGGAGAAATGGATAATTCAGAAACAATGGAGAGGTAGATTGATAGACACCAGAGACATGGATCATCAGAAACAATGGTTCATCAGAAACAATGGAGAGGTGGATTGTTAGACAATGGAGACATGGATCATCCGAAACAATGGAGAGATGGATTGTTAAACACTGGAGACATGGATCATCAGAAACAATTACGAGATGGATTGCTAGACACTGGAGACATGGATCATCAGAAACAATGAATCATCAGAAACAATGGAGAAGTGGATTGTTAGACATTGGAGACATGGATCATCAAAAACAATGGAGAGGTGGATTGTTAGACACTGGAGACGTGGATCATCAGAAAAAATGGAGAGGTGGATTGTTAGACACTAGAAACATGGATCATCAGAAACGCTAGAGAGGTGGATTGTTAGGCACTGGAGAGATGGATCATCAGGGACTCTAAAAAAGGTGGATTAGCACAGACACTGGAGAAATGGATCATCAGAAATAATTGAGAGGTGGACTGGCACAGATGCTGGAGAAATAGATAATCAGAAATAATTGAGAGGTGGATTGGGACAGACGCTGGAGAAATGGATCATCAGAGACAATGGAGAGGTGGACTGGCACAGAAACTGGAGAAATGGATCAGCAGAAACAATGGAGAGATGGACTGGCACAGATTTTGGATAAATGGATCATCAGAAACTCTGGAAAGGTGAACTGGCACAGATGCTGGATAAATGGATCATCAGAGACTCTGGAAAGGTGTATTGTCACAGCCACTGGAGAAATGGATCAGCAGAAACAATGGAGAGGTGGATCAGCAGAAAGGATGGAGAGATGGATCATCAGAGATGCTGGAGAAATGGATCAGAAGAAACAATGGAGATATGGATCATCAGATCTGGATATGCAGAAATACTGGAGAGATGGATCGTTAGAAACAATGGAGAAGTGGATTGGCACATTTGCAACACCTGCCTGACATTTAACTAATGTGACTCAAGGTCAGGTGAATAAATTAATATGTCATCCAGATAGATAACCACAAATCTGCCTACCAGGTGACTAAAGATGTCATTTACAAAGTGCTGAAAGATGGCAGGCGCGTTTGTCAACCCAAATGGCATCACTTGATTCTCATAGTTTCCTTCTGGTATATTGAATGCTGTCTTCCACTCATCCCCCTCTTAAATGGGAATGAGATTATAAGCCTCTGTGAGGTCCAGTTTTGAAAACTGTTTTGTTCCTACAATCTGATTAAAGAGGTATGGGATGAGAGGGAGCAGATATGGACCCCAGACCGTAATCAGATTGAGTTCGCGGAAATCTAGGCAGTGGCGTAACCCTCATCTTTCTTCTTAACAACGAAAAAACCTGCAGCAATTTGGGATGAGGATGGTCTGATGTGACCCTTTACCAAACTCCCCACAATATAGTCCTTCATAGCTTGCCTCTCTGGACCAGAGATATAATACAGTCTGCTCTTAGGCAGCTTGGCCCAAGGAACAAGAATAATGGCGCAGTCATAAGGATGATGGGGAGGAAGTTCTTGGCACCCCTGCTCTGAGAACACATCCTCAAAGTCAGACAGGTATTTAGGAACAGACTGAGTATCCACCATAGCAAGCCTGGTACCCAAGCAGTGTCTCTGACAATATTCACTCCACTTTACCACTTTCCAGTGTAACAGAGATTCATCCCCAGCCTGTTTCCATGGACCATACTGTAATGAGGTCTACATTATCATTCCTTGTCCTGTATCTGGTGGGGTTATATTTGTCTTTGTTCCTCTCTGCAGGGGGCATCTCCAATACATAAACCTGCAGACAGACTGGACACTTTGTTTCTGGAACATTCTTAAGGCCCCATCTCACATAGCGAGATCGCTAGCGAGATCGCTGCTAAACAGCGATCTCAGCAGCGATCTCGCTATGTCTGACACGTACCAGCGATCAGGCCCCTGCTGTGAATAGCTGGTCGTGTCAGAAATGCCAGGACTTTTTTTTTATTGCAGGTCTTCCGCTGGCCCGCACGCATCGCTGCGTGTGGCAGGCAGGAGACCAGCGATCAGCTGATAACCAAGGTACACTTCAGGTCTCCAGGCGCGGGGATGTGCCTGGAAACCCGATGTGTACGTTGGATACCAGCGCGCTGCTGCAGGGGAGCTGGTAACCAAGGTACACATCGGGTTTCCAGGCACCGCGCAGCGCCTGGAAACCCGAAGTGTACCTTGGTTACCAGCTCCCTGCATCAGCGGGCTGGTATCCAACGTACACTGCGGGTAACTAGACGATGTTACCTGCAGTGTCGCTGTCCTGATCGCTGCGTGAGCTGCCTGTTTGGCAGCTCAGCAGCGATCATGTAGCGACACACCAGCGATCCTGATCGTTGTCGGGATCACTGGTGTGTCGCTATGTGAGACGGGGCCCTTAATCATTGGAGCTATGTTTAAGGGGATGGGATGTTAGTATCTCTGCCCAATAAGGGGGCTGATCCCACAAGACGTAGGACAATGTCACATGTTAAGTGAGTTGATGGTGTGTCTTGGGAAGGGCGAGGATCTGCTGCTGCAGCCAGGTCTTGTGCAATCTATGGAGATTGGAGATCATTTGCCACGTAGGATTGTGATGTCTCACCACCCTGCTGGATTTGAGGACTGAATCTAAAGACTTGATGGATATTCCTTGGCGATGGATTACTGGGTGGCACCCCCGGATTTATCTCTTTTTGTGTGGCCACCTTGCATGCAGATTCTAAGGAAATATATCTACGTTTGATGTTATATTCGCCCAGTCTCAATAAAAGTTGTTGGATTGTTCATCAGCCAGCTGTCCCTGCCTGCTCTGTCACACACCCAGTCACAAACTGGTTGGCAGCAGTGGGGTTCAGAGCAGAAGGAATGGAGAATGGCGGCCCGGCAACAAATGGAGACAGAACCTCAGGATATAGGAATTGGACTGTGGGGAACCTACATACAAAGGATCGTGAATTAGGGGTCAGTTACAAAGAACTGTCCAAAGATCGACTTATTGAGGTTTTAGAAGAAGCTAACCTTCAAGATGGCACTGGAGAGGGATTTCCAGAGCAATTGGAGGAAAGACGGAACCTGGAGGTAAATACCCAGAAAGTCAGTGGGTTGTGTGGTATGATGAGGAGATGGCATTGCTTTGGGATGAAGCCACCATAGAAGACAATCAGGAGGCCATTCAGAGAACCCATGAAAGGCAGCTCGCTGTGGAAGCAGCTGGAGGCCCAGGCTGACATTAATCACAACACCCACCATGAGGGAAGCCTCAAGAGTGTGCCGCAAGGACTTTTAAGCCATTTAATGAGGCTTCATGGGACATTGAAGGATTCTTCCAAGATTTTGAACATCAATATCAATTAATGGAAATCTCAGAAATGGAGCGAGTCAGACATCTGGTGGGGCTTTTAGAGGGTGGAGCTGTGGAAGCATATCGAGCTATGGACCCTCGGTGGAACCGTGAGTATGATGACATTAAAGAAACCATCCTGGAACATTATGAGGTAACTCCTGACACTTACAGGACTCAGTTCCGCTCCTTAGGCTGTAACGGGGAAGGCTTGTTTAAAAATGTATGCACATAGGATCAAACAGGCGTGTCATTGGTGGCTGTAGACAGAGGGGGCCTTAACTTGGTAGACCATCATCCAGGTCATCCTAAAAGAACAGTTCTTTGCTAAATGCCCCTCTGAGATCAGGGACTGGGTACATGAGAGAAAACCAGAGACAGTAGAACAAGCTGCGGCTTTAGCTGATGGGGTTCTCACCAACAAGCCTCAGTGGAAAAACTTACTGGTGGATGGCGTAAAAACTACCAGCACCCCACCACCAGCAGTCCCTTGTCCTTCAATCTCCAAAGTTTGCTGTCCCACTAGACCACCACCTCATGATGATACCCATGTGAATCACCTTACAGCTAGTCCTGCCTTCTCCTCTGGAATGAGACAAGGAGAGAAAGTAGTAGAGCACAGTTGTTATGGTTGTGGGCATCCTGGGCATCTGCAGGCCACATGCCCAGCTATCCAGTGGAGAAATCAGTCTCAACCCCAACAACCACCTCATGCACGTTCACATGGATATCAGCCTCCAGGTTCTCTTACCTCTTTCCCCAGATGGCAAATGGGAAGGAGTGTGATACAGTGCAGAGGTTACCGATGTGGGCAGCCTTGCCATCTGCAAGACACCTGCCCTCAGGATAAATAGAGGAAGGACCCTACAGCAAATCAGCCTATCAATTATTTACAGCCAAATACAATGTAGGAAGAGGTGCCACCACTCCAAATTGACTTGCCTAATGGCTCAGAAACCCATGTTCAACCATTAGGGGTTTATGTAGTGCGGACCACAGCCACGAGTTCATCTAACCATCAAAGAAAGTACTTACAGGAGGTCGTACTGGACGGTCGGAGTGTTCTTGGTTTTTGTGACTCTGGGGCATTTCTCACCATAGCTGATCCCAGAGTGGTTCGGCCAGAGGCAATACAGCATGGACCTGGGATTACCATTGAATTAGCTGGAGCCCAATGGAGGAATATCGCAAGAGCAAGTGTAAAACTGGACTTTAGCTTTGGGGTCAAGCAATGCGTGGTTGGGGTGATGAGGGGCCTGCCTGCGGATATTGTCCTAGGAAATTATGTGGGAAAGCTACAATGTCAACTTGTGGGTGCAGGAAGCAGAATTTAAGTCAAAAAGACTTTAAAATGGAGCCCGGCCTTCAACCCTACAACTTCCACATACAATGAAGACGAGACAGTCAACGCCAAAATGCTGATGGGTTGTCCAAACAGGAGCCATGAGTTATGTTGGCCATGTCTACGTGTACTTGACAAGTGACCTTTTGAGATCACTAGTCTGTACACAACTTGAGGGGAGGAAGGGATTGTAACAGAGAGTCACCCCAACCTGTTTGCATGGACCGTACTGTAATAAGGCCTACATTATCATTCCTTGTCCTGTATCTGGTGGGGTCATATTTGTCTTTGCTCCTCTGCAGGGGGCATCTCCAATACACAAACCTGCAGACAGGCTGGAGACTGGGTTTCTGGAACATTCTTAATCCATGGAGCTATGTTTAAGGGGGTGGATGTTAGTATCTCTGTCCAACAAGGGGGCTGATCCCAAGAGAGATAGGACAATAAGTCACATGTGAGTTGATGGTGTGTCTTGGGAGGGGTGAGGATCTACTGCTGCAGCCAGGTCTTGTGCCATCTATGGAGATTGGAGATCATTTGCCACATGGGATTGTGATGTCTCACCCCCCTGCTGGATTTGAGGATTGAATATAAAGACTTTTAATTGATATTTTTGGGGTTGGATTACCAGGTGGCGCCCCCAGATTTGTCCCTTTTTGTGTGGCCACCTTGCATGCAGATTCTAAGGAACTATATCTACATTTGATGCTATATAAGCCCAGTCTCAATAAAACTTGTTTGATTGTTCATCGGCCAGCTGTCCCTGCCTGCTCTGTCACACCCGAGTCTGTCAATCTACTACAGGATTGTGCGGAGCGAACCAAGGAAGACCAAGTACCACAGGTGAGGGCAGATCCTCTAGCACATAACAGTCTATAAGCTCAGAGTGCATGACCCCCACCTGAAGATGTAAACCTCGGACGACTTGAGTAAAATACCCGCCTCAAGGGGACGGAGTCGATGGCGATTATGGGTATGGGTCTGGACAGAGTATGTGGACTGAGGCCCCGGACCTGGACGAACCTAGTGTCAATCAAGTTAAACCCTGCCCCACTGTCCATAAATGATGTTACAACCATCTTAATTTGACCCAGATGAATATCAGATGGCAGGAAAAATTGTGTTCTACCAACGGAGGTGATAAGTACACCCGGGTTGCTAACCTCCCCGCAACCCGGACCTTTTAGTTTTCCAACGGTTCTTTTACTGTGAGGTTGGGAAGGACATGTGTCCACGAAATGGCCCTTTTTACCGCAGTAAAAACACACTCGCCCTTAGCTCCGAACAACAGACTGTTTTCTAGGAAGATATGCCGCACCCACCTGCATGGGGTTCCTCAGATGACTCAGACCCGATCTCCCTTGACCCAGAACCTCTCACACATTGGAATGTCTCCCTATGTCTCTGGTGAAGACAGCGATCAACCCGGATCGCCAGAGACATGGCCCCTCAAGGGAGACTGGAGTCTCATACAGGGCTAAAGCATCCTTCACCTATACTGTAAGCCAATCACAGAACTGGCTACAAAGTGCGGGGTCATTCCACTCAGTATCTATGGACCACCTCCACAACTCAGAGCAATACTCCTCCACCGGCCAGTCTCCCTGCTGGACCTGGCGCAGTGTGGACTCAGCCAAGAAGACGCGGTAGGGGTCTTCTAATATAAGACCAAGAGCCAGAAATAATTCCTCCACTGTCTGAAGCAATTGGGAGTCAGATGGGAGAGAAAAAGCCCATGTTTGGGGGTCCCCCAGAAGGAGCGAGACTATTATCCCCACACGTTGCTCCTCTGTACCTGAGGAAACAGGACATAACCTAAAGTAGAGTTTACAGGCCTCCCTGAAAACAAGAAAGTTGTCACGCCTCCCCCCCGAGAACCTGTCAGGCAAAGAGATCTTGGGCTCCACTTCGGTTTGCCTTGGAGACATGATTCCTACACCCAATGTATAAGGGTGCTGCAAAACAACAGTGCATAAATCTGCCACCTCCAGACTGAGCTGCTGCAGCTGCCCGGTCAGAGCAGTAATAGGATCCATAATGGATCAAAAATTGGTTTTGGTCAGAGCTAATGTCACGACTCCGTTGGCAGGTGATCGGGGACCAGGTACTCCTTCCTTGTCCCTGACACTAGGGGCACCCTAGCTTGCCCTATTCCCCAGGTTTCTTCTGAAAGTGAAGATGCCCGGGCCATAAACCTAGCCTTAAAGTACTGCCACACTAAACGTTCCCGCTAACGATCACGATAACGACGCTATCGTTTGTGTGATCGTTTTAAGGTCGCTAGTAGCTGCCATACTTGACGATCTCATTAACGGCGCATCAGCGGTTAGCGATCTTTTTAACGACTTTGGCGGTCGTTGGGATGTGCCACACTGCATGTACTGTGAAAGATCACGACCTCGATAGGCGTGACTGAGCTCAACCTTTTGCACGCCCCTCATCACAGATTGGTGGTCACTATGTAGGTCATAGATATTTATCACAGCTCTCCCGCTTTGTGATTGGATGACCGCGTCATAAAAGACGACGCATCAGCACTCCTCTCCATTGCTCTCGAGCAGAAGCGGTTCTTTCAAATCACCAGCATCGTTCCAGTGTGTCCTGCTAGCCTTGGTAGCTACTGCGATCCTGTTTACGCCACTATTTCGGTTGCTACGTTCTACGTTGGGGTTTTCTGCGATCCAGTCTGTGGCGTATCCTCTGCGATCCAGTTTGTGACGCTAGTTTCCCTATTTTTATTTTCACAATCACACAAGTTTTCTAAGGTAGGTATTGTTTTTGTCACATTTAATTTTTATTTTGTCTTTAATTTTACAGATCCTTTTTTAGATCTCTGCTGTTGTTAACCATTGTCTATCATGGTTTTTCATTGTTTTGTTCAGGCACACACACCATTCTATGATCCCAGCTCTGTCTATGTTTACTCATGCTGCGCCCACCACCACCATTTTGTAATCCCTGATGTTTTTTGCGTAATTGTTCATCTATGTTTTTTTTCCCATTGTTTTGTTAGGCCCCTGCCCACGACCACCATTTTATGATCCAGCTTTGTCTATGTTTACTCATGCTGCGCCCACCACCACCATTTTGTGATCCCTGCTGTTTTTTGCGTAATTGTTCATCTAGGTTTTTTATCCCATTGTTTTGTTCGGGCACGCCCACGCCCACCATTTTATGATACCTGCTCTGTCTATGTTTACTCATGCTGCGCCCACCGCCACCATTTTGTAATCCCTGCTCTGTCAATGTTTACTGCAGCTGCGCCCACAACCACCATTTTATGTTCCCTGCTGTGTGCAATGTTGTAGACTACGTAAGCGTTTTATTTAACCATTCTGCTGTTCTCACATAATCATTTTTTTATTACAGATGGCTGATAAGCAGGAGTTTTTGCGTGATTTTATCAAGCTGTACCGCTCAATGCCGTGCCTCTGGAAAATTAAGTCTGCAGATTACTGTAACCGGTTAAAAAAGAAGGACGCCTACCAAAAACTGGTGGAGCTCTGCAAGAGCCGTTACCCAGATGAACCGGCGGATGAGTCAACGGTGAAAAAACGGATTCAGGCCCTCCGCACGGTTTACAAAAAAGAGCTCAATAAAGTTATCAATTCTACAAAATCTGGAGCGGGGGCCGAAGAAGTTTATGTCCCCCAACTGTGGTACTTTAATCTGTTCGCTTTTACAAGGGACCAAGAAGTACCCAGACAAAGGACATCCATGTCGGCTCAAGACCCAGTGATCCAGCCGGACACCCCTGTCATACATGTAAGTACCTTTGTATTACAACACATTTTAATGTACATGCCAAAGTGGAGTTAAATTTAAAAAATATTGTAGTGAAATGTAGATAAAATGGCAGAATATATCCCTTCATGTACTGATAATTTATGTAGCTCAACGGTTGAGGCCTATCCATTTACAAGTGTCGGTTTCACATTTTTGCTGTATATGGGTGTTATAGTGTGAAGAATTATTTCTTTTTCTTTGTGATTTACCATTTGTTTTTTGTTCATGCAGGACACAGAAGAGGCGGTCTCCACACCTCCAACTGAACAAGACAGCATGCCGTTGATCATAGACGAAGTAGTCGAGCCACCATCATCTGTGCGGAGGCGGCTTTCACTTTCAGGAACGAAAAGGAAGGCTCCCACCTCGGCTACCACCTCGGCTACTCCTGAATTGGTGGAAATTGCTAAAAAAGTTCTTACGGCAGAAAAAGAAACTAAAATAACTGGCTTTGCATATTTTGCTAATGAGAGGCTCGCTACACTGGATCCTGTACAGCGGATTCATGCTGAGAGACTGATGTTAGAGGTACTGACTCAAGCGTCTTTTGTAGAGTTGAGCGATACTTTCCGATATCCTAAAGTATCGGAATCGGAATGGTATCGCCGATATCACTAAAATATCGGCGATACCCGATACCGATACCGGAAGTCCCATGTAAGTCTATGGGAACAAAATATCGCAACTAAAAAAAACCCATTCTTTCCTTGTAAACACTAAATATACACACATAGAATACATATATATATATATATACATGTCATTGTGACATATATATATACATATATGTATAGTTTATACACTTCTACATAGTAAAATATCCTCTCATTCAATTGCCGGGTAAAGCCGGCTTCAGTGAAAAGACAGAAGCACCCGACATGAAATGACACTTGGTGTACATAGGGTTAACCATGTCTTTTCATGTCGTTTGCTATCTGATTTGCACAAACAATTAAATCAGACTATGTGTGCAAAATTTCACACCTGTAGGGGTTAATTAAAGGTGTAAATTCGTTGTAAAAAAAACGGACTTTTTTTGCTACGAATTTACACCTTTAATTAACCCCTACAGGTGTGAAATTTTGCACACATAGTCTGATTTAATTGTTTGTGCAAATTAGGCTGGAGTCACACACAACCACAAAAAATCGGTCCGTTTTAGACGGTCGACAATCGGATCAAAATAAAAACATCACACATCCTTCTGGCATCCGATTTTCCTTCAAAGATGCGATTTAATCGCATGTGTGTGTACCTTGTAACATCCGATTTTCATCCGACTTGCGAGATTTTCTCGCAGGCTTGCAAAACTGACATATAATGGATCCAAAAGATAGTATTTAAATGCCAAAAGAAAGAATAGATATATACACATATATATATATATATATATATATATATATATATATATGTCATTGTGACATATATATATATACATATATTTATAGTTCTTACACTTCTACATACTGTTATAGCCGCTAATTCAATTGCCGGCTTCAGTGAAATCACAGAAGCCGACATGAAATGATACATTGTTTCCACACATTTAACCATGTAATTTCATGTATTTTTATATATGTTTGAAACATACAATTACATGAGTATATGTGTGCTAAATTTCAGACATGTAGGGGTTAATTAAAGGTGTAAATTCGTTGTAAAAAAAACGGACTTTTTTTGCTACGAATTTACACCTTTAATTAACCCCTACAGGTGTGAAATTTTGCACACATAGTCTGATTTAATTGTTTGTGCAAATTAGGCTGGAGTCACACACAACCACAAAAAATCGGTCCGTTTTAGACGGTCGACAATCGGATCAAAATAAAAACATCACACATCCTTCTGGCATCCGATTTTCCTTCAAAGATGCGATTTAATCGCATGTGTGTGTACCTTGTAACATCCGATTTTCATCCGACTTGCGAGATTTTCTCGCAGGCTTGCAAAACTGACATATAATGGATCCAAAAGAATAGTATTTAAATGCCAAAAGAAAGAATAGATATATACACATATATATATATATATATATATATATATATATGTCATTGTGACATATATATATATACATATATTTATAGTTCTTACACTTCTACATACTGTTATAGCCGCTAATTCAATTGCCGGCTTCAGTGAAATCACAGAAGCCGACATGAAATGATACATTGTTTCCACACATTTAACCATGTAATTTCATGTATTTTTATATATAGTTTGAAACATACAATTACATGAGTATATGTGTGCTAAATTTCAGACATGTAGGGGTTAATTAAAGGTGTAAATTCGTTGTAAAAAAAACGGACTTTTTTTGCTACGAATTTACACCTTTAATTAACCCCTACAGGTGTGAAATTTTGCACACATAGTCTGATTTAATTGTTTGTGCAAATTAGGCTGGAGTCACACACAACCACAAAAAATCGGTCCGTTTTAGACGGTCGACAATCGGATCAAAATAAAAACATCACACATCCTTCTGGCATCCGATTTTCCTTCAAAGATGCGATTTAATCGCATGTGTGTGTACCTTGTAACATCCGATTTTCATCCGACTTGCGAGATTTTCTCGCAGGCTTGCAAAACTGACATATAATGGATCCAAAAGAATAGTATTTAAATGCCAAAAGAAAGAATAGATATATACACATATATATATATATATATATATATATTATATATATATGTCATTGTGACATATATATATATACATATATTTATAGTTCTTACACTTCTACATACTGTTATAGCCGCTAATTCAATTGCCGGCTTCAGTGAAATCACAGAAGCCGACATGAAATGATACATTGTTTCCACACATTTAACCATGTAATTTCATGTATTTTTATATATGTTTGAAACATACAATTACATGAGTATATGTGTGCTAAATTTCAGACATGTAGGGGTTAATTAAAGGTGTAAATTCGTTAAAAAAAAATGCGTGGGCTCCCGCTGTATTTTCTCCACCAGACAGACAAAGCAAGCGAGTGGGGGCAGATAATAATAGCCTAGGGAGGGTACATTTTTTTTGTGCCCCCCCCCTGGCTACTAACATCTGCCCCCAGACACCCCAGAAAGGGCAAATCTATAATTAGATTCGCCCTTTCTGGCACTTTGCCCGTCTATTCCCATTGCCCTGTAGCGGTGGCGAATGGGTTAATAAGGGGTTAAAATGACCTTGCAATTGAAAGGTCACTTTAAGCCAGGTTAATAATTGATAGCTGTCAATTAGGCAACTATCAATTATTAATCCTATTGTATGAAAGAAAAATCAAACACACACACTTTAATAAAAAATAAGTTTAATGAAATAATCACACAGTTTTTGACCATATTTTATTTTCCTGCTAAAACCATTTCCTGTAATAAAAATAAAATAAAAAAGCAAAATTATACTTACCAATCCGATGTACAGTCAGGTCCCACGGTGTAATCCATCAGAAAGGGTTAACAGGTTAAAGGTCGCAGAGAGCTAATAATGCTGTCTCAGACCTGTATTCCCCTGAATGAATAACTTCCTCTCCCAGCGAAAGTAGAGGAATAGATTCATGAATGGAGCTTAATTGATTTATTGCCAATTTAACTGTAGTGACCTGACCTAAAGGGAAAGTGGACACAATCAATTAAGCTTCATTCATGAAACACATCCTCTCCTGTCGCCAGGAGAGGAACTTATTCATTCATGAGCTTTGAGCTGAGCATGCAGGATTACTTGCACTGCTTGGCTCAAAGCTAGTTAACCCTTTGTGAAGGATTACAGCGTGGGACGTGACAGATCGGCGGAATAGGTAAGAATAATGTTGTTTTATTTCTTTTTCTTTATTTTAGGAGATCAATGGCTTCGCACGGATTTAGTGTAAAATAAAATATGGTCAAAAAAATTGTGTTTTTATTTCATTAAAATTATTTATTCTTAAAGTGTGTGTGTTTTTTTATTTACTTCAATAGGATTAATAATTGATAGTTGTCTAATTGACAGCTATCAATCATTAACCTGCCTTAAAGGTCACCTTTCAATTGCAAGGTGACAGTAAGGTGAGATTAACCCATTCGCCACCGCTACAGGGCAATGGGAATAGACGGGCAAAGTGCCAGAAAGGGCGAATCTAATTATAGATTTGCCCTTTCTGGGGTGTCTGGGGGCAGATGTTAGTAGCCAGGGGGGCACAAAAAAATGCACCCTCCCTGGGCTATTATTATCTGCCCCCACTCGCTTTGCTTTGTCTGTCTGGTGGAGAAAATACAGCGGGAGCCCACGCATTTTTTTTCAACGAAATTACACCTTTAATTAACCCCTACATGTCTGAAATTTTGCACAAATACACTCATGTAATTGTATGTTTCAAACATATATAAAAATACATGAAATTACATGGTTAAATGTGTGGAAACAATGTATCATTTCATGTCGGCTTCTGTGATTTCACTGAAGCCGGCAATTGAATTAGCGGCTATAACAGTATGTAGAAGTGTAAGAACTATAAATATATGTATATATATATATGTCACAATGACATATATATATATATATATATATATATATATATATATATATGTGTATATATCTATTCTTTCTTTTGGCATTTAAATACTATTCTTTTGGATCCATTATATGTCAGTTTTGCAAGCCTGCGAGAAAATCTCGCAAGTCGGATGAAAATCGGATGTTACAAGGTACACACACATGCGATTAAATCGCATCTTTGAAGGAAAATCGGATGCCAGAAGGATGTGTGATGTTTTTATTTTGATCCGATTGTCGACCGTCTAAAACGGACCGATTTTTTGTGGTTGTGTGTGACTCCAGCCTAATTTGCACAAACAATTAAATCAGACTATGTGTGCAAAATTTCACACCTGTAGGGGTTAATTAAAGGTGTAAATTCGTAGCAAAAAAAGTCCGTTTTTTTTACAACGAATTTACACCTTTAATTAACCCCTACAGGTGTGAAATTTTGCACACATAGTCTGATTTAATTGTTTGTGCAAATCAGATAGCAAACGACATGAAAAGACATGGTTAACCCTATGTACACCAAGTGTCATTTCATGTCGGGTTCTGCATTTTCACAAAAGCCGGCAATTGAATTAGCGGCTATTATACTATGTAGAAGTGTATGAACTACAAATATAAATATATATATATATGTGTCACAAATTCAATGACATGTATATATATATATGAGGTGTAAAATTGCTGAAAAAAAATGCGTGGGCTCCCGCCCTATTTTCGCAACCAGACAGACAAAGCCAGTGAGTGGGGGCAGATAATAATAGCCCAGAGAGGGACCATTATTTTTGCCCCCCCCCGGCTACTAACATCTGCCCCCAGACACCCCAGGAAAGACAAATCTATAATTAGATTCGCCCTTTCTGGCACTTTGCCCGTCTATTCCCATTGCCCTGTAGCGGTGGCGAATGGGTTAATATGGGGTTAAAGCCACCTTGCTATTGAAAGGTGACCTTAAGCCAGGTTAATAATTGAGAGCTGTCAATTAGACAACTATCAATTATTAATCCTATTGCATGAAATAAAAATAAAACACACACACTTTAATTAAAAATCATTTTAATGAAATAAAGACACATGTTTTTGACCATCTTTTATTTTACTGCAAAAACCATTTCCTGTAATAAAAATAAAATAAAAAAGCAAAATTATTCTTACCTATCCCATGCACAGTCAGGTCCCACGGTGTAATCCTTCAGAAAGGGTTAATGTTTACTGCAGGGACCGCAGCTAATGCTGCAGCCTCACAGTAAACCCCAAATGAATGAGTTCCTCTCCTGCCTGACAGGAGAGTAAAGGCTGGGTGTCACATAACGATACACCAGCGATCCCGACAACGATATGCACTTGTCAGGATCGCTGGTGTATCGCTACATGATCGCTGCTGAGCTGCCAAACAGGCAGCGATCTGGGACAGCGACACTGCGGGTAACATCGCTTAAGGGCCCGTCTCACATAGCGATATCGCTACCGAGATCGCTGCTGAGTCACTAGTTTTGTGACGCAGCAGCGAGCTCACCAGCGATATCGCTGTGTGTGACATTCAGCGACGATCAGCCCCCCTGCCGGGTATCGCTGATCGTCGCAGAACTGTCAGGACCTTTTGTTGATCGCTGGTTTCCCTCTGACAGGCACGCATCGCTGCGTGTGACAGGCGGGAGACCAGCGATCCGCTGGTAACCAAGGTACACAGCGGGTTTCCAGGCACCGCGCAGCGCTTGGAAACCCGCTGTGTACCTTGGATACCAGCTCCCTGCATCAGGGCGCTGGTATCCAAGGTACACAGCGGGTTTCTAGGCACAGCCCCGCGCCTGGAAACCCGCTGTGTACCTTGGTTACCAGCGGATCGCTGGTCTCCCGCCTGTCACACGCAGCGATGTGTGCCTGTCAGCGGGAAACCAGCGATCAAAGGTCCTGACATTTCAGCGACGATCAGCGATACCCGGCAGGGGGGCTGATCGTCGCTGAATGTCACACACAGCGATATCGCTGGTGAGCTTGCTGCTGCGTCACAAAACTAGTGACTCAGCAGCGATCTCGGTAGCGATATCGCTATGTGAGACGGGCCCTTAAGTGGAAAGCTTAATTGATTGCTTTCCACTTTCACTTCAGGTCAGCCAGGGACACAATCAGTGACGTCAGAGGGAACTGATTAACAAAAATAGGGGTTCCCTTCGAAAAAAAAATGGCGTGGGGTCCCCCCTATTTTTGTTAACCAGCCAGATGAAGCAGACCGCTGAGGCCTGGATTTTCAGGCTGTTAAGGAGCCAAGATCCATGGACCTTGCCAGCCTGATAATACCAGGCCACAGCAGTCTGTATATCTTGGCTGATTAACAAAAATAGGGGATCCCCTCGAAAAAAATTGGCGTGGGGTCCCCCCTATTTTTGTTAACCAGCCAGATGAAGAAAACCGCTGAGGCCTGGATTTTCAGGCTGTTAAGGAGCCAAGATCCATGGACCTTGCCAGCCTGATAATACCAGGCCACAGCAGTCTGCATATCTTGGCTGATTAACAAAAATAGGGATCCCCTCGAAAAAAATTGGCGTGGGGTCCCCCCTATTTTTGTTAACCAGCCAGATGAAGCAGACCGCTGAGGCCTGGTTTTTCAGGCTGGTAAGGATCCAATATCCATGGACCTTGCAAGCCTGATAATACCAGGCCACAGCAGTCTGCTTAGCTTGGCTGGTTAACAAAAATAGGGGATCCCCTCGAAAAAAAAACGGCGTGGGGATCCCCCCTATTTTTGTTAACCAGCCAAGTAAAATGCAGACTGCTGCGGCCTGGTATTAAAAGACTGTCAAGGCCCATGGATTTTGGCCCTCAACAGCCTGATAATACCAGGCTACAGCAGCCCCACATTTGGCGCATCAAAAGATGTGCCAATTGTGGCACTTTACCCGGCTCTTCCCACTTGCCCTGTAGCGGTGGCAAGCGGGGTAATAAGGGGTTATTGTCACCGTTGATTGCACGGTGACAATAAGCCCGGTTAATAATGGAGAGGCGTCAATAAGACACCGATCCATTATTAATCCCAAAGTTATTAAATGTATAAAAAAAAGACACAGCAAGAAAAAAGTCTTTTAATGAAATAAAAGAGACAACACAGTTTTCATTTCTTTTATTACTCTCTCATTCCTGCGACGCCATCGATCTCCTGTAAAAAAAGAAAAAAAACAAACCAACAGTATACCACCTGTCCGACGCAGTCCATAACGATAGTCCCACGACGATCCAGCTCTGCTACATCGCAATGACAGGCAGAGCCTGTCATTGCAACGCAGCACAGCTGATTACCTGCTTCCCCGGCGGTGACGTCATCGGACTGACTGCTTTACGGCCGCGATTACCCAGCAGTCACTGCAGTTATCGCGAGAAACTGCATGTGACCGCCGGGGAAAGAAGATGGCGGCCATGAAGCAGTGCAGGACGTGACCGCCGGAGATCTTCTGCCAGGTAAGTGCCGCTGACTCCTGACAGACCCGACCGACGGACACTGACAGTGACAGTGACAATCCCGATTCCGGTATCCGATAAGACGAAAATATCGGAACTCGGAATCGGAATTCCGATACAGCTAATATCGGCCGATACCCGATATTTGCAGTATCGGAATGCTCAACACTAGTCTTTTGGAACCCTTGACAACAGATATGTCGTCATGCCAAGACCGCAGTACCCGGACTACTCATGGCCGCACAATCCTGTGCCAAACCCAGTTGGGATAAACCCAAACGTTGGTGCTCCCCCTTATTTTTATTCACCGCAGAGGCAGCGTGGTAATGGCAATGATCCATCTTACCAGCAGTTGTAGTTTTTAAAATGTTTTACAAAAGTTTTTTTTGGTTGTTTTTATATTTTTACATTGATACCTTTTTTAATAAAAAAAAATTGTTTATCTAATGAATTGTGGTCTTTTCTTATGTGATGTCAACTATTAAAATGTTGTATTTTTATTACATCTACTTGTCACACATGAGGTCATGGGAGTACCAGCTATCATAGGTGTTCCATCATAGGGAAAAAATGAAATGAAAAAAATATCAAAAATTAACATTTTTTTTTAAGGCCCCTGGTCACACTAGCGCTAAAACCTTATACTAAAAAATAATACACCACACCTGCGTAGATTAACGTAAAATATAAAATATATATTATTGTCATATATATATATATTTTTTTAAATAAAGATATAAAATGTAAACAAAAACAAATAAAAAAACATAACAAAATAAAAAATTATAAAGTAATTATTAACAAAACAAAAAATATTTAAAAAAAAATTACTTAATGAGGGACCCGGTGTCCAGCCGCTGCCCTCTCCAGCATCACCCCGTGTTGATGCAGAGCTCCCATTGCACTTTGCAGCTCTGCCACCGCTGTCTGCATCGCTGCCACAGCGCTGCTCATATTCGCCATCACCCGGCGGTGGGACACCAACAGGTCCTGGGCAGTCGGGATTTCTGTGGAGGAAAAGGTAACAGTTAATAGTGAATTCTGTTGCAACATCAACATGTACATGTTATGTTAATTAACACTTACGGTTGTCGTCAGACGACCCGCTGACCGCCCACCCAGAACCTGTTGGTCCGCCGGCTAGGGAAACACAGAAAAAAAAATTTATATCACAACAGCCATTACACATAAGACCATACAAAGTTCTCAAACTTGTCTGAAGCTTATATAATGTGCGTTAATTACCTGATGGGGAGCCTGCATCCATGTCACGGGGTGACTCTGGAGAGAAGCCATTTCCAGAAGGACTGGAAGACCCCAACTGTGGAGGGGGGCTTGCTGCCAGGGAAGGGGTTGAAGGGATGGAGAGGTGTGGTGAGGATGGTGGTGGAGGGGTAGCCGGGGAAGGAGATGGAGGTGGAGGTGTAGCTGGGGACGGTGGAGCCGCAGCAGCTGGTGAAGGTGGTGCTGTAAATAAAATATACAATTCAGTCAAATAATCCTTCTACTAACCCCATTACTGCCAGTACTTCCATCTATGCCTGTAAACACCCTCACGACTGGTACTCCCTTCACTGCCTGCCCTATCACTGCTGGTACTGCCATCACTGCGGGTGCATTGATATAGGTAGATAAGGCTACTTTTACACTTGCGTTTTTTTGCGCAGCGCAACTTGCGCTATCGGACGCATGCGCAATGTTCCCCTATCTTTAACATGGTGGGCGCAGGGTCTAGCGCTTGCACGCGTTCATGTGCGTTTGTCGTGCGCTGTGCATTTTCCTGGTGTGCGCCCATACGCGCTAGACGCTACATGTTGCATTTTTTTTTCCGGACAAAAAAGACAGAGATGATTGAGACAGAGATGATGGAGACAGATGATAGAGCCAGAGATGATGGAGACAGAGATGATGGAGACAGAGATGACAGAGATGTGACACATAGACAACGCATGCGCCAAAAAAAACGCAAACGCATGCAAAAAAGCATGAAATTGCAGACAAGCGCTGGTTTTTTTTGTAGAAATGCGCATGCTGATGCGACTAAATCTCGCAGGTTTTACAAGCGTTTGCATGTTTTTTTTTAATGCGCTTCATGTGCGCTCGAAACGCAGCGCTAAAAAACGCAAGTGTGAAACAGGGCCGGCTCCAGGTTTTTATGGGCCCCGAGCGAAAGAGTCTCAGTGGGCCCCTTTAACACAGACCACGATTCATAATACACAGATACTGCAGAGAAATATGGGTACAGTACAATGCCAAACACTTCACTTCTTCCATTACATGACTGATGCCTATTGTAAATTGTACAATAGCTCAAAAACCGCCAAATCCTCACAGCGCACAGAACAGACTGGACAGTACAGTCCTCCATACAATATTATGGGCACCACAGTCTCCCCCTCATCACCCATATAATACCCCATGCAGGATGTCACCCCTCATATAATGCTCCATACAGAATACTGGACCCAATATAATGCTCCATACAGGATACTGGTCCCCATATAATGCTCCATACAGGATACTGGTCCCCATATAATGCTCCATACAAAATATGGAGCTCTCCTCTGCGCTGTACTGCGTTTTGCACTTTTACGGCTCAGGAAATGGCGCTGTGGAAAGACTCCCCATTATCGTCATGATTTCCTCCTCATCATCATCATTGCCTCCTTATCATCATCATTGTCTCCCCATCATCATCATGGCCTCCCCATTATCATCAATGCCTCCCCATTATCAGCAATGCCTGCCCATCATCACACACAGACAGCACACAAGCACTCTCTCACATACATACACACATACATACACACACAACACACACAAAGCACCGCACTACATACACACAGACACACACACACAGAGAGACACACACACACGTCTTACCCGTCCAGCGTCCGCGCTCTCTGTCACAGCCGGCCGCTGAATGATGACGTCATTCAGCGGCCTGCTGTGAGAGGAAGCGCCGGCGCCCCCTGGAGCCCGGAGCTGCGGCAGCGGAGGCACGGGAGAGGTAAGTATTGTGCCATCTGATGCCGGGGCCCTGTGCAAGCGGGGGGGGGCCAGTGGCGGCGCTGACACCGCTCTCCTCCGCTAAAGGAAGGGGGGTGCCAGACGGCGAGTGGGCCCCCCCGCCTGCTCAGGGCCCCGGCACTTGCCCGGGTGTGCCGGGTGCTGACGCCGGCCCTGGTGTGAAAGTACCCTACCCCACAAAACATAACCTCTCCAGATACCCTCATCAATACTCACTCAGAGGCCTGCGGAACTGGGCCCGGATGCTGGCGACCCTATCGCGTGAGCGGTATCGCAGGTCCGCCAGCTTCTTGCGTATTTGTTGCCTGGTCCGCTGCACATTAAAATGCCTCTCCAAGCCCCGCCGGATCCTCTGCAGGCATACCCTTTTGTGGCGCCTTGGATGCGCCACAGGTAGCCTGCAGTGGTAATCCCATCGGTCGGTCTTTTTTATTAAATAGCGGACCTCCTTATCAGCCCACTTAGGCCCGCGCTGTGTCACCGCCGCCATTGCCGCCAGTACAAACTGCGCATTGGGCGACGCCAGCGTCATGACATCACAGCGTGCGCACGTTACGTGCGGCCGCACTCGCGACGCAAAACGTATTGCGATTGCAAATTGACCGCAGCAGCCCTGCGCACAGCCAAGCACAGATATGAGATGCTGTTGAGTTCGCAAAACAACGATTATAAGCTAGGCAATGGATTTGCATATCTGTATGCACATCTGTATAGCTGGATCTCGTGACGTCACATTGCGATTACAATGCCGTCGCATATCTGTATGGCTGGGGCTCGAGAATCTTCACCTTGCAATCATAAAAGCTTTGCATATCTGTATGCATATCTGTATAGCAGGAGCTCGTGACAATACTCACATAGCGATCACAATAGCGTCACATATCTGTATGGTTGGGGCTCGATAATCCTCACCTTTGCAATCACAATGGCTCTTTGTATATCTGTTTGCATATCTGTGTAGCTGCAGTGTGTGAGTAGTCACATTGCGATCACAATAGCGTCGCATATCTGTATGATTGGGGCTCGATAATCCTCACCTTTGCAATCACAATGACTCTTTGCATATCTGTTTGCATATCTGTGTAGCTGCAGTGTGTGAGTAGTCACATTGCGATCACAATAGCGTCGCATATCTGTATGATTGGGGCTCGATAATCCTCACCTTTGCAATCACAATGACTCTTTGCATATCTGTTTGCATATCTGTGTAGCTGCAGTGTGTGAGTAGTCACATTGCGATCACAATAGCGTTGCATATCTGTATGGTTGGGGCTTGATAATCCTCACCTTTGCAATCACAATGACTCTTTGCATATCTGTTTGCATATCTGTGTAGCTGCAGTGTGTGAGAAGTCACATTGCGATCACAATGGCGTTGCTTATCTGTGAATAGCTGTGATTCCCTGGTGAATGTTGACCTTTACCTCACAAGAATTTTCAAATATATTTATAACAGTTTTTTAACCTTTCATATATGACTATAATATATATATTACATATTTAAACTTTATATATGCAGCTGTGGTGTATTATCTGTTATATTTAATTATAATGTTTGAACGCTAGTGAGACCATAGGCCCTTAAAATAATTGTAAATATTTGAAACTTTTTTCTTTATTTTTTTAACAATTTACTTCTATGACTGGTACCCCATGACCCCGTGTGTGACAAGTAGATACAATGTAAAACCAAAAATAGACAACAAAAAAGCCTTTGAAAAGATTTTAAAAACTGCAGCTGCTGGTAACATGTCTCTTTGCCATCCCCATCACTCCCTCCCCACATCTCACCCATCATTAGCCCTTCTCCCATATAGGTAAAATAATTGAAAAAAAACACAAAAGCATTTTTAAAACAAAAATATTTTACTATCAAAACATTGTTAAAAAAAGGGTAAAGTCAAACATTATAAAAATCAAACTAGACCTGATGCTGCCAACTCACTGCACCAGGCCCATTAAAGTAATGGCAGTACTTGTCTCTGCTGGCCTTCGCATTGTCCTTGCTCCTGCCTTGATTGACAGGTTGAAGGCCTGCAATAGCGGGATCATTGTCACGCCATTCTCCAAGCATCACGTCACCATTGCTGTCCGAGTCCATGAAGCCTAGCGGACTGTAAGTACCAGCATCGCTTTTTCTTAGAAAATTGTGCAGCACACAACAGGCCAACACCACAGAGTCTATGGATTCCAGCTTCATGTTGATTGGAGTGTGGAAAACCCTGAAGCGGTTGGCCATTATGCCGAAGGCATTCTCCACAACGCGCCGTGCCCTAGACAGTCTGTAGTTAAAAATCCGCCTTTCCCCTGTCAAAGTCTTTTGTGGATATGGTTTCACAAGAT
Source organism: Oophaga sylvatica (assembly GCA_033576555.1). NCBI lineage: Eukaryota > Metazoa > Chordata > Amphibia > Anura > Dendrobatidae > Oophaga > Oophaga sylvatica. Next base: position 518,002,996 of record JARQOD010000001.1, read on the forward strand.
GCTCATGAAGGGGGAAGGCTTCATCGCCCACAAACACAAAGTTTAGGTTGGCGGTGGTGTCCATGTTGTTTGGCAAGTTAAGTTTATCATTAAACAACCATTGTCCAAAATTTGTGTGCTCCAAAACGCCACCGTCAGAAACCCTTCCGTTCATGCCAACATCAACGTCAATAAATTCATAATTTGCATTAACAAGGGCCATGAGGATCACGCTGAAGTAGCCCTTGTAATTATGAAAATAGGATCCGCTTTTGGCTGGTTGCGTGATCCGCACATGTTTGCCATCCAAGGCACCACCACAGTTTGGGAACTGCCAAATCCTTTCAAAATCAGAGGCGATAATTTGCCATTCCGCCACTGATTTGGGAAAAGGCATGTAGCTCCGTAAACTGCGGACGATGGCGTTGCATGTCTCCGGAATAAGTTCTCCAAGCAGCGACCGAGAAATTGCAGCAGAATATTGCAAATCCTTCATTGAACGTCCGGTTGCCAGAAATCGCAGCGTCACTGCCAAACGTTCCTCTGCTGAAACAGCTGCACGCATCCGGGTATCCTGCCGTTCAATGAATGGCCTCACAGCTTCCAGTAGGAGCTTGAATGAATCCTCCGACATCCGTAGATAATTCCGGAAATCCTGCGGATTCTTCTCCTGCAACTCCCTCACTAGATGCATGTGGGTGAATTTGGACCTCTGCTCCAGCCATTCCCTGGTCCACATGCGACGCTTTCGCTTGGAGCGCCTCTCTTCCACCCGCGCCTCTTCCTGACGATCTGCCTCCATTGACAGTGCAACTGCCACAATCATACGCTCCGCGGTGGACAGGTTCATTATGTGCAACCTGTACGGTAAAGAAGAGAAAAGTTAATTACTAATTAATTACTATTAATAAAATGTTTAAACAAAATAAAATACAGAATAAAATAAAAAATATATAAAAAAAATATATTAAATTTTTCAGTTAACATTTAATATACAGTTTACAAACGTCTAAAATGGTGGAGGGGGGTGTAAAATATATAAAGCAGACGAAAAAAAAAAAATAAGGTCAGGGGTTTTTAAAGTAAATAAAGCAGCCGAAAAAAAAAAAAGGTCAGGGGTGTAAAATAAATAAAGCAGATGAAAAAAAAAAAGGTCAAAAACCATTATCAAACAACATCACAAACAATATGTACCTTGAATCCAAATATTCCGAAGATCCAAATCAAAATGGGGATGGATGGTGCTGTAGCGAGTCAGACAGGATCGCAAAAACCCACCACTGCGCCACAAATAGGATCGCAAAACTCCGACACACGATACTATTCTCGCAACAACGCACAAAGAGACCCATAAAGTGCTCTGGGAACAATGGATGGGGGCGCAGTTATAATAGCTGAGGTGATTTTGTGGTCATCAATCGGAGCTGAAGGGCGTTAATGAAAGAAAACAGAGTCCCGCCTGCGCCGCTGACTAATGCGTCGTCAATGAGGTCGCACATCGTTCACAAAAGGTGCCAAACACAGCGATTCAGGCTCACCAGCGGGACGCCAACGATCAAAATACGGTCCAGAACTCTAGTGAACGATCAGCGAGATCACAGCAAGGGCCACGTCGTTGCTACATGCCACACACAATAGCGTCACTAACGAGATCGCTAAATAGTGACGTTTTTTAGCGATCTCGTTAGCAACCTTGTTTAGTGTGGCATACCCTTTAGCTCGTGTATCCGCTCTCCGTCTGTACCCTTTCCCCACCCAGAAAAGAGGGTAGCAACCGTGCACCGCAGTACACCAATGCGACGAACAGGGCAACATGAACAAGGACAACTGAAAATACCAGGCATAAAAATATTCACTCACATATTGTTAGGGCTGGCGGAACGCATAAAATAAATATAAATAATAGGTGCGTTCGCAGCCAGGGGTCCACCGTGCAGGCAGAGCCTGCTGCTAGTAAGATGGCGGTATAAGCGAACTCTGTTACTTCACAGAGTTGCAGACAAACGCCGTATCACTATATGGCAGTATAAGCGAACACTGTTACACCACAGAGTCACTGATTTAGAGACGCAGAAATAGAGACTGTGTCCTGTTAACACCACAGGGATACACAGATAACTGCTGTGCAGATAGCAGTACGTGATCATGCATTCAGCAACGCAAACAAGCAACTCCTCACCGGGGAAGCCGGTATTCTAGGGGCTTATTTCAGCCAGGCCCTGAACACGTGCATACAAATCTCCTCACCGGAGGTGCCGGTATTCTAGGGGCTTATTTCAGCCGAGCCCTAACCACATGCGTGCATGATCACACTGGCGCAAATCGCATAATGCAATTGATACTAGCGCATGGCCGCAGGACCATGCAACCCTTTTATAGTAGCAACTACGGGACCTGCCAGAAAAGGACCAATGAGAAACTGTTCCAGAACACATGCAGTTTCAGGACCTTCCTGGCAGACCAATAGGAGCTGCTGCAGTACCTGAGCATGTGACCCCTGATCTCCAATGAGAGCTCTTACCCTGGGCATGCTCAGAAGGGGAAACGCAGGACTTAGTCCTAAAGACGTCTGCTCGCCGCTGACCAGTACTGGCTACAATAGCAGAACCTGGAGAGGCAGCAGTAATCCTCTGCACAATGTTAGACTGGGCGAGACGCTGGGACCGACGTCTCTGCTGAGCAGAGTCCACTGCGGCCGGAGATGGATGGGAGACCGCAGCAGGGATGGTTCGAAATTCCCCTTGTGCAGAAGCGGGAACTCGACCCCTAACACACATAACAGAGGAATGCGCCAGGGAGTGGAGGATGAGGAAAAACCAAAGTAGGAGGAGGGAAGGAAATTATCATACTTACAAACCCACGCAATAGTCACAGATTACTCCTCCAATCTCCTCAAATAAACACCTCTCATCCTAAACCAAGCAGCATAAGCTAGCTCTGACATGAGTTTCAGTCAGGGCCCAGATTATAAAGGGGATAGGAGTGGCTTACCGACCTCAGCTGAGTGCTCAGACTCCCAGAGCTCCCAACATGGCCAATTAACCCCTGTTCTTCTAAAATAAACACCATTTAAAAAGAAGGTGAAGTGCTTCTTCTCAGCGCAAGAGTAGGAGCAATCAGATGCAGCGGTCTTCTGGATCCTCTCTGTTGTGGTAACCCCATGACAAGTTCTGTACTTTTACGATAATTTATACATACCAGCTGCAAGATAACTGAACGAGCTACAGTGAATTTGTTGTAATCTGAATTACGATTTGAGAGTCTGTCGAGACCACTTGCCAAAAATTCATTATTAACAGGGGGATTAGATGGAATGTTTTGTTTTTATTAGAGTTGAGCATTCCGATACCGCAAGTATCGGGTATCGGCCGATATTCGCTGTATCGGAATTCCGATACTTAGTTCCGATATTTTCCATATATCGTATACCGGAATCTGAGGTTCCCATAATTCTTTGAGAGGCAATGTGATTTTAGTCAGCCAAAGAGGAATCCTAAGAAGTGTGGGCACATCCTGTAAAGCTGCGGTCATGTTAACTAATGGCATGGCTGTGATTGGATGCTGAAATGATGTCAGAATGCACTATAAAAGGCGCCGCCGCCATTTTAGCGTCACTGTGCTGTGAATTCAGTTAGGGACAGAACGCTGCTCTGCTGACTCTGAGGGACAGTTAGAGATTGCGATTTTGTGTACTGTGCTTTAGGCAGGCTAGTTTACCAACCGCTGTGTAAAGCTTCCTTTTGCCTTGCAGTGTTGTTTTAACAGCTCTGTGCAAGGTGTGTGTGAGAGTGCAGGTGACGCTGCAGTTTGCTCTGCATCCAACGCTGTTTGTAGGCATCTGCACGTGTCACTCACAGACTCATTTTTTTTTCTTTATTGTAATTCTTGCTGCTCCATTCAATTGAAATTATAGTGTGACGCGCTTCCATCCGTATACAATACATTGGTTGCAAACACTATACAAGTACAGAAAAAAGCCTTTCAGAGATAGTGAACAGTTGTGTGCAGTGTTCACTGTAGTCTGAGGTTTTCATTTTTGGAGTGCAGATCACGCTCCAGTTAGTTCTTCAACCACTGCTGGTTGTAGTCTGCTGAACGTGTGTCACTGCCTCATCCTTGACATTTTTCTCTAATTGGTGCTGCTCCATTCTATTTAAAATAACTCTAATCTATTAGTGTGACGCGCTTCCATCCGTATACAATACATTGGTTGCAAACACTATTGAAGTACACAAAGGAGCCTTTCAGAGATAGTGAACAGTTGTGTGCAGTGTTCACTCTAGTCTGAGGTTTTCATTTTTGGAGTGCAGATCACGCTCCAGTTAGTTCTTCAACCACTGCTGGTTGTAGTCTGCTGAACGTGTGTCACTGCCTCATCCTTGACATTTTTCTCTAATTGGTGCTGCTCCATTATATTTAAAATAACTCTAATCTATTAGTGTGACGCGCTTCCATCCGTATCCAATACATTGGTTGCAAACACTATAGAAGTACACAAAGGAGCCTTTCAGAGATAGTGAACAGTTGTGTGCAGTGTTCACTCTAGTCTGAGGTTTTCATTTTTGGAGTGCAGATCACGCTCCAGTTAGTTCTTCAACCACTGCTGGTTGTAGTCTGCTGAACGTGTGTCACTGCCTCATCCTTGACATTTTTCTCTAATTGGTGCTGCTCCATTCTATTTAAAATAACTCTAATCTATTAGTGTGACGCGCTTCCATCCGTATACAATACATTGGTTGCAAACACTATAGAAGTACACAAAGGAGCCTTTCAGAGATAGTGAACAGTTGAGTGCAGTGTTCACTCTAGTCTGAGGTTTTCATTTTTGGAGTGCAGATCATGCTCCAGTTAGGTTCTTCAACCACTGCTGGTTGTAGTCTGCTGAACGTGTGTCACTGCCTCATCCTTGACATTTTTCTCTAATTGGTGCTGCTCCATTATATTAAAATAACTCTAATCTATTAGTGTGACGCGCTTCCATCCGTATCCAATACATTGGTTGCAAACACTATAGAAGTACACAAAGGAGCCTTTCAGAGATAGTGAACAGTTGTGTGCAGTGTTCACTCTAGTCTAAGGTTTTCATTTTTGGAGTGCAGATCACGCTCCAGTTAGTTCTTCAACCACTGCTGGTTGTAGTCTGCTGAACGTGTGTCACTGCCTCATCCTTGACATTTTTCTCTAATTGGTGCTGCTCCATTCTATTTAAAATAACTCTAATCTATTAGTGTGACGCGCTTCCATCCGTATACAATACATTGGTTGCAAACACTATAGAAGTACACAAAGGAGCCTTTCAGAGATAGTGAACAGTTGTGTGCAGTGTTCACTCTAGTCTGAGGTTTTCATTTTTGGAGTGCAGATCACGCTCCAGTTAATTCTTCAACCACTGCTGGTTGTAGTCTGCTGAATGTGTGTCACTGCCTCATCCTTGACATTTTTCTCTAATTGGTGCTGCTCCATTCTATTTAAAATAACTCTAATCTATTAGTGTGACGCGCTTCCATCCGTATACAATACATTGGTTGCAAACACTATAGAAGTACACAAAGGAGCCTTTCTGAGATAGTGAACAGTTGTGTGCAGTGTTCACTCTAGTCTGATGTTTTCATTTTTGGAGTGCAGATCACGCTCCAGTTAGTTCTTCAACCACTGCTGGTTGTAGTCTGCTGAACGTGTGTCACTGCCTCATCCTTGACATTTTTCTCTAATTGGTGCTGCTCCATTCTATTTAAAATAACTATAATCTATTAGTGTGACGCGCTTCCATCCGTATCCAATACATTGGTTGCAAACACTATAGAAGTACACAAAGGAGCCTTTCAGAGATAGTGAACAGTTGTGTGCAGTGTTCACTCTAGTCTGAGGTTTTCATTTTTGGAGTGCAGATCACGCTCCCGTTAGTTCTTCAACCACTGCTGGTTGTAGTCTGCTGAACGTGTGTCACTGCCTCATCCTTGACATTTTTCTCTAATTGGTGCTGCTCCATTCTATTTGAAATAACTATAATCTATTAGTGTGACGTGCTTCCATCCATATACAATACATTGGTTGCAAACACTATAGAAGTACACAAAGGAGCCTTTCACACCTAGTGAACAGTTGTCTGCAGTGTTCACTGCAGTCTCTGCGTAATAACCACACTTAGGCCTTATAACTTTTCTGACTTTCTTTATCAATCTACCAAGATGAAGAAGGCAGGGAGTAAGGCACGTGGTCGTGACCGTGGAGTTTCAGCAGGGAGAGGACGTGGTGATTCTGTGGCTGCTGCCGCCCCCAGTGACACAACATCCACCAGTTTTCCCCGTGAGCGTTCCTTTATGCGCACTTTTGTAGGAGCTCGGCGTACCCCCCTGATGCGGGAAGAACAAATTGAAGCCGTTGTTCGTTGGATGGCAGCCAATGCATCGACTTCAATTGCTTTCACCTCCTCTCAGGACCACAACACTGTTGAGCAACCATCTGTCTCTTCACCGCCTGTCAAATTGCCCAGGCAGTCAGAGAGTTCTGAACTGGAGCCAGCTGAGTCTCTGCTTCTGTTCTCAGAATCTGTTGGCTTGCAAACAGGGGCCCAGCCAAGCAGCATTCTGGAATTTGAAGAAGAGGGAGTATGCAGTGATGCGCAACAGCTGTATCTCTCTGAATCTGAAGAGGCGGGTGAGCCAGTGCCGATGGTCAGCACACCGCAGAACGCATTTGATGATGATGAGACTCAGGTTCCAGTTTCTGTTGAGCATGGTGCTGTCCAGACCACCCAACAGCAGCAGGTGTTGGAAGAGGGTAGTGGAGATGATGAGGTCCAAGACACAACATGGCGTGAGGAACAGGAAGGTGGTGGGAGCAGCTCTGAGGAAGAGATTGCCCCAACGGTACAAACAGGAGGGAGAGATAGGCTGCAGACTCGGTTGCCTGTAGCCTCCAGTTTGGCACCTGTTCGGAGCAGTTCTCTTACAAAAGTCAAAACGAGCGCTCCCAGGACTTGCACTGCGTGGTCCTTTTTTGACACACTTGCAGATGATATTTGCTATGTCAAATGCAAGCTGTGTAAGCAAAAAGTAAAAAGAGGTAAAAGTGTCAGTAACCTCAATACCACTAATATGTGGAAACATGTGCGGACAAAGCACGTAGTTGAGTTACAAAGACACACTGGAGATGTAGGCCAACCTACAGCAGCACCTACATCTTCAGGTCGTGTTGGAGCCTCTTCCAGCTCACACACAGCTGGTTCGGCTTCCTCACAGGATCGCCATGGAAGAACCTCGGTCACTGTTGTCCAGAGCAAAAGTGTTATTCCACCCACAGCAGCAAGTTCCCTGTCATCCTCACACTCCCAGGCCACAAAACAGCCATCGGTAGCACAGGCATGGGATAAAAGACGGCCATACTCGGCAAACCATCCACGAGCACAGGCTCTGAATGGTGGCATTGCAAAACTCCTGTCCCTTGAAATGCTGTCATTCAGGCTGGTGGAGACTGAGAGTTTCCGTAACTTAATGGCATTGGCAGTCCCACAATACAATGTGCCAAGCCGATTTTATTTCAGCAGGCAAGCCGTCCCTGGTCTGCAAAAGCATGTTGAGGGAAAAATTAAACATGCGCTACTAAACGCCGTCAGTAGCAAGGTCCACCTGAACACCGATGCGTGGACCAGTACCCATGGCCAGGGACGATACCTTTCCCTCACTGCCCATTGGGTCAATGTTGTGGAGCCGGGTACAGATCTTGCGAGTGGCGCTGTACGTGTTCTGCCAACTCCAAGGATTGCAGGAATCCAGTCTGTACACATTGACTCCTCCTCCTACTCCAGTTCCTCAGAATCATCACTGCAGGAGCCGTCACGGTCTACCTCCACATGGACCCGTGAACGCTTACCTGTTGCGACCGATATGAGCACAGCCATGGCCAAACGTCAACAGGCCGTCCTCAAATTAATTTCAATGGGGAATCGAAGCCACACAGCGCAGGAGGTCTGGAATGCCATCAAGCAGGAGAGCGACGTGTGGTTTTTGCCAGCGAATCTACAGCCAGGCTTGGTAGTGTGTGACAATGGCCGAAATCTGGTGGCAGCTCTGGGCCTTGGCAACCTCACTCACATACCATGTCTGGCACATGTGCTCAACTTGGTCGTGCAGAGTTTTTTGAGGGAATATCCGCATCTCGATGAACTGCTGCACAAGGTCCGCCTAGAGTGCGCTCACTTGCGACGTTCCAGCATGGCCAGATCGCGCATTGCAGCTCTGCAACGCAGATTTCGCCTTCCTGAACATCGCATCATATGTGACGTACCCACCAGGTGGAATTCCACGTTACATATGTTGGAGCGGTTGTGTGAGCAGCAGCCAGCAGTAATGGAGTATCAGCTGCATCAGGCGCAATCAAGTCGCAATTTGCACCGTCCACACTTCACCACTACTGAGTGGGCCTCTATGAAGGACATCTGCCACGTTTTGCGTGCGTTTGATAAATCAACGCGGATGGCGAGTGCAGATGATGCACTAGTCAGCCTGACTGTCCCCCTTATCTGCCTGCTTCAAAAAACACTGCAAGCACTAAGGGATGAGGTTTTGGAAGAGGTGGAGGATGAGGAGTCACAAATTCCATCACCTTCTGGACAGTCAGCGCAACGTGGTTCCTCACAAAGGGCTGGGCAGGGCTCACTTTGTGAGGAGGATGAGGAGGAGTCAATGGAGGAGGAAGCAATCGCTACAGAGGGAGGTACACAACGCTCTAGTCAGTATGTAGAGCGAGGGTGGGGTGATGCAGAGCAGTCAGAGATGACGCTTCTTAGAGAGGACAGGGTTTGTTGGCCAGTTGGGAGTCTGCAGCACATGGTTGATTTCATGCTGCAGTGCCTGAGAAACGACCGCCGCATCACCCACATTCTCACCACGTCTGATTATTGGGTGTACACCCTCCTAGACCCTCGCTACCGGGACAAAGTACAAAGCCTCATCACACCGTTGAACCGGGATCGTAAAATGCGGGAGTACCAAGACACACTGGTGCAAACCATAATGTTCTCCATTCCAGCCGAGAGCGCTGCTGCTACTGCTTTACAAAGCAGCTCTGTGCGTCGAGGCAGTGGAGACAGCTCTGCAACACGAGGGAGCACAAGCAGCGCCTCTGCACAAGGCAAGACCAGTATGTTCCAAATGTGGCGAAGTTTTGTGGCAGCGCCACCAATGTCTACACCATCCGAGATGCCGCCAGTCACCAGGAGGCAACGTTTCCGTAAGATGGTGACAGACTACATGTCTTGCCTCTCAGTGTACTCCCAGATGGCTCTTCCCCTTTCAAGTTTTGGGTCTCTAAGCTGGATACATGGCCAGAGCTTAGCCAGTATGCATTGGAGGTGCTGGCTTGCCCTGCTGCCAGTGTATTATCGGAGCGCGTCTTTAGTGCTGCAGGTGGTGTACTAACAGACCGTCGCATGCGACTATCCTCCGATAATGTAGACGGCTTACTTTTCTGAAAATGAACAAGGCATGGATCTCGCCTGAATTTGCCTGTCCGTTTTCCGATTAAATAACTGGTTGGCAACGTTATCCATGTTTCCTGTTATGTTCATCTATCTACCACCTGAACTCTACTCCCTGGGCTACAACACTGCCAGTCAGAGGGGAATGATCAGTTACCAACCAAAATGTTCTCCCCAACAGATAGTAGCGCAACGACTCCAGTGCCCACTTGATCGCCAGGCACTTTCTCTCTACAATGCTGTATCTGGTTTCAGCTGGAGTAAGCTTTCGACTCAGGAAACTAATGGGATGCTCCTCCCCGTTAACCTCCTGAGACAACACGGCACCCACACCTACCTCTGACGCATCTGTCTGGACAATGAATTCTCTTTTGAAGTCGGGTGTGATCAAAAATGGTGACACACACAGTGCCCCTTTTAGTTTTACAAACGCTTCTTCAAGCTGATCATTCCATTGCACCATTACTGACTTCCTGCCTTTTAGGCAGTCAGTTAACGGCGCCGACAGGGTTGCAAAATTGGGAATAAACCGCCCGTAGTATCCCACTAACCCCAAAAACCCTTTCACTTGTTTTGTGGTGAGGGGACGGGGCCAGTTTTGGATTGCCTCCACTTTGTTTATTTGGGGTTTGATAACTACACTCACAATCACATACCCCAGGTACCGAGCTTCCTCCAACCCTATGGAACACTTGTTTGGGTTGGCAGTTAGCCCTGCTTGTCTCAGCGAATGTATCACCGCCTGTACCTTGGCTAAGTGACTTTCCCAGTCTGTACTGTACACCACAATATCGTCCAGATTGTCCGCGGCATATCGGCGATGAGGACGAAGAACAACGTCCATTAACCTCTGGAATGTCGCTGGAGCGCCATGCAACCCGAAGGGTAGGACTATATACTGGAACAGTCCCTCGGGTGTTACAAAAGCCGTTTTCTCTCTCGCTGCTTTTGTTAGGGGCACCTGCCAATACCCTTTTGTGAGGTCAATGACTGAAAAATAACAGTCCTGCCCAAACTCTATTAACTCATCGACCCGGGGCATGGGGTAGGCGTCAAACTTAGAAATTTCATTCAGTTTTCTGAAGTCATTACAGAACCTTAGTGTCCCATCTGGCTTTGGTATTAGGACTATTGGGCTGGCCCACTCACTCTGGGACTCTTCAATGACCCCTAACTGCAGCATCTTCTTGACCTCTTCCTTGCTGGCTTGTCGCCGGGCCTCAGGCAGCCGATATGGCTTTAATTGTACTTTGCCCTGCGGCTCAGTGACAATGTCATGTTGGATTAGGGAGGTACGACCATGAAGTTCCGAAAAAACATCTGTATTTCGGCTAACAAACTCTCGGACTTCCTGAACTTGTCTGGGCGACAAAGTGTCTGGTATTTTGATGGCGGAGAGGACTTCTCTTGCCTTCTCCTGAGGCAAGGAAGCCATCTGTACTGGAAATGCAGGCCGTGGACAATCCTCACCAAGCGTGTCTCTGTCTTTCCATGGTTTGAGCTGATTCACATGGTATACCTGTTCTGGCTTTCTCCGCCCTGGTTGCTGTACTTTATAGTTTACTGGTCCCACCTTCTCTATAATGTCGTAGGGTCCCTGCCACCTTGCAAGGAACTTACTATCCACTGTAGGCACAAGTACCAACAGCCGATCCCCAGGGTTAAAGGACCTTACCCGTGCCTCCCGGTTATAGACCTGCCTCTGTGACCTTTGTGCTGCTTCCATATGTTCTCGGACTAATGGTAGGACTGTCTCCATTCTCTCTTGCATTTTGGCCACATGTTCTATCACACTTTTGTGGGGAGTTGGATGGTTTTCCCAGGCCTCTTTTGCTATATCGAGTAAGCCATGGGGATGTCTGCCATATAATAGTTCAAAGGGCGAGAACCCCGTAGATACCTGGGGCACCTCCCACACTGCAAACATCAGGTATGGCAACAAGAGATCCCAGTCCTTAGCATCTTTCGAGACTGTTTTTTTAAACATATTCTTCAGGGTTTTTAATTGAACCTTTCTACTAAACCGTCTGTTTGGGGATGATAGACCGATGTGCGCAACTGTTTAACACTTAACAAGTGGCACAGTTCCTTCATGATTTTTGACATAAAGCGGGTCCCCTGATCTGTTAAGATTTCTTGAGGGATTCCCACCCGAGAGAACATACCCATGAGTTCTTTTGCGATCAGTTTGGCCGAGGTGTGTCGCAGGGGAATAGCCTCAGGATACCTGCTAGCGTAATATAGAACTACGAGGATGTGTTGATGACCCCTTGGTGATTTATTAACCGGACCCACCAGATCCATGGCTATTGTCTCAAACGGTACCTCTATAATTGGTAATGGCACCAAGGGACTCCGAAAATGAGGCTGCGGACTGGTTACCTGGCACACGGGACAAGAGTTACAATACCGTTTAACTTCTTCATAGACCCCTAGCCAGTAAAACCGTTATAGAATTCTGTCAAGGGTTTTCTTTTGTCCCAAATGTCCCCCTAGTACATGCGCATGCGCTAAGTCCATTACCAACCTCCGATATGACTGCGGTACCAGCAATTGCTCGACAATTTCCCCATGTATTTTTTCAACCCGATATAGCAAATCTTGGTTCATCTCGAATTGGGGAAATACTGTAGCTGCCCCGGGTGTTGGGGTTCCCCATTGACAACCAGTACATTTTCACGGGCTGGAGTCAACGTAGGGTCACGTAGTTGCGCCGTAACAAAATTGTCACCTGCCAAATTTTAAGTATGAGAATTCTGGTCCCGGTGGCAAATCTTCCATCTCCCCAGCTAACACTTCTATAGGAGAGGGGTTTTCCTCCTCCACCGAAGGCAAAGGTACTCCTACCGCCAGTACATCTTCCTCTGGGCAACCAGGTTCATGTCCGATTTCAGGAGAATGCAACCTGGTTGCCACTGGTGCCGACGACTGTTCTGTGGGAGGGGTAATTACAGGCCAAAGCACAGAAAATAATGGAAAATCTCTCCCCATTATTACCTCATAATGCAAATTTACCACCACCCCCACCTCGTGTCACCTCCTCCCCTCTGGCGTGTTTATCATCACCAGGGTGGTAGGATAATGTTTTAAGTCCCCATGTATACACAACACACCCATTTTCCGAGCAGTATACTCGCTGATTTGGACGTGGCTGGCTCGTATTAGGGTCACGAGACTACCTGAGTCCAGTACAGCCACAGCAGGGTTACCCTCCACCTCCACTTTACACAAATGGTTCATACTGGGTCCCTCTGGTTTGCCCACTGCACACGTGTTCTGCATAGTGAGACTGATAGTAGCCAAAGTTGTTGTCCATGGGCTCAGTCAGGTGGGGGCAATCAGCTCTCACATGTCCTGGTTCTTGGCACCGCCAACAGATTATGGGGCCCCTTTCGTTCCCGACCCATCCTGGGCGGCCCTCCGAGTCTCTGCTCGCCGAGCTGTGGGTGAAGGTTTGGGGAATTTACTTGGTACCTTCCGGGTAGTCTCTCCCTGTATCTCCTTGGTAGCCCCATATCTTTCAATGAGGTCTACCATTTGGAGACCATCAGTAGGGGCTGCCTGTCCAACCCATGTTTGAAGGGTGTGTGGCAAAGTTCTCCAGAATTTATCAGTCACTATACAATCCAGCATAGCGCGGGGTGACAACACCTCCGGCTGCAACCACTTTTCTAGCAGGTGTATCAAGTCATAATACTGGTACCGAGCTGGCTCGGAAGGGGAAAACTTCCACTGGTGTACCCGCTGGGCCCGGACCAAAACATTTACCCCAAGACGTGCAAGTATCTCACCCTTGACACTCTCATAGTCCTCCTTTTGCTCGGGGGGTAGGTCCCTATAGGCTTTTGCGGGTCCTGAAGTAAAAAACGGAGCCACGATCTCGGCCCACTGGTCCCGGGGCACTCTCTCCCTTTTAGCCACGCCTTCAAAAATCTCCAGGTACACCTCGACGTCATCTGATTGCTCCATATTTCGGATCGGTGTACGCACCGCTTTCCGGACATCCTGGCATCCCCGGGCAGCTCCTGCTGTCTGCGGCGCTGTGATGTGCTGCATCAGTAGACTATTGTTTTCCTGTTGCTGTCGATTAAATATCTGCTGCTGCTCCATAGCCTGCTGCTGTATAGCCTGCTGCTATGCTGCATAGCCTGCTGTGTGCTGCTTGTGCTGTAGCCTGCTGTTGCTGTCGCATGGCCTCCACCAGCATTTTTACGGTGTTCTCCATCTTCGGACAGTTATCCACCGGGTTTTGCGTCACTTTCTTTACCCAGGACATTTACTGTCATGCAGGAAAAAACAGCCTGACCTCACTGCGTTGCCCGCATTGAAGCCACCAATTGTAGGGATCCGCTCTGGTAGGCAGGGCTGGGCCGCAGTAATGAGGCAAACACACAGCCTTTTAGTTCAAATTTCAGTGGTTTTAATCATGAGTTCAACAAAAAGTCCAGATAACAAAATAAAAACAGAACATAAATCACTACAGTTTGGAGAACCACTGGTCCCAGACTCACCCTTGCTTGGGACGGGCTTAACTAAGCGGCTGCAGGTCAGCAAGACCGCCAGGTCCCATTGCGGGTGGTCTGGTACTCGCTTCCTGGTGCACACTGGCACACAGTAACAAAACAATCTTCCAGGCTGACTCCAGCCAAAATCCTTCCTTCCACACACGAACTACAACAGCTCCTTATTTTATAGGCCTACTCCACACCCTCAGGTGAGGTACACATGAGCTGACCAGATCACGTTACTATGACCTTATCACAGGTCCTTGTGATCATGTAAAATCATGAGCAAACTTCAGTCTGCTAGAAGAAATATATCTCCCATCCAGCAAGATCCCCTTTGGTGTACCACACCGGCAAGAAGTCTCCTGTTCCCTACACATGCACAGAAAAACCCATGTCGAACATGCTCCAAATAGGGAAGAGCCGTCACCCTGATTGTTATGCTTAAAACAGGAAAGATTGAAGTTTTCAAGGCCTAAAATGATAAATTTTACTAAGAAATATGGACAAATATTAATTTGTCATCACAGCGCATATCTGCACATGGCTAGTAGAAATGGTAACAAAAACTAAAACATAGTGTTTACTTTTTGAAATTACTGCATAAAACTACATTTCATAATTATCAATTAATGGTTCTTAACCCCTTACTGCCATCGGACGTACTATCCCGTCCATGGTACCTGGGCCCGTATGACCGGGGACGGGATAGTACGTCTCGTGCGATAGGACGCGCTCCCGGGGGGAGCGCAGCCGATCGCGGCGGGTGTCAGCTGATTATCACAGCTGACACCCATGACTGTATGTCAGGAGCGGTCACGGACCGCTCCCGGCACATTAACCCCTTGCACACCGCGATCAAACATGATCGCGGTATACTGGGGGCACAGGGGAGGATCGCGCAGGGTGGGGGCTCCCTGCGCGCCCCCTGAGACCCTCAGAGCAGCGCGATGTGATCGCACTGTTCTGAGGGCTTCCTCCCTCCCAGGACCCGGATCCAAGATGGCGCCGGGGTCCTGGAGGGAGGCGGCTACCTCAGTGCCTGCCGAGAGCAGGCACTGAGAAGCCTGCTGCACTGCCTGAGCTATCGCTGGTGTGACAGTGTGCTGTGCACACTGTCACACCAGCGATCTGATAAAATACAGTGATGTCCCACCCTGGGACAAAGTAAAAAAGTTAAAAAAATAAAAATAAACATGTTTTAAAAAAAAATCCAAAATAAATAAAAAAATATATATATATTCCCCAATAAATTCACTTCTTCCTGTAAATAAAAAAAACAAAGCAACAAAAGTACACATATTTGGTATCGCCGCGTCCGTAACGACCCCCCCTATAAAATTGTCCCACTAGTTAACCCCTTTAGTGAACCCCTTAAAAAAAAAAAAAAACGAAGCAAAAAATCAATGCTTTATCATCATACCGCCGAAAAAAAGTGGAATAACACGCGATCAAAAAGACCGATATAAAAAACATGGTACTGCTGAAAACGTCATCTTGTCCCGCAAAAAACGAGCCGTCATACAGCATCATCAGTGAAAAAATAAAAAAGTTATAGCTCGCAGAATAAAGCGATGCAAAAATAATTATTTTTTATATAAAATTGTTTTTATTCTATAAAAGCGCCAAAACATGAAAAAATGATATAAATGAGGTATCACCATAATCGTACTGACCCGAAGAATAAAACTGCTTTATCAATTTTACCACAAGCGGAACGGTATAAACGCCTCCCCCAAAAGAAATTCATGAATTGCTGATTTTTGTTCATTCTAACCTCCCAAAAATCTAAATAAAAAGCGATCAAAAAATGTCATGTGCTCAAAAATGGTACCAATAAAACGTCAACTCGTCCCGCAAAAAATAAGACCTCACATGACTCTGTGGGCCAAAATATGCAAAAATTATAGCTCTCAAAATGTGATGATGCAAAAACTATTTTTGCAATAAAAAGCGTCTTTTAGCGTGACAGCTGCCAATCATAAAAACCCGCTATAAATAGTAAATCAAACCCCCCTTTATCACCCCCTTAGTAAGGGAAAAATAATAAAATTAAAAAAAAGTATTTATTTCCATTTTCCCATTAGGGTTAGGGTTAGGGTTGCGGCTAAAGTTAGGGTTAGGGTTGGTGCTAAAGTTAAGATTAGGGTTAGGGTTGGGATTAGGGGTGTGTTAGGGTTAGGTTTGTGGTTAGGGTTGGGACTAGGGTTAGGGGTGTGTTGGGGTTAGGGTTGGAGTTAGAATTGGGGGGTTTCCGCTGTATAGGCCCATCAGTGGCTCTCCAAATGTGACATGGCGTCTGATCTCAATTCCAGCCATTCTGCGTTGAAAAGTCAAACGGTGCTTCTTCACTTCTCAGCTCTGCCATGCGTCCAAACAGTAGTTTATCCCCACATATGGGTATCAGCGTACTCTGGACCCCAAGAGTTATTGTGCAATTTGTCCTATTTCTTCTGTTACCCTTGGGAAAAATAAAAACTGGGGGCGAAAATATCATTTTTGTACAAAAAAAAATATTTTTTTGTTTTTACGGCTGTACATTATAAACTTCTGTGAAGCACTTGGGGCTTCATAGCGCTCACCACACATCTAGATAAGTTCCTTGTGGGGTCTATTTTCCAAAATAGGGTCACTTGTTGGGGATTTCCACTGTTTAGGTGCATCAGGGGCTCTCCAAATGCGACATGACGCCCCCAGACCATTCCATCAAAGTCTGCAATCCAAAACGTCACTACTTCCCTTCCGAGCCCCAACGTGTACCCATACAGTAGTTTTCTCCCACATATTGGATATCAGCGTACTCAGGACAAATTGGACAACAACTTTTGGGGTCCAATTTCTCCTGTTACCCTTGTAAAATAAAATATTGGGGCAAAAAAATCATTTTTGCAAAAAAAAAAGGATTTTTTATTTTTACGGCTGTACGTTATAAACTTCTGTGAAGCACTTCGGGGTTCAAAGTGCTCACCACACATCTAGACAAGTTCCTTGTGGGGTCTATTTTCCAAAATGGGGTCACTTGTGGGGGGTTTCCACTGTTTAGGCGCATCAGGGGCTCTCCAAATGCGACATGACGCCCCCAGACCATTCCATCAAAGTCTGCAATCCAAAACGTTACTACTTCCCTTCCGAGCCCTGACGTGCGCCCATACAGTAGTTTTCTCCCACATATTGGGTATCAGCGTACTCAGCACAAATTGGACAACAACTTTTGGGGTCCAATTTCTCCTGTTACCCTTGTAAAAATAAAATATTGGGGCAAAAAAATCATTTTTGCAAAAAAAAAAGGATTTTTTATTTTTACGGCTGTACGTTATAAACTTCTGTGAAGCACTTCGGGGTTCAAAGTGCTCACCACACATCTAGACAAGTTCCTTGTGGGGTCTATTTTCCAAAATGGGGTCACTTGTGGGGGGTTTCCACTGTTTAGGCGCATCAGGGGCTCTCCAAATGCGACATGACGCCCCCAGACCATTCCATCAAAGTCTGCAATCCAAAACGTTACTACTTCCCTTCCGAGCCCTGACGTGCGCCCATACAGTAGTTTTCTCCCACATATTGGGTATCAGCGTACTCAGCACAAATTGGACAACAACTTTTGGGGTCCAATTTCTCCTGTTACCCTTGTGAAAATAAAATATTGGGGGCGAAAAAATCATTTTTGTAAAAAAAAAAGGATTTTTTATTTTTACGGCTGTACGTTATAAACTTCTGTGAAGCACTTCGGGGTTCAAAGTGCTCACCACACATCTAGATAAGTTCCTTGTGGGGTCTATTTGCCAAAATGGGGTCACTTGTGGGGGGTTTCCACTGTATAGGTGCATCAGGGGCTCTCCAAATGTGACATGACGCCCCCAGACCATTCCATCAAAGTCTGCAATCCAAAACGTCACTACTTCCCTTCCGAGCCCTGACGTGCGCCCATACAGTAGTTTTCTCCCACATATTGGGTATCAGCGTACTCAGGACAAATTGGACAACAACTTTTGGGTTCCAATTTCTTCTGTTACCCTTGTGAAAATAAAATATTGGGGGCGAAAAAAATCATTTTTGTAAAAAAAAAAAAAAAAAAAGATTTTTTATTTTACGGCTGTACGTTATAAACTTTAGTGAAACACCTGGGGGTTAAAAGTTCTCACCACACATCTAGATAAGTTCCTTGAGGGGTCTAGTTTCCAAAATGGTGTCATTTATGGGGGTTTCCACTGTTTAGGCAGATCAGGAGCTCTCCAAACACGACATGGCGTCCAGCCAATTCTGCGTTGAAAAAGTCAGACGGCGCTCCTTCCCTTCCAAACTCTGCCATGCACCCAAACAGTGGTTTACCCCCACATATGGGGTATCAGCGCACTCAGGACAAATTGCACAATAACTTTTGGAGTCTTGTTACCCTTGGAAAAATAAAAATTGGGGTGAAAAGATCATTTTTGTGGAAAAAATATGATTTTTAAATTTTACGGCTCTACGTTATAAACTTGTGTGAAGCACTTGGGGGTTCAAATTGCTCACCAAAGATCTAGAAAAGTTCCTTAGGGGGTCTAGTTTCCCAAATTGGGTCATTTGTGGGGGGTTTCCACTGTTTAGGCACATCAGGGGCTCTCCAAATGCAACATGGCATCCAATCTCAATTCCAGCCAATTTTGGTTGGAAAAAGTCAAATGGTGCTCCTTTGATTCCGAGCTCTGCCGTGCGCCCAAACAGTGGTTCCCCCCCACATATGGGGTATCAGCGTACTCAGGACAAATTGGACAACAACTTATGTGGTCCAATTTCTCCTGTTACCCTTGGGAAAATAAAAAAATAGTGACTAAAAGATAATTTTTGTGGGAAAAAAATAGGATTTTTTATTTTCATGCCCGGGCATTATAAACTTGTGTGAAGCACTTGGGGGTTCAAAGTGCTCACCAAAGATCTAGATAAGTTCCTTAGGGGGTCTAGTTTCCAAAATGGGGTCACTTGTGGGGGTTTCCACTGTTTAGGCTCATCTGGGGCACTGCAAACGGAACATGACCCCCATCAACGTCTGCATTCCAAAACGTTACTACTTCCTTTCCAAGCCCTGCCGTGCACCCAAACAGTTCCCCCCCCACATATGGGGTATCAGCGTACTCAGGACAAATTGGACAACAACTTTTGGGGTCCAATTTCCTTGGGAAAATTCAAAAATTTGGGACTAAAAAATCATTTTTGTGGAAAATTGTTTTTTTTTTTTTTCACACCCAGGCATTATAAGCTTTTGTGAAACACTTGGGGATTCAAAGTGCTCACAACAGATCTAGATAAGTACCTTAGGGGGTCTAGTTTCCAAAATGGTGTCACTTGTGGGGGTTTCCACTGTTTAGGCGCATCAGGGGCTCTCCAAACACGACATGGCGTCCAATCTCAATTCCCGCCAATTTTAGTTTGAAAAAGTCAAACGGCGCTCCTTCCCTTACGAGCTCTGCCGTGTGCCCAAACAGTGGTTTTCCCCCCAATATTGGGTATTGGCGTACTCAGGAGAAATTGCATAACAAACTTATCTGTCCATTTTCTCCTTTTACCCTTGTGAAAATAAAAAAAAAGTTTGTAAAAGATCATTTTTGTGGCTAAAAAGTTAAATATTCATTTTTTCCTTCCACGTTGCTTTAGTTCCTGTGAAGCACCTGAAGGGTTAATAATCTTCTTGAATGTGGTTTTGAGTACCTTGAGGGGTGCAGTTTTTAGAATGGTGTCACTTTTGGGTATTTTCTGCCATATAGACCCCTCAAAGTGACTTCAAATGAGAGGTGGTCCCTAAAAAAATGGCTTTGTAAATTTTGTTGTAAAAATGAGAAATCGCTGGTCAACTTTTAACCCTTATAACTTCCTAACAAAAAAAAATTTTGGTTCCAAAATTGTGCTGATGTAAAGTAGACATGTGGGAAATGTTATTTCTTAACTATTTTGTGTGATATATTTCTCTGTTTTAAGGGAATAAAAATTCAAAGTTTGAAAATTGCAAAATTTTAAAAATTTTTGCCATATTTGCGTTTTTTTCAAAAATAAACGCAAGTTATATCGAAGAAATTCTACTTCTAACGTGAAGTACAATATGTCACGAGAAAACCATCTCAGAATCGCGAAGATCCGTTGAAGCGTTCCAGAGTTATAACCTCATAAAGAGACAGTGGTCAGAATTGTAAAAATTGGCCCGGTCATTAACGTGCAAACCACCCTTGGGGGTGAAGGGGTTAAGGAACGTTATCTGTACCTGTAAGATAATGCAGTCAATGGATGTACGAATCATAAACATCATCATCATCCTCACGAGTTTTATTTATGACAGACATAATAAAATACAAAGACTGAGGACAACTGTAACTTCACACACCATATATGAAATGGCCAGCATCTAAACCTGGTAATAATGAGCAATAATAAATAATTACACCTAAAAAGTGCATCATGCATACAAACAATAGGTAGTTAGACCTGCAAGTGCTGGTGAAACAACCACAACAGATATAAATTAATAATGCTATATAGCTATCACAGTGCATAGTTACTCATGGACAATGTCGATCTAATACTGTACCTCAATAAAGGCAGCGTCACCCATCATGCTTGTTTGTCTTGTAGATTGTTGAAGAGGGAAGGTTTTTTTTTTTTTTTAAATTCCTTTTTATTTGTATTTTCAAAACAAAAATGCCACATAAGGCGTTACACATCTCGGTCGCAGCCGATATGGTCATAAAATAAACATTGTAAAAGTCAAAGTAACAAGAGAACAGAAAACCGAAACTCGTTAATAATTGTAAGGAAACCCCTAAGTTCTAGGATTCCTCCCGTCATCTTCCTTCTCTAACTTTGCTGTGATCCTGATTAAACTATTTCACTCGTCACCCTTCTCTGGCGTGTATTTTTTCAAATTCTCGCCACCATTACATTCATTTATCCGATCATGTTAAAATATAAGGCTTTCCTCAATATCAGCATGATCGATCATGATACCATGTTTATTCGTTAACGCTGTAATATGTTGATGAATGTGATTTCCTTTCGCTAGTCGTGATAATAGTCTCCCTGATTTGCTACCATAACGATATAGATTGGCTCTATAATTCATATTACTGGTTCCCTCGCGTCGATCTCAGGTATGCCGTGTAGCTATCGCGTAATATCCTGCTAGCCTGCGAGTAGTTTGTCGCTATCTTCTTTTTTAGGGTTGTCTGATAAGCTATTAGTTTCCCGCCCATTACTGCCTTCCCTGCTGCCCATAAAAGTTCCTGCCTATCCCTACTATCTCCATTATACCTTACATATTCCAACCACCATTGCTTCACCTGCTCTCGAAAATTCTCATCCGTTAACAAATAGGAAGGGAAGCGCAAAGTTTGGTCTGGCCCCATCTGAACCATATCTGGCAGGGTCACTGATACGGGTGCGTGGTCAGATATAGCTACGTTGTGCACATGTGCCTCTTCCACTCCCCTTACTAGCTCATGTGATAGCAATATATAATCTATTCTTGACCAAGAGTCATGTGCCGACGAATAGAAGGAATATTCACTGCCATCTGGGTTCAGGTGTCTCCAAATATCTACAAAGTTAGTCGTGTCTAGCAAGGGTTTCAAACGTGTCTCATGTGATCGCACAATCGTTCGCATCGACCGACGGTCTTCACTGGTTCGATTCACCGTATTTAAGTCACCACCTACTATTTTCAGTGAAATTGTGTCTTGAAGTATACGTGCCTCCAATTCTCAGAAAAATGGTCCATTGTCTTCTGTGGGTCCGTATATGTTATAAATACTATAGGTTTTGTTGTCAAGTGATACTGATATTCTCACCCAACGACCATCTGTGTCATTTTCAGAGTCAATCACCTTGCCCTTGAAGTGCTTGCTGATTAATGTCAATACCCCTGTCTTGCGCTCCGTGCCCTGTGACCCGTAACTGTCTCCCACCCAAAATTTGTGCATGGGAGGAAAATCAGTCACCTTCAGATGTGTCTCTTGGAGAAGTGCTATGTCCGGCTTCCACCGGCGGAGGTACCTCAGAATCATTGTGCGCTTCTCCGGCGCCCGCAAGCCTTTGACATTCCAGGAGATGATCTTCATATTGAATGGGCGGCAGAAAAGTTATGAGTGTGCTGGAGGAGACGGTGTACCCTCTTATGGCCGTCGTTGGCACCAACCTGCGAGGAAAGGAGGAAGTAGCACCACAATATCAAATACCAAATTAAGATATATTGACAATTCCAGGATTAATTATTGGAGAGAGGTCCCTTGCTACCCTTTTCTAGTAACTCTTGTTTACAATAAACCGCTGTAAGCGGTCGTAGTCTCTCCACCACTACCTCTGTTTATGTGACTTCCTTTTTTCTAACCTGTGAGGAGATTACCCCCATCCTCCCAGGCTATTCAGTGTACCCCCCATGTGTCCAAAGCATGAAACCCCAATAGCCTGCTTCACTTATTGTCCCTCCATATGTAATGTTTAAGTCAGTTGTCCCACGTGTATCAAGATCCCCTCTCTCATGAGAGATCTTCAACATCTAATATCAATTAACTAATTTAACCATCTAAAATTGCAGCAAAGCTATCATGCTTTAGCATAGGTATGAAGGAACTCCAATAGAAACGGCTCAAACAGCAAATATATCTCATATGTAATTTAACGTGGAGAGAATCTCTTTCATCTTTCCTGATCTCCTTCATGAACTGCCATCTTGTCGTCGTCTGCGTGGGGAGAACCTGGAACTGCCTCGCTGTACCTCCCTATCACTTTGTGGATTTCGTTCCAAGGCTGCTTCGGCTTGTTCTGGTGTGTCATAAATGACATATGTCCCGTCAGATCTTTGTAACCGCAAACGCGCTGAGAACAGTAGTTGAAAGCGAACATCTCGCTCAAACAACGTTGTGCAAATGGAACTGAACGCCCTCCTCTTCTTGGAGACCGATACTGAGAAGTCCTCAAAGAGCAGAATCTCATAGCCATGGAGTAGCACTGGGCGCCTCGCTTCTCTGAATGCCCGTAACAATGAAACTTTGTCGTTATAATCTAACAGCTTCATTATTACTTGCCGTGGTCTGTACATCGTTGGTTTCGATGCCTCCCCTCGCCTGTTGTTTTGCGGCGGTCCCACACGATGTGCACGGTCCACACGACAGTAGTACTTAAGTCACAATATTTTCGGTAGATCATTCTCACAGATGAATTGTAAGTCTGCTGATTGAAACGATTCAGGCAGTCCTACGAGACGTAAATTGCTTCGTCTCGAGCGATTTTCCAAGTCCTCTGTTTTGTCTATCAAATTTTGTAAGTTCTGCTGAAGGTTCTGTTCTCTGTCTTGGGCAAGTTGCTTCTCCTGTTGTAGCAGCGCCACATCCTGTTGCAGCTTGGTAATTGCAATGGTATTCATATCTACAGACTTTTGTATGGAAGACAATGACGATTGCAATGCCGACTCCAGCAGCTTCTGAATGTCTGGTAAGAGAAGGACTGTGACCTCTCCAGCCATTTTCTGGGAATCAAATTCCTGAGGAACTCTCAGGTCACATGGTGCTTCTGATAATAGCTCTTGATGCATGTCTTGATGCATGTCTATGGCAGCGCTCAGCATCGCGCCTCTTTCCTCTTTCTCTCCTCCATGCGCCATCTTGTCCTTCTGCTTCAGTTGGATAGGTAAACCGTTCGGGGTCTGTTGTGAACTCCGTAGCAAGTAGCGCTCCATAAATTATGTCCCCACGAATGTAAAAGGTGTCAGTGTTCCCGGGGGTGGTTTTAATGCTCTCCTATCGGCTCGATATGCTTGGATACCTGGGAGGAATTCATGAGCGTCTCCAAACTCCCTCCTCACATGTCAGCGCAGGAACCGGAAGAGGGAACGTGCTTGTTTTGTTGCTCATAGGTGGAGTTTTATACAGTATATGATTACTGCTGTCGTATTTTTGCCGTCCCTAGGGCAGAATAAGGCTGCGTAACGTCACATTTTAGAGAGAGTCATATAATAGACACACGCTACCCTACCCGTGACACAAGGAAGGTAGTGTTGCCGGATAAAGCCTTGCGCAACCAGACATGCTTTTACCCTCTTCAACACTCTACAAGCAAAAAATGCATGATTGCAGACGCAGCCTTTATTGACGTACAGTATAACATCGCCATTACCCATCAGAGGCTGGCCACTGTCTGATACAGACATAGTATATACCTTTGCTATCTGTAGCCTTTGTTTCACCTCCACTTGCAGGCACCCACTTAAATTGTGACAATGCATAATGTTTTTTTAAAATGTTTATTTTTTATCGTACATTATTGCTTCATCTCATCACTTTGATGAGTCCATGCTGGACATGTAATAAATGCTGTCCGAACTAACAATTTTCGTAACTGAAATAATTTTAATCTGTGTGACTGTCACATATAAATTGTAATGATGACTATTACAAAATCCATTGTCTTCACTATGTTATGGTTTAACATAGCGTTCCTTACGCATCATTCCTAAATACAAAAATGGACTTTTATTAATAAATTTACAACACTATATTTTGTAAAATAAATTTTGGGTGGTGTGTTGTTCCATTTCTTGTTGCCATGTGCTTATATGCGTTTATATTTTAAGGGTGTTTATTTTTATTCTTGGAATTGAAATTCATCATTTTATTCTCCTAGTAAACATTCATTTTTTCTTGTTTGAAGTACATACATTTGCAATGGCCACGTAACAAGGCAATAACTCAATATTTTATTTCAAAACCCTTCTTGACCCTGGGCTTCAACACCGCCAGTTGCTGCTCACAAGTGTTGGATGCACAGATCAAAACAATCGCTGATGTGTTTGTGGGGTTCAGTAACGCCTGCTGTTCCCCTGCTGTGTGTCTGGCAAAAATTTATGCTGCTAACTACAAATTTAACTTCAAACATCTCATACTAGGCCTCTGCCTACACCCTCCTTGACCCTGGGCTCCAACACCGCCAGTTGTTGCTCGGAAGTGCTGTTAGCACAGTCAACACTTGCTCCTGTGTTACTGGGGTTCAGTAATGTCAGCTGTTCCCCTGCTGTGTGTACCGAAAAAAGTCCTGCTGCCTCCACCCTGTTCTCTTCTCATCCCTGGGCTCCAACACCGCCAGTTGTTGCTCGGAAGTAATTGGCAGGGGTACTGACTCCTGCCTAGCCTGGTTACAGCACGACAGCTGTTTCCTGGCAGTGTCAACGTCAATTTGCCTCCAATAAGTTGTCCTGTCGTGTTGCATTCGGGTTAGCCGACTGTATGGTGCCTGCAGTTTAGGTGATTCCTATGTGTGCTGTGGGATAAGTAAATAAAGGCTGTTTCTGTTGTGACAATAGGACAAGCACCCACTGTAGGACTGTGTGATTCGGTAACTGCGGACGGCTTGCGGCCTGTCAACTTACATTTTCATGGGTGCCTTATGCTACCCGTCCGGGTTCCAGTACCGTCAGCTGGTTCTACGCAATGCCTTTGGCCTAGGTGCCTCCATCTCGGTATCCGAGTTCCAGCAATGTCTGCTGGTCCTTGGTAGTGCTTTGGAGCACAGGTACCTCCTGCTTAGTAACCGTGTCCCAGTAACGTCAGCTGGTCCTCGGTTGTGCCATTGGCTCTTTTCCTTCTGCTGCCCCTCCGGGTTCCAGCACAGTCAGCTGGTCCTCGTTACTTGCATTGGCTCTTGTACCTTCTGCTACCCGTCCAGGTTCCAGTAACGTCAGCTGGTTCTCGGAAGTTAGTCAGCCTTCTTGTACCTTCAGCTACATTTACAAATTGAAGATTTTTTAAATGTTTTTTTGGGTAATCACTCTGGATCTCCAACAATGAAGACGACGACCCTGATGACCACCCCGAAGAAGATGACGACAACAAGGACGACGAGCATCAAGCCAACCAGCCTGAACACCATCACAAAGAAGAAATAAAAGATTACCCAACAGGACAAAGAAGGTTAAGACAAACTACAAGATACAGAACAAGAGACAGAAGAACAATAAGCAGAAGATCAAAAAGCAGAAGAACATGAAGTATAAGACCAAAATGAAGAGCAAAATATATGCTCTAAATTATAAGCAGAAGAAGACTAAGCAGTGTATGGGGGTGAGTCCGTTCCTCCTCGTGGTGCCCCTGGAAAATGCCTGCTGCTGCAGGCTAAACTGAACACGGACAAATACTGTTGTAATTTAAATCTTTTGTGACAGCAAGAACGGAAGGATGAAAAATTCATACTTTTACAGATTACAAGTACAGGAATCTCTGTCACAAATAAGAATATGATGAAGAAGATGAAGATGAAGTAGAATATGAAGAAGAATAATAGTTTAATAAGAACAATATGAGTAATGTTAACAAAAAGATGAATAGCAAGATGTTTAAGAAGAAGATAAAGAAGGTGAAGATGAAGAATAATTTGATGAAAAAGATGATGCTGCTGAAGATTATGAAGGAGAAAGTGTGGCAAAAGTTAAAAAGGTAAAGAGCATGGAAGTTGTGAAATATACATATTTGAAAAATAGAAAAAACGTTAACAACATTGTCAATTTCTTCGTCAATCCGAACATCTTTAAAAAAAATATATTAATGCTATTCCATTTGATTGGGTTAAACATCTATGCCTTTAATGTCTCCTCAACCTTCCACAATACATTGTACATTACTCTTTGTTGTTTTCCTTCATGTACAATTAACCAACAAGGCAAGAATGGGTTTTTTTTAATTCCGATATTTTGTTCCCATAGACTTACATTGGATTTCCGGTATCGGTATCGGGTATCGCCGATATTTTTTGGGTATCGGCGATACCATTCCGATTCCGATACTTTTGGATATCGGAAAGTATCGCTCAACTCTAGTGTTTATATTTCCAATGTTTGTAAAAATTTCCTCCACAATCTGCTGGGAGTGGAGGACACAGTAATGCCCACACTTTCCTGGCAGCAATTTCAGGAAATACCTGCAGGTCAGAGATTTCTACAGCACGTAGAGATTACACACCTCAGGACATTCTGTCTCTTCCATCTTACTAGGGGAACCCAATTGGTCATCGCACATGAAGGTATTAATTTGTGGAGGACTTCACCCCTCAGTGGGGGAAGGGTGCATGGCCATGAATAGGGACTATAGGTGCACTGCACAGTGAAACACCTAACCAGCATCTCAATGGTGGCTCAGGCACTCTCATACCACATGCTTTACCCTGCAGTTTTTCTTTTTCAGATTGGCTGCTAGGAATAGGCACCAGTCAGTGTATGGAGAGTGGAAGTGAAGGACAGTAACTTTACTAAACCACCAGTCACTGCCGCACATAGAGAGGGCAGTGCTAATGTATGTATGACCCAAGCAATGTCCCTCCTCCACCAAACTGTACAGAGGGCACAATGCAGTCAGGCGGGTAACGTTCTCCTGCCATTCACCAAACGCAGACTACTCCATCAGAGGCCAAATAGAAAAGCGTAATTACTCTAGCTTCCACTGCTCAAGTGGTGGTGGCTGTACAGTACTCCATCTAATGCTTGTGCTAGGTGATGTAAGGCTGCTCATCCATGGAAACCCATGCCTTGAAGCTCCTGACAGGGGCACAGTTCTTGTGCAGATGTTAATACCAGACAAGGTTTAGGCTAAGTGCACACGTTCAGGAATGTTTGCAGAATATTCCTGAGCAAAACCGGACTTTTTTCGCGGCAAAAACGCATGTTTTTTGCGCGGTTTTTGCGCGTTTTTTGTGCGGATTTGTCGCGTTTTTACCGTGATTTTTTCCTGAACTTTCTAGGTCAATAATATAGCGGGAAAAACGCTAGAAATCCGCAAAATTAATGGACATGTTGCTAAATTTTCCGCGATGCGTTTTTTTCGCGGAAAAAAACGCACCATGTGCACAAGAATTGCGGAATTCATTCTAAATGATAGGATGCTTAATTCATGCGTTTTTGAAAGAACGCGAAAAAAACGCAAATAATCCTGAACGTGTGCACTTAGCCTTAGACCCTGCAGCATTGGAGTCAGCAAAGCATTCGTGACTTTTCTGCCCTGTGCTCCTCTCTATTGTCGACCTGGCTCTGTAACGTTACATTTCCACTTTGCGGCTGTGTAATTATTGTCCTGAGTGATTGCTGGCGTGAGGCCACTTACAAAGCAGGCATCAGTGATGTGATGTTCCGTGTTCCTCTCACATGTGTACACATGGGATTAATAGGCGATGATCGCTGCAGGAAGTACAGTGAAGGGCTGTCACATCTGTGACCAGGTACAACATTTCCTTCTCTTCCTGTCCACACCTCACATTTCTATATACAGAGATCTGTGTGTGCAGTCACTCAGGCAGCAGGCCACCTCATAGTACAATGAACACTTGTCTCCATTTCAACGTGTTCAGGCTTGAAAAGATGCATCATAAGAAACCAATGCGATGATTAGCCCTTCTAAAAACCATGCAAAAGAGAATATCCACATGTGACATCCACAGTTAAAAATGCTGAGGATTTCATATGTGCACCTCCATTCAATATAAGGCATGGATTCTCGCACAATGAATGGACCGTTATCACGGCACATGTCGACCTTTGCTCCATCCACTGCGGGGCCCTTCTGAGCTTCATTCTCAGGATCGGTAGGACCAGGGCCGGCTCCAGGTTTTTATGGGCCCCGGGCGAAAGAGCCTCAGTGGGCCCCTTTAACACAGACCACGATTCATGATGCACAGATACAGCAGAGAAATATGGGTATAGTACAATGCCAAATACTTCACTTCTTCCATTACATGAGTGATATCTATTGTAAATTGTACAATAGCTCAAAAACCGCCAAATCCTCACAGCGCACAGAACAGACTGGACAGTACAGTCCTCCATACAATATTATGGGCACCACAGTCTCCCCTCATCACCCATATAATACCCCATGCAGGATGTCACCCCCCCATATAATGCTCCATACAGAATACTGGACCCAAAATAATGGTCCATACAGAATACTGGACCCAATATAATGCTCCATACAGGGTTACGGCTCAGGAAAGGGCGCTGTGGAAAGACTCCCCATTATCATCATGATTGCCTCCCCATCATCATCATTGCCTCCTTATCATCATCATTGCCTCCCCATCATCATCATGGCCTCCCCATTATCATCAATGCCTGCCCATCATCATCATCTCCTCCCCATCATCATCAATGTCTGCCCATCATCATCATCTCCTCCCCATCATCAATGCCTGCCCATTATCATCATGGCCTCCCCATCATCATCATGGCCTCCCCATTATCATCAATGCCTGCCCATCATCATCATCGCCTCCCCATCATCATTATCGCCTCCCCATCATCATCAATACCTGCCCATCATCATATTCTCCCCATCATCAATGCCTGCCCATTATCATCAATGCCTGCCTATTATCATCATCTTCTCCCCATCATCATCAATGCCTCCCCATTATCAGCAATGCCTGCCCATCATCATCTTCTCCCCATCATCAATGCCTGCCCATTATCATCAATGCCTGCCCATTATCATCATCTTCTCCCCATCATCATCAATGCCTCCCCATTATCAGCAATGCCTGCCCATCATCATCTTCTCCCCATCATCAATGCCTGCTCATTATCATCAATGCCTGCCCATTATCATCATCTTCTTCTCCCCATCATCATCAATGCCTCCCCATTATCAGCAATGCCTGCCCATCATCACACACAGACAGCACCACAGCACACAAGCACTCTCTCACATACATACATACACACACACACAAAGCACCGCACTACATACACACAGAGACACACACACACACGTCTTACCTGTCCAGCGTTTGCGCTCTCTGCCACAGCCGGCCGCTGAATGATGACGTCATTCAGCGGCGCTGCTGTGAGAGGAAGCGCCGGCGCCCCCTGGAGCCCGGAGCTGCGGCAGCGGAGGCACGGGAGAGGTAAGTATTGTGCCAGCTGATGCCGGGGCCCTGAGCAAGCGGGGGGGGCCCAATGGCGGCGCTGACACCGCTCTCCTCCGCTAACGGGCGCGGGGGTGCCAGACGGCGAGTGGGCCCCCCCGCCTGCTCAGGGCCCCGGCACTTGCCCGGGTGTGCCGGGTGCTGACGCCGGCCCTGGGTAGGACACAAAGTGATCACTTCACCAAAAACCTTTTCATCCCCTATCCTATTTTATCACACATACTCCTAAATATAGTAACTGCATCAGCAAGAAGAACAAGACAGAAAGCTATGCAAACCAAGAAAGTAGTAGGCACCTGTAAGATCTGCAAATGATCACATCTTCAATCACCTAGCATAAATGCCAGATTGAAAGCTATTTTTTTTAGTCACATGAAACCTCAAAGATCTGATTAAGGCTTGAAGGATAATAGGATGATAGGAAGAGGCATCACACATCGCCATGCCAGCTATTGCCACTTGTCACGAAGTGAAGTACCGAGACACCTTGTGTGACGACACAGCATTTAATCTTAATTATGCCAGATGTCTAATTTCAGTAGGTCAAACACCATAGACTTATCATATGAGACTTAAAGTTGACTCCTGATATTGATGAATGGCTGCTGTTTACTTCTTAGATCAGCTCCTACAGTTATTGTGTTACTATACTTGGAGGACATGGACCCAGGATCATTGAGTAACTAATGTCTGCAAATGTGCTTATTGACCATTGTGTGGGTCCGTGTGGCTGCAGAGCAGTGGAGGACAAACTATGCAGATTGATTATATACTCAAACAATGACATTTACACTCATCCCACTTCCCCCCGACCTGTGGATGATGACTTAAACCACAGGTGTGAGTATAAAAAGGAATTTCTATCGTTCTGCAAGTTGGAATCAGATGAGATACTCTAGAGAACTACAGCCAAGGCACCATCAAGGGAAGCACAGATTTGACATTCTACAGGATGCCAGGTTAAGGGACCGCGACCCTAGCTGGAGGAATACAGATCTGCTCCATTGACCATCACTGAACCCATGGAGACATTTAAGGTAGGCAAGGTGGGATCCTCCAGTCACCTGGCCCCATGGATACATTTGTAGAAGCCAGGTTGGGACCCTCCAGTCACCTGGCTTCATGGAGACATTCAGAAAAGCCAGGTTGGGACCCACCATTCACCTGGCTCCATGGAGACTGTGGAGACACGGGGGGTTGGCGGGCATCCCGGTCCACTAGCCGAAACCGCATGGACCAGGGATTGTCCTGCTGACACCCGCTCTCCCTTTAACGGGGGTATAACACTACTCAGACAACACGGTGAAGGTAAAACAGTGTGGCAATGCTTTATTGAACCACAAACAGGCAGATAAGACGTAGAACACTCCCAGCAAAATTCCCCAAGATGGTGCACATTACAGAGTCTCACCCTTCCACTTGTTTCGACACGCACCACATATGTGGATACCAAGGCTATGGGGTACTCGGAGCGAGCCCATGGAAATCTATGGGAGTTGTCACTGGTAGCGGTGGCTCGGTCCGTGGCCCTGGCGGTCGTGCAATAGGGGATATTTACAGGGGATTATTAGGATAGTTCGTGACGCCACCTATGGTTTCTGGTAAATTGTACCAGCGCTGCTGTAAGGGTCTTCACAGGGGATGTTATGGGGCAGCTTGGTGGTAGGTCTCCCACAGGTGAGACGTGTCCCTGGAAGTCTATGGTGGTGATGATGCAGGGTGTAGATAAGGATTCAGTCACACACATTGCAGTTTCTTTCCATACCTTTACTGGCAGATGGTTCAAGCAGGTCCCGGGGAGCTGGTCGGGGTGGAGAGTGCACATTCAGGTAACCGCTGAGCAGGTTAGAGGCCTCCTTTACTTCAAAATGTATGTGAGTCCAACTTGCCTGAAGCGAAGTTAACTCTGAACTCTCCAGCTTTCTCAATAGCTGTAATGCCCGGCCAACATTGTGGTGGAGCCTTCTAAGTGGTGAGAACTAAGTCCTTACTTTTGTCTGCGCTTGACTCAAAGTCCCCGTTCTCCCTGACTCCGGTTACGTATTGACGCTTTGGGCTGCACTCTGCGACCTGTAGTCCAGATGCCTCCGGTTTTCTATCACTAGACGTGAAGTACTAGCAATGCTTCGGACCCGGTGTCCGGCTATT
Source organism: Oophaga sylvatica (assembly GCA_033576555.1). NCBI lineage: Eukaryota > Metazoa > Chordata > Amphibia > Anura > Dendrobatidae > Oophaga > Oophaga sylvatica. The sequence continues at coordinate 518,035,021 of JARQOD010000001.1, forward strand.
TAGTGCAGGCAATCCAATACCTGAAGCACTTCTCTCTGTCTTCTCCACTATGCCCTTCGCCCTGCTTCCCGCTCTTAACATAAGCACTTGTGGCGGTTGTGGAAATGTCAGCCTTCCTCCAGAGCTCGCTGCACAGCTCTCAGTTTCCTCCTAGTCCAGACTGGACTGAACTGAATGGCTGCTCTGTCCTTAGACAGAAGCTAACAGACTGAAGTCCAACAGAACACTACTCCCCTCTTGCCACGTGTCACTCCCCCTTATATCTCAGATGGGTGTGTCTGAAAGTGTGAGTGACGTGAATGAATATCAAGCGTTGCGATTACCTTCCTGTGCACTCTCCTGGATTTTATGTGTGCCTGCATAGCTGGGCCACACACACTGACTCGCCGCTATTACTTCATAGCTTCCAGGGTCGCTACCCCACCTGTGGCACGCAGACAGAGAGGAGGTAACAACAAGCATAGTAAGATGACTGTCCATTCAGTCCATACAAGGCCATTTGATCCGAGGATCACAACCTGGCTTTATATTCCAGGGCCGGTTACTCCACCTGTGGCACGCTGACAGAGAGGAGGTAATGACAAGCATAGGAAGATGACAGTTCTTTGAGGGACAAGGCCAATTAACCCGAAAGTCACAACTTGGCTTCTCAAACGTATCCATGGTTCAGCGTTGGTCAATGGAGCATATCTGTATTCTTCCAACCGGGGCTGAAAACCCCTAGGGTGTTTCCTGTAGAATGATAGATCTGTGTCCCTCTTGAAGGAGCCATGATGTAAAATGGCTGCTGTCCTGTCTCTGGTCCTTTGGATGTATGGATGTCTTGGCAGAATCTCTGGCTGTCCCTCTCAGTCTCTTTGTCTCTGAGTCTCTTTATACAGAAGCATGTAACCTATTTTTAGATCTAACAAGTGTCCTTCAGTCCAGCATCACAGATAAGGGGAAGAATGGTGATCAGATCAAGTAGCATTGCTTGGTTATTTAATCTATTTGTATAGTTTTTCCCTCTCTGCTTTTGAAGTCAACAAACTGGCTCCATAACACAATGCATAATTAGCATATCAGTAAACATCATTGTTCAGTGGCCATGCATTACTGTTTTGCAAAGATAACAGAAAATAAGCTATAGGAGATAAAATTAGAGGTAAATATTCATCCTACAAGAATAGTCAATACTTCAGACAACAGTTTATGATTCTGGGCCTACACAATTTATGTCTGGCATAATTAAGATACAATGCTATGTCTTCACAGAGACGTTCAGAGAAGCCAGTTTGGGACCCTCCGTTCAGCTGGCCACATCTTAATGGACTTTCAGCTTCCTAAGCTTATCGTTACCTACTCTCTGTGGGTGCCCCGAAGTCGCAGCTGCTCTAGTCTTGGTGAGTTAGCGGAAGGGTAAGACTTTGCAATTTAGCACCATCTTGGATATTCTGCTGTGACTGTTCTATATATTATTGTCTGTTGGTGGTTCAATAAATTATTGCCACACAGTTTTACCCTCACCCTGTGTTGTCTGAGTAGTGTTCTGCCCATGGAAAAGGAGGTCGTTCAGTGAGATGAACCCTGGTCCATGCTTTCTCGGGCCAGCAAACGAGAACACCTATTGACCCTCGTGTCTCCATACCTTGGTTTATAACTCCAGGGGATCGCCACACATGTAAACAAATATCAAAAGACTGACCTGCACACCCTAATAGAAAACAGGTGTGAACAGGTGCTTACAGGTGCCATCTCCATACATAACCAACAAGTAAAGTAGCACTCTGTAGCTCTATAGCAGGCAAACATTTGAAATTTGAATTGCATTACTGCTCTAGAAAATGTGAAAACTTAAGAATACTTAGCGCATAAATTGGTCAATTCATGTGTACTCGGCAGCCACGATAAAGCGATTGTTGTTGCCTGTGTGGATCCTCTCTTGGGGGTGAAGCCTACGTTTATATAGGAAGGTAGGATCCTGCTGTAATGAAAATGCCTGAGGCTGAGGGTTTGGAGTGCTCAGTCATAGAGCCTATGATGTATGAGATGTATAGGATGAGATGTCAGCAATGGTCAATAATACTTATCCCTGCAGTTGGGAGAATGACAATGAATGACAGCAAGAGCTGCACACAGGCAGCAGAAATCTGCAGACGGTAGCCAAATTAGAGGAATGACATGTTGACGATCCATTCTGTCCTGTACGTGAAATTGGACATCATCTACCAAGTCTAAGACTTAGAAGGCTACGAGCCAAGAGTCCGGCAACAGGTGCTCCACTAGCATCATGCTATCGCTCTCAAAGGCTATCATGGCGCAGAGCAAGATGGTAATGGAGGCATTAACACATTGGCAGCCCCAACTGGTCACAGACACAGATTTCCAATCCAAAACAGGATTATGAGACTGTAACCAAGGGAAACCTAGTACAATAATGTCATGCAGATTATACAGCACCAGAAATTTGCAACTCTCCTGATGATCTGGTTCAAACCTCATTATCACCTGAGTAGAAAACGGGGGTTTATTCTCCGCCAAAGGGGTGGAATCAATGCCCAGTAGGGGAATATACTTCCGCAGGGGTATCATGGGAAACCCACAACGTTTGGCAAAGTCAAAATCCATCAGGTTAATAGCTGCTCCTGAATCAAAAAAAGCCTGAGAAGAAAATGTGGACAGGGAGCAAATCAGGGTAACAGTCAACAGAAATTTATAGTCTGAACACTACCCAAGACAACTGAGCGTGTAAAACGTCTTCCCCGCTTAGGGCAGACTGAAATAGCATGAGAGGCATCACCACAGTAAAAACATAACCCATTGCGCTTTCGAAACTCATGACGCTGAGCCCCAGAAGTCACTCTATCACACTGCATGGGCTCAGAAGCTGGCTCACAAGGCAACACTATCGCACACATACCTCTGCGCTCACGCAAACGTCTGTCAATTTGAATAGCCAATGACATAGAATCATTGAGACCAGAAGGAGCAGGGAATCCCACCATAACATCCTTTACATTGTCTGACAGCCCCTTCCGAAAAAGGGCTGCCAAAGCATCATCATTCCATTTGGTCAGGACTGCCCACTTTCGGAATTTCTGACAGTACAACTCAGCATCTTCAAGACCCTGATTTAATGCCAACAAGGTTTTTTCAGCTTGATCAGTGACATTAGGTTCATCGTACAATAACCCCAGAGCTAGAAAAAATGCATCAATATCATTCAAAACAGGATCCCCAGGTGTCAGGGAAAAAGCCCAATCCTGAGAATCGCCGCGCAGGAGAGAGATAACAATTTGATCCTGCTGTGCTTTGTTACCTGAGGACTTATGCTTTAAGGCAAAAAACAACTTACAGTTATTTTTGAAATTCAGAAATTTAGCCCGATCCCCCAAAAACAAATCTGGCATGGGAATCCTAGGTTCCACAACCGGCAACCGAGCAAGATAGGTAGCAATACTCCGAACCTCAGTGGCAAGCTGATCCACACGGCCAGACAACTGTGCAAACTCCATTGAGAGAAAAAAAAATCCTCCTCAGCACCCAGAGAAAAAGAGAGAAAAAATGCAACAGACAGAAAAAAAAAAATCTCTGACAACTCTGACAACTTTTTTCTTTCCACATTAATTTTCCCTTCTGTGAGTACCATATAATTTTCAGTTATGGCCGGTGATACTGTTATGTTTCGGTAGCTGAGGAGAACAGGAACAACAGCAGGGCAGCCGAACACATGAGATGTTGGTAACTAATGGGTTGCAGATTCCTAAACTAACGACACAACTAGAGGTAGCCGTGGAGCGTTCCTACGTTGATCCTAGACGCCTCGTCACAGCCTGAGAGATAACTACACCTAAAGGCAGAAAGATGAAAGCTATCTGCCCCGGAGCAGATCCCCAAAGAAAATAGGAAGCCCCCAAACATATATTGGCGGTTAGACAAGATGAAAATACAAACATAGGCAGAAAATAGACTGAGCAAACGCTGGGGCCACAAGCTGACTAAATAGGATAGGACAGGAGAGATTACTTTCTGCAACCCAGAAAACCCTACAAAAATCCAACAATTCTGATTACAAAAATACTGAGATCACACGATCTCGCCACCCACTAAATCAGATCTCAGTGTGAACAAAACCAAGCCGCAGCCACTGAAAAAACAGGAAAAAGCAAATGAGCAAATAACAGTGGCTGCAGATAAACTGTGAGGAGCTCAGGCCCCAGGAGGGGACCTGGCTGACCTCCACAAAAGTGCAGAAAACAATGCAAAAAGCACAAAAAGAAAAGCAAAAAATAACTTATATGAAAGCAGGAGATGCAGGCAAGACTCCAGCAAACTTCCAAATGAACCAGGAACCACAATTGAGACAAGAACAATTGATCACTGGCAACCATCATGGGAGGGAACCTCCCTTATATCAGACCAGTCAGTGAACCCCAGATTGCCACTCCTTGCTGAAAGGTTCAGTACTGTCTGTAACCACCAGAGGGAGCCTCTGCTCAGAAACCATCTCTAACACATTCATAACACCTCACGGTCTCAGACAGACTCCCTTGAGACACTTCCCAGTCTCAGACAGAATCCCTTGAGAGACTTCTCAGTATCAGACAGACTACACTCTCTCCACCATGTGCCAAACACTCCCTTTCATACCTGTAGCCACTCCCCCAGCTAAGGTATGAAGCACATGGTTTGGTCACATGGTCATGACCTCATCACAGGTCCTTCTTAATATCTACAACCACCAGTATGCAACATTCATTATACCACCACCAGTGGGCGGTGTATGTGTGGTTAGCAAGTCCCGCCCAGCTCACAAGCTAACCCTGTAAAGCCACCCTAGACAATAACAGGACTCTTGTAGGACTACAAGTCCCATAACAACATTACTGGCTTACAGCGCAGAGGAGCTCTGCGACACATACCTGCCATTTACAACCAGGCCAGGAACTGTTTTCCCCGTCCATATCATGCATAACTTGAGCAGCATATACAGCGCCCCCTAGCTGCTGCATGAGTCACTACGCCACACTAATCAAACAAATGAAAATAGAAATGAATGGCTAAACTCCCATAGATTATATACTCAATATATGGATACCAAATGTAAACGTAAATTATTTTTTACTCGTCAGTCATATTTTGAATTGGGAAATCAGTCAAGTAAGTTATTGGCATTTATGGTGCGCCAACACAACGCATCTAATACAATACTTCAAATTCGGAAACTAGATAACTCGATAGTAACCTCAACGGGTGATATACTCCAGAGTTTCCATGAATATTATAGAACATTATATAGTTCCAGAGGGGGTTTTAGCACTTCGGACTGCCTTGAATATTTATCTGACGTAAAATTTCCCATATTGAGTCCCGCCCAACAAGCCTTTCTGGATGCAGACTTCACGATAGAGGAAATAAATGAAGCCATAGCGGATATGGCCTCTGGGAAGGCGCCTGTGCCGGATGGATTTCCCATAGAAATGTACAGGAAATACCGAGATGTTCTGGCACCACTCCTTCTGAGGGTGTTTCAGGAGGCATGGGAGGGGGCTCTCTACCAGACTCTTTTTATGAGGCAGATATAATAGTGCTTAGGAAGGAGGGAAAGGATCCTCTTGAATGTGGATCATATCGCTGGTAAATGTGGACTATAAGATCTTCACTAAAATCCGGGCCACTAGATAAAATTCGGTGATACTAGAAATAATACATCCGGACCAGACCGGTTTCATGCCCGGGGAAAATACATCTATTAATATTAGGAGAGTTCAGTCAGTGGTCCAGTACAGTTCCCTAGTGCCAGATAATGAATGGGCCTTGGCGTTGCTGGACGCGGCTAAGGCCTTCGATTCTCTTGAGTGGTCTTTTTATCTGCATGCTTACAAAAGTATGAATTTGGTTTCAAATTTAGGAAGTGGATATGCGCGATGTACTTGAAACCAAAAGCCCGTCTCCGGGCGTATTAATCTGATTAAAATGATCCTACTCCCCAAACTCAGTTACTCCCTCCAACATAGTGCAGTACTGATCCCTAAATCTTTTTTTCAGGATTTAATTCATTAATCTCATCCTTTATATGGGGGAAGACTAGACCTAAACTCAAACTGTCTACCTTACATAGGTCTAAACACTGCCGGATTTCTTTTTATATTACTTGGCCGGGCAAGTCAGAGCTGTCAGTAGATGGATGCCTAATAATTGTTTGCCTAAAGGGTATGCTACACTAAGCGAGATCGCTAACGAGATTGCTAACGAGATCGCTAAAACGTCACTATTTAGCGATCTCGTTAGCGACCTCGTTGTGTGTGGCATGTAGCAGCGATGTGGCCCCTGCTGTGATGTCGCTGATCGTTCACTAGCGTTCTGGACCGTTTTTTGATCGTTGGCGTCCAACTGGTGAGCCTATATCGCTGTGTTTGGCACCTTTTGCGAACGACGAGCGACCTAGTTTGTGACGCATATGACAGCGGCGCATTCGGGACTAGGGTTTTTTAGCGTCACGGGGTGGATCGCAATATCTGTAGGTTCTCTTTTGCGTCACAGAGAGGATCGCAGAAGTTGCAAAGCAGGCTATCAGGACGCAGAGAGCAGGAGCGATGCTGGAAATTCCTGTGAATCAGAAGCGCTCAGTACATGCTAATGACATCCTAACGACCGCCAAAGTCGTTAAAGAGATCGCTGACCGCTGATGTGTTGTTTATGAGATCTCCTGTTGGCAGCTACTAGCGACCTAAAAGAGATCACACCAACGATCTCGTTAGCTTGCGTCGTTATCGTGATCGCTAATGAAATCGCTAAGTGTGGCAGTACCTTAACTCGGAGAGTCATCTGGCTCATGCTGCAGGGACTGATTGCTTGTTGGGGTTCTTAGAAGTAGACAAACCTAATGTCTCTGGATTATTACCCTTACTCCGGTTGGCACGGTAAGTCTGGAGACAACTTAAACGAGTGGTTCGCTTTGTTGACGTTATAGCTGAAATGCCATTATGGAATAATTCCTGTTTCCCGATGCTACTAAACCACCCGTCCACTCAATTCTGGATCTCATATAATATTTCCTCGATTAAAGATTTATATGATCAAAATGTCCTAATGTCCTTTGAACAAATGCAGATTAAATACAGTGTCCCAAGGTCACAATTTTTCCGATACCTACAGCTTAGATCAGCAATTCAATCATATCTGCGTAACAGAAATATGACCCAAGCAATATCATCCTTCCCTTTGATAGGGATTCTCAAATCACAAGGCCCCCAGGGTCTTATTTCTACCCTATATACTTATATGTTGTCCGCCGGCTCTGACTCTGCTTTATCGTCAGTAAGGGAGAGGTGGAGGTCTCTAGTTCCAGATATTCAAAATGAAGATTGGGAGGAGATTCTTGGTTCTCCAATCGGGGTGTCTCCATCAGCCAATAACTAAATGACTCAAATGTATATAGTGCATCAGTCATATCTGACCCCACTACGGCTATTTAGGATGGGGTGGTCTCAATCCTCAGAATGTTTAAGATGTCATACAATGGATGCAGATTTCATACATATGGTGTGGGGATGCCCAGCTATTCTATCTTTTTGGAGCGAGGTGACCACGCTGTTAACCTCCCTCATAGGCACTCCTGTTCCTCTCACTCCATTGGTATGTCTATTTGGTGTGCTGGAGGAAGAGATATGAGGAAACCACGTCAAAATTCGGGAGACACTTTTTTTTAGGCAGGAAAATATTGGCCTTACGCTGGATGGGTAAACAACATCCTTCTCTTAGAGCTTGGATTGAACTGGTGAATTCAATAATACCATATGAGCGGACACTATACCAAAACAGGGGTTGCTTGGGGAAGTTTAATAAGATCTGGGATGTATGGAATGCATCTCACCTCTCTATAACAGCGCGTAGATAGTGGTTTGTTATTAGCATAATAGCTGTAGAGAAAATATATTGGCTTATACTTTATAGGTTTATTATGTCATCAGTGCTATGGAAGTTGTTTTGGCAGCAGGGTAAAAAGTTAGATATGTTAGTTGTAATGTATTATTCTGGGTTATGCATGGCCAAGCATTTGTATAGATGAATAACGGGTTCTTGTAACTACAGTCATGGCCAAAAGTTTTGAGAATGACACAAATATTAATTTTTACAAAGTCTACTGCTTCACTTTTTCTAATGGCAATTTGCATATACTCCAGAATGTTATAAAGAGTGATCAGCTTAACAGCAATTACTTGCAAAGTCAATATTTGGCAAGAAAATGAACTTTATCCCCCAAAACACATTTCAACATCATTGCAGCCCTGCCTTAAAAGGACCAGCTAACCTCTTTTCAGTGATTGCTCCATTAACACAGGTATAGGTGTTGATGAGGACATGGCTGGAGATCAATCTGTCATGATTAAGTAAGAATGACACCACTGGACACTTTAAAAGGAGGCTGGTGCTTGGCATCATTGTTTCTCTTCTGTTAACCATGGTTATCTCTAAAGAAACACGTGCAGTCATCATTGCAATGCACAAAAATGGCCTAACAGGGAAGAGTATCGCAGCTAGAAAGATTGCACCTCAGTCAACAATCTATAGCATCATCAAGACCTTCAAGGAGAGAGGTTCCATTGTTGCCAAAAAGGCTCCAGGGCGCCCCAAAAAAGACCAGCAAGCGCCAGGACCGTCTCTTAAAAGTGTTTCAGCTGCGGGATCGGGCTACCAGCAGTGCCGAGCTTGCTCAGGAATGGCAGCAGGCAGGTGTGAGTGCATCTGCACTGTGAGGCGGAGACTCTTGGAGCAAGGCCTGGTCTCAAGGAGGGCAGCAAAGAAGCCACTTCTCTCCAGAAAAAACATCATGGACAGACTGATATTCTGCAAAAGGTACAGGCAGTGGACTGCTCAGGACTGGGGTAAAGTTATTTTCTCTGATGAATCCCCTTTTCGATTGTTTGGGACATCAGGAAAACGCCTCATTCGGAGAAGAAAAGGTGAGGGTTACCACCAGTCTTGTCTCATGCCAACTGTTAAGCATCCTGAAAACATTCATGTGTGGGGTTGCTTCTCAGCCAAGGGAATCGGCTCTCTCTCAGTCTTGCCTAAAAACACAGCCATGAATAAAGAATGGTACCAGAATGTCCTCCAAGAGCAACTTCTCCCAACCCTCCAAGAGCAGGTTGGCAATCAACAATGCCTTTTCCAGCATGATGGAGCACCTTGCCATAAAGCAAAGGTGATAACTAAATGGCTCAGGGAACAAAACATAGAGATTTTGGGTCCATGGCCTGGAAACTCCCCAGATCTTAATCCCATTGAGAACTTGTGGTCAATCATCAAGAGACGGGTGGACAAACAAAAACCTAAAAATTCTGACAAAATGAAAGCATTGATTGTGCAAGAATGGACTGCTATCAGTCAGGATTTGGTCCAGAAGTTGATTGATAGCATGCCAGGGAGAATTGCAGAGGTCCTGAAGAAGAAGGGTCAACACTGCAAATATTGACTTGCTGCATTAACTCATTCTAACTGTCAATATAAGCTTTTGTTACTCATATGTTTGCAATTATATTTCTGTCTGTGATAAAAACATCTGTCAAACACACATAAAAACCAGAGGGCAGCAGATCAAGTGAAAATATAATATTTGTATCATTCTCAAAACTTTTGGCCATAACTGTACTCCTAGATTATCCATAGGCCTCGCAAGAGATTGAGGACCTGTGAAATTAAAATCTGTACTAATAACTCAATGTGCAAGCTTGTTGGTTTTCTTCCATTACAGATATTACGATAATTGTGTATACATTGCACTGGCTATTTACAAAATGTGTATATCTGTTTGTTGTTGTCTAATAAACGAATTAAAAAAAAAAAAAATTCTTTGAGCTAATTGGAAGGGGGAATAGGATTGGTGTTTGAAGTGTACGTGTACGTGGGGTAGGTGATAATTTTACTGTAAGCTCTACTGAACAAACTGGCTCGACTTATCTAAAGACAACTGTAGCACCGCTGTGTTTGTACTCTACATATCTCTGCTTTAACCCTTCTCTCCTTTCAGTCCAGATTAGCTGCGTGTTTGACGCTGTGCGTTGGCGCAGCGTCAAACACGCAGCATCCAGATGTTACAGCATAGTGGATGGGATTTCAAGAAATCCCGTCTCCACTATGCTGTAAAACACGCAGGCGGAAGACCTGCGTTTCCGGACATGCGGCGCGTCTTTTCAGACCACAGCATGTCCTAGTCCCTTGCGGCGACGCTGCGTCGCCGCAAGGGAAATAACACAGGGCTATGCAGCCCTGCGATCATTCCGGATTGTGTTCCGGAGGTGTCCTGAACACATCTGGAATGAGCGCGCGTACAGAAGGGGGCGGGGCTTTGGACGGTGCGGAATTTCCGCTCCGTCCAAAGTGCTGTGGTTCCGGACCATGGAACCACAGCCTAATGAGCTGGAATGCTGTTGTCAGTTACCTGTGTGGATGCTGCTCAGTTCCCGGCTCCGTGTGAATGGCTCCGCTGCACGGCATGACCACCCGCTTGTGCAGTCCCTGGCTGCCACTGTGGGTTGCAAGGTCCTCTGCATTTGTGCATGACTTACCACTTGTGTTCAGGCTTGCAGCCGCTGCCAGGTGTCCTTTGCTATGCTGATTTGTGTCTGGCTGTGCTTAGGGTGCGCGCGGCCACACCTCCCCTGCTTTTATGAGGAATGGATGTGTGCTAGAATTGCTGCTCCAGCCTATCGCTGTGATGCAGCTCCTATATAAAGTTCTCCTGCCCTGTGGGGCATTGCCAGAGCTTCACATTAAGTTTCTGAGTCTTGCTATGTCTGATTGGTGTTCAGCACCTGTCCTGCCTTCCTGCAGTTCTAGGTGAGCTGATGCCTGTCTTCCGCCTGGTCTGGGGCAGAATACCCAGAGCCATTTCTGTTATCAGCTTTGGGACACCTGATGTCTGAGTTCCTGAACTTATCCTGTTTTTGTGTTGGTACCAAAGTCCTAGCCCTGATTCCTGCTGTGTTGTGTTTCTGAAGTCCTGATTCCTGCAGTGTTATGTTTCTGAAGTCCTTCTGTGTCCTGAACCCTGTGCCCAGTGACTGTGACTCTTTGCTAACTGACTTTCTGTGATCTAACCTGGGTTCATCTTGGACGTAGGAGTCCGGTGTGTCTGCTGAGTCTCTGCTATTCCGTGCTCAGCTTGTTATTCGGTGCAATCCCCAGCCGGCTCCAATTCAAACCGGCGGGGCTTGCACCAGACCGCTTGGGTTCCTTTTTAGGTCGCTGCCAGATGTCCGGAGCCTGATGACCGTGGCCTCTTGTCCGGAGTCTGATGACCACTTCCAGATGTCCAGATCCTATCCTTCCCTGCCCGATGCCCGGAGCCTGCCGATCGCTGCCAGATGTCCGGAGTCCGATGCCAGTGTTCTGATGTTCTACCGGAGATCCGAATCCTGATGTCCTCGTGTCCTGCCTGAGACCTGATGTCCGGTTCGAGTCCCTATGTCCAGTCCGTGTTCCGATGTCCAGCCCGTGTTGCGATGACCAGTCCGTGTTCCGATGTCCCGTCCATGTTCCGAAGTGCAATCCGTGTTCCGAAGTCCAATCCGTGTTCCGAAGTCCAGTCCGTGTTACGAAGTCCCGCCTGTGTCCAATGTCCTGCCTGAGTCCGGATGTCTGTCCGTGTTCCGATGTCCAGCCTGTGTCCAGATTTTCAGTCCCTGGTTCTGGTGGTCCAAGTTGTGCTCTTGAGCCGGTCACGCTTTTGTTACTGGATGGATTCCTCCTCTGTGGTTTCCAGGAGTCTCCAGCTCTGTTCCTCAGTGACGGTCCCGCCAGTGAGTCCTGGACCTGACCAGCCGATGCCCGGAGCTGTAGTGGCAACGTTCCTGGACCTATTCTATTCGTGTATTGCTTATGTTCTGATTTCCTGCCGATTCCCTGGGGTCTTAAGGGCCCGTCTCACATAACGAGATCGCTACCGAGATCGTTGTTACGTCACCAATTTCGTGACGTAACAGCGACCTCATTAGCAATCTCGCTACGTCTGACACATACCAGCGATCAGGCCTCTGGACATTTTTTTGGTCGTTGCGGCCCCGCTGAGTCGCACATATCGTCCTGTATGACACCTTTAACAATGATCTCTCCAGCGACTTGCTATTAGAATCGAGGGCGTGCCTTTGCGTTGCCTTTTCCACGCCCCCTGGCTCCATTGGCGGTCACTACTGCGTTTCAATTGGCGCTATTTACCATTGTTCCGGATCGCATGAATGAAAAGGCAGCGTAGCTGCGCTCCTATTCATTGTTCTTGGCGGTCTAGGAACAGTTGTGGTGTTTTGTTCCTGCTAGCGTCCTGCTTCCAGATCTCAGTAGCGTTCAGGACTGCATCTCCAAAAAAGACAGCTATTCTCCAACTGGCTTTTGACTAGCTATACGTTGTGCACGGTAAGTTCCTTTTGGGTCTTTAGTGCGTTTCCATTGTCTTTAGAATTAATGTTAAGTATTGTAACATTGCACAACTATGTAGTGTATACTTTTTTGAGTCTCTAATGTGATTCCTATTGTGTATTTTATGGGGTCTCGGTGGG
>JARQOD010000001.1:518047656-518106918 GCA_033576555.1 Oophaga sylvatica
TGTGTAACCACTTCTTTACATGGTCATTATTGTGGCTAGTCACTATATGCACTTTACATGTGGTCCTTGATCACTACTACTATATATGGTACCCCTCTAGTGCTTGTATGCTAATGTTACCGTGCTCCCTGCTTAGTCGGTTTCTCCACTGTCATCCTTGTACATTTTAATATTTGATTGTTTATCTCAATAAATTTGTATTTTTCTAATATGAGTAGTGAAATTTTCCTTTATTGATTTTCATATATTCTGCATGTTATACTCTGCTTATATCCTGTTTTATCACCATTTGGTGTTTTTTTGGTCCGGTTTATAAGATTGACTATTATTCTGTGTATTTTCACATCTCCTCCTGACCAGGATGTATTACAGATCCAGGGATGTGGCCTGGCAATCACAATTGCTCAGGTCTTTGACAGTGGTCCGACCAACATACATACGAGTATCAGAATGATATTGCTGCTATTCAGACTCAGATTAAGAGGTTGTTTACAAACGTACCAAACTTTGGTGGAACAAGGCTTCCTTGAAAATTATCTTAAAAAGTTGTTGATACCACGTGGCCTCCGGATCCAGATTTTCCCCTCTTTTCCTGTGACTGATGAACAATTTGTTTCCAGTTGGGAGGACATTTGTAATAAAGCCTCTTTACAATTTATGGAATTATTAGTCGGTTTTAATAAAAAATCTCTTTCCTCTATGGAAATTGAGATTGATGGCCTTTTTTCTAATTTAAAAAAAAAATAGCTACTGCAGATACTATCTCGTCTTTTGAGGCTGTAATAGACAAATGTTCTGGTGAGTGGGAAGCACAGATCAAAAGTACCCATGCTAAAAAACTATTACGTGACAGTACAGACTTCCAGACTGCATATAGATGGAGACGGGTTAGAACATCTCCCAAAGAACATAGATCTTCTTCTGTTTCCTCGGTCTCTTCCTCTGGTGAAACCTCGGATGCATCAGTATACTCAATACGCACCCGTTTTGGTACTAAAGGCAAGAGGAAATGGGAACAAAAAACTGATGATAGAAAACGAGGCCCTATGTCTAATCAGAAAAAGGATACCTTAAAGGTAATTAACCTGTCTGAACACACCTTTTCTTCTAATGAAATTTCTGTTTTGACAAAGGGCTTCTCTTTCTCACCGAGTATGCGTTTTGATTCATTCTTAGCCTTGAAAGATTTACATCTATTCGCACGTTCCTTAATCTTCAAGAAATGGCATCATGATGAATATATCCAACGTAATTTTCCACTTCCTGAGGAACAACAAGCCCTCCGAATACTAGAGGAGTTGGCACTTGAACATAACAATCCATCTTTAGGTAAGGTGCCTCCATCCATCTATCCAAAATCTAGAAAGTTTCCCCCCTTGTCACTGTGCCCTAATGTTGATCTTTTTGTTAAACTTGTCTCTAATGAGTTTGAGAAGATTCCTACGAGTATTTCTCATTGTAATCTTTCACGCTCGGAACTTTCTGGGCTCAAGAGACTTAAAGAACTTAGGGATGTGATTTTCAAGCCAGCTGACAAGGGGGGCAACGTTGTTGTCTGGCCACTTAAGCTATACGTTTCTGAAGCTCAACGTCAACTTAGGGACACACGTTGCTATAAGAAACTTGAGAAAATGAAGGAAAAAGGGATCCAGCTTCAATAAAATCTTCATCTTTATTGATTCATAAAAACATGAATAATGGCATGCTCCTAGACAAGCTCAGGACAAGGCTACGCGTTTCGATCACAGGGATCTTTATCACAGCTGACATATTCAGACAAAGGCACATATTTAAGACAAAGGAAAACCAATCACGATCAGAAAAAATGTCATGTGATTTTTGACAAGTCCTTTAACAATTTGCACATAACGAATAAAGAAACAAAAACAATATTTGCACAAATAAAATCAATGCAAAGAAATAAAATTAATAATGGAACATCAATTTGTTTCTTTTGTTGAGACCAAATGGATGTCTGGTATGTAGATTAAAGATCCAGAAAGCTTCACGTGTGAGGAGTCGCTGACGTGCATCTCCACCTCGGGCAGACAGGTTAACACTTTCAATACCTGTGACTTGGAAGGAAGAAACATTGCGAGCATGCTGAAAAATAAAATGTTTAGCAGCAGCAGAAATATTGCGATTCGAAGAAACATTCTTTATATCCTGCAAATGTTCAGCGATCCTGATTTTTAGTTTCCTAGTAGTGCAGCCTATATAAGATAAATTGCAAGTAGTGCACATAATTTTATATACCACATAGCATGAATTACAATTGATATATTTGTTAATGGTATAAATCGCAGTGCTGTCATTATTTTCAAAGGTTTTCGTTACACAAACATATTTGCAAAGTGCACATCTATTGTGGCCACATTTATAAAAACCTTTATGTTCTAACCACGATTAGTGTTGAGCGATACTGCTCGATATCTAAAAATATCGGATCGGAATGGTATCGCCGATATCACTAAATATCGGCGATATCCAATTCCGATACCGGAAGTCCCATGTAAGTCTATGGGAACAAAATATCGCAACTAAAAAAAACCTTTATTTCCTTGTAAACACTAAATATACACACATAGAATACATATATATATATACATGTCATTGTGACATATATATATACATATATGTATAGTTTATACACTTCTACATAGTAAAATATCCTCTGATTCAATTGCCGGGTAAAGCCGGCTTCTGTGAAAAGACAGAAGCACCCGACATGAAATGACACTTGGTGTACATAGGGTTAACCATGTCTTTTCATGTCGTTTGCAATCTGATTTGCACAAACAATTACATCAGTCTATGTGTGCAAAATTTCACACCTGTAGGGGTTAATTAAAGGTGTAAATTCGTTGTAAAAAAAACGGACTTTTTTGCTACGAATTTACACCTTTAATTAACCCCTACAGGCTGAATTAGCAGCTATTATACTATGTAGAAGTGTATGAACTATAAATATAAATATATATATATGTGTCACAAATTCAATGACATGTATATATATATAATATATATATATATATAATATATATGAGGTGTAAAATTGTTTAAAAAAAATGCGTGGGCTCCCGCCCTATTTTCGCAACCAGACAGACAAAGCCAGCGAATGGGGGCAGATAATAATAGCCCAGAGAGGGACCATTATTTTTGGCCCCCCCTGGCTACTAACATCTGCCCCCAGACACCCCAGAAAAGACAAATCTATAATTAGATTCGCCCTTTCTGGCACTTTGCCCGTCTATTCCCATTGCCCTGTAGCGGTGGTGAATGGGTTAATATGGGGTTAAAGCCACATTGCAATTGAAAGGTGACCTTAAGCCAGGTTAATAATTGAGAGCTGTCAATTAGACAACTATCAATTATTAATCCTATTGCATGAAATAAAAATAAAACACACACACTTTAATTAAAAATCATTTTAATGAAATAAAGACACATGTTTTTGACCATCTTTTATTTGACTGCAAAAACCATTTCCTGTAATAAAAATAAAATAAAAAAGCAAAATTATTCTTACCTATCCCATGCACAGTCAGGTCCCACGGTGTAATCCTTCAGAAAGGGTTAATGTTTACTGCAGGGACCGCAGCTAATGCTGCAGCCTCACAGTAAACCCCCAAATGAATGAGTTCCTCTCCTGGCTGACAGGAGAGGAAGTGGAAAGCTTAATTGATTGCTTTCCACTTTCACTTCAGGTCAGCCAGGGACACAATCAGTGACGTCAGAGGGAACTGATTAACAAAAATAGGGGTTCCCTTCGAATAAAAAATGGCGTCGGGTCCCCCCTATTTTTGTTAACCAGCCAGATGAAGCAGACCGCTGAGGCCTGGATTTTCAGGCTGTATCGAGCCAAGATCCATGGACCTTGCCAGCCTGATAATACCAGGCCACAGCAGTCTGCATATCTTGGCTGATTAACAAAAATAGGGGATCCCCTCGAAAAAAATTGGCGTGGGGTCCCCCCTATTTTTGTTAACCAGCCAGATGAAGCAGACCGCTGAGGCCTGGTTTTTCAGGCTGGTAAGGATCCAATATCCATGGACCTTGCCAGCCTGATAATACCAGGCCACAGCAGTCTGCTTAGCTTGGCTGGTTAACAAAAATAGGGATCCCCTCGAAAAAAAAATGGCGTAGGGGTCCCCCTATTTTTGTTAACCAGCCAAGTAAAATGCAGACTGCTGCGGCCTGGTATTAAAAGACTGTCAAGGCCCATGGATTTTGGCCCTCAACAGCCTGATAATACCAGGCTACAGCAGCCCCACATTTGGCGCATCAAAAGATGTGCCAATTGTGGCACTTTACCCGGCTCTTCCCACTGCCCTGTAGCGGTGGCAAGTGGGGTAATAAGGGGTTAATGTCACCGTTGATTGCACGGTGACAATAAGCCCGGTTAATAATGGAGAGGTGTCAATAAGACACCGATCCATTGTTAATCCCAAAGTTATTAAATGTATAAAAAAAAGACAAAGCAAGAAAAAAGTATTTTAATGAAATAAAAGAGACAACACAGTTTTCATTAATTTTATTATACACTCATTCCTGCGACGCCATCGATCTCCTGTAAAAAAAAGAAAAAAAACAAACCAACAGTATACCACCTGTCCGACGCAGTCCATAGTAACGACAGTCCCACGACGATCCAGCTCTGCTACATCGCAATGACAAGCAGAGCCTGTCATCGCAACGCAGCACAGCTGATTACCTGCTTCCCCGGCGGTGACGTCATCGGACTGACTGCTTTACGGCCGGGATTACCCAGCAGTCACTGCAGTTATCGCGAGAAACTGCATGTGACCGCCGGGGAAAGATGATGGCGGCCATGAAGCAGTCCAGGCCGTGACCGCCGGAGATCTTCTGCCAGGTAAGTGCCGCTGACTCCTGACAGACCCGACCGACGGACACTGACAGTGACAGTGACAATCCCGATTCCGGTATCCGATATGACGAAAATATCGGTACTCGGAATCGAAAGCCCGATACAGCTAATATCGGCCGATACCCGATATTTGCAGTATCGCTCAACACTAACCACGATGTTTTATGAGAAGAGAAATTATTACTGAACATGCTTGGAGAAACTTTGTTACCAATAGATGGCGCTTTCCTTGAAACAACATTAATACCTGATGAAAGAATGTCAGCAAGAGAGGGATCTTCATATAAAATAGGCAGCGATCTCAAAATGATTTTTTTGATGTCCCCAAATTGAGGACTATATTGAGCACAAAAATATGGTTTCACTGCAAGATCATTTTTTTGTTGTCGCCCTCCACTAATGAGATCCTCTCTGTTTTTATTACTTACAATTGTTCGTGCTCTTTTTAATGACCATTTAGGATAATTTCTGTTTTTTAATTTTGTATCCACACAATTAAATTCCGTTTCCAAAGCTGTAGGATCGCTGCAGTTTCTCAAAATTCTGGTATATTCACCCAAAGGAATCGATTTAATAGTATGTTTGGGGTGACTGCTTGCTGCATGCAAGATAGAATTACCAGCACAAGGTTTGCTGAACGTTTTAGTAATAATAACAGAGTCATGTACCCCATATAAATCAAGATCCAAAAAGGAAATTTTGTTATGATGAAATTTATGAGTAAAATGTATGTTGAATGAATCAGAATTGATATAATCAATAAATCCGGATATGGCAGGTACATCACCACTCCAAATGATGAGTAAATCATCAATATATCTACCATACCAAGCAATCGAGTCAATAAATGGATTAGTAGCTGAAAAATAAAAAAAATATTCCCAATATGACATAACAAGATTAGCTAGGGATGGCGCAAATTTCGCACCCATCGCCACGCCAGATTTTTGTAAAAAAATTTTATTGTCAAATGAGAAATTCTAATTCATTCAACATACATTTTACTCATAAATTTCATCATAACAAAATTTCCTTTTTGGATCTTGATTTATATGGGGTACATGACTCTGTGATGTGATGTGACTTCTTTATATACCTGTATACCTTACAATGTTGCCATGACAGCGCTGCACTTTGTCTTAATGAAATTCAGTAATTATTCCCAGGATCTCATTAATTATATTTTACAAGTTATTCAGTTTTTATTAACCCACAATTTTTTCTCATTTGACAATAAAAATTTTTACAAAAATCTGGCGTGGCGATGGGTGCGAAATTTGCGCCATCCCTAGCTAATCTTGTTATGTCATATTGGGAATATTTTTTTATTTTTTCAGCTACTAATCCATTTATTGACTCGATTGCTTGGTATGGTAGATATATTGATGATTTACTCATCATTTGGAGTGGTGATGTACCTGCCATATCCGGATTTATTGATTATATCAATTCTAATTCATTCAACATACATTTTACTCATAAATTTCATCATAACAAAATTTCCTTTTTGGATCTTGATTTATATGGGGTACATGACTCTGTTATTATTACTAAAACGTTCAGCAAACCTTGTGCTGGTAATTCTATCTTGCATGCAGCAAGCAGTCACCCCAAACATACTATTAAATCGATTCCTTTGGGTGAATATACCAGAATTTTGAGAAACTGCAGCGATCCTACAGCTTTGGAAACGGAATTTAATTGTGTGGATACAAAATTAAAAAACAGAAATTATCCTAAATGGTCATTAAAAAGAGCACGAACAATTGTAAGTAATAAAAACAGAGAGGATCTCATTAGTGGAGGGCGACAACAAAAAAATGATCTTGCAGTGAAACCATATTTTTGTGCTCAATATAGTCCTCAATTTGGGGACATCAAAAAAATCATTTTGAGATCGCTGCCTATTTTATATGAAGATCCCTCTCTTGCTGACATTCTTTCATCAGGTATTAATGTTGTTTCAAGGAAAGCGCCATCTATTGGTAACAAAGTTTCTCCAAGCATGTTCAGTAATAATTTCTCTTCTCATAAAACATTGTGGTTAGAACATAAAGGTTTTTATAAATGTGGCCACAATAGATGTGCACTTTGCAAATATGTTTGTGTAACGAAAACCTTTGAAAATAATGACAGCACTGCGATTTATACCATTAACAAATATATCAATTGTAATTCATGCTATGTGGTATATAAAATTATGTGCACTACTTGCAATTTATCTTATATAGGCTGCACTACTAGGAAACTAAAAATCAGGATCGCTGAACATTTGAAGGATATAAAGAATGTTTCTTCGAATCGCAATATTTCTGCTGCTGCTAAACATTTTATTTTTCAGCATGCTCGCAATGTTTCTTCCTTCCAAGTCACAGGTATTGAAAGTGTTAACCTGTCTGCCCGAGGTGGAGATGCATGTCAGCGACTCCTCACACGTGAAGCTTTCTGCATCTTTAATCTACATACCAGACATCCATTTGGTCTCAACAAAAGAAACGAATTGATGTTCCATTATTAATTTTATTTCTTTGCATTGATTTTATTTGTGCAAATATTGTTTTTGTTTCTTTATTCGTTATGTGCAAATTGTTAAAGGACTTGTCAAAAATCATATGACATTTTTTCTGATCGTGATTGGTTTTCCTTTGTCTTAAATATGTGCCTTTGTCTGAATATGTCAGCTGTGATAAAGATCCCTGTGATCGAAACGCGTAGCCTTGTCCTGAGCTTGTCCAGGAGCATGCCATTATTCATGTTTTTATGAATCAATAAAGATGAAGATTTTATTGAAGCTGGATCCCTTTTTCCTTCATTTTCTCATGTATCTTCACGTTTGATCAAGCGGAGGATCCGTGCTTCTACAAACCGGTGAGCTGGTTAGCGTTCTTATAGCTATAAGAAACTTACCTTTAATCCTCTGATTTCATTTAGGGAAGAGTTGAGTAAGATTTTACATAAGGCACTATCTGCTAATGTGATCACTCCACAAGTTTTGGACACTCTGATGGTTAAAGATCCTTGTATCCCGACCCTATACCTCTTGCCTAAAGTACACAAATGCCTCCAAAATCCTCCAGGTAGGCCTATTATCTCTGGGGTGGGTGGGCTCACGGAGAACATTGGCAAATACATTGACTCATTCCTCAGACCCCTTGTGGAGACAATTCCGTCATACCTTAAAGACACCTCAGAATTCTTAAAGAAGATTGACTCCGTACATGTTGATGAGGACATGCTCCTTGTCACTTGTGACGTTGAGTCTTTATATACCAATATTCACCATGAGGATGGTCTGAGGGCTGTTTTACAATTTCTCTCAATGACAAGTCTCAATACCAGTGACTCCAGTTTTTTGATTGATATTCTACGTTTTATTTTGACTCACAATTTTTTTGTTTTCAATGGATCCTTCTACCTGCAGCTCCAGGGTACCGCGATGGGCACGGCTTGTGCGCCTTCGTACGCCAATCTGTTCCTGGGGCTGTGGGAGAGGGATCTTTTCTCGTCAGATGGGGGTCATCAATGGAGCGGGTCATATTTTGGACCCGCTACATTGATGACATTTTCCTCATCTGGCGAGGTTCACCTTCTGATTTGCAGTCATTTTTTAACAATTTGAATGATAATCATCTCAATATTCACTTAACTTATAAATTTAATTTTCATAGTATTGATTTTTTGGATGTCCTGGTGGAGAGAGATCGTAATGGGTCTCTGTCTGCCAATGTTTTCCGTAAGGACACATCGGTTAATTCCGTTTTACATGCATCATCATCCCACCCACCCCATGTGATTAATTCAGTTCCTACAGGTCAATTCTTATGAATTAGAAGAATTTGTTCCTCTAATGAGACATTTGAGGCCCAAGCGGAAGATATGAAGAAATGTTTTCTCGACCGAGGCTACAGTAAAAGATCGATTAAGAGGGCATACAATCGAGCGAGAAATACTGATAGACAACATTTGTTATATTCATCTGCTCAACGTAAATCTAGACATCAGGTGAGTTTGGTCACCCAGTTCCATTCTAGATGGAGTGAAATGTATGACGCCATTGATAAGTTTTGGCCCATATTGCTTGTGGACCCAATCTTGAAAAATTATCTATCGGATCGACCCTCGGTGGTTGCTAGGAGGTCCCATAATTTGGGTGATCATTTAGTGAGGAGTTATCTTAAACCATCCATTCCTCCTCCTCTTTTTCCCTCCATTCCAACCCCTCGCGCACAGACATGGGGATCTAGACCTTGTGGCAATTGTATTGCCTGCCCTAATGTCACTCATGCCACAAACTTCTTCTCATCTGATGGGAAGGAATTTGTTATCACTCAATCTATCACCTGCTCTACTAGCATGGTTGTATATTACGGCACATGTCCGTGCAAGATGATTTATGTGGGCCTCACTACTCGTGCTCTAAAACTACGTGTGCGTGAAAATGTTCGCGATATTTTGGCGGCGGCCAAATAGAATGACATTGGGTCTTTGAAAACTATACCCCGCCATTTCAAAATTCACCATTCTTGTGACCCTTCGGGTTTTTTGGTTAGGGGTATTGATAGGCTGGTTCCAAATCTACGTGGTGGTAATTATGGGCGTCTGTTAGCACAGAGAGAGGCTAGATGGATCTGGAGGCTACGCACACTTCATCCCCAGGGTTTAAATGAGAACCTGAGTTTTGCAGCTTTCCTCTGATCACTTGTTCGTATGTTTTTTAATGGCATCTTTTATTATGTTTTAACTCATTTATGTTTTTTCGTTTTAGATCTCTATGATATATTTATCCTTTATGTATATTCATGGCATTTATTCAGACGGAACGGATCTGCATTTCGCTTCACCTTTTCTTTGCACGTGGTTGTAACTAATTTTTGGTTACATAAATATTGTTGGTTACACTATGTATTTACATTATATACTTTTGTTTCACGTATTATTATTCTTCTGTATGTGTCACTATGTATTATATTTCCTTATGTCATTGTATTGACCCTTACATTACTTGTTGTGCACATCTGTATATTATATTATTGCATATTATTTGCACTTATTGTCCGGTTTTTGTATTGTTATTACTATTTTTTCTTGTTCTTTTTGTTATCATTATTTTCTAGTGCTCTTATTTAAAGCTTATTTATATGTAATACATTTTTTGTATTATTTTTTGTGCCGGCAATACCTCCGTTTCTTTTGTTCACTTTATGTCCAGATTGCGCTCCTCTACTTTGCTCTCGTGCGCATGCGTGCTCCCTGCCCGCTGGTTGCTGTCCTGATGGCGTCTCTAATCGGCTGTTGTTGGGGACGCACTCTCGGCTGCCTCACGTGACTTGTGGGCGGCGCTGAGTGTCGCGTCCCTGCCCAGCTGATGACGCACTCGGTGTCAGTTACTTCCGGGTGGCGGGGTTACACATGCCCGCTATGTGGGCTTGGAGTTTTGACACACCATTTCTGATTGGCCATTACGGATATATATACTGCTCTGTTATATGTGTTGCCATACCCCCGGAAGAAGGCACTGCGCCGAAACGCGCGTTGGGGTGGCAGGGACGCGGTCACACTCAGGTATTCAAGCTGGGCCACTTATTCGTTGTTCTAACTGATATTTTGGACTTTATTGTGCTATTGGTTTACTCTAGTCCTGACTTTGATGTGTGTATACCACGTTCTTTTACATGGTCATTTATTGTGGCTAGTCACTATATGCACTTTACATTTGGTCCTTGTATCACTACTACTATATATGGTACCCCTCTAGTGCTTGTATCCTAATGTTACCGTGTTCCCTGCTTAGTCGGTTCTCCACTGTCATCCTTGGTACATTTTAATATTTGATTGTTTATCTCAATAAATTTGTATTTTTCTAATATGAGTAGTGCATTTTCCTTTATTTGATTTTCATATATTCTGCATGTTATACTCTGCTTATATCCTGTATTACACCATTTTGGTGTTTTTTGGTCCGGATTATAAGATTGTCGAGGAGTTTCTTTGCAGATTCTCCTGAGTTATCTGATCCTGCTGTTATTTTGAAAGAGGGTGTGGTTCTTTCCGCCATTTCGCCCAATTTGAGACTGAAAGGGTGTCAGGAGGATAAACCTGAGCGCTTCCCTGTTGGGAAGTTGTTTGTTCCTGACCAATGGAAAAAGAGTGTGATATCTGAGATTCATTGTTCCGCGTTGGCTGGTCATCCCGGGAATTTTGGTGAGTCGCTCCTTTTGGTGGCCTACTTTGTCTCTTGACGTCAGGGACTTTGTGCAGTCCTGTGGGACTTGCTCTCGTTCCAAGTCTTGCTCTCATTCTAGTGGTTTGTTAATGCCATTACCTGTACCCAAGAGGCCATGGACCCATATTTCTATGGATTTTATTTCTGACCTTCCTGTCTCTCAGAGAATGACCGTTATCTGGGTAATCTGTGATAGGTTTTCCAAGATGATACATCTTGTGCCATTACCTAAGTTGCCTTCCTCTTTCCGAGTTGGTGCCTTTGTTCTTTCAGCATGTGGTTCGGTTACATGGCATTCCGGAGAACATTGTGTCTGACAGAGGAGTCCAGTTTGTTTCCAGATTTTGGAGGACATTTTGTTCTAAACTTGGTGTTCAGTTGTCTTTCTCCTCTGCATTTCACCCTCAGACCAATGGACAAATCGAGAGAACAAACCAGACCTTGGAGACTTATTTGAGATGTTTTGTGTCTGCTGATCAAGATGACTGGGTCTCTTTTTTGCCTTTGGCTGAGTTTGCTCTTAATAATAGAGCTAGCTCTGCCACCTTGATGTCTCCATTTTTCTGCAATTCCGGGTTTCACCCTCGATTTTCTTCAGGACAGGCGGAGGCTTCTGTCTGTCCGGGGGTTGACTCTATTGTGCAGCGTATGCAGCAGATTTGGGACCAGGTGGTGGAGAGGTTGTCTCTCTCTCAGGAGAAGGCCCAGCGGTTTGCCAACCGGCATAGGACTGATGGTCCTCGTTTTAAAGTGAGGGACTTGGTTTGGTTGTCCTCAAGGAATATCCCTATGAAGGTTGCATCTCCAAAATTTAAGCCAAGGTTCATTGGACCTTATAAGATCATGGAAAATATTAATCCGGTTTCCTTCCGTTTGCTTCTTCCAGGGACATTTAAGATCCATAACGTGTTCCACAAATCCTTATTGAAGAGGTTTGTCGAACCAGTGGTTCCTATGGCTGCACCTCCCGACCCTTTTTTTTTTTTCCTCTGTTTGATTTTCTCTGCTGGTTTGCTGCCTGCAGTGGACTGCAGCCTGTCACCTTTTGGGGGTCTGGCGCTGCAATTGTGCTCCGTTTGTGTCTGCACTTTTGCTTTGCTTTTTTGTTACTCTTTATTTGCTGAATAGCATTTTGTTACACCAGAGTTCTGATTTAGGTGGATGAGATCGTGTGATCTCAGGTTTTTTGGCAATCAGAAATGTTGTTATTTTTGTTAGGGTTTTGTTGGATTGCAGTCAGAATTCTTTCCTGTACTTTTCTGTCTAGACAGATTGGGCCCCAGCATTTGCTCATTCTATTTTCTGTTATGTTTCGGTAACTGAGGAGAAGTAGCAAGAGCGGTAATACACCAGAGAGGCTGGAACCTATTGGATTGCAGTAACCTGAACTAACCACACAACTAGAGGTAGCCATGGAGCGTTCCTACGGTGATCCTAGAAGCCTCGTCACAGCCTGAGAGATAACTACACCTAAAGGCAGAAAGATGAAAGCTATCTGCCCCGGAGCAGATCCCCAAAGAAAATAAGAAGCGCCCAAACATGTAATGGTGGTTAGACCCACCTCTGCTCCCTATCTAACTTCACAACCTCCTCTCTCCCTCTATCTGACCATCATCTACTCTCTTTCTCATCCCTGCCTTCTCACCTGTCACCAATGTCCAGCAACACGCGCACCCCCGCAGAAACCTTGCACATCTAGACACTCACACACTCTCTGACTCTATCCTACCACTGTCTTCCATATCTTCACTCCACGTCACTAGTTTCTACAATGCCACTCTTGCATCAGCCATCAACTCTGTCGCCCCTCTCATGCATAACAGAGTGCGACGAATCAATAGACGACACTGGCACAATAACACCACTAAACAGCTTTGGCAAGCATCCAGAATTGCAGAGCGGCGCTGGAAGAAAATGCATTCACAAGACGACTTCACTGCACTCAAACAAGCAACACTTGCATTCAAATCAGCTCTCACCTCTGCTAAACAGGCCTACTTTACATCCCTTATATCTTCCTTATCCCACAACCCCAAACAGGTGTTCAATACTTTTAACTCCCTCCTCTGCCCACCACTGCCCCATCCAACTTCCCTAATCTCTACTTAGGACTTCGCCATGCACTTCAAAAAGAAGATAGACCAAACACGGCAAGTCATTATTATTCAACCACCACAACCCCTTTGTATACCTGACCAATGCCCGAACCCCATAACCTCCTTATCCAACATCACGGAACGGGAGCTTGCTCATCTTCTCTCCAAATCACACCTTAACACTTGTGCACTCTACCCCATCCCATCCCACCTCCTCCCCAACCTCACCACCACTCTTATCCCATCACTAACCCACCTCTTCAACCTATCACTAACTTCTGGTACCTTGCCTTCTGCATTCAAACATGCCACAATCACGCCTATCCTCAAAAAGCGAACCCTCGACCCAACCGCTATGTCCAGCTATCAGAACCAATATTGGAAGTAATGCCATAAAAGTGAAACAACTTTATTAACACACTGAATACATAAAAAAGGTTAAAATGAGATACATATCAAGAAACCACCTAAGTCAAAATGTCCAAGCATATAAGGTAGGAGTTACCTACTGACTATACAAATAGAATAAAAGGTATGCAGCCAAAAGGCAAAGAAATTGATCATTGGTAATAGCAGTGCTATGATCCAAGTAACACTCTATAATGGGAAAGAAGTCATTCCCTACTAAGAGCCATATAAATAAATATCCTTTAGCAGCAAACAATAAAGTAAGATATGTCAAATACACATGAATGTAGTTGCTAAATACACATATCCAAGCAATATAAAAATAAAGTTGGTTGCAAAATACTGAGGAAATTCATTCAATGCCCATATCCACGTCCATCCATATGCTAAGTACAAATGTCCAGACTTATGGACGATTGTCCACATCCATGAGGCACAGAATGAATGAGATATTTAAGTGCATGTGCACAAATGGAGGCATGACGCCCTGTCAATGGATCACAAAAGCCATGGTAACGGGCAGTGAATAAAAAACTATATAACGAGACTGTGCCAAAGGAAAGAAAAAGACATATGACCTGGGTGGTTGCTGTGACTATGGGTGTGCATTATAAAATATAGAGTCTGCCTATGGCCAAGGTCACACTTGTGAGAAACACGAGCCTCGCACCTCAATACCCGGCACTCAGGACTGGAGTGTGCAGCTGCATGTATTTCTATGCAGCTGAACGCTCCAGACCGAGTGCCGGCAGCAGTGCCGGGTATTGAGGTGCAAGACTCGTGCGAGTTTCTCGCAAGTGTGACCCCGACCTATGGAGGGTTCACTATACAATATAGAGTCTGTCTATGGGGTGTGCATTATACTGAGAGTTGTAGTGCCAAGTTTTTAACACTAAGGTTCGGATACAGCTTTAAATAAGGCTACTGCTTGTGATATAACTTAATTTTATTTTAAAGTAAAAAATTAAAAGAATAGGATGATTGCAGGAACGATGTAAATCTTAGTACCGTGTTAGCCAGTAGATAGAAAAATATTTAGAATTGAGAGTCCTCAGTGGTTGATACCTTTTAATGGCTAACTGAAAAGATGGTAACAAATTGCAAGCTTTCGAGACTACTCAGGTCTCTTCATCAGGCAAAAACTAATACAACATCTGAAGAATCACATATTTATACACAACAGGACACAGGAATAGTGCAATGGATAAGACAAGTGACATAAAGCAGAACTATCAATATGGAGAGGGATGAACAGTTGTGGCAATAAATATTGGACCAGTTCATAGATAAGGAGTGTGAAAGTTTTATTGCACTCTGATTGGGGTCTGGTAATGTTTTGTGATGCTCCCACAGGGTCTTAGGAGCAAATTCCTTAATTGATGTAAAAAGCCATAAATCCATGCGATATGTTCATTCCAGCATTGAGAGTGTCAAAGGTCGTCATCAGTTTGTATTCACAAACTTTCCTGTGTCTCTGAGATGTGAAATTACCTTTCAATACAAGTAATTTCATGTCCATGGTGCTGTGATTAGGCATATAAAAATGTTTGGCCACAGGTAGATCCATTCTCTTTTCTCTTATTGTTTGGCAATGATAATTCATCCTTGTTCTCAGTTTTTGCCCTGTCTCCCCCACATACAGATCCCCAGTTGGACATTTAGTACATATAATTAGGTACACCACATTAGATGTGGTTCCTTCTGATAGAGGACCTATTGCTGCTAGTAGTTTCAGTAGGTCAGTTGTGTCCTGAATGTAGCTGGGTGTATGCTTTACCAGGTGCTAAGAGGAGCTGCACGGAAATTATAACCTTTACTACAAAAAGATGCCCGATTACAATCCATATTTCCGGACCCCCCACTACTGTGTTTTAGGCAGCCCCCAAATCTAAGAAGTATCATTGTCAGAAGTTCCCTGTCCTCTCCAACAGCTGCAGGAACCTTTCCTTGCAACAAGAAAAAATTTAAAACCTGTCCATTTATAATGACCACGAACAAGATAAAGATCCCCAACTCACATCAGGACTATAAGATCCAAGGGACTTTCAGCTGCATCACATCTAATGTGGTGTACCTAATTATATGTACTAAATGTCCAACTGGGGGGTCTGTATGTGGGGGAGACAGGACAAAAACTGAGAACAAAGATGAATTCTCATAGCCACACAATAAGAGAAAAGAGAATGGATCTACCTGTGGCCAAACATTTTTGTATGCCTAATCACAGCACCGTGGACATGAAATTACTTGTATTGAAAGGTAATTTCACATCTCAGAGACACAGGAGAGTTTGTGAATACAAACTGATGACGACCTTTGACACTCTCAATGCTGGAAGGAACATATCGCATGGATTTATGGCTTTTTACATCAATTAAGGAATTTGCTACTAAGACCCTGTGGGAGCATCACAAAACATTACCAGACCCCAATCAGAGGGCAATAAAACTTTCACACTCCTTATCTATGAACTGGTCCAATATTTATTGCCACAACTGTTCATCCCTCTCCCATATTGATAGTTCTGCTTTACTTCACTTGTCTTATCCATTGAACTATTCCTGTGTCCTGTTGTGTATAAATATGTGATTCTTCAGATGTTGTATTAGTCTTTGCCTGATGAAGAGACCTGAGTAGTCTCGAAAGCTTGCAATTTTTACCATCTTTTCAGTTAGCCATTAAAAGGTATCAACCACTGAGGACTCTCAATTCTAAATATTTTAGTATGATTGCATACACTTTTGTAAACCCATCTACTATATAATCATCTAATTTTGTCTGTCTGTAACAGAAATCCCGCGTCGCTGATTGGACGCGCCCGGCCGGAATTGGCGCAGGATTTGAACCACGCACACCTCTGCTATCGTCAGCAACAGCAGCCTCCACATATACCCCAGCAGCAGCAGCCTCCACATATACTCCAGCAGCAGCAGCCTCCACGAACACCCCAGGAGCAGCCTCTATATACACCCCAGCAGCCTCTATATACACCCTAGCAGCCTCTATATACACCCCAGCAGCAGCCTCTATATACACCCCAGCAGCAGCCTCTATATACACCCCAGCAGCCTCTATATGCACCCCAGAAGCCTCTATATACACCCCAGCAGCCTCTATACACCCCAGCAGCAGCCTCTATACACACCCCAGCAGCAGCAGCCTCTATATATACCACAGCAGCCTCTATATACACCCCAGAAGCCTCTATATACACCCCAGCAAGTTCTATGAGCAATAACATTTAATGATAATGTATATATTTTACCCAGAAAATCTGTATTCATTGCATTATTCTTAAATCTTCATAAATAAACTACATACTTATTTTAGAATACCAGATGCGTTAGGGCCCCGTCACACATAGCGACACACCAGCGATCCCGACAATGATATGAACTTGTCAGGATCGCTGGTGTGTCGCTACATGATCGCTGGTGAGCTGCCAAACAGGTAGCTCTCAGCAGCGATCAGGACAGCGACTATGCGCTTAACAAGCGATGCACGTCGCTTAGTTACCCGCAGTGTACCTTAGATACCAGCGCGCTGGGGCAGGGAGCTGGTAACCAAGGTACGCATCGGGTTTCTAGGCGCCGAGTGGCGCCTAGAAACCCGATGTGTACCTTGGTTACCAGCTCCCCTGCACCAGAGCGGTGGTATCTAATGTATACATCGGGTTTCCAGGCGCCGCCTGGCACCTAGAAACCTGATGTGTACCTTGATTACCAGCTCCAGCTCCCTGATCGCTGGTCTCCCGCCTGTCACACGCAGCGATGTGTGCTGGCCAGCGGGAGACCAACGATCAAAAAAATGTCCAGGACATTCAGCGACGATCAGTGATACCCAGCAGGGGGGCTGATCGTCGCTGCGTGTCACACACAGCGATATCGCTGGGGAGATCGCTGTTACGTCACAAAACTTGTGACTCAGCAGCGATCTCGCTAGCGATCTCGCTATGTGAGACAGGGGCTTTAGAATTGGGCCACCATCTAGTAGAATATAAATGCCCACAAGGATTAGATAAGTCCACCACAGACAGAGGTTAAATAAACCTTCATGTTTTACAAACACAAACAAACAGAGAAACATAGAACTGTTTGTAAGTTAAAGGCTTTCACACAATAAGTAAACAGTTCTCAAGATTGTGTAACTATGAGCATTGTCTGTCTGTAAATGTATGTCCAGCAATGCTACTCTATCATGGTGTGAATGCATTCTGTGTATTTCAATATGGACTCAAAATATCCATTTTCATATTCACTCTACAAGAGTCTGCCTATGGTGTTGCATTATACAATAGAGTCTGCCTATGCCAGTGCATTATACTATAGAGTCTGACTATGGGGGGTGCATTATACTATAGAGTCTGCCTATAGGGATGAAGTATACTATATAGAGTCTGCCTATAGTTGGTGCATTACACAATATAAAGTCTGCCTATGGGGTGCATTATACAATATAAAGTCTGCCTATGGGGGGTGCATTATACTGTAGAGTCTGCCTATGGGGGTGCATTATAATATAGAGTCTGCCTATGGGGGTGTTACGGACGTGGTTTGTGAAACCACTGTGCCACAGGCCGGGACAGCCTGGAGGGGCGTGACTAAGCAAGCACCGGACTGTTCACTAGAGCCTCTGATGGTGAGTTTAGACTTGGCTCCCGATGAACGCCAGGTGCCACTCCAGGACAGACCAACGGACGCGCAGCAGCTGGACCCAGTAGGACAGACTGGATGGTGAAGCAGGCAGAGTTTGTATCAGAATGCAGCAGGCAGAGTTCATATCAGAGTGCAGCAGGCAGGGTCTGGACCAATGTGCAGCAAGCAGGATCTGCACCAGAGTGCTGTAAGCAGGGTCTGCAGCAGAGTGCAGCGGGCAGGATATGCACCAGAGTGCAGCAGGCAGGCTCTGCACCAGAGTGCAGCAAGGACTGGTACGCAACCTTACACAAGTTGGACTGCAGAACAGGAAGGTTGCTCAGGCACCTCCCCAGTGAGGAGGAAGCAATATATACATAAAGCCCCACAGTCATTGGCTGGGGAGGAAATAGCAAGTGCATGCACTGGCCCTTTAAGTGGGTGGGAGAGCACGCGTGCCCTAAGGACATGGCTGGAGGCCCATCTGGAAGCTCTGCTGGAAGCATGCAGAGCATAGGGAAGGGAAGAACCGACCGCAGAGCTGGTGAGTGACGTGACAAGCCGGAAACCCTGTCTATCAGAGCAGGGATCCGGCATGGTGCTAACAGTACCCCCCTTTTACGCCCCCTCCTCTTCAGGCCATCGAGGAAGTTCCGGAGGAGAATCGAAGGATCCTTAGGCTCCCAGGATCTCTCTTCGGGACAAAATCCCTTTAGTCGACAAGGAAGAATGTTTTGCCTCTCACCTTCTTCATGGCCAAGATATTCCCCACCTCAAAAACATCATCCGAGGCAGTTGGCACGAGCGTGGTACTGGGATCCTTGAAGAAGGGGCTCAGGATGACCGGCTTCAGCAGAGAAACATGGAAAGAATTCGGAATCCGTAATGAAGGAAGCAACTTCAGTTTATAGGAGACCTCATTGATCCGCTTCAGCACTTCAAAAGGCCCAATAAAACGAGGACCCAACTTGTAAGAGGGAACCTTCAGTCAGACGTACCTGGACGAGAGCCATACCTTGTCGCCGGGGGGGGAAGCACGAAGGGTCCTGGCACCTTTTATCTGCATGCCTCTTCATACGGGTGGAGGATGCTTCTAAAGTGTCTTTGGTGTCCTCCCACAACTTTACAAAATCCTTGTAGAGGACAACTACCGCAGGGACATCAGAAGGAACCGTCACCGGGAGGGGAACCTCAGGTTGCCGACCGAACACACATAGAAAGGGGACTCTCCCAAGGCTTCACCAACGTGATAGTTGTACGAGAACTCAGCTCAGCTCAGGGAAGTAATTTCACCCAATCATTGTGGTGGGCATTGATGAAGTGTTGCAGGTAGTTGCCCAGGACCTGGTTGACACGCTCCACTTGACCATTGGACTGAGGGTGATAGGACGAGGAGAAGACCAAGACGATATCCAGATGTTTACAGAGAGCTCGCCAGAATCTGGAAGTAAACTGCGAACCTTGATTGGACACAATGTGACGAGGAAATTTGTGAAGGCGGAAAATATGTTTGATGAAGCTGTCAGCCAGTTCAGGAGCAGACGGAAGAGCAGACAACGGGTTAAAATGTGCCATTTTGGGGAAGCGATCCACGACTACCCAGATGACGGTGCAACCCTTGGATACTGGCAAATCTATAATGAAGCCCATTGCTATGTGCAGCCATGGACCAGATAGCATAGTTAACAGCAGGAGAGAACAGGTAGGAAGCCATTTGGGGGCTTTATTGCAGGCACAAATCGGACAGTCAATCATGTAAGCATAGATCTCCCTCCCATGGATGGCCACCAGAAGTGGCGAGAAATCAATTGTAGTGTCTTCCTTTAGTCCCGCATGACCAGCCACCTTGGACGAGTGGCCCCATGACAAAACTCGCTCCTTCTTGGATTCTGGCACAAGGGTTTTTCCTGGGTGCATTCGTGACAGGCTGACTGGAGCGACATTAACTATCTTGGACGGTGAAATGATAAATTGAGGGTCCATCTCTTGGTCCCAGGACAGAAATGAGTGAAAGAGGGTATCAGCTCTGACATTCTTGTCACCGGACTTGAAATGTAATAAAAAGTAAAAGCAGGCAAAAAACAAAGACTACCTGGCTTGGCGTGGATTAAGTCTCTGGGCGGATTGGAGGTACGCCAGATTCTTATGGTCCGTGTAGATGACCATTGGATAGACTGTGCCCTCCAGCAGGTATTGACACTCCTCCAAAGCCATCATAATGGCGAGTAACTCCTGGCCTTAGAGAAGAAACCACAGGACACACGGTGACCCGAGGAAGATTTCTGAGTGAGCACAGCTCCAGCGCCTAACGAGGATGCGTCCACCTTTAGGAAGAACTGTTTGTTCAAAACCGGATGCTGCAGAATGGGAGCAGTGGAGAAGGACCGTTTAAGAGAGCAGAAGGATTCCTCAGCCTCGGAAAAGCAGTTCTTTGGATTGGCTCCTTTTCAAGTCATAGCAGAGAAGGGAGCGGTCAGAGTGGAGAAGTAAGGAATGAATTGTCGATAATAGTTAGCAAAGTCAATAAATCTCTGTATTGCTTTGACTCCAACGGGCAGCGGCCATTTAAGAATGGAAGAGACTTTCTCAGGACCCATCCTGACTCCAGTATCTGAGATAATGTAACCCAAGAAGAGAAGGGCGGACTGTTCAAAAACGCATTTCTCATACTTGGCGTAGAGTCTATTCTCCCTAAGACGCTGAAGAACTTGCCGAACTGCAAATCTGTGGGAGGCCAGATACAGGGAAAATACCAAAATATCATCCAGATACACAACGCAGGAAAAAAGCAGGTCCCGGAAGATATCATTGACAAACTTTTGAAAAACTGCCGATGCATTACTGAGATCGAAGGGCATCACTCAGTAGTCATAATGTCCGTCCCTGGTGTTGAAAGCTGTCTTCCATTCATCTCCCTGGCAAATGCGGATTAGATTGTAGTCGCCTCTTAAATCTAATTTGGTGAAGATCCTGGCACCTCCTAATCGGTCAAACAACTCAGGGATCAGTGGGATAGGGTATTTATTTTTCACCGTAATCTAGTTGAGACCCCGATAGTCTATACAGGGTCGGAGTGATTCGTCTTTTTTTATGAAGAAAAACCCGGGCCCAGCAGGAAAGGAGGACTTCTGAATGAACCCCCTGGCCAAATTCTCCAGAATGTAGTCCAACATAGCTTGAGTCTCAGCTGGGGACAGAGTAAATTCGACCTCTAGGGAGTGTAGATCTAGGAATCAAGTCAATAGGGCAGTCATACGGCCTGTGGGGTGGCAAAGTCTCTGCTTCCTTTTTGTCGCATACGTCGGCAAAGGACCAATATGCAGACGGCAAACCGGGCAGCGATGCTGGAGAAGACGGGGTCTTAGCTGGACATACTGAAGCCAGACACTTCTCATGACAGGAATGTCCCCAGCGGAGCACCTCTCCTGTTCGCCAGTCCAACTGTCACAATCCATTTTTGGATCTGTGTCAGATCTGGCTTTTCATATTAAAACTTTTTTTTCTTTCAAGCAGTCAGGGGTTAATGTCTGTTTTTCCCCCTCGGTGATGCATCAGCTGACTGTTGGTTATACAGGTCCTTTTGGAGACCAACCGAGCTGGAGTCAGGAGCTTTCTGGTGCAGTGGAGCTGCAGCTGAATACTGTTGATCTGGTGCCTTGCTCTGCTGTGCGGTGCATTGCAGCAGAGAAAGCTAAGTGTTATTTTAGTTACCCTTTACCTTACATGTCTGTCTTTTTCTTTCCTTTTGTTGTATTGGTGCAGTTTACTTTATTCCCTGTCTCACCTCCTGGGGTGGGGGTTGGGAGTTTAGCTCAGGGCTAAACACAGGGGCGTAACTAGGAACGGCAGGGCCCCACAGCACACTTCACAATGGGCCCCCCCCCTGCGCGCGTTGCCAATCCCGGTCTACCCAAGTTGTGTTAAGAAAGATACCTTTATTATCCAAAATTAGAGGTTTTTGGACTAATGATAGTGAAATAACAGAAAAGAACCAACTCCCAGGAAGCAACTGAGGTAGTGACGAAGGTAGGCTTTCTCCAGAGTAAATGTGTGAAGAAACTTGTAATCCAGCCTGCAAACTGCTTTCAAAACAGATTATTTATTCAGTAGAACAACAGTCCGGTATACAGAATAATCTAAGATTGTTCTGTATACCGTACTTTTGTTCTACTGAATAAAGCATCCATTTTGAAAGCAATTTATGGGCTAGATTACAAATTTCTTCTTCACAAGAATAATGCAACATAATTACCTTATTCAGCAGTTTCCTGGGTCCTAGGCCCCTGATGGGGCCTGCAGTTTCCTGGGGCCTGCAGTTTTCTTTGGACCTAGTCCCCTAATGGGGCCTGCTGCTTCCTTTGGACCTAGGCCCCTAATGGGGCCTGCTGTTTCCTAGGGCCCCATTAGGGGCCTGCTGCTTCCTGGGGCCTCTAATGTGGCCCGCTGTGTCCTGGGGCCTGAGGCCCCTGATACACTCACACCTCCCCCCTCTCCTCAAGTGCCGGGACGGGAAGCTGCGGCTGCCGCGTCCCTGTAAAAGAGAGTCAGACTCAGCAAGCATACTTACCAATCTGCCAATCCTCAGGTGACTGCGTCCTCCAGCTCTTCTGCTCCGTCCTCCACCACGCCAGCCTTGCATGTGACGTGAGAGCGCGCGCACGCCCCCACGTCCCACCTCATCTCATAGCGGCGCCGGAGGTGGCGGTGGGCCCCATATCAGACTCACACCACCGGCAGCTTGCATTTGTGTACCCAGGATCAAAACTAGGGGGGGGCAAGCCAATGTCGCATTTTATACAGGTTACATCATATACACTGTACATTATACTGCATATTAGGTATGGAGCGTTAGAACTGTTGTATATTGTATAATACAGCAGTGTATGTGACACTACGCTGTATATACCATATATTATACATGGCACACTCTCCTCTATACAAAGAATAAGAGGCATTATAACCTGTATATGAAAAGTATAATACAGCAGTGTATATACACTCTATATACCGCACACGATGTGTATGAACCTGTATACACCATATACTACACTCTTATTTTGAAGTAAAAAAAAAACAGGAACAAATACAATACTTAAAATAAAGAACAAGTAAAGTTACAAATCAACAAACTTACTGGTATTTCAATGGGAACTATGGGCCTGCTTTTGGCTAATGAGATGGTCAATGTTCGGTTCCATATTTGTCACAAGTGATGCAATTTTTCTCTTTCTTTTTTCATTATTTCCTAGGGATTCCAAATTGCTATTAGTAAAATACCAATATATATACAGCGCTACAAAAACAATATACCAGCAATAAAACTGCCCACACACAGACATACAGCCTGCACTGCCCACCACTGCAGCCTTGCCAATTCATATCATTTCATCCTCATCAGTGCACATATTGGCGCAACTCCGCTTTTAGCTCAGGCTCAGACTGGTGTGGTGCGAGAGTCCCTAATAGGCAGGTAAATGTCCCCAATAGGCGGCATTGGTCCCCAATAGGCAGGTAAATGTCCCAATAGGCAGCATTGGTCCCCAATAGGCAGCATATGTCCTCAATAGGCAGCATAGGTCCCCAATAGACAGCATAGTCCCCAATAGGCAGCATATGTCCTCAATAGACAGCATAGGTCCCCAATACACAGCATAGTCCCCAATAGGCAGCATAGGTCCCCAATAGGCAGGTAAATGTCCCAATAGGCAGCATAGGTCCCCAATACGCAGCATATGTCCTCAATAGGCAGGTAAATGTCCCAATAGGCAGCATAGTCCCCAATAGGCAGCATATGTCCTCAATAGGCAGGTAAATGACCCAATAGGCAGAATAGTCCCCAATAGGCAGCATAGTAATTTCCCCCCGGGATCAATAAAGTGTATCGTATCGTATCGTAGTAGTCCCCAGTAGGCAGCATAGTAGTCCCCCATAGGCAGCATAGTAATCCCCAATAGGCAGCATAATCCCCCATAGGCAGCATAATAGTCCCCAATATGCAGCATAATCCCACAATAGCCAGCATAATCCCCCATAGCCAGCATAATCCCCCATAGGCAGCATAGTCCCCCATAGCCAGGATAATCCCCCATAGGCAACATAATCCCCCATAGCCAGCATAATCCCCCATAGCCAGCATAATCCCCCATAGCCAGCATAATCCCCCATAAGAAGCATAGTCCCCAATAGGCAGCATAATCCCCCATAGCCAGCAGAATCCCCCATAGCCAGCAAAGTCCCCCATAGGCAGCATAGGCCCCAATAGGCAGCAGAATCCCCCATAAGCAGCATAGGCCCCAATAGGCAGCAGAATCCCTCATAGCCAGCATAATCCCCCATAAGCAGTATAGGCCCCAATAGGCAGCATAATCCCCCATAGCCAGCAGAATCCCCCATAGGCAGCAGAATCCCCCATAGGCTGGGCCCGGCGTTAAAAAAATAAAAAAAAATACCAGTACTCACCTATCTCCCCCGCTGCTCTGAAGAAGCGCGCTCTAGACTCCGTCTTCTCCTGGCACAGGCGGCGTGACATCATCAGGGCGCACAGGCAGCGTGATGACGATCACGTCGCCTGTGCTGCATATGGAAGGCCTCAAGGCCTTCCTCACTCTGCACATTCCGCCCGCCGCAATTAAAGGGCCCGCCACCCGCCGGCAATGAACTGTCAGTTCATTGTCGGCGGGGCCGGCTCTTTCACTGTGCGGTACGCCCACGGTGGGTACGCCCATCATGGGCAGGCTCCAGGTTTTTATGGGCCCCGGGCGAAAGAGTCTCAGTGGGCCCCCTTAACACAGACCACGATTCATGATGCACAGATACTGCAGAGAAATATGGGTATAGCACAACGCCAAACACTTCTCTTCTTCCATTACATGACTGATATCTATTGTAAATTGTACAATAGCTCAAAAACCGCCAAATCCTCACAGCGCACAATACAGACTGGACAGTATAGTCCTCCATACAATATTATGGGAACCACATAGTCTCCCCCTCATCACCCATATAATACCCCATGCAGGATGTCACCCCACCATCCCCCATATAATGCTCCATACAGAATACTGGACCCAATATAATACTCCATACAGAATACTGGACCACATATAATGCTCCATACAAAATATGGAGCTCTCCTCTACACTGTGCTGCGTTCTGCACTGTTATGGCTCAGGAAAGGGCGCTGTGGAAAGACTCCCCATTATCATCATCATTGCCTGCCCATCATCATCATCATTGCCTCCCCAATATCATCATTGCCTCCCCATTAATATCATCATCATCATGGCCTTCCCATTATCATTGCCTCCCCATCATCATCATTATCATTGCCTCCCCATTAATATCATCATCATTGCCTTCCCATTATCATTGCCATTGCCTCCCCATCATCATCATTATCATTGCCTCCCCATTAATATCATCATCATCGCCTTCCCATTATCATTGCCTCCCCATCATCATCATTATCATTGCCTCCCCATTAATATCATCATCATTGCCTTCCCATTATCATTGCCTCCCCATCATCATCATTATCATTGCCTCCCCATTAATATCATCATCATCGCCTTCCCATTATCATTGCCTCCCCATCATCATCATTATCATTGCCTCCCCATTAATATCATCATCATCGCCTTCCCATTATCATTGCCTCCCCATCATCATCATCATCATCGCCTCCTCACCACCATCACTGCCTGCCTCCCCCCACCACCATCACACATACAGCACCGCAGGCAGCACTCTCTCACATACACACACACACACACAGGCACACACACACACCGATCTCACCTGTCCGGCGTCCGCGCGCTCACACACACACACCGATCTCACCTGTCCAGCGTCCGCGCGCTCTCTGCCACAGCCAGCCGCTGAATGATTACGTCATTCAGCGGCGCTGCTGTGAGAGAGGAAGCGCCGGCGCAGGCGCCCCCTGGAGCTCAGAGCTGCGGCAGCGGAGGCACGGGGAGAGGTGAGTATTGCGCCGGCTCCTGCCGGGGCCCTGAGCAAGCGGGGGGGGGCCCAGTGGCGGCGCTGACACCGCTAACGGGCGCCAGGGTGCCCGACGGCGAGTGGGCCCCCCCGCCTGCTCAGGGCCCCGGCACTTGCCCGGGTGTGCCGGGTGCTGACGCCAGGCCCTGCATGGCAGCTTGCGGAACTACCGTGGTGGTAGGTGAAGCAGCTGCAGCAGGGACGGGCCCCCTTCTAGCCCGGGCCCTGTGGCAGCTGCTTCCCCTGCTTCCACGATAGTTCCGCCCCTGGCTAAACAGGAGATAGGGACAGGTCGGTGACTTGTGCCTCCCTACCTTCAAGGGTACCCCAAAGTTAAGGAAAGAAAGGGCACCCGCTTAGCCTTAGGGGCAGTTAAGGGGCCCAGGTTCCCACTACTGCCCCATGACACCAACACAGGTTCATGCTGTCGTAGCTATGGTAGGCCTAAGAGAAAGGTTTGAGACATGTGGGAAAGAACATAGAAGACTATTCTCTCAATATGAAGCATCCCAATATGGACCTCAAGCGGCTCAGTAGCCAGATGAACCATCTCCTGAAGAGTTCTCCCATCAACAGATGTTATAGCCACAGGGTTTTGGAGCGGACAAACTGGGATTTGGAAGCGATCCTCTACAGCCTGGAGGATAAAATTTCCTGCTGCCCCGGAATCCAAATACGCTGTCTCAATTAAACTGGGATTCACCAGTTGGCACGGCCACAGTAAGGGTCAGGGGTAGAGAGGTGTCTTTTCTGTCTAGGGAGGCCTATCCTACCGACCTAGAAGCTGGAGTTTTCCAGCTTCACCGGACAGGCGCTAATGAGGTTAGAGGTGAGGTTAGACTTGGCTCCCGATGGAGGCCAGGCGCCACTCCAGACAGACCATGAAGTGGACCATGTCACCACAATACAGGCACTGGCATTTAGAGCGGCAATCCCTCTGTCGCTGACTGGCGAGAGCAAAGCGGTCGACCTGCATGGGTTCCGGTGAGGCCTCGAAAGGGTAGGGCGGAGGAACAAGCGGTCTTTGAAAGGATGGAGTCAGGTGCCGTAATCCTCTTTCACGTGCCACCTCATGAGCATGCTCTTGGAAACAAAGGTCTATACGGATGGCGAAAAGCCTCCAAGATTACGGGCAAATTGGAGATGATCAGGTCCTCTCTCTTCTATAATGGGTTCAACCACGCCAGGGCCTCACCTCCAAGGAGCGACATTAGGAATGCTACCTTTGTTCGGTCCGTTCTTTTGTTCAGGAAGTGATGAGGAAGAAGTTCAAAATGTAGCCAGCACTGATTGATGAACCCATGGCAGAGCTTCGACTAGCCATCAAAGAGTGGTGGAGAGTTGGGCACCTGAAGCTCGAACTAAGCAAACAGACTTAGAAGTTTGCAGAGAAGACACAGCTGCTTGAACGTGAGGAGACTCTGGAGAGATGTTTAAGGCCTCCAACTTGATAGTCAGGACCTGCAACTGCATCGACAACTTCTCCTGCATGCTTTTCTGTCGGCAGAGCTCTTGGTACATGGTCTGATCAGGCAGGATCCAGCAGGGCACATGGCCTGAGCAAACTGTCACGAACGTGGTTTGTGGAACCACTGTTCCACAGACTGCAGAGAGCCTGGAGGGGTGTGACTAAGCGAGCACTGGACTGTTCACTAGAGCCTCTGATGGTGAGGTTAGACTTGGCTCCCAATGAAGGCCAGGTGCCACTCCAGGACAGACCAAAGGACGCACAGCAGCTGGACCCAGTAGGACAGACTGAATGGTTCAGCAGGCAGAGTTTGTATCAGATTGCAGCAGGCAGGGTCTGCATCAGAGTGCAGCAGGCAAGATCTGCAGCAGAGTGCTGCAAGCAGGATCTGCACCAGAGTGCAGCAGGCAGGATCTGCACCAGAGTGCAGCAAGCAGGATCTGCACCAAAGTGCAGTAGACAGGCAGGCTCTGCACCAAAGTGCAGCAAGGACTGGTATGCAACCTTACACAACTTAGACTGCAGAACAGGAAGGTTGCTCAGGCACCTCCCCAGTGAGGAGGAAGCAATATATACATAATGCCCCACAGTCATTGGCTGGGGAGGAAATAGCAAGTGCACGTGCTGACCTTTTAATAAGCCGCGAGCGCATCCCCTAAGAACATGGCTAGAGGGCCAGCTGGAAGTTCTGCTGAAAGCATGAAGAGAATGGGGAAGGGAAGGACCGACCACAGCATGGGTGAGTGAAGTGACACGCCGGAGACCCTGCCTGTCAGAGCAGGGATCTGGAATGGTTCTAACAGGGGGTGCATTATATTATGTAGAGTCTGCCTATGGAGGTGCTTTATACAATATAGAGTCTTTCTATAGAGGGTGCATTATACTATATAGACTCTGCCCTACCCTGCTTGTTACTACACCATTTTGGAAGACACATGTTATCGGCATATCGAGCCTCTGATGAGCCCAGAGGGCGAAACGCGTTGAGGCGATAGAGAGGGGTGATGGGTGGCGTATCTGTCAGTTAAGTATGGCAGATGTACATTCTGATTAACAACCCTAAAAGTCATATGAGTAGATGATAATCTCTGATGCATGGTGGGGGATATTAGAAAGCCACCGCTGCACATGCTATGGATCTATGAGGCTGGCTGGCTTGATATTGTGTGCAATTTTTTGGCTACCAGTATCTGGAGATTTATGTACCCAATATTAGAACATGCTTTAAATTAAGAAATTGCCTGTCATCATGTATTGCTGGATACACGAAGTAGCTTTTTTGAATAATCATCTGTTTAGATAAGAAGCCAACTGGTGTGATATTGTGCAGCAACATTAGAATCGGTCATTTTTTTGATCTATGGACTGTTATTTCCAATATGTATCGATAAATCATTTGTCATGGTATCGACAAATGATATTTATGAATTGGGTTTGCAGTATTACAGTCACGATGACTAATTGAGCTATTTCTGTTCGTATGAGACATTGTTATCATCTCTGAGGGTTGTACATATGTACCTGGGATCATTCATATTTTTTACTCTTACCAATATACTTTTTTGGAGTGATTTAGAACTGTGGGACATTTACCCTAGATTTATATTTCCATTTGATCATTGCACTATACAAATAGCCTTTGGTAAAGGGTTAATATCTTGATATACGGTTTAATATATCTAGATACCGTATACTTTATCTTTGAATTATTCTCCTAGGAGAAAACATCTTTATGTAACGGTGGAATACACAATACATAACTGTGAAATATAATTCATCAATACACCGTTAATCATCTATATATAAGCGGTGAAAATAATACATCAATACACCGTTTTTCTAGAAGGAGATGTTTATGATTGGTCCCTACAAAATACCATCATTTATATCACCCATTGTGTGTTCACTTGTTTTTAATGTTTGGGGCACAGGGTTGTCTTTAGACATAGTTGTTTAATGTCTATTTGTTAGGGGTCCCCTTAATCAACGGGTAGTGGGATTCCCTAGACGCGGTAGGGTTCAATAGGGCACCTAGGGTCAGCCATCGAGGAGCGGGGGCGCCAATACGTTCCCCCTAGGGTGCCAACCTCCGCGGTCAAGTAGGAGTGAGCCTAGGATCACCCTAGGGACAGCTCAGTGTTACCTAATTTTAGTGGGATACACCTTTTTTTTTTATTTTTTTTTTTTATTTGTAGATTGTGTCACTATTTTTGGTTTTACCCATTGCGGTAATTTTATTAATAAAGTATTTGTTTAGGCCTTTTTTCTTATGATTTTTGGTATTCAACCTTACACAACTTAGACTGCAGAACAGGAAGGTTGCTCAGGCACCTCCCCAGTGAGGAGGAAGCAATATATACATAATGCCCCACAGCCATTGGCTGGGGAGGAAATAGCAAGTGCACGTGCTGACCTTTTAATAAGCCGCGAGCGCATGCCCTAAGAACATGGCTAGAGGGCCAGCTGGAAGCTCTGCTGGAAGCATGAAGAGAATGGGGAAGGGAAGGACCGACCACAGCATAGGTGAGTGAAGTGACACGCCGGAGACCCTGCCTGTCAGAGTAGGGATCTGGAATGGTTCTAACAGGGGGTGCATTATATTATGTAGAGTCTGCCTATGGAGGTGCTTTATACAATATAGAGTCTTTCTATAGAGGGTGCATTATACTATATAGACTCTGCCTATGGGGAGTGCATTGTACAGTATGGAGTCTGCCTATGGGTGATGCATTAAACTATATAGAGTCTGCCTATGGGGTTGCATTATACTATATAGAGTCTGACTAGGGGGGTGCATTATACAGTATAGAGTCTGCCTATAGGGCTGCATTATACTATATAGAGTCTGCCTATGGGGGTGGATTTTACAATATAAAGTCTGCCTATGGGGAGTGCCTTATACTATCGAGCCTGCCTATCAGGGGTGCAATATACAATATAGAGTCTGCCTTTGGGGGTGCATTTATACTAGAGTCTGCCTATGGGGGTGCATTATACAGTATAGAGTCTTCCTATGAAGGGTGCATTATACTATATAGAGTCTGCCTATGGGGAGTGCATGGTACAGTATAGAGTCTGCTTATGGGGGGTGCATTGTACAGTATAGAGTCTGCCTATGGGTGAACATTATACTATATAGAGTCTGCCTAGGGGGGGTGCATTGTACTACATGTAGTCTGCCTATGGGATGCATTATATTATATAGAGTCTGCTTATGAAGGGTGAATTATACAATATAGAGACTGCCTACGGGGGTGCATTATACAATATAGAGTCTGCCAATGGGGCTGCATTATACTGCTGGTCAGCGCTGGGCTGTGCCTGCTATAGGCAGCACAGACATGTCTACACCTGTGTGCGCGGCATTCCTCAGCCCTGAGGGTGGTATGTGCGGGGCAGGAACCCCCGGAGAGCGCTGAGTACCTCTGTGGTGATACCAGGCTGTGCACAGGCCCCGCAGCTGGGGAAACCCTGGAATAAAAATAAAAATTGTCGCAAGTAGAGAGTCATTGGATATTTAGGCTTGGGTCCATGGTTCCGGGGGGCCTTAACGAAAATCATGGGTTTGGATCCTTTTTGTAATACTGGTATTTTTTAGCTTTGGTAGTTTTTTTTGTGTTTCGTTTTTTATCAATATAAATTTTTATTATTATAGATTCTAACCTATGTCATATTAAGGTGTCCTTATTCTTATGGATGATCCTGCGAATACTTACCTTTTTGTCTGGATGATGTTGGAGATGGCCGATGGAGTTCATGGAGGTGGCTGATGTTGTCCTGGATGCAAACTATGAAGAAGAATGGACTTAATTTATTTATTATTATTTATTTTTATTTTTATTTTTATTCATTTTTATTTTCTATTCAGTTACTTATTTTTTATTATTTTTTAAATTATTTATTTCTTTATTATTTTTTGTTTATTAATATTTTTTATGTCATATGTATTTTGAAGTATATTTTATATAATAATTATTGTTCTGTAATTATGTATTTGTATATGGTAATTGTGGCTATTGTTGCACTTTATTGTTGTATCACATTATATGATTATCTTAGCCCCCTTTTTTTATATAATTATGTCATAGAATCGGGTAGTCACCATCACATTTGCAGTATATATTTATTTGTGAATTTTGGTTATATACCAAA
Organism: Oophaga sylvatica; assembly: GCA_033576555.1. NCBI lineage: Eukaryota > Metazoa > Chordata > Amphibia > Anura > Dendrobatidae > Oophaga > Oophaga sylvatica. The sequence goes on from JARQOD010000001.1 coordinate 518,079,524, forward strand.
GTCACATGATTAAGAATAATAGTGAGGTCCAAAGAAATTAATCTTTTCAGTATGAATATCGTCACGTAGTTTTGGCACTAAAAATGTTCACAACATGGATAGAGATATAGACACATTTTAAGGTAATTAGTATCACTCTTTCAGCCGATTGTTATTCTTGAGAAGGGCCGAGGAGTCTTGTGATCTAGAGCGCATGACCGGAACGGGCCATGTCTGGGCTTTCCTGACGTGTTCAAAAGGGAGGTGCGCGGTCTTGGTTGCGTAGCAGCGCCAAGTTGCGTACTTCTCAGAGCACAGAAGGAAAATCCCCATATTGAAAGACGGACCTGTTTTCGTGCATGCGCCGCTCCATGATCTGACTTAAAGGATGTGTAGTGACTAGAGTTGAGCGATACTTCCCGATATCAAGAAGTATCGGATCGGAATGGGTATCGCCGATACCCAAAAAGTATCGGCGATACCCGATTCCGATACCGGAAATCCAATGCAAGTCTATGGGACAGAAATATCGGAACTAAAAAAACCTCTTTCTTTCCTTGTAAACACTAAATATACACACATAGAATATATATATATATATTATATATATATATACATGTCATTGTGACATTTATATATACATATATTTATAGTTCATACATTTCTACATAGTAAAATAGCCTCTGATTCAATTGCCGGGTAATGCCGGCTTTTGTGAAAATACAGAACCACCCGACATGAAATGACACATGGTTTACATAGAGTTAACCATGTCTTTTCATGTAGTTTGATATCTGGTTTTCACAAACAATTACATGAGTGTAAGTGTGCAAAATTTCACACCAGTAGGAGTTAATTAAAGGTGTAAATTCGTTGTAAAAAAAAACAGACTTTTTTGCTACGAATTTACACCTTTAATTAACCCCTACAGGTGTGAAATTTCGCACACATACACTCATGTAATTGTTAGTGAAAACAATATATCAAACAACTTGAAATGACATGATTAACTCTATGTAAACCATGTGTCATTTCATGTCGGGTTCTGCATTTTCACAAAAGCCGGCAATTGAATTAGCGGCTATTATACTATGTAGAAGTGTATGAACTATAAATATAAATATATATATATATATGTGTCACAAATTCAATGACATGTATATATATATATATGAGGTGTAAAATTGTTGAAAAAAAATGCATGGGCTCCCGCCCTATTTTCTCAACCAGACAGACAAAGCTAGCGAGTGGGGGCAGATAATTATAGCCCAGAGAGGGCCATTATTTTTGGCCCCCCCCCCCTGGCTACTAACATCTGCCCCCAGACATCCCAGAAAAGGCAAATCTATAATTAGATTCGCCCTTTCTGGCACTTTGCCCGTCTATTCCCATTGCCCTGTAGCGGTGGCGAATGGGTAAATAAGGGGTTAAAGCCACATTGCAATTGAAAGGTGAGTTTAAGCCAGGTTAATAATTGAGAGCTGTCAATTAGACAACTATCAATTATTAATCCTATTGCATGAAATAAAAATAAAACACACACACTTTAATAAAAAATCATTTTAATGAAATAAAGACACATGTTTTTGACCATCTTTTATTTTACTGCAAAAACCATTTCCTGTAATAAAAATAAAATAAAAAAGCAAAATTATTCTTACCTATCCCATGCACAGTCAGGTCCCACGGTGTAATCCATCAGAAAGGGTTAATGTTTACTGCAGGGACCGCAGCTAATGCTGCAGCCTCACAGTAAACCCCCAAATGAATGAGTTCCTCTCCTGGCTGACAGGAGAGGAAGTGGAAAGCTTAATTGATTGCTTTTCACTTTCACTTCAGGTCAGCCAGGGACACAATCAGTGACGTCAGAGGGAACTGATTAACAAAAATAGGGGATCCCCTCGAAAAAAAAATGGCGTGGGGTCCCCCTATTTTTGTTAACCAGCCTGATGAAGCAGACTGCTGAGGCCTGGATTTTCAGGCTGTTAAGGAGCCAAGATCCATGAACCTTGCCAGCCTGATAATACCAGGCCACAGCAGTCTGCTTATCTTGGCTGGTTAACAAAAATAGGGGATCCCTCGAAAAAAAATGGCGTGGGGTCCCCCCTATTTTTGTTAACCAGCCAGATGAAGCAGACCGCTGAGGCCTGGTTTTGCAGGCTGGTAAGGATCCAATATCCATGGACCTTGCCAGCCTGATAATACCAGGCCACAGCAGTCACTTAGCTTGGCTGGTTAACAAAATCGGGGATCCCCTCGAAAAAAAAATGGCGTGGGGATCCCCCTATTTTTGTTTAACCAGCCAAGTAAAATGCAGACTGCTGCGGCCTGGTATTAAAAGACTGTCAAGGCCCATGGATTTTGGCCCTCAACAGCCTGATAATACCAGGCTACAGCAGCCCCACATTTGGCGCATCAAAAGATGTGCCAATTGTGGCACTTTACCCGGCTCTTCCCACTGCCCTGTAGCGGTGGCAAGCGGGGTAATAAGGGGTTAATGTCACCGTTGATTGCACGGTGACAATAAGCCCGGTTAATAATGGAGAGGCGTCAATAAGACACCGATCCATTATTAATCCCAAAGTTTTTAAATTTTTAAAAAAAGACACAGCAAGAAAAAAGTATTTTAATGAAATAAAGAGACAACACAGTTTTCATTTCTTTTATTGTACACTCATTCCTGCGACGCCATCGATCTCCTGTAAAAAAAGGAAAAAAACAAACCAACAGTATACCACCTGTCCGACGCAGTCCATAGTAACGAGTGTCCCACGACGATCCAGCTCTGCTACATCGCAATGACAGGCAGAGCCTGTCATCTCGACGCAGCACAGCTGATTACCTGCTTCCCCGGCGGTGACGTCATCGGACTGCTTTACGGCCGGGATTACCCAGCGGTCACTGCAGTTATCGCGAGAAACTGCACGTGACCGCCAGGGAGAAGATGATGGGGGCCATCAAGCAGTCCAGGACGTGACCGCCGGAGATCTTCTGCCAGGTAAGTGCCGCTGACCCCTGACAGACCCGACCGACGGACACTGACCGTGACATGAACATTCCGATTCCGGTATCCGATATGACGAAAATATCGGATCTCAGAATCGGAATTCCGATACAGCGAATATCGGCCGATACCCGATATTTGCAGTATCGGAATGCTCAACACTAGTAGTGACGTAGAAGCAGGAGAGGAAATGACCTGTGGGTTTGCAGGTCTTGATGATTATAGATGCCGCTATATGACTCGGTATAGAACGTATTTAGCGATTTTATTGGATACTGGTCCCTATATATAGGCTTACCAGAGCTAACTAAGGCCACGCCTCCTGACGAAGAAGCGGTGAAACGTGCGTTGAGGCGGCAGGCCTGGGGGGACTTTTTCATTGCATTAATCTAGATGTAAGTACGAGCATTAGTGTGCACTCTCACTTTATTTTGTATGCACTTTAGCACTTTGGGCGTTATATAGGATGACTATTGGGATGAAGTTGCAGAAATCCTCACTATGATTTGTGAATTCCTTTCTTTGTGAAGGACTTTAATTATTATTAATTTGTGTGAGGTGTGTGTTGTGAATAGGCTGGAAATGAGTTCTGAGCAGAAGCTCCCTCTGGTGGTTACAAACGGTACTGGACTGTCCAGTGAAGATTGTGAGGATTGGGAATCAGGTGTTACTGACTGGTCTTATATAAGGGAGTCGCCTTCCATCAGGGTTGCCGGTGATCAATTGTTCTGGTCTCAATCCTTGATTCCTGTTTCCTTGGTAGCCTGCTGTGTCGTGTCTGAATCTCCTGCTAACAGATAAGACATTTTCTTCTTTTTGTTTTTGTGCTTGATTTTTGCATTTTGTCCTGCACTTCTGTGGGGACCTTCAGGGTCCCCTCTGGGGCTTTTGCCCTCTCAGTTCAGTTCAGCCACTGATGTTTGTACATTTGCTTTTTCCAGTTTTTTCAGTGGCTGCTGTTTTGTTTTTGGTTACACCAGAGAACTAATTTAGGTGGTAGAGGTCGTGTGATCTCAGGTGTTTTTGAAATTAGTAACGTTGGTGCTTTTCAGGGTTTTTTGGGATTGCAGTAAGTGCCCTTCCTATCCTTTTCTATTTAGTAAGTTTGGGCCCCAACGTTTGCTCATACTATTTTCTGTCTGTGTCAGTATTTCTTCTTGTCTAACCGCCATTACATGTTTGGGGGCTTTCTATGTTCTTTGGGGATCTGCTCCGGGGCAGATAGCTTTCCTCTTTCTATCTTTAGGTGTAGTTAGTTTCTCAGGCTGTGACGAGGCGTCTAGGACCAACGTAGGAACGCTCTACGGCTGCCTCTAGTTGTGGTGGTTAGTCAGGGTACTGCAATCTCATAGTTTCCAACTGCTCTGGTGTATTTCCTTTTTGCCTGCTCTCCTCAGCTACCAAATCATAACAGTATCACCGGCCTAAACTAAAAATTATATGGTACTCACAGAAGGGAAAAATATTGTGGAAAGAAAAAAAAGTTGTCAGAGTTGTCAGAGATTTTTTTTTTTTTTTTTTCCCTCTGTATCTCTGGGTGCTGAGGAGGATTTTTTTTCTCTCTCAATGGAGTTTGCACAGTTGTCTGGCCGTGTGGATCAGCTTGCCACTGAAGTTCGGAGTATTGCTACCTATCTTGCTAGGTTGCCTGTTGTGGAACCTAGGATTCCCATGCCAGATTTGTTTTTAGGGGATCGAGCTAAATTTCAGAATTTCAAAAATAACTGTAAATTGTTTTTTGCCTTAAAATCTAAGTCCTCAGGGAACGCAGCGCAGCAGGTTCAAATTGTCATCTCTCTCCTGCGCGGCGACCCTCAGGATTGGGGTTTTTCCCTGACACCTGGGGATCCTGTTTTGAGTGATGTTGATGCGTTTTTTCAGGCTTTGGGGTTATTGTACGATGAGCCTAATGTCACTGATCAAGCTGAAAAAACTTTGTTGGCATTAAGTCAGGGGCTTGAGGACGCTGAGTTATACTGTCAGAGATTCCGAAGGTGGGCAGTCCTGACCAAATGGAATGACGACGCTTTGGCAGCTCTTTTTCGGAAGGGACTGTCAGATAATGTAAAGGATGTTATGGTGGGATTCCCTGTTCCCTCTGGTCTCAATGATTCTATGTCATTAGCGATTCAAATTGACAGACGTTTGCGTGAGCGGAAAGGTATGCGTGGAATAATGTTGCCTTGTGAACCTGCTTCTGAATCCATGCAGTGTGATAGAGTGGTTTCTGGGGCACAGCGTCATGAATTTCAAAAGCGCAATGGGTTATGTTTCTACTGTGGTGATGCCTCTCATGCTATTTCAGTCTGCCCTAAGCGGGGAAGACGTTTTGCACGCTCAGTTGTCTTGGGTAGTGTTCAGACTAAGTTTTTATTAACTGTTACCCTGATATGCTCTCTGTCCTCATTTTCTGCTCAGGATTTTGTTGATTCTGGAGCAGCTATTAACCTGATGGATTTTGATTTTGCTAAACGTTGTGGGTTTCCCTTGATAACCCTACGGAAGTCTATTCCCCTACTGGGGATCGATTCTACCCCTTTGGCTGAGAATAAACCTCAGTTCTCTACTCAGGTGATAATGAGGGTAGAACCTGATCATCAGGAGAGTTGCAAATTTTTGGTTCTGTATAATCTGCATGACATTATCGTACTGGGTTTCCCTTGGTTACAGTCTCATAATCCTGTTTTGGATTGGAAATCTGTGTCTGTTACCAGTTGGGGCTGCCAATGTGTTAATACCAACACTCCTGTTTTTTCTGCCTCCCCCCAGGCTCAGGATGTTCCTGACTTTTTGATTGATTTTTCTGATGTGTTTAGCGAAAGTAAATCTGCATCCTTACCTCCCCATAGGAGCTATGACTGCGCTATTGAATTAGTGCCTGGTAGTAAATTCCCTAAAGGTCGCCTTTTTAACTTGTCTGTACCTGAACATGACGCTATGCGGTCTTATATCAAGGAGTCATTGGAGAAGGGTCATATCAGACCATCCTCTTCACCCTTAGGTGCCGGTTTTTTCTTTGTGGCCAAAAAGGATGGTTCATTAAGGCCGTGTATTGATTATCGTCTCTTGAACAATATTACTGTGAAATATCAATATCCTTTACCCTTGATCACTGATCTGTTTTCCAGGGTGAAAAACGCTACTTGGTTTACCAAGCTTGACCTCAGGGGGGCATATAACCTTATTCGCATTAAGCACGGGGATGAATGGAAGACAGCATTTAATACCCCTGAAGGGCATTTTGAGTACCTTGTGATGCCCTTTGGGCTCACTAATGCTCCTTCTGTCTTCCAGTCCTTCATGAATGACATTTTCAGGGATTTTGTGGATAAATTTCTGATTGTTTATTTGGATGATATCTTGATTTTTTCCAATGACTGGGACTCTCATGTAAAACATGTTAGGACTGTGTTCCAGATTTTGAGAGAGAATGCTCTGTATGTGAAGGGATCAAAGTGTCTTTTTGGCGTTCAGAGGATCTCATTTCTGGGATTCATTTTGTCCCCATCGGTTATTGAAATGGACCCGGTCAAAGTTCAGGCCATCTGTGATTGGGTCCAACCTACTTCATTAAAGGCTCTTCAAAGATTCTTGGGTTTTGCCAATTTTTATCGTAAATTTATTGGTAATTTCTCTGTTATTGTTAAACCATTAACTGATTTGATCAAGAAGGGTTCTGATGTGGTGAATTGGCCTCCTGAGGCAGTCTCTGCATTTCAGGAACTTAAGCAGAGATTCACTTCTGCTCCTGTTCTACGGCAGCCTGATGTTTCTCTACCATTTCAGGTGGAGGTTGATGCCTCTGAAATTGGGGCAGGTGCCGTTTTGTCCCAAAGAGATCCAGAGACCTCTAAAAGTAACCCTTGTGCCTTTTTCTCTCGAAAATTTTCTCCCACTGAACGTAATTATGACGTGGGTAATCGGGAGTTATTAGCCATGAAGTGGGCTTTTGAAGAGTGGAGACATTGGCTGGAGGGAGCCAAACATCAGGTGGTGGTCCTTACGGACCATAAGAATCTAGTTTATCTGGAATCTGCCAAGCGACTTAATCCTAGACAGGCCAGGTGGGCCTTGTTTTTCACACGTTTTAATTTTGTGGTTTCATTTCTTCCTGGCACTAAAAATGTTAAGGCGGATGCCCTCTCGAGGAGTTTCCTGGCGGACTCTCCTGAGTTATCTGATCCTTCTGTTATTTTGAAAGAGGGTGTAGTTCTTTCCGCCATCTCGCCCAATTTGAGACTGGCTCTGGAGGGGTGTCAGGAGGATAAGCCCGAGCGCTGCCCTGTTGGGAAATTGTTTGTCCCGGACCAGTGGAAAAAGAGTGTAATGTCTGAGATTTATTGTTCCACGTTGGCCGGTCATCCCGGAATTTTTGGTACCGGAGACTTGGTTAGTCGGTCCTTTTGGTGGTCTACCTTGTCTCGTGATGTCAGGGAGTTTGTGCAGTCCTGCGGGACTTGCTCTCGCTCCAAGCCTTGCTCTCGTTCTAGTGGTTTGTTGATGCCATTACCTGTGCCTAAGAGACCATGGACCCATATCTCTATGGATTTCATTTCCGACCTCCCTGTTTCTCAGAGAATGACCGTCATCTGGGTGATTTGCGATAGGTTTTCCAAGATGATACATCTTGTGCCATTACCTAAGTTGCCTTCCTCCTCTGAATTGGTGCCTTTGTTCCTTCAGCACGTGGTTCGTTTACACGGCATTCCTAGGAACATTGTGTCTGACAGAGGAGTCCAGTTTGTTTCCAGATTTTGGAGGACCTTTTGTTCTAAAATTGGTGTTCAATTGTCTTTCTCCTCGGCGTTTCATCCTCAGACCAATGGTCAAACTGAGAGAACAAACCAGACATTGGAGACTTATCTAAGATGCTTTGTGTCTGCTGATCAGGATGACTGGGTCTCTTTTTTGGCTTTGGCTGAGTTTGCTCTTAATAATAGGGCTAGCTCTGCCACTTTGATGTCTCCATTTTTCTGTAATTCTGGGTTTCACCCTCGATTTTCTTCACGACAGACGGAGGCTTCTGTCTGTCCAGGTGTTGACTCTGTTGTGGAGCGTATGCAACAGATTTGGGACCAGGTAGTGGAGAGGTTGTCCCTCTCTCAGGAGAGGGCCCAGCGGTTTGCTAACCGGCATAGGACTGATGGTCCTCGGTTTAAAGTGGGGGACTTGGTCTGGTTGTCCTCAAGAAATATTCCTATGAGAGTGGCATCTCCTAAATTTAAGCCTAGGTTCATTGGACCTTATAAGATCATGGAGATTCTTAAACCTGTTTCTTTTCGTTTGCTTCTTCCAGGGACATTTAAGATCCATAACGTGTTCCACAAGTCCTTGTTGAAGAGGTCTGTTGAGCCAGAGGTTCCTACTACTGTGCCTCCTGACCCTGTTTTGGTTGAGGGCAATCTGGAGTATGTGGTTGAGAAAATATTGAATTCTCGTTTTTCTAGACGGAAACTCCAGTATTTGGTTAAATGGAGAGGTTATGGTCAGGAAGACAATTCTTGGGTGTTTGCTTCGGACATCCATGCTAGGAGACTCATCCGTGCGTATCATAGAACTCATCCTGACCGACCTGGTTGCTCAAATGAGGGTTCGGTGACCCCTCATCAAGGGGGGGGTACTGTTGTGAATAGGCTGGAAATGAGTTCTGAGCAGAAGCTCCCTCTGGTGGTTACAAACGGTACTGGACTGTCCAGTGAAGATTGTGAGGATTGGGAATCAGGTGTTACTGACTGGTCTTATATAAGGGAGTCGCCTTCCCATCAGGGTTGCCGGTGATCAATTGTTCTGGTCTCAATCCTTGATTCCTGTTTCCTTGGTAGCCTGCTGTGGTCTGAATCTCCTGCTAACAGATAAGACATTTTCTTCTTTTTGTTTTTGTGCTTGATTTTTGCATTTTGTCCTGCACTTCTGTGGGGGCCTTCAGGGTCCCCTCTTGGGGCTTTTGCCCTCTCAGTTCAGTTCAGCCACTGATGTTTGTACATTTGCTTTTTCCAGTTTTTTCAGTGGCTGCTGTTTTGTTTTTGGTTACACCAGAGAACTAATTTAGGTGGTAGAGGTCGTGTGATCTCAGGTGTTTTTGAAATTAGTAACGTTGGTGCTTTTCAGGGTTTTTTGGGATTGCAGTAAGTGTCCTTCCTATCCTTTTCTATTTAGTAAGTTTGGGCCCCAACGTTTGCTCATACTATTTTCTGTCTGTGTCAGTATTTCTTCTTGTCTAACCGCCATTACATGTTTGGGGGCTTTCTATGTTCTTTGGGGATCTTCTCCGGGGCAGATAGCTTTCCTCTTTCTATCTTTAGGTGTAGTTAGTTTCTCAGGCTGTGACGAGGCGTCTAGGACCAACGTAGGAACGCTCCACGGCTGCCTCTAGTTGTGGTGGTTAGTCAGGGTACTGCAATCTCATAGTTTCCAACTGCTCTGGTGTATTTCCTTTTTGCCTGCTCTCCTCAGCTACCAAATCATAACAGGTGTGTATTTCAGCAATAGCATCTATTTATTTCAGCAATAGCATCCACTTAGGTGTCGCCTAATGATATATGCACACCATGTTCCATTGATTTATTATACAGCATGAGAGTTTCCTCTATTATTTAGCCTGCTCAGTGAGTTGCTCTGTCAATGTACAGTACAGACCAAAAGTTTGGACACACCTTCTCATTCAATGACTTTTCTGTATTTTCATGACTATGAAAATTGTAGAATCACACTGAAGGCATCAAAACTATGAATTAACACATGTGGAATTATACATTACACTTTACAAAAAAGTGTGAAACAACTGAAAATATGTCTTATATTCTAGGTTCTTCAAAGTAGCCACCTTTTGCTTTGATTACTGCTTTGCACGCAGAAAAGGTGAACTGATGGATTCTACATGTCTGGTTCCCACCGTGAAGCATGGAGGAGGTGGTGTGATGATGTGGGGGTGCTTTGCTGGTGACACTGTTGGAGATTTATTCAAAATTGAAGGCACACTGAACCAGCATGGCTACCACAGCATCTTGCAGCAGCATGCTATTCCATCCGGTTTGTGTTTAGTTGGACCATCATTTATTTTTCAACAGGACAATGACCCCAAACACACCTCCAGGCTGTGTAAGGGCTATTTGACCAAGAAGGAGAGTGTTGGGGTGCTACGCCACATGACCTGGCCTCCACAGTCACCAGACCTGAACCCAATCGAGATGGTTTGGGGTGAGCTGGACTGCTCACTGCTTCAATTTTGAATAAATCCCCAACAGTGTCACCAGCAAAGCACCCCACACCATCACACCACCTCCTCCATGCTTCACGGTGGGAACTAGGCATGTAGAGTCCAGCCGTTCACCTTTTCTGCGTGCAAAGCAGTAATCAAAGCAAAAGATGGCTACTTTGAAGAACCTAGAATATAAGACATATTTTCAGTTGTTTCACACTTTTTTGTAAAGTGTAATGTATAATTCCACATGTGTTAATTCATAGTTTTGATGCCTTCAGTGTGATTCTACAATTTTCATAGCCATGAAAATACAGAAAAATCTTTGAATGAGAAGGTGTGTCCAAACTTTTGGTTTGTACTGTATATGTTTTAAATGTTGATATAATAAAATTGTTGATTTTTATTCCACAAATACTCTTTGACCTGTGATACTTTAATTAGTATAAGGATGTTTCAAGAAGTGTTAACCTGAGTTTTTTGGATGTAATAGTGACACCATTATTTATGGGAATTTTGCTATTTATTATTATACTATAGAGTTTGCCTTTGGGGGTGCATTATACTATATAGAATCTGCCTATGGGTAATGCATTATACAGTATAGAGACTGCCTATGGGGAGTGCATTATACTATATAGTGTCTGCCTAAGAGGAGTGCATTATACTATATAGAGTCTGCCTATGGAAAGTGCATTATACTATAGAGCAGTGTTTCTCAACTCCAGTCCTCAGGACCCACCAACAGGACATGTTTTCAGGATTTCCTTTGTATTGCACAGGTGATAATTTTATCACCTGCTCAAGCATTAATTCCATCACCTTTGCAATACTAAGGAAAACCTGAAAATATGACCTGTTGGTGGGTCCTGAGGACTGGAGTTGAGAAACACTGCTATAGAGTCTGCCTATGGGGAGAGAATTATAATATATAGAGTCTGCGTATGGGGAGTGCATTATACAATATAGACACTGCCTATGGAGGGTGCGTTATACAATATAGAGTCTGCCCATGAGGATTGCATTATGCTATAGAATGTGCCTACGGGGAATGCATTATACTATATTAAGGACTATTTGGTGCATCATACTACATGGAGGCTATCTAGAGGGCCATCATACAGTGTGGAGATTACAGTGAGGGGGCCATTATACAGTGCTGGAGTCATTAGACAGTTTGGGGGCTACTAACGGGTCAGTATACTGTGTGGGAGGTACTATACAGTGAGGGGTTATTATACTGTGTATAGTGGAGCAGTACAGGGGGAGACTCTGGACATTATTAAATGTAAAGTGGGCACTTGTTATAGGGGAACTCAGGTTACTGAGACTGTCAGAAGGGGCACACAGGGCATTAATACTTTTTAGGGGGCAAAATGTGGGCACTGTTTTCTAGGGCCATGGCATTACTATATTCCAGAGGGTTGTTTTACCATCTAAAGGGCACACAGAACCACCCAGTAGGTGCAGTAATAGGGACACATGCGGCAGCAGCGGCTCAGTATTGGGGTATCGGGTGCAGTAATAGGGACACATACGGCAGCAGCGGCTTAGTATTGGGTATCGGGTGCAGTAATAAGGACACATACGGCATCACAGGCTCAGTATTGGGTTATTGGGTGAAGTAATAAGGAGACATACGGCAGAGGCTCAGTATTGGGGTATCGGGTGTAGTAATAAGGTCACATACAGTAGAGGCTCAGTATTGGGGTATCACGTGTAGTAATAAGGACACATACGGCAGAGGCTCAGTATTGGTGTATCAGGTGTCAGTAATAAGGACAATAAGGCAGAGGCTCATATTGGTGTAATCACGGTGCATATAAAATACAAGTATAGAGTCTGCCAGGTGGTGCATTATACAATATAGAGTCTGCCTATGGGGGTTGACATATGTACGCAGTATAAGCGTCGCCTATATAGGGGATTACGTTTACGACTGAGTAAACTATGACTCGAGTATAAGCCGGGTAGCATTGTCACCTAATCCCTACATGGTAATATTGCATGGCTATCACCCCTTCCCTGTCATGGTATGCATGGCTCCCCGTCGCTGTCTTGTATGCATGGCTCCCCGTCTCTGTCCTGGTATGCATGGCTCCCCGTCTCTGTCATTGTATGCATGGCTCCCCCGTCCCTGTCATTGTATGCATGGCTCCCCCCTCCCTTTGATGTATGCATGGCTCCCCCTCCCTTGTCATGATGATATGCATTGGCTGGCTCCCCCGTCACTGTCCTGGTATGCACGGCTCCTTTTCCCCTATCCTTGTATGCAAGATTCCTGTTAAAAAAAAAACATCCTATTTACTTGCCTGCGTGCCGTCGCTGGCACTGCATCTCATTCCGGCCGCCAGCACCAGCAGCTCTTCCTGCGGAGCGATCACGTGACCACGCTCATTAAGGTAATGAATATGCACACCAAGCCTATACGAGTAGAGAGGCGTGCATATTCATTACTGTCATGAACTGGGGGTGGGAGGTTGCCCCTAGTTGTCAGGGATGTATTATATCCCACTTTCCAGTTCCGGTTAGGAACTTGCAGCTCTCTGGAGCCCACCTTACTCTCAGGTCAGTCAGGGATCTACACCTAGGATAAGTAGTTGCCAGAAGGGCCGCCTTGCCGTGTACTGGCTATTGGGCACTCTGCAGTGAGGGCGATATGTATATCCCCATTCTCAGGGCGGGTAATACACAGATAAAACCTCCGTTCCGTCCCTGCCAGAGTCTCCCAAATACCCCAGATCACTTTGCTGCCACCAGCTCCTCGTTTTGACATTAAAATCAATATCGGTTCAGTAACCCACCCAAAAGGTAGCGTAATTAGCGTGGAGGTCATGGCAGTGCATCTATAGAGCAAGGAAAAACAAAACTATTAAATTTATAGATTTACTCCAGAAAATATAGGCAGTGTTTACAAAAATATTAAAAGAGGTTACAAAAGAGACAAGGCAAAAAGACTACTTCCTAATCGAGCATCCTAGTCTTATGCCTTTCCCTGGCTGACTTCACTGGGTGGGCGGAGCTATGGAATGTAGTCCTCTTTTGAAAGTTACTAAAAAGCTTCTGTCATATCTCGGGCTGCGAGGCTCACAGAGTGACGACAGAAGTATTACATGTTTTCTGACAAAATTAGCTTTTATTTAAGTCCAAACAGGCCGTGTCTGTCTGCTACGGAAGGGACGAATTCTGTTTCTCGATTTCTGGTGGTCGCAGAAGTTGCCAAACGTTGCTGTGTGTAGCTATAAGGATGTAGATTCCAAAAATATAAGTTTCCTGCCTCTATGATTATTCTGTGTCATTATATTTGAGTTTGAAAGAACAAAGGAGAGTTTAAATCCATGTGCTTGGAACAAAGCCTGATTTAGCTGGTCATAGACCACATTCCCGAGGGAGAGGGAAAAGAGAGGGATAGAATTACCCACAGGCAGAGAGAATTATTATTATTATTACTATTAATTATTATAGCGCCATTTATTACATGGCATTTTACATGTGATGAGTGGTATACATAATAAATACAAGTACAGTAATCTTAAACAATACAAGTCACGACTGGTACAGGATTGGAGACGACCCTGCCCGCGAGGGCTCACAATCTACAAGGGATGGGTGAGGATACAGTAGGCGAGGGTAGAGCTGGTCGTGCAGCGGTTTGGTGGATCGGTGGTTACTGCAGGTTGTAAGCTTGTCGGAAGAGGTAGGTCTTCAGGTTCTTTTTGAAGGTTTCCATGGTAGGCGAGAGTCTGATATGTTGTGGTAGAGAGTTCCAGAGTAGGGGGGATGCGTGGGAGAAATCTTGTATGTGATTGTGGGAAGAGGAGATAAAAGGGAGTAGAGCTGGAGATCTTGTGAGGATCGGAGGTTGCGTGCAGATAAGTACCGGGAGACGAGGTCACAGATGTATGGAGGACTCAGGTTGTGGATGGCTTTGTATGTCATGATTAGGGTTTTTGAACTGGAGTCTTTGGGTAATGGGGAGCCAGTGCAGGGATTGACACAGGGGAGAGGCCGGGGAATAGAGGGGCGACAGGTGGATTAGTCGGGCAGCAGAGGGGAGGCCACAGAGCAGGAGGTTGCAGTAGTCAAGGCGGGAGATGATGAGGGCATGGACTAGGGTTATTGCAGATTCTTGGTTGAGGAATGTACGGATCCGTGAAATACTTTTGAGTTGAAGTCGGCAGGTAGTGGAAAGGGCTTGGATGTGTGGTTTGAAAGAGAGATCAGTGTCAAGGATAACCCGAGGCAGCAAGCTTGTGGGACTGGAGAGATTGGGTAGCCGTTTACTTTAATGGATAGGTCCATTGGGGGGGGTCACATGAGATGGGGAAAGATGATGAATTCTATTTTGTCCATATTAAGTTTTAGAAATCTAGTGGAGAAGAAGGATGAAATAGCAGACAGACATTGAGGTATTCTGTTTAGTAGGGAGGTGATATCTGGTCCAGAGATGTAGATCTGTGTGTCATCAGCATAGAGGTGATACTCAAAGCCATGAGATTCTATGAGCTCTCCGAGGCTGAAGGTGTAAATGGAGAAGTACAGGGGCCCTAGGACTGAACCTTGCGGGACTCCGACAGATAGGGGGCGCGGTGAGGAGGTGGTGTGCGAGTGGGAGACGCTGAATGTCTGGTCTCTTAGGTATGACACGATCCAAGATAGGGCCAAGTCTGTGATACCAAGAGATGAGACGGTCTGTAGTAGTAGGGAATGGTCTACTGTGTCAAAGGCAGAGGACAGGTCCAGGAGGAGGAGGACAGAGTAGTGTCGCTTGGCCTTGGCGGTTAATAGGTCATTGGTGACCTTAGTTAGGGCAGTTTCAGTGGAGTGGTGAGGCCGGAAGCCAGATTGTAAGTGGTCAAGGAGGGAGCAAGAAGAGAGGTGGGAGGACAGTTCAAGATGGGCGTGTTGTTTAAGTAGTTTTGAGGCATAGGGGAGAAGTGATATAGGGCGATAGCTAGATACAGAGGATGGGTCAAGAGAGGGGTTTTTGAGGATAGGTGTGATTGAGGCATGTTTAAAGCTTGAGGGGAAAACACCAGTTGTTAGTGATAGGTTGAAGAGATGGGTTAAGGTTGGGATGAAGACTGTGGTGAGGTTTGGGATGAAATGGGATGGGATCGGGTCAAGTGCACAGGTAGTGAGATGTGATCTTGAGAGTAGGTCTTCTGTAATGGAGAAGTTGGTTTTGGAGTAGGAGGGCAGGGCAGTTAGGAGGAAGGGCTCTGGGGGTTGTCGACCAATACTGTGTCTGATGTTATCGATCTTCTCCTTGAAAAATGAGGCAAAGTCTTCAGCTGAGATGAATGGGGAGGGAGGAGGTGCTGGGGGGGTGGAGGAGAGAATTGAAGGTGTTTAATAACTGTTTAGGGTTGTGAGACGGGGAGGATATGAGAGATGAGAAGTAGGTTTGTTTTGCTGCAGTGAGTGTGGCCTTGAAAGTAGTGAGGGACTGTTTGAATGCGATGAAGTCCTCATTGGAGTGGGATCTTTTCCATCTCTGCTCAGCAGCCCTGGAAGCTCGCCTCAGTTCTTTGGTCAGGTTGGTGTGCCAGGGCTGTCTGTTGATTTTGCGAGCTTTGGTATGTGTGAGAGGGGCAACTGATTCCAAAGCTACAGCTATTGTGGTGTTATATAGAGCGGGAGCGGCATCCGCATTGTGTAAGGAACTTATGTCTGTAAGAGGGAGGAGGGATTCAGACAGTGAGTGTAGATCGAGATGTTTAAGATTTCTGCGAGGGTGTGCAAGTTTGTTGGGTGGGGATTGTGGACCTGGAGAGGAGAGGGAAGAGAATGTATGTAGGTTGTGGTCAGAAAGAGGAAGAGGTGAGTTAGAGAGGCTAGATAGGGAGCAGAGGCGGGTGAAGATGAGGTCTAGTGTGTGGCCATCTTTGTGAGTGGCTGTGATAGATAGAGCGAGCGTGGACGGAAGGTAGAAATAACTGTGGGAATGTGGTGAGGAGGACCAGGATTTGGAGATATATCGCCGGCAGTGAGGAGGATCAGAGAGGGTGTTAGCAGGGCATGAGGGGGCTGTCTGTGTTTGGAGACAGAGGATTGTATGTTGAGAAAAAAATCTGAGGAAGAGGTGAGATGGATGGGGAGGATTGAAGAGGTGAACAATTCCTTGCTTGGTGTAGGGATTAGGGGGTAGCAGAAAGTGAAGGATTATAGGGGTGAGAGTGAAAACAAACAGAAACATTGTTTACAGTGACTGTATCTAGTTACCTTCAGTTCCTTCCTGGTTCAATTCTGGATTAATTCATATCTCACACTTGTAAGATACACCTTTATAGGATACACACTGCAGACTAAAGTCTTGGCAGACTTGTGCTATGCAATATATGTGCTACAAAGTGCAATCAGGTGTGAAGTAGAGAGGAGTGGTCTGTGCTCATCTTGGTCAGACAATTTACCCCTTAATGTCCAATGACGTGCACAGTCCGTCATGGCAAGGTGTCACTTTTGGCACCTTGACGGACTGTGCACGTCATGCATTTGAACTACCACTGCGTGTAAACACGCAGTGGTAGTTCAGTGCCGACAGCTGTCACAGACAGCTGACAGGCACATCAAGCGGTGCGGGGACCTTTGCAGTCGGTCCCCGCACCTACAGCGCTGTGATTGGTCAGTCAATGTGACTGACCAAACACAGCAGCGATCAGGCAGAAGAGGCTGAAATTTCAGCCTCTTCTGCCCGATCAGTGCAGGAGCTCAGCGCTGCAGTGGCCGAGCTTCCTGCACTGACAGCCAGGAGCGGCGCCCCCGTCGCCCCTGGCTGTTAACCCCCTGACTGCTGCGATCGAGCGCGATCGCAGCGCTCAGGGGGAGAGGCAGAGGGTCGGGAGCTCCCTCTGCCTCAGATCGGCGCCCCGCAATGTATTTGCAGGGCCCGATCTCTGCCTTGATGACCCAAGGATTGTCATGACAACCTCCGGGTCATCAAGCTACGGAATGCCACTGTGACCATGCTCACAGCAGCTTTCACTATTTGTACAATGCATTGCAATGCTGGAGCATTGCAATGCATTGTATCTGCAATCAAAAGTAAAAAAAGTGAAAGTCCCATAAAGGGACAAGGTAAAAAAAGCATTTTTTGAAAAAAATTGTAAAAAAAAATATTAAAAAATAATTTTAAAAAATTCCCCTAAAAAATATACATTTTTATGTAATAAAAAAAACAAAAAAATACACATGTTTTTACGCGTTCGTAAAATCCCATCTATAAAAGCGTAACCCTAGTTAACCCCTTCAGTGAAAGCCGTAAAAAAAAACCCAAAAAAGTAGTAAATTATACTTTTTCCAAGCGGTATCATCATACCGCTTGGAAAAAGTGCAATAACACGTGATCAAAAAGTCGGATATAAATAATCATGGTACCGCTGAAAACGTCATCTTGTCCCTCAAAAAACAAGCTGCTATACAGCCTCATCAGCGAAAAAATAAAAAAGTTATAGCTCGCGGAAAAAAACTGATGCAAAAATAATTATATTTCTATAAAAAATTTTATTGCGTAAAAAACGCCAAAACATAAAAAAAATATAAATGAGGTATTGCTGTAATCGTAGTGACCCGAAGAATAAAGCTGCTTTATCAATTTTACCACACGCGGAACGGAGGAAAAAAAAAACAATTCCTGAATTGCTGGTTTTTGTTCATTCTGCTTCCACAAAAATCGGAATAGCAAGCGATCAAAAAACATTATGTGCCCGAATATGGTACCAATAAAAACGTCAGCTCGTCCCGCAAAAAATAAGCCGACAGATAACTCTGTCGGACGAAATATGGAAAAATTATAGCTCTCAAAATACGGCGATGCAAAAATTTCTTACAAAAATCTTTTAGTGTGTGACAGAAGCTAAACATGAAAAAAGGGTATAAATCTGGTATCGCTGTAATCGTACCGACCCGAAAAATAAAGTCGCCTAATCACTAATACTGCACGAGGAACGGCGTAAAAAATAAAACCAATTCTTCACCTTTTGTGGATTTGTTCATTCTGCCTCCCAAAGATCACAGTAAGGCGATCACAGTGGTTCCCCCCCCACATATGGGATATCAGTGTACTCAGGACAAATTGCACATCAACTTTTGCGGTCCTATTTCTCCTATTACCCTTATAAAAATAAAAATTTGGGGTCAAAAAGGTAATTTTTGTGGAAAAAAATATGATTTTTTTATTTTCACGGCTCTATGTTATAAACTTCTGTGAAGCCCTTGGGGGTTCAAAGTGCTGACCACACATCTAGATAAGTTTCTTGGGGGGTCTAGTTTGCAAAATGGGGTCACTTATGGGGGGTTTCTACTGTTTAGGCACATCAGGGGCTCTCCAAGCGCGACATGACACCCGCAGACCATTCCATCAAAGTCTGCATTCAAAAACGGTGCTCCTTCCCTTCCGAGCTCTGCCATGCGTCAAAATAGTGGTACCCCCCACATATGGGGCATCAGCGTACTCAGGACAAATTGCACAATAGCTTTTGGGGTCCTATTTCTCCTGTTACCCTTATAAAAATAAAAATTTGGGGGCAAAAATTTATTTTTGTGGAAAAAAATATGATTTTTTTATTTTCACGGCTCTACGTTATAAACTTCTGTGAAGCACTTGGGGGTTCAAAGTGCTCACCACACATCTAGATAAGTTCCTTGGGGGGTCTAGTTTCCAAAATGGGGTCACTTGTGGGGGGTTTCTACTGTTTAGGCACATCAGGGGCTCTCCAAACGTGACATGACACCCGCAGACCATTCCATCAAAGTCTGCATTTGAAAACAGCGCTCCTTCCCTTCCAAGCTCTGCCATGCATCAAAATAGTGGTTTACCCCCACATATGGGGTATCAGCGTACTCAAGACAAATTGCACAATAACTTTTGGGGTCCTGTAACCCTTTGGAAAATAAAAATTAGGGGTGGAAAGATCATTTTTGTGGAAAAGATATGATTTTTTAATTTTACGGCTCTACATTATAACCTTCTGTGAAGCCCTTGGGGTTCAAAGCTCTCACCACACATCTAGAAAAGTTCCTTGGGGGGTCTAGTTTCCAAAATGGGGTTACTTGTGGGGGGTTTCCACTGTTTAGGAACACAGGGACTCTTCAAATGCGACATGGCGTCCAATCTCAATTCCAGCCAAAAAAGTCAAATGGCACTGCTTCCCTTCCGAGCTCTGCCATGCGCCCAAATAGTGGTTTACCCCCACATATGGGGTATCAGCGTACTCAGGAAAAATTGCACAATAGCTTTTGGGATCCTTTTATCCTTTGAAAATAAAAATTGGGGGTGAAAAGATCATTTTTGTGGAAAAAAATATGATTTTTAAATTTTACGGCTCTACGTTATAACCTTCTGTGAAGATCTTGGGGGGTTCAAAGTGCTCACCACAGATCTAGATAAGTTCCTTGGGGGGTCTAGTTTCCAAAATGGGGTCACTTATGGGGGGTTTCCACTGTTTAGGTACATCAAGGACTCTCCAAACGCGACATGGTGTCCGCTCTCGATTCCAGCCAATTTGACATTCAAAATCTCAAATGATGCTCCTTCCCTTCTGAGCACTGCCGTGCGCCTAAAGATTGTTTTTCCCCCACACATGAAGTATCGGTGTACTCAGGAGAAATTGTACAACAAATATTGTGGTTCATTTTCTCCTGATACCCTTGACAAAATTTAAAAAAATGTGTTGAAAGAAAAATTTTGGGAAAAAAAGTTAAATGTTCATTTTTTCCTTCCACATTGTTGCAATTCTTGTGAAGTACCTAAAGGGTTAATAAATTTCTTGAATGTGGCTTTGAACACCTTGAGGGGTGCAGTTTTTAGAATGGTGTCACTTTTGGGTATTTTCTGTCATATTGACCCTCAAATTCACTTCAAATGTGAGGTGGTCCCTAAAAAAAATGGTTTTGTAAATTTTGTTGGAAAAATTAGAAATTGCTGGTCAAATTTTAACACATAACTTCATAACAAATATAATTTTGGTTACAAAATTGTGCTGATGTAAAGTAGACATGTAGGAAATGTTATTTATTAACTATTTTTGTGACATATCTCTCTGATTTAATGGCATAAAAATTAAAGTTTGAAAATTGCAAAATGTTCCAAATTTTTGCCATATTTCCATTTTTTCCCTAAATAAACACAAGTTATATCGAATAAATTTTACCACTATCATGAAGTACAATATGTCATGAGAAAACAATCTCAGAATAGCCAAGATCCGTTGAAGCATTCCAGAGTTATAAGCACATAAAGAGACAGTGGTCAGAAATGTAAAAATTGGCCTGGTCATTAACCTTCAAAATGGCTTGGTCGTTAAGGGGTTAAGAGTGGACCAGATGCATATGATCAATCAAAAGTAAACAAAGTCATAAATAACACTGGGGTAGAGCAGAGGGTTAGTTGAAAGACATACGAGTGAATACTAGGAGCAGAGGTAAGAAGTCTGTGTGGAAAGCTGAGTGACGTACCTGTAGGGAGAATAGATAAATAGACATGCTGGTTAGAGTGCGATGGTGGCAGATGGCAGGGCACAGTCTGTATACATCGTTCTGGATTAATTCATATCTCACACTTGTAAGATACACACTGCAGACTGCAGCTATGTGCCATTCCAACAGGAAGAAAGAAGGATGGGGAAGAGGGGGCTGCATGAGGAGCTCAGTGTTAACTGCACAAACCAAGGGGGAGTAGGTTAGCATGTCATTCAAAAAAATAAGGAGCTGCAGCCGATAGCTCTATATGTGTAAATGAAACCATGGAAAATGGTTTATATTTTCCTGACAATTACCTTAATGAGCGGAGCCACGTGATCTGTTTGTAAACAAGCTGCAGTTCCAGCAGCGAGGGCTGGCAGGTAGGTAAGTATTATGTGCGCTGGAAGCTGGCAGCTGCGCTGTCATGTCGCTTTACAGCAGCGCGGCTTTGCAGCCGCCGTCTCCTGCCTCTGTGTCCTGCTGCTCCACCACTTCCCCTCCCCCGCCAGCCCTCTGGGACAATTGACTCGTGTATAAGCCGAGGGGGGTGTTTTCAGCACAAAATATGTGTTGAAAAACTCAGCTTATATATATAGAGTCTGTCTATAGGGGGTGCATTATACAATATAGACACTACCCATGAGGGGTGCATTATATCATATAAAGTATGTCTATAGGGATTGCATTATACTATATAGAGTCTGCGTACAGGGAGTGCATTATACAATATAGAGTCTGCCTATGGGAAGTGGATTATACTATATAGTGTATGCCTATGGGCGGTGCATTATACTGTAGAGTCTGACTATGGGGATTGCATTATACAAGAGTGTCACCAGCAAAGCACCCCTCCACCATCACACCTCCTCCTCCATGCTTCAGGGTGGGAACCAGGCATGTAGAGTCCATCCGTTAACCTTTTCTGCGTGCAAAGCAGTAAAAGCAAAAGGTGGCTACTTTGAAGAACCTAGAATATGAGACATATTTTCAGTTGTGTCACACTTTTTTGTAAAGTGTAATGTATATTTCCACATGTATTAATTCATAGTTTTGATGCCTTCAGTGTGATTCTACAATTTTCACAGTCATGAAAATACAGAAAAATCGTTGAATGAGAAGGTGTGTCCAAACTTTTGGTCTGTACTGTATATCTGTCTTTTTGATCGCGTGTTATTCCACATTTGTTCAGCAGTATGATGATAAAGCATTGCTTTTTTGCCTTTTTTTATGGGGTTCACTAAAGGGGTTAACTAGTGGGACAGTTTTATAGGTCGGGTCGTTACAGATGCGGCAATACTAAATATGTGTACTTTTATTGTTTTTTTATTTACATAAAGAAATGTATTTATTGGGGAAATATTTTTTGTTTTCTTTAGTTAGGAATTTTTTAAAAAAATATTTTTTCACATGTTGTTTTTTTTTTTACTTTATTACATTGTCCCAGGATGGGACATCATTATATCACGTCAGATCGCTGATCTGACACTTTGCACAGCAGTGTGTCAGATCAGCGATCTGACAGGCAGTGAAGGAGGTTTGCCGGTGCCTGCTCTCAGCAGGCACTGACAAGCCACCTCACTGCAGGACCTGGAAGGACCCCGCAACCATCTTTGAGCCGGGGGTCTCCATCGAGATCCTCAGAACAACGCAATCACATCTCGTTGTTCTGAGGGAAGCACGCAGGGAGCCCCTGGGTGCTTCTGTATGCCACCGCAACACTGAAATCATGTTTGATCGCAGTGTTCCGGGGGTTAAAGTGCCAGGAGCAGTCCATAACTGCTCCCGGCACTTAGTGCGGGGTGTCAGCTGTAAGAATCAGCTGACACCTGGCCGCGATCGGCCATGCTCCCACCGTTAGCGCGGCTGATCGCGTATGACGTACTATTCCATCCATGGGAATTAAGTCCCAGGTCACATGGATGGAAAAGTACGTCAAATGGCAGAGAGGGATTAAATGTAAAGTGGGCACTTGTTATAGGGGAACTCAGGTTACTGAGATTGTCAAAAGGGACACACAGGACATTATTACTTTCTAGGGGGCAAAATGTAGGCAGCTTTCTATGGCACTTGCCCATGGCATTACTATATTCTAGAGGGTTGTTTTACCATCTAAAGGGCGCACAGAACGACTCATTAGGTGCAGTAATAGGAACATATAAAGCAGCAGCGGCTCAGTATTGGGGTATCAGGTGTAGTAATAAGGACACATATAGTAGCAAACACTCAGTATTTGGGTATCAGGTGTAGTAGTAAGGACACATACGGCAGCAGCGGCTCAGTATTGGGGTATCGGGTATAGTAATAAGGACACATATGGCAGAGGCTCAGTATTGGGGTATCAGGTGTAGTAAAAGGACAAATACGGCAGGGGCTCAGTATTAGGATATCAGGTGTAGTAATAAGTACACATATGGCAGAGGCTCAGTATTGGGGTATCAGGTGGAGTAATAAGGTCACATACAGCAAAGGCTCAGTATCGGGGTATTAAGTGCAGTAATAATGACACATACGGCAGAGGCTCAGTATTGGGGTAACAGGTGCAGTTGTAAAGGGGCGGCCGCGAAGCCGATACACTGGAAGCTGAGTGGTGTTTTACTTCTGTAATATCTATTGGGCTGGAGTGTTCTCCTCCCATGAGGGAGCGTACAGAGCAATTAGAGTCAGAGTCCAGAATCAAGTCAAACAGTACTGCTTTTTTTTCTCTGGGCACAGCACATCCAAGACACCATAAACACGTCTTACATGATACCAGCAATACATTCTTCACAGCTCTGCTTCTTCTCCGCTGCCACACCAGAATGGACCAAACAGTATTGACGGGATGAGGAGCCCGGTGAAAACGGCACTTCAACTGCTTCCCCTGGAGACACTTCAATCCAGCATAAGAAAGACACATTTACTAGGTCGTCCACCCCTCTCTGGTTATCCTGCCCAGATTCTTCTGATGGCCCACTCGCTGCTACGCTTCAGCACGACCTCTTCTGCTGAGCGTTCCCACAGTGGTTCTTCCACTGGACTACTGCTACGTAAACCCACTCTCTTTGGGCTCACGTTTTCCACGGTGAAACCTTCACAGGCTTCTTCAGGGGTTGCTGGTCCCCTATTCTTTCTACCCTATGCTCAGAGCCCAGGAACGTGGACGTCCTCACACTAGCAAGGTCCACCCCCGACTAACTTCCGCTACAAAGAGAACTTCCTGACAGATTCCCGCTTGGAGGCAATCTTTCCTAGCAACCAGTCCTTAACTACTGTCCCTAACAGAAAGGATGTGCTCTATGCCCCCCTCCAGTGTCCAAATCACAGTACAACCTCCTAACTGTTTGACTTATTTTTATAACTAACTAACTGGGTAACTAACGTGCCACCATTAGTGACCCCTCACAAATAACAGTTAACCCATGACCATATACACTATTCTCCCAGTGCCCTCTTCTAATGACCCCCAGGATAGGATGCGCTGACTACCTGTCACTAAATCCCCACATGTATACCTACATAGCATTACAGTATACAAAGCACATGCATATATACATATTGACACCATTAAAGGGATGAAACCTTAAAGGCTTAATACCCTTCTACCTCTTTACATTCCCCTTCCCTTTAACCATTGCTGTCCCGGCAATGTAAACACTTTAATATACATACAGTTAGGTCCATATATATTTGGACAGAGACGTTTATTTAATTTTGGTTCTAGACATTACCACAATGAATTGTAAGCAAAACAATTCAGATACAGTTGAAGTTCAGACTTTCAGCTTTCATTTGAGGGTATCCACATTAAAATTGGATGAAGGGTTTAGGAGTTTCAGCTCCTTAACATGTGCCACCCTGATTTTAAAGGGACCAAAAGTAATTGGACAATTGACTCCAAGGCTATTTCATGGACAGGTATGGACAATCCCTTCATTATGTCATTCTCAATTCAGCAGATAAAAGGGCTGGAGTTGATTTGAGGTGTGGTGTTTGCATTTGGAAGGTTTTGCTGTGAAGGAAACATGCGGTCTAAGGAGCAGGTGAAACAAGCCATCCTTAAGCTGCAAAAACAGAAAAAACCCATTCGAGAAATTGCTACAACATTAGGAGTGGCAAAATCTAAGGTAATGTCTAGAACCAAAATAAGATAAATGTTGTCTCTGTCCAAATATATATGGACCTAACTGTATGTACATATATACAGTGAGGCACATATCAACTATAAAACTTTTGTTTAATAAATAACAAAAAAGAAAAAGAACTGGAAGGGAAGCTGTTAGAACCCTCTTGTTAGGTTTTGTTTCAGCTTGCTGGTCACATGACCTTTTTTCCCTATTTAGTCTGGCTCCGCCCTTCTGGCTTTGCTGGACTTCATTGTATTACCTACTCTTAAGCTAGCCGGGTGCTTAGGTGCCCTACTCAGTCAGTTTTGCTTGATCTTAGGATCTCTAAGTAATTTGTTTTCTGTTTTATTTTTCCCTGCTACAATTTCTGTTAGGAGGTGTCCACCTTTTCTCCCAGTCCCTAGTTCTTGTAGGGATTCCTCCCTCGCAACTATAGGTCTTCGTTCAGACTAGCTGAGGACTTTAGCGGGTCTGGTCGCAGGATCAGGTTCCCCGTTACATCGTAGGCATCCAGCTTAGTTCTATTGTAGGGACAGAATTCCCATCTTTCCTTAGTGCTTGTAGCAGATCATAACAGTAAGTCCAGCCGAAGAAAAAAAAAAAAAAAGAATCTCTAAGGAAAGATTTTCTGTTTCCATCATGGTGTCGGTTCAGGATTTGGCTCAACGCCTGCAGAGACTTTCTCTGGAGGTGGCTGAGATCCAGCAACACGTGAGTAGTTGTTCTGGAGCACATTTCGTGGAGCCAAAGGTACGTTTGCCTGATTTATTTTTTGGTGAACAACAAGATTTTTTTTCTTTTAAAAATGCTTGCTTGTTGTATTTCCGTTTGAGACCCAGATCCTCTGGTGATGAATCACAGCGCATAGGGTTCATAATGTCACTTTTGCGCAAAGAACCTCAGGACTGGGCCTTTTCTCTGCAGCCTAGTGATCCATGCTTTAGATCAGTGGATAGTTTTTTTTCTGCTTTGGGGTTATTGTATGACGATCCGGATCGTGTTTCATCAGCTGAGACAGAATTGAGACGTTTGAGACAGGGATCAGGTAATGTGGAAAAATATTGTACTCACTTCCGAAGGTGGTCCACTCAGGTGGGGTGGAACGATTCAGCTTTGAAAAGTTTATTTCTTGCAGGGTTAAGTGAAAGGGTTAAAGATTTGCTGATTGCTTATCCTATACCTGGTAACTTGCAAGAGGCTATGCAATTAGCCATACGGGTGGATAGGAGACTGCGTGCAAGGGTTAATGAGAGTAAATCTGCCTTGTCATCTCCAAGTTTGGAAAGGGACTGTACTGACATTGCAGAGCCGATGGAAATTGGAGCAATGACACCTTACTCTCGGGAAAAAGACCGTAGATTTGCGGAGGGCTTGTGTTTCTATTGTGGCAAATCTGGGCATTTTATTAAGAACTGTGCGCTTCGAATGAATAAAGAGAAAAAAAAATGAGGTCAGTTTCGCCTGCATAGCTTGTTTAAACAATAAAGGTGTCTTTCTTTCTGCTACCACTGCTGGTGAGGAGGAATTAATGGAGTTTCGGGTATTTGTGGATTGTGGTTCAACTCTCAATGTGATTGATGGGAAATTTTGGAAAAACTAAAATTAAAACCCAAACTTCTATCTTCTCCTATTAATGTGGTGTCTGTGGATGGTTCTCACTTGAAAAATGTTACTCACCATATCTGTGAATTTCCTCTTACTATTAATGGCGTTCATCAAGAGAATTTGGATTTGGTAGTTTTGAATAATTTGCCCTCACCTGTGATTTTGGGGTTACCCTGGTTAAAATTGCACAATCCGGTACTGGATTGGTCTACCAATGAAATTAAGTCCTGGAGTCCTAATTGTTATGACAAGTGTTGTAACGGGCGTATTGCTGCTGTAGTTAAGGGGGAGTTACCTGTACCTATTCAGGATTTTTGGAAAGTTTTTTCTGATAAGGAATCGCAGGTATTGCCTCCTCATAGAGATTATGATTGTGCAATTGAATTTGTCCCTGGAGCGACTCTTCCTAAAAGTCGTTTATTTAATTTGACTATTCCTGAGAGAAAGGCTTTGGAGGCTTTGGAGGAATACATACAGACAAGCTTGGCCGCCGGTCACATTAGGCCTTCTAAATCTCCTGTGGCGGTTGGATTTTTTTTTGTTAAACGGCCTTTACGGCCTTGTCTAGACTTTTGTGAAATTAATAAGATTACTGAACGCAATCCTTACCCACTGCCATTGATTCCTGATTTGTTTAATCAGTTAGTGGGGCCAAGTGGTTCTCGAAAATTGATCTTCGAGGGGCATACAATTTGTTGCGCATGAAGGAGGGGGATGAATGGAAGACTGCGTTTAACACTCCACTGGGTCATTTTGAGAATCTGGTCATGCCTTTTGGGCTTTCCAGTGCTCCGGCATTTTTTCAGAATCTTATTAATGACATCCTTAGACCTTTGATCGGCAGAAGTGTGGTTGTGTATTTGGATGACATTTTGATTTATTCACTGGATTTGGAGTCTCATTGGAGGAGTGTGCGTGAAGTATTACAGTTACTGAGTGATAATTCACTTTTTGCCAAACTAGAAAAATGTGAGTTCGCTGTACAGAGACTTAGTTTTTTGGGCTACATTGTCTCCAGTGAAGGTTTTGAGATGGACCCGGTGAA
>JARQOD010000001.1:518107018-518243832 GCA_033576555.1 Oophaga sylvatica
ACCACACACACACACACAGCCTCCACACACACACATTGCAAAGCCGGGCAGCACACCGCTCAGCCAATGGCGGGGGATTTGAAATCCCGCGCCGCCATTGGCTGAGCCGCCCGCCGCTCTGCCAATGAGCGCGCGCTTTGGGCGGGTATTTGAATCCCCAACGCTCATTGGCTGAGCGGCGGCGCCACCAATCACGTGGCTTGGGCGGGGAATTTGCAGCTGCGAAACCCGGCCCCAACTTCTTTGCCAAATTGGTCGCCGAGCGTTCGGCCAACTGCACCGCCACGGTCGGGTTTCGTTTCATGAAACCCGACTTTAGCGAAAATCGGCGATATTTGAAATTAACGACCCTTTTCGCTCACCATACTTCCTCTTAACCATGTACTGGAGTCTCCGTCTAGCGAAACGAGAATCTAATACTTCTCCACTTCATACTCCAGATTGCTCTTGACTGTTATTGCCCATTATTGCATTTCTTATTGCACTGCGCATGCGCCGCTCCACTTCCCCTGTTCCTTTTATGCCGGCTATTAGGCGCTATCCTGCCCGGTTTTATAAATGCTGCTATAGCACTTTTATTCTATTGCGCAGCGCTGCCCGCTTGTCTATGGAGGCTGCGTCACTTCCCTTTGACGCTGGACCTGCATCACATGGGGCCCCACGTATTTCCGGCGCCAGCTTCTGGAAAACGAGTACCTTGATGACGAGTTTGTGGCACAATTCTAGTTCCGTTCGGCGTTATATAAATTTTGTTTCCTGCACTCACTTACCATGTCCCCTGAGGAAGGAGCTGCTTGCTCCGAAACGCGCTCGGTGGGCCACGGGACCGCTGACCTTTGCCACTTCCAGGTAATAACCCTGATAATTTGTGACCGCTTTTATTTGGTTTTCAGTATGTATAATACCTATACTAATTATTACCATTGTCTATCTTACTTCGGGTGATGTTGAATCTGTATATATACCGCCCTATGGTGCGGCTGACTCTCTGTTTGGGGTACTTACCTTAAAGCCAATAATTGTTATATATACAGGTACAGAGGTAATACCCACATCATTGTGGTTATGATCGTCCATTATCATATTTTCTGTGACTTTGTTATGCGGTTCCCTCTGCCCTCTTGGTGTTTACCTGTGGGCAGTGGGTATACGTTCCTACCTTCCCTTTCCTTATGCTGTCAATCTGGATTTTGTATTTTAATAATTAATAAAAGTTATATTTATGGACTTTATGACTGTTGCGCCTTTTTCGATCCAGATTGCCCTCAACCAAACAGGCTCAGGAGGCGCAGCCATAGGAACCACTGACTCGACAAACCTTTTCAATAAAGAAATTTTGTGGAAGACGTTATGAATCTTAAACGTCGCTGGAAGAGCCAATCCTATACCGGTTGTCAAACCGTTGGGCCTTTCTCCTGAGAGAGAGACACTTATCCACTACTTGATCCCAAATCTGCTGCATTCTCTCTACCACAGAGTCAACACCCGGACAGACAGAAGCCCCATCTGCCCCGATGAAAATCGAGGATGAAACCCAAATTGTAGAAGAAAGTGGACATCAAGTGGCAGAAACTGGCCCTATTATGAGACGAATTCAGCCAGGGCAAAAAAGAGCCCCAGTCACCTGATCCGCAGACATAAAATATCTCAAATAAGTCTCCAAGGTCTGGTTTGTTCTCTCAGTTCTGCCCATTGGTCGAGGACGAAACGCAGAGGAAAAGACAGCTGAACTCCCAGTTTAGAACAAAATGTCCTCCAAAACTGGAAACTAACTGGACTCCTCTGTCAGACACAGTGTTCTCCAGAATGCCGTGGCAAACGAACCACATCTGAAAAAACAAGGATACCAATTTGAAGAGGAGCAACTAGGCAGTGGAACAAGATGGATCATCTTGGAGAATCTATCACAGATCAACCAATGTACAGCATTCTCTGAGATACCGGGAGGTCGGGAGATAAATCCATAGAGATTATTGGTCATGGCCTCCTGGGCACCGGCTAGAGCAGAACAGGGCTTGGAACGAGAACAGTCCCGCAGGACTGCACAAAATTCCTGACATCCACGATAAAGTGGGCCACCAAAAGGACCGACTCACCAAATCTCTAGTACCAAAAATACCAGGATGACCAGCCCAACGCAGAGCAATGAACTCAGACATAACTTTTTCTCTCCATTGGTCTGGGACATACAATTTCCCCGCAGGGCAATGCTCAGGTTTATCCCCCTGAAATTGCTCCAGGGCCAGGCTCAAATTGGGTGAGACAGCAGAAAGAAATGACACCCCTCCTTCAGAAGGCAGTAGGCTAAGCCACACAATAGAATACACAAGGAAACTCCTAGAGAGGGGCATCCGCCTTAACATCTAGTACCCGGAGGAGGAGACCACAAAGTTAAAACGTGTGAAAAACAAGGCTCACTGGCCTGTCTGGATTCAATCGTTTGGCTGATCGAGATAGATCAAGTTTTGTGGTCAGTGAAGACCACAACTTGATGTTTGGCTCCTCCAACCAATGTCTCCACTCTTCGAACGCCCACTTCATAGCCAATAATTCCCGATTCCCCACATCATAATTATGTTCAGCTGGGGAAAATTTTTGAGAGAAGAAGGCACAAGGGTTACTCTTAGAGGTCTCCGGATCCCTTTGGACAAACGGCTACCGCACCAATCTCAGAAGCATCTATCTCCACCTGAAATGGTAGAGAAACATCAGGTTGCCGTAGAACAGGAGCAGAAGTGAATCTGCGCTTAAGCTCCTGAAACGCAGAAACTGCCTCAGAGACCAATTTACAACATCAGAACCCTTTTTGGTTAAATCAGTCAGTGGTTTCACAATACCAAGAAATTACTATAAATTTACGGTAAAATTAGCAAAACCCAAAAATCTCTGAAGATGGCCTGAACCTGACTGGGTCCATTTCAATAGCAGATGGGGACAAAATGAATCCCAAAAACGAAACCTTCTGTACTCCAAAGAAACATTTCGATCCCTTAACATACAAAGCATTCTCTCTCAAAATCCAGAATACGCTCCGAACATGTTTCACATAAGAATTCCAGTCATTGGAAAATATCAAAATATCGTCCAAATAAACGATCAGAAACTTATCCACCAAGTCTCGGAAAATATCATTCATGAACGACTGGAAGACGAAGGGGCATTAGTGACCCCAAAAAGGGCATCACTAGGTACTCAAAATGCCCATCAGGAGTATTAAAACGCCGTATTCCATTCATCTCCGAGCTTGATGTGAGTAAGATTATACGCCCCCCTAAGGTCAAGCTTGGTAAACCAACTGGCACCTTTCACTCTGGAAAACAAATCAGAAATCAGGGGTAACGGATATTGATATTTAACCGTGATCTTATTAAGGAGACGATAGTCAATACATGGCCTCAATGAACCATCCTTCTGGCCATAAAGAAAAAGCTGGCTCCCAAGGGTGAAGAGGATGGTCTGATATGACCCTTTTCCAAAGCCTCTTTGATATACAATTGCATAGCATCATGCTCGGGTACAGATAAAATGAGAGCCGACCCTTGGAAATTTACAACCGGGTACAAACTCAATCGCACAATCAAAACTCCTATGCGGAGGCAAGGACGCAGATTTACTCTCACTAAATAACATCAGAAAATCAGCCAAATAGTCGGGGACATCTTCCGACGGGGAGAGGTAGAAAAAGCAGGAGTGTCACTACGAACACATTGACAACCCCAACTGACCACAGACGCAGACTTCCAATCCAAAATAGGATTATAGTCTGTAACCAAGGAAAACCTAGTACAATAATGTCATGTAAATTATTTAACAGCAAAAATTTACAATTCTCTTGGGTGGTCTGGGTCAACCCGCATTATCACCTGGGTCGAAAACTTGGGTTTATTCTCCGACAAAGGGTAGAAATCAATACCCAGCAAATGAATAGACTTCTGCAGGGGTATCATGTGAAAACCACAACGTTTGGCAAAATCAAAAATCCATGAGGTTTAGAGCTGCTCCTGAATCAACAAAAGCCTGAGCCGAAAATGTGGACAGGGAGCAAATAAAGGGTAACAGTCAAAAAAAACCTAGTCTGAACACCACCCAAAACAACTGAGCGCGCAAAACGTCTCCCCCACTTGGGCAGACGGAAATAGCATGAGAAGCGTCTCCACAGTAGAAGCACAACTTATTACGCTTACGAAACTCCTGACGCTGAGCCCCAGAAGCCACTCCATCACACTGCATGGGCTCAGGGGCTGGCTCGCAAGGCGTCACCACCCTCTCGCACATTTCTACGCTCACACAGACGTCTGTCAATTTGAATAGCCAAGGCCATAGAGTCATTGAGCCCAGAGGGGAAAGGAAATCCCACCATAACGTCCTTTACATCTCTGCCAGACCCTTCCGAAAAAGAGCTGCCAGGGCATCGTCATTCCATTTAGTAAGGACTGCCCACTTTTGGAATTTCTTACAGTATACAGTCATGGCCAAAAGTTTGAGAATGACACAAATATTATATTTTCAATGATCTGCTGCCCTCTGGTTTTTATGTGTGTGTTTGACAGATGTTTTTATCACAGACAGAAATATAATTGCAAACATATGAGTAACAAAAGCTTATATTGACAGTTAGAATGAGTTAATGCAGCAAGTTAATATTTGCAGTGTTGACCCTTTCTTCTTCAGGACCTCTGCAATTCTCCCTGGCATGCTCTCAATCAACTTCGGGACCAAATCCTGACTGATAGCAGTCCATTCTTGCACAATCAATGCTTTCATTTTGTCAGAATTTTTAGGTTTTTTGTTTGTCCCCCCCTCTTGATGATTTAAACCCCAACTTCTCAATGGGATTAAAGGATCTGGGGAGTTTCCAGGCCATGGACCCAAAATCTATGTTTTGTTCCCTGAGCCATTTAGTTATCACCTTTGCTTTTTGGCAAGGTGCTCCATCATGCGGGAAAAGGCATTGTTGATCGCCAAACTGCTCTTGGAGGTTGGGAGAAGTTGCTCTTGGAGGACATTCTGGTACCATTTTTATTCATGGCTGTGTTTTTAGGCAAGACTGTGAGAGAGCCCATTCCCCACACATGAATGTTTCAGGATGCTTAACAGTTGGCATGAGACAAGACTGGTGTAGCGCTCACCTTGTCTTCTCCGAATGAGGCGTTTTTCCTGATGTCCCAAACAATCGAAAAGGGGATTCATTAGAGAAAATAACTTTACCCCAGTCCTCGGCAGTCCCCTGCCTGTACCTTTTGCAGAATATCAGTCTGTCCATGATGTTTTTTTTCTGGAGAGAAGTGGCTTCTTTGCTGCCCTCCTTGAGACCAGGCCTTGCTCCAAGAGTCTCAGCCTCACATTGCGTGCAGATGCACTCACACCTGCCTGCTGCCATTCCTGAGCAAGCTCTGCACTGCTGGTAGCCCGATCCCGCAGCTGAAACACTTTTAAGAGACGGTCCTGCCGCTTGCTGGTCTTTCTTGGTGCCCTGGACCTTTTTGGCAACAATGGAACCTCTCTCCTTGAAGTTCTTGATGAGCGATAAATTGTTGACTGAGGTGCAATCTTTCTAGCTGCGATACTCTTCCCTGTTAGGCCATTTTTGTGCATTGCAATGATGACTGCACGTGTTTTCTTTAGAGATAACCATGGTTTAAAAGAGAGAAACAATGATTGCCAAGCACCAACCTCCTTTTAAAGTGTCCAGTGGTCTCATTCTTACTTAATCATGACAGATTGATCTCCAGCCATGTCCTCATCAACACCTACACCTGTGTTAATGGAGCAATCACTGAAAAGAGGTTAGCTGGTCCTTTTAAGGCAAGGGCTGCAATGATGTTGAAATGTGTTTTTGGGGGATAAAGTTCATTTTCTAGCCAAATATTGACTTTGCAGGTAATTGCTGTTAAGCACACTCTTTATAACATTCTGAGTATATGCAAATTGCCATTAGAAAAAGTGAAGCAGTAGACTTTGTAAAAATTAATATTTGTGTCATTCTCAAAACTTTTGGCCATGACTGTAGCTCTGCAGCTTCCTGACCCGTTTTTAATGCCCAAAAAGGTTCTCTCAGCTTGATCAGTAACATTGGGTTCATCATACAACAACCACAGAGCCTGAAAAAACACATCAACATCAGTCAAGACAGGATCTCCAGGTGTCAGGGAAAAGGCCCAATCCTGAGGGTCGCCGCGCAACAGGGAGATGACAATTTGGACCTGCTGTGCAGCGTTCCCCGAGGACTTAGGCCTCAAGGCAAAAACAACTTACAGTATTTTTTAAAATTCAAAAATTTAGAGCGATCCCCAAAAAAAAACTCTGGAGTAGGAATCTTAGGCTCTACAACAGGCATCCGAGTGAGATACATTGCCATACTCCCGAACTTCAGCAGCAAGTTGCTCCACACGCTCAGACAATTGCTTGATTTCCATTGAAGAAAAAATTCCTCACAGCCCCCAGAGAAAAAGAGGGAAAAATGTATATATAATAAAAAAAAAAAAAAATTCTGAAAACTCTTTTTTTTTTCTGTGCAAATTGCCTCTTCAAACAAAGAGGACTTGTACTCTATAGCGCCACCTATTGGAAGTAGCGATCCTACAAGTCACAATCAACCCTTTAACGAGTCTTGTAATATGACTTAGAATAAAAGCCAAATCATACTCTCCTTTTTGCAGACAGGGTGTTTCGGACTATTGGTCCTCGTCAGTGCAAAGTAGGAGAGATCTGATTTGGCTAGATGAGAGGCTCTGGACTAAGGTCTAGGGGGTAAGGTTTCTCCTTGTGGAGAGTGACATACCAGCTCTGGCGTGTCGAGGTAAGCATTGCACGGCGAATAAGCCTCCTTACCTCGACACGCCAGAGCTGGTATGTCACTCTCCACAAGGAGAAACCTTACCCCCTAGACCTTAGACCAGAGGCCTCTCATCTAGCCAAAACAGATCTCTCCTACTTTGCACTGACGAGGACCAATAGTCCGAAACACCGTGTCTGCAAATGGAGATTCTGATTTGGCTTTATCCTAAGTCATATTACAAGACTCTTTAAAGGGTTATTGTGACTTGTAGGATCGCTACTTCCAATAGGTGGCGCTATAGAGTACAAGTCCTCTTTGTTTGAAGAGGCAATTTGCATATAAAAATTTCCCAGAGGAGCATTGCACGGCGAATAAGCCTCCTTACCTCGACACGCCAGAGCTGGTATGTCACTCTCCACAAGGAGAAACCTTACCCCCTAGACCTTAGTCCAGAGCCTCTCATCTAGCCAAATCAGATCCTCCTACTTTGCACTGACGAGGACCAATATCCGAAACACCGTGTCTGCAAATGGAGATTCTGATTTGGCTTTTATCCTAAGTCATATTACAAGACTCGTTAAAGGGTTGATTGTGACTTGTAGGATCGCTACTTCCAATAGGTGGCGCTATAGAGTACAAGTCCTCTTTGTTTGAAGAGGCAATTTGCATATTAAAATTTCCCAGAGGAGCATTGCACGGCGAATAAGCCTCCTTACCTCGACACGCCAGAGCTGGTATGTCACTCTCCACAAGGAGAAACCTTACCCCCTAGACCTTTTTTTTTCTGACAACTCTACAACTTTTTTTTTACTATTTTCCCTTCTGTTGAGTACCATAGAATTTCTAAGCCGGTGATTCTGTTATGATTTGGTAACTGAGGAGGACAGGCAAAACAGCAAGGCAGCCGAACACCTGAGAGGTTGGGAAACTAATGGGTTGCAGATCACTAAAGTAACTGCACAACTAGAATCAGCCGTGGAGCATAACTACGGTGATCCTAGACGCCTCGGCACAGCCGGAGAGCTAGCTACACCTAAAGATAGAAACAGGAAAGCTAACTGCCCCGGATTAGAGCCCCAAAGAAATAGGCAGCCCCCAAACATATAATGGCGGTTAGACAAGACGAAAAACACAAACGCAGGCAGAAAATAGAGTGAGCAAACGCAGGGGCCAAACAATGACTAAATAGGACAGGAAAGAACAGAATATTATCTGCAACCCAGCAAAACCCTAGCAAAACTTCCAACACTTCTGATTACAAAAATGCTGAGATCACCCGATCTCGCTACCCACTAAATCAGATCTCAGAGTGAACAAGGCTAACACGCAGCCACTCAAAAAGCAGGGAAAGAGCAACTGAACAAATAACAGTGGCTACAGAAAACAGAGAGGAGCACAGGCCCCAGGAGGGGACCCGGCTAACCTCCACAAAGGTGCAGACAAAAATGGAAATAGCAAACACAATAGAAATAAGCACTAAATATCTTATCTGAAAGTAGCTGACGCAGGCAAGACACCAGCAGACTTCCAATGAACCAGGAAACAACAATTGATCACCGGCGAGGATCATGGGAAGGCAGCTCCCTTATACAGTCCAGTCAGTGACTCCTGATTGCCAGGTATCGCTGCCAGCTGAGAAGGCCCAGTCATTCGATACAGCTTCAGTACCGACAGCAACCACCAGAGGGAGCCTCCACTCAGAAATTATTTCCAATACTTTCACAACACAGGCTGTTATGGTAGCCGAGGAGGATAGTAGCCAAAATAGCCAAGGCAGCCGGACACGCAGAGAGGTTGGTAGCTAGCGGATTGCAGACCACTAACTAACCACACAACTAGCAGTATCCGTGGGACGTACCTACGATGACATAGACGCCTCATCACAGTAGGAGAGTTAACTAAGCCTAAAGATAGAAAGGGGAATGCTAACTGCCCCGGAGAAACCCCAAAGGAATAGGTAGACCCCACACATATATTGGCGGTGAGACAAGAAGAAATACAAACGCCGGCAGAAAATAGAGTAAGCAAGCGCTGGGGCCCAAAACTAGATAGGACAGGACAGGAAAGAATACTGTCTGCAATCCAGCAAAACCCTAGGAAAAATTCCAACAAAGTCTGATTTCCAAAAATACTGAGACCACACGATCTCTCCCCCACTATATCAGAACTCTGGTGTGAACAGGTAGCTAACCAGCAGACACTGAAATAACAGGGACTGAACAAATAAACAGAGCTAAATGAGAAACAGAGACCAGCGCAGGCCCCAGCGGGTAAACTGGCTGACCTCACTCAGAAAGCAGAAAAACAAAAGGAAAACAAAAGCCAAAGAAACAAGCAACAAATAACTTATCTGAAAGTTGCAGGAGACAGCGGGAAGCAAGCTGACTTCCAAATAGGACCAGGAAGAACAAATCACCGGCGAGGATCATGGGAAGGTTGCTCACTTATATCTCCCCAGTCAGCAACCCCTAATTGCCAATCGTCCCCAGCTGATGGCCCTCTGCTAGCTAAATCAGCTTCATTACTATCAGCAGCCACCAGAGGGAGCCCAGACTCAGAATTCAGATCCAAGGCGTTCACAACAGCAGGCACTGTAATTAAAGTTTGCGGCTGTAACCGACACCAAGAGCTGACAGTTCTAACCGAGAGCTGTTGGCTCTAACCGAGATCTGGTGGCTGTAACTGAGAGCTGGTGGCTGTAACTGATAGTTGGTGGCTGTAACCTAGAGCTGGCTACTATATATGAGAGTTACAGATCATATAGAGAAACTAGATGTGGCCCGATTCTAACGCATCGGGTATTCTAGAATATGTATGTAGTTTATTTATCCATGGCTCTGCTCCCACCCTCCCATCCTTGTATGCATGGCTCCGCTCCCACCCTCCCATCCTTGTATGCATGGCTCCCCCCTCCCATCCTTGTATACATGGTTCCCCTGTACCATCCTGTATACATGGCTCCGCTCCCCCTCCCATCCTTGTATGCATGGCTCCCCCCGTGGCTCCGCTCCCACCCTCCCATCCTATATACATGGCTCCGCTCCCACCCTCCCATCCTGTATTCATGGTTCCGCTCCCATCCTTTATACATGGCTCCACTCCCACCCTCTCATCATATATACATGGGTCCGATCCCACCCTCCCATCCTATATACATAGAATCATAGAATGGTAGAGTTGGAAGGGACCTCCTGGGCCATCTGGTCCAACCCCCTGCTCAAAGCAGGATTCTCTAAATCATCCCAGACAGATGTCTGTCCAGCCTCTGTTTGAAGACTTCCATTGAAGGAGAACTTACCACCTCTCGTGGCAGCCTGTTCCACTCCTTGATCACCCTAACTGTCAAAAAGTTTTTTCTAATATCTAATCTGTGTCTCCTCCCATTTAGTTTCATCCCATTGCTTCTAGTCTTTCCTTGTGCAAATGAGAATAAAGATGATCCTTCTACAATGTGACAGCCCTTGAGATATTTGTAGACAGCTATTAAGTCTCCTCTCAGTCTTCTTTTTGTAAGCTAAACATTCCCAAATCCTGCAACCGTTCCTCATAGGACATGGTTTGCAGACCGGTCACCATTCTGGTGGCTCTCCTTTGAACTTGCTCCAGTTTGTTGATGTCTGGCTCCGCTCCCACCCTCCCATTCTATATACATAGCTCCGCTCCCACCCTCCAGTCCTATATACATGGCTCTGCTCCCACCCTACCATCCTTGTATATATGGCTCCGTTCCCCCCTCCCATCTTTGTATGCAAGGCTCCGCTGCCCCTTCCCATCTTTGTATGCATGGCTCCCCCCATGGCTCCGCTCCGCACCCTCCCATCCTATATACATGGCTCCGCTCCCACCCTCCCATCCTATATACATGGCTCTGCTCCCATCCTCCCATCCTTGAATGCATGGCTCCGCTCCCCCCTCTCATCCTTGTATGTATGGCTCCCCTCTCCCATCCTGTATACATGGCTCTGCTCCACCCTCCCATCCTTGTATATATGGCTCTGCTCCCACCCTCCCCTCCTTGTATGCATGGCTCCGCTCCCCCCTCCCATCCTTGTATGCATGGCTCCGCTCCCCCCTCCCATTCTTGTATGCATGGCTCCGCTCCCCCCTCCCATCCTTGCATGCATGGCTCCGCTCCCTTCTCCCATCCTTGTATGCATGGCTCCGCTCCTCCCTCCCATCCTTGTATGCATGGCTCCATTCCCCCCCTCCCATCCTTGTATGCATGGCTCCGCTCCCCCCTCCCATCCTTGTATGCATGGCTCCGCTCCCCCCTCCCATCCTTGTATGCATGGCTCCGCTCAGGGTCGGCTCCAGAATTTCGTGGGCCCCGGGCGGAAGAGTCTCGGTGGGCCCCTTTAACACATACCACAATTCATGATGCACAGATACGGCAGAGAAATATAGGTGTAGTACAATGCCAAAGATTTCACTTACTTCATACATTACATGAGTGATAGCTATTGTAAATTGTACAATAGCTCAAAAGACAAACAGTATAGTCATCCATACAGTATAATGAGCCACATATATTGCTCCATACAAAATAAGGAGCTCCATATATTGCTCCATACAGTATTATGGGCACCCCATAGTGCTCCATGCAGAATAATGGGCCCCATATAATGCTCCATATATAATGGGCCCCATATGATGTTCCATATATAATGGGCCCCATATGATGTTCCATATATAATGGGCCCCATATGATGCTTCAGTATATGATGGGCCCCATACATGATGCTTCAGTGCATGATGGGCCCCATATAATACTTCATATATAATGGACCTATATATGATGCTCCAGTATATTATGGGCCCCATATAATGCTCCATATATAATGGACTCCATATATGATGCTCCAGTGTAATATTGGCCCCATATAATGCTCCATATATAATGGGCCCCAAATATGATGTTCCAGTGTATGATGGGCCCCATATATAATACTCCAGTGTATGATGGGCCCCATATGATGGTCTCCATATATTGCACCAAACATAAAAAAAAAAATTAAATACCTCTCCTCGCTGGCCGCTGCTCTGCTCGAGGCACCAGCCCGCGGTACTGGCACAGGCACCGGGCCCCATAGCATGCCGTGTCCCCGACTGTGAGTGGGCTTGCCCTGGTGTGCCGGTGCTGGCCCTGGCTCCGCTCCCCCCCTCCCATCCTTGTATGCATGGCTCCGCTCCCCCCTCCCATCCTTGTATGCATGACTCCGCTCCCCCCTCCCATCCTTGTATGCATGGCTCCGCTCCCCCCTCCCATCCTTGTATGTATGGCTCCGCTCCCCCCTCCCATCCTTGTAGCATGGCTCCGCTCCCCCTTCCCATCCTTGTATGCATGGCTCCGCTCCCCCCTCCCCATCCTTGTATGCATGGCTCCGCTCCCCCCTCCCATTCTTGTATGCATGGCTTCGCTCCCCCCCTCCCATCCTTGTATTCAAGGCTCCGCTCCCCCCTCCCATCCTTGTATGCATGGCTCCGCTCCCCCCTCCCTTCCTTGTATGCATGGCTGGGCTCCCCCGTCCTCCCCCATCATACTTACCCTCCTCGCTCCGTCGCTGCATCTCTATCCCGGCGCGTCAGCTTATTCCTCTGTGGTGCGGTCATGTGGTACAACTCATTAAGGTCATGAATATGAACGCCACACCTATGGGAGTGGCGTCGCGTCCATATTCATGACCTTAATGAGCGGTACTACGTGACAGCTCAGCACAGGATAGAAGCAGACGCATCGGGACAGGGATGCAGCGACGGAAGATGAGTATGTACATGGAGATGACCCGCGGCTACCGTCGGGAGATCAGCGGCTAGTGCCGCTGATCTCCCGATGATAGCAGTGGTGTGCCTGTCGCTGATTGGTCGCATCCAATCACTTCTGGCTGGGCGCGACCAATCAGCGACGCTGGATTTCCGTTACAGACGGAAGTTAAAAGTTAGACAATTATATAGTAGATGGTGCACAGAAAGACCATACAAATTATAAAAAGTATTATGTTTAGTAGAATATTTAAACAATCAGTGCTGAAAATTAAAAAACACAGAACCAATAGTTGAGTTGAGTATATAACCTGTGTATATATAGTGGTGCCAGAAGTCACTGGCTATGTATTCATGTATTATTTTCATGTAGGTGGACAGAAAATAATAACATTTATTTTGATTTATTTATAAAATTATATTTACTAACACAAGCATAACATTGACAATTAAATTTTATTCTGAACAATTATACAAAAGCCCTTAAATTTTATCAGCGCAGGTGCTCAAACTGTTTTCCATCACAATTTGCACAGCTTTGAAGTCTGCCTCTTACGCTTTGACAAACATTTTTGCACAAGTCTCTTTGGGTATTAATTTCTTGAAATGCATCTCTTATGTAATTTTTCAAATCACTGACACTTTTTGGTTTTCGACTATAAACTTTGTCCTTGAGTACTCCCCAAAAGAAAAAATCCATTGGGGTCAAGTCTGGTGAACGTGCCGGCCAATCAAGTGGGCCTCTTTGGCCAATCCATTTATTAGGAAATGTTTCAAGATACTCGCGGACTACTCTTGAATAATGTGGAGGGGCCCCATCTTGTTGGAAATAAAGGTAATTTGAATTAGGCTGTTGCTGTAATTGGAATTAATTAGAATTTCAAGATACTTATCTCCTGTGACTGTTCCATAAAAATAAAAAGGTCCAAAAACACCAAAACTTGAAATACCACCCCAAACATTGACACCAGGCTCATTTAGTTGTTGCTCTAATTTTAAATGCATGTTCTCATTATACCAGTAAATACAATTATGTCTGTTAATATGGCTAGATAATCTGAAAGAAGCTTCATCACTCCACAATGTTATCTAAAATTATTGGATTTTCTTCAGTTTCGTTAAGCATAATCTCATTAAATTGCAGCCGACTGTCTGGATCATCGTCCAATAAACCATGAATTAGACGTGGACAATAAGCTTTCCACCCAATAGATTTCAGGATTCGCATGATGGAAGCTCGTGAAATTCCCAATTCTAAAGAGACTCTTCTGGTGGACTTTTTTGGACTCTGAACAAATGTTTCAGCAACAAGTTGTTTATTATTTTCTGTACAGGCTGTTTTGGGTCGACCAATTTTTGGAGCATTAAGGATTGAGCCAGTGGCATTGAATTTGTCACGAATGCGGTAAGTGGTTTTTTGGGGCAAATGTTTCAACCCAATTTGCTCTAACTGTTTCAGCATTTTGAGATTTCCAATACTCTTTTAAAATCCATTTTCTTGATCTGTATTTAAATTATTTGCCATTTTGGGGGAGATTTATCTGTGAAAACTGGATCTGAGAAACTGACTCAGTTGCCCTTAGCAACCAATCAGATTCCACCTTTCAATTTCCAAAGAGTCTGTGAAGAATGAAAAGTGGAATCTGATTGGTTGCTAAGGGCAACTGAGTCAGTTTCACTTTACACCATGTTTGATGAAGCTTCCCCTTCATAACCCTATTACACATACTGTCCACCTACTTTTGGACCACCCTGTATTTGTCCCACGAGTCCCCTACACGGCGCTTGCCTTCTTCCAGGGGGCTTCATTAGAGTGGAATAGGACCTGACATTAACCCCTTACTGCCATCGGACGTACTATCCCGTCCATGGTACCTGGGCCCGTATGACCGGGGACGGGATAGTACGTCTCGTGCGATCGGACGCGCTCCCGGGGGGAGCGCAGCCGATCGCGGCCGGGTGTCAGCTTATTATCACAGCTGACACCCATGACTGTGTGTCAGGAGCGGTCACGGACCGCTCCCGGCACATTAACCCCTTGCACACCGCGATCAAACATGATCGCGGTGTACTGGGGGCACAGGGGAGGATCGCGCAGGGTGGGGGCTCCCTGCG
Organism: Oophaga sylvatica; assembly: GCA_033576555.1. Lineage (NCBI taxonomy): Eukaryota > Metazoa > Chordata > Amphibia > Anura > Dendrobatidae > Oophaga > Oophaga sylvatica. Next base: position 518,121,672 of record JARQOD010000001.1, read on the forward strand.
CGCCCCCTGAGACCCTCAGAGCAGCGCGATGTGATCGCGCTGTTCTGAGGGCTTCCTCCCTCCCAGGACCCGGATCCAAGATGGCGCCGGGGTCCTGGAGGGAGGCGGCTACCTCAGTGCCTGCCGAGAGCAGGCACTGAGAAGCCTGCTGCACTGCCTGAGCGATCGCTGGTGTGACAGAGTGCTGTGCACACTGTCACACCAGCGATCTGATAAAATACAGTGATGTCCCACCCTGGGACAAAGTAAAAAAGTTAAAAAAATAAAAATAAACATGTTTTAAAAAAAAATCCAAAATAAATAAAAAAAAATATATATATATTCCCCAATAAATTCACTTCTTCCTGTAAATAAAAAAAACAAAGCAATAAAAGTACACATATTTGGTATCGTCGCGTCCGTAACGACCCCACCTATAAAATTGTCCCACTAGTTAACCCCTTTAGTGAACCCCTTAAAAAAAAAAAAAAAAAAAACAAGCAAAAAATCAATGCTTTATCATCATACCGCCGAACAAAAAGTGGAATAACACGCGATCAAAAAGACCGATATAAATAAACATGGTACCGCTGAAAACGTCATCTTGTCCCGCAAAAAACGAGCTGCCATTCAGCATCATCAGCGAAAAAATAAAAAAGTTATAGCTCGCAGAATAAAGCGATGCAAAAATAATTATTTTTTATATAAAATTGTTTTTATTCTATAAAAGCGCCAAAACATAAAAAAATGATATAAATGAGGTATCGCCATAATCGTACTGACCCAAAGAATAAAACTGCTTTATCAATTTTACCACACGCGGGACGGTATAAACGCCTCCCCCAAAAGAAATTCATGAATTGCTGATTTTTGTTCATTCTAACCTCCCAAAAATCAAAATAAAAAGCGATCAAAAAACGTCACGTGCTCAAAAATGGTACAAATAAAAACGTCAACTCGTCCCGCAAAAAATAAGACCTCACATGACTCTGTGGGCCAAAATATGCAAAAATTATAGCTCTCAAAATGTGATGATGCAAAAACTATTTTTGCAATAAAAAGCGTCTTTTAGCGTGACAGCTGCCAATCATAAAAACCCGCTATAAATAGTAAATCAAACCCCCCTTTATCACCCCCTTAGTAAGGGAAAAATAATAAAATTTAAAAAAAAGTATTTATTTCCATTTTCCCGTTAGGGTTAGGGTTGCGGCTAAAGTTAGGGTTAGGGTTGGCGCTAAAGTTAGGATTAGGGTTAGGGTTGGGATTAGGGGTGTGTTAGGGTTAGGTTTGTGGTTAGGGTTGGGACTAGGGTTAGGGGTGTGTTGGGGTTAGGGTTGGAGCTAGAATTGGGGGGTTTCCGCTGTTTAGGCACATCAGGGGCTCTCCAAATGTGACATGGCGTCTGATCTCAATTCCAGCCAATTCTGCGTTGAAAAAGTCAAACGGTGCTCCTTCACTTCTCAGCTCTGCCATGCGTCCAAACAGTAGTTTATCCCCACATATGGGGTATCAGCGTACTCTGGACCCCAAGAGTTATTGTGCAATTTGTCCTATTTCTTCTGTTACCCTTGGGAAAATAAAAAACTGGGGGCGAAAATATCATTTTTGTACAAAAAAATTTTATTTTTTTGTTTTTACGGCTGTACATTATAAACTTCTGTGAAGCACTTGGGGCTTCATAGCACTCACCACACATCTAGATAAGTTCCTTGTGGGGTCTATTTTCCAAAATGGGGTCACTTGTTGGGGATTTCCACTGTTTAGGCGCATCAGGGGCTCTCCAAATGCGACATGACGCCCCCAGACCATTCCATCAAAGTCTGCAATCCAAAACGTCACTGCTTCCCTTCCGAGCCCCAACGTGTACCCATACAGTAGTTTTCTCCCACATATTGGATATCAGCGTACTCAGGACAAATTGGACAACAACTTTTGGGGTCCAATTTCTCCTGTTACCCTTGTAAAAATAAAATATTGGGGCAAAAAAATCATTTTTGCAAAAAAAAAAAAGGATTTTTTATTTTTACGGCTGTGCGTTATAAACTTCTGTGAAGCACTTCGGGGTTCAAAGTGCTCACCACACATCTAGACAAGTTCCTTGTGGGGTCTATTTTCCAAAATGGGGTCACTTGTGGGGGGTTTCCACTGTTTAGGCGCATCAGGGGCTCTCCAAATGCGACATGACGCCCCCAGACCATTCCATCAAAGTCTGCAATCCAAAACGTCACTACTTCCCTTCCGAGCCCTGACGTGCGCCCATACAGTAGTTTTCTCCCACATATTGGGTATCAGCGTACTCAGGACAAATTGGACAACAACTTTTGTGGACCAATTTCTTCTGTTACCCTTGAGAAAATAAAATATTGGGGGCGAAAAAATCATTTTTGTAAAAAAAAAAAAGATTTTTTATTTACGGCTGTACGTTATAAACTTTAGTGAAACACCTGGGGGTTAAAAGTTCTCACCACACATCTAGATAAGTTCCTTGAGGGGTCTAGTTTCCAAAATGGTGTCATTTATAGGGGTTTCCACTGTTTAGGCAGATCAGGAGCTCTCCAAACACGACATGGCGTCCAGCCAATTCTGCGTTGAAAAAGTCAGACGGCGCTCCTTCCCTTCCAAACTCTGCCATGCACCCAAACAGTAGTTTACCCCCACATATGGGGTATCAGCGCACTCAGGACAAATTGCACAATAACTTTTGGAGCCTTGTTACCCTTGGAAAAATAAAAATTGGGGTGAAAAGATCATTTTTTGGAAAAAATATGATTTTTAAATTTTACGGCTCTACGTTATAAACTTGTGTGAAGCACTTGGGGGTTCAAATTGCTCACCAAAGAATCTAGAAAAGTTCCTTAGGGGGTCTAGTTTCCCAAATGTGGTCATTTGTGGGGGGTTTCCACTGTTTAGGCACATCAGGGGCTCTCCAAATGCAACATGGCATCCAATCTCAATTCCAGCCAATTTTGGTTGGAAAAAGTCAAATGGTGCTCCTTCAATTCCGAGCTCTGCCGTGCGCCCAAACAGTGGTTCCCCCCCACATATGGGGTATCAGCGTACTCAGGACAAATTGGACAACAACTTATGTGGTCCAATTTCTCCTGTTACCCTTGGGAAAATAAAAAATTAGTGACTAAAAGATAATTTTTGTGGGAAAAAAAATAGGATTTTTTATTTTCATGCCCGGGCATTATAAACTTGTGTGAAGCACTTGGGGGTTCAAAGTGCTCACCAAAGATCTAGATAAGTTCCTTAGGGGGTCTAGTTTCCAAAATGGGGTCACTTGTGGGGGTTTCCACTGTTTAGGCTCATCTGGGGCACTGCAAACGGAACATGACCCCCATCAACGTCTGCATTCCAAAAGTTACTACTTCCTTTCCAAGCCCTGCCGTGCACCCAAACAGTTCCCCCCCCCACATATGGGGTATCAGCGTACTCAGGACAAATTGGACAACAACTTTTGGGGTCCAATTTCCTTGGGAAAATTCAAAAATTTGGGACTAAAAAATCATTTTTGTGGAAAATTGTTTTGTTTTTTTTCACACCCAGGCATTATAAGCTTTTGTGAAACACTTGGGGTTCAAAGTGCTCACAACAGATCTAGATAAGTACCTTAGGGGGTCTGCTTTCCAAAATGGTGTCACTTGTGGGGGTTTCCACTGTTTAGGCGCATCAGGGGCTCTCCAAACACGACATGGCTCCAATCTCAATTCCCGCCAATTTTAGTTTGAAAAAGTCAAACGGCGCTCCTTCCCTTACGAGCTCTGCCGTGTGCCCAAACAGTGGTTTTCCCCCACATATTGGGTATTGGCGTACTCAGGAGAAATTGCATAACAACCTTATCTGTCCATTTTCTCCTTTTACCCTTGTGAAAATAAAAAAAAAGTTTGTAAAAGATCATTTTTGTGGCTAAAAAGTTAAATATTCATTTTTTCCTTCCACGTTGCTTTAGTTCCTGTGAAGCACCTGAAGGGTTAATAATCTTCTTGAATGTGGTTTTGAGTACCTTGAGGGGTGCAGTTTTTAGAATGGTGTCACTTTTGGGTATTTTCTGCCATATAGACCCCTCAAAGTGACTTCAAATGAGAGGTGGTCCCTAAAAAAAATGGCTTTGTAAATTTTGTTGTAAAAATGAGAAATCGCTGGTCAACTTTTAACCCTTATAACTTCCTAACAAAAAAAAATTTTGGTTCCAAAATTGTGCTGATGTAAAGTAGACATGTGGGAAATGTTATTTATTAACTATTTTGTGTGATATATTTCTCTGTTTTAAGGGAATAAAAATTCAAAGTTTGAAAATTGCAAAATTTTAAAAATTTTCGCCATATTTGCGTTTTTTTTCAAAAATAAACGCAAGTTATATCGAAGAAATTTTACTTCTAACGTGAAGTACAATATGTCACGAGAAAACAATCTCAGAATCGCAAAGATCCGTTGAAGCGTTCCAGAGTTATAACCTCATAAAGAGACAGTGGTCAGAATTGTAAAAATTGGCCCGGTCATTAACGTGCAAACCACCCTTGGGGGTGAAGGGGTTAAATACCAGATAGTAACCAAGCCAATGCGGTTCATTAGCATTGTGTCCCTAAGCGCCTAGTTTGATTGGCGCATGCGAAGAAGAACCCACCCTTATTCTCAACCCCAGATGTGTCACGGTGACATCACGAGCACATGACCCGACATCATGCCCACGCTGGCCACGTGAGTGCACCGTCGGGCCGCATGCGCAGAGCAGCCACCAAGAGACGTGACCAGGGATGAGAGCAGTGAAGGAAGCAACCCGCATGTGCACACTAAGCGCCAGGAGGTAACCATGAAATAGATCAATACAAAACATGAAAAGTGGAACGGAAGTGAATATTGCATTGAGAATATGTGTAAGGATAGACTGAAACAAATCATTCTTATGGGGTCATGGATATAACATTAAGGCCGGGGTCACACTTGCGAGTGTGATACGAGAAACTTGCGCACCAATACCCGGCACTGCCGCGGGCACTCGGATCGGAGTGTGCGGCTGCATAGAAATACATGCAGCCGCACACTCTGGTCCCAGTGTCAGGTATTGATGCACGAGTTTCTCGCATAACACTCGCAAGTGTGACCACGGCCTAAATTGTATATTCTGGTAACAACTATTGTGACTGTTGTGTAGTGGTTGTGTGATATATAACAAAAGGGTGGAAAAATGTACATGGTGAGTGAAATAACATGTGTAATGTATAAAATAATGGTTATGAAGATGTGGAAGACATCAACATGTAATATACATATCAAAGAAATTGAAAAAAGTAAAACTAATAAACTTATTATCCCAGGATAGGGATTATTAAATACAGTTATCACATATTATACAGTGAGTACACAAACGTTACATAAGGCATATGTACAAAAAGTGAAAGAAGTGATTAAAGTGCAAAGTGCATAATCATATAAAATTGGAAATAGTAAACCAGAATACACTTCAATAAGAATATTGCACTAATAGTGAAAACACTAATAACAAATATATGACCATTGGACAAAAAAAAAATAAAAAATAAATACAGTAAGAAAATGAAAAGTAAAAAATAAAAACACATAAAGTCTCACTTAATCCAGATAATCACTGTCATTAATCAGACTTGTGTACATGATGTAAATGCTAGATGATAAGCACAGATAGTGTAAATCCCTGAAGAATATTCCAAATCACTTCCAAAATTGGATATGAGTATATCATTCTTCCTTTGGGTGTGGGGAATCACACAAGTATTTAATCAGAGAGAGCTAAAGATTGGTTGCATGTAGCTAAAAATCTGTTCTATTATTTCTAAACACTGTTTTTCGGTGATTACTTTGTATCTCCGTTCATACAGCACCCACACACACAATTGATACACCATTTGAAAGGTAAATTTGCCCCCTTCAGCAAGAAAATAGCCAAACCACACATCCATGATTTGATTACAAAATACAGTTTAAGCATTAATTTTCATAAACCCACAGTAAGGAAAAATTACCTGCAGGTGGCACCACAGTACCCCAAAGCACACTACCACAAAGCTGCTTACAGACATCACAAACAAATCCAAACATTTGCCTTGGGGGCTTCCCAGCTTGCCGAACTGCTTGCCCAGCCTATTTTAGCCAAATTGGAGGATTGCACACTTAACTGCAGGTGAGGCACATATGCAAACACATTTGTAAACATGCACTGCCTACTGAATTGCACACTTGTTCCATTCATACTCCACCCACACAAACAAATGATACACCATTTGAAAGGTCAAATCACCTGCAGGTGGCAGCACACTACCCCAAAGCACACTACCACAAAGCTGCTTACAGGCATCACAAACAAATCCAAACATTTGCCTTGGGGTCTTTCCAGCTTGCTCAAGTGCTTGCCCAGCCAATTTCAGGCACATTGGAGGATTGTACACTTCACTGCAGGTGAGTCACATATGCAAACACATTTGTATACATGCACTGCTTTTTTGGTGATTACTTCGACCCACACACACAAATGGTGAGTCACATATGCAAACACATTTGTAAACATGCACTGCTTTTTCGCTGATTACTTCGCCCCATACACACAAATGATACACCATTTGAAAGGTAAACTTGCTCCCTTCAGCAAGAAAAAAGCCAAACAAACCACACATTCATGATTTTATCACTAAATACAGTTTAAACATTTATTTTCATAAACCTACAGAAAGACAGAATGACCTGCAGGTGACACCTCAACCGAAAGACATTGTTTGGCCTCTACTTATCAAACCAATTTATTGTATTACCAAGCTACAGTACATATATAAATACCTGTCTGTGTTCATCATCTCTTAAAATATTTACATTTGACCAGCTTTCTTTTTTGCAACTGCCTGCACCCCCAACGACCAATGTGCGAAAATTTTACAAGGGCCAAGCATGTAAAATAAAAATAGTTAAAATAAAAGCAATAAAAAGGTGATGGTTAAGATGTAAAGAATATAACAGGATAAAATGTTCAGAGAAATTATGCATAATTTAGTGTCTCGTTGAGGCCCAGAGGTTGACGTGTGCGCAGCGTCCAGATCCACTTTAACTGTTTTTGTGCAAGTAGACAACTAATGTTCCCCCCCACGTAGTTCTGAGACAACCCGATCCATCTCAATAATCCTAAGGCCAATGGATCCGAAGAATGATGAATTTTAAAATGTTTGGGATTGGTTTGAGATGTTCTAGGGATTCTTCCTTGGCCGCCGAGATAATATCTCTCACGTGCTCTCAAACTCTTATTTTAAAGGGGCATGTAGTGAGGCCAATATATATTTTGGTGCATGGACAAGTAGCGTGGTAAATAACTGCTTTAGTTAAGCAAGTTATTGTTTGACTAATTTTAAATACTCTGTTGTCAGATGCACAGAATTCTGTAGCATGGTCAACGTTAGGGCAGGCTACACACCTGCCACAAGGTGAGCACCCCCATCTCTGAATAGGTTTTGATATAAGTGTAGGGAATAAAATGGACTGGATATAGGCTCTTAACCAGATGATCTTGTAGGTTACATGCCCGAGAGCTGACGGCTGTAACTGAGATCTAACGCTGTATAGGAGAGCTGGCAGCTGTAACCAAGAGCTGGTGGCTGTAACCCAAGAACTGGCAGCTGTACCTGAGAGCTGGTGGTTGTAACCGAGAGCTGATTGGTGTAAACAAGAGCTGGTGGCTGTAACCGAGAGCTGGCGGGTTGTAACTGAGAGCTGACACTATGGGAGAGCTGGCAGCTGTAACCAAGAGTTGGTGGCTGTAAGCAAGAACTGGCGGCTGTATCTGAGAGCTGACTCTGTAACCAAGAACTGGCGACTGTAATTGACAGCTGGTGGCTGTAACCGAGAGCTGGCGGCTGTAACCGTGAACTGACACTGTATACTTGAGCTGGCGGCTGTAGTCAAGAGCTGTTGGCTATAACCGAGAACTGATCGCTGTAACCAAGGGTTGTAACTGTTTGGGAGAGGTGGTGGCTGTAACCGAGAGCTGGCTGTAACCGAGAGCTGGTGGCTGTAGTCAAGAGCCTGCAGCTGTAACTGGGAGCTGGCGCTGTAACCGAGAGCTGGTAGCTGTAACCAAGAGCTGGTAGCTGTAACCAAGAGCTGGTGGCTGTAACTGAGAGCTGGCTGCTGTAACCAAGAGCTGGTGGCTGTAACTGAGAGCTGGAAGCTGTAACCAAGAGCTGGTGACTGTAACAAAGAGCTGGTGGCTGTAACCAAGAACTGGCGGCTGTAACTGGAAGTTGGCGCTGTAACTGAAAGCTGACAGTTGTAACCAAGAGCTGGCGGTTGTAACTGAAAGCTGACGCTGTATAGCAGAGCTGGTAGCTGTAACTAAGACTAGCAGCTGTAACTGAGAGCTGGTGGTTGTAACCGAGAGCTGGTGACAGTAGCCAAGAGATGGTGACTGTAGCAAGAGCTGGTGGCTGTAACCGAGAAGCTGGCAGGTTGTAACTGAGAGCTGGACGCTGTATGGGAGAGCTGGCAGCTTTAACCGATAGCTGACGGCTGTAACCGAGAGCTGGCGATGTAACCGAGAGTGGCCGATGTAATTGAAGAGCTGACGCTTTATAGGAGAGCTGGCAGCTGTAACCGAGAGCTGGTGGCTGTAAGCAAGATGCAGCTGTAACTGAGAGCTGGTGGTGTAACCGAGAGCTGATGGTGTAACAAGAGCTGGGCTGTAACCGAGAGCTGGCGGGTTGTAACGAAGCTGACACTAATGGAGAGCTGGCAGCTGTAACCAAGAGTTGGCGCTGTAACTGAGATTGCGCTGTAACTGAAAGCTGACAGTGTAACCAAGAGCTGGGGTTGTAACTGAAAGCTGCGCTGTATACGAGCTGGAGCTGTAACTAAGAACTAGCAGCTGTAACGAGAGCTGGTGGTTTAACCGAGAGCTGTACAGTAGCCAAGAGATGGTGACTGTACCAAGAGCTGGGGGCTGTAACCGAGAGCTGGCGGGTTGTAACTGAGAGCTGATGCTGTATGGGAGAGCTGGCAGCTTTAACCGATAGCTGACGGCTGTAACCGAGAGCTGGCGGATGTAACCGAGAGTTGGCCGATGTAATTGAGAGCTGACGCTTTATAGGAGAGCTGGCAGCTGTAACTGAGAGCTGACAATGTAACCAAGAACTGGCGGCTGTAACCAAAAGCTGACAATGCATACGTGAGCTGGTGGCTGTAACCAAGAGCTGTTAGCTGTAGCTGAGAACTGGCTGCTGTAACCAAGGGTTGTAACTGAGAGCTGACGCTGTATGGGATAGCTGGTGGCTGTAACCGAGAGTTGGCGGCTGTAAGCAAGAACTGGCAGCTGTAACTGAGAGCTGGCTCTGAAACCAAGAACTGGCGGCTGTAATCAACAGCTGGCGACTGTAACCGAGAGCTGGCGGCTATAACCGAGAGCTGACACTGTATACGTGAGCTGGCAGCTGTATCCAAGAGCTGTTAGCTGTAACCGAGAACTGGTGGCTGTAACCACGCGTTGTAACTGAGACCTGATGCTTTATGGGAGAGCTGGTGGCTGTAACAGAGAATTTGAGGCTGTAACCGAGAGCTGGCAGCTGTAACCGAGATCTGGCGGCTGTAACCGAGAGGTGGCGGCTGTAACCGAGAGCTGGCAGTTGTAACCGAGAACTGGTGACTGTAACCGAGAACTGACAGCTGTAGCCGAGAGCTGCTGGGTTGTAACTGAGAGCTGACACTGTATGGGAGAGCCGGCGGCTGTAACTGAGAACTGGTGGCTGTAACCAAGAGTAATTGAAAGCTGGCGGCTGTAACCAAGAGCTGGCGCTGTATACAAGAGCTGGTGGCTGGCGTGGGAGGTTTCGGCTTCCAACTTTTCTCCAGAGAGTCCTCGTGGGTTTGAAGAAGAGGGGAGATAAGGAGGGGGGTACTGTAACAATATTTGCCGGCACCCCTGCACGGTTCTTCCTCCTCCATGCAGGGACACCAGCATACTCACTGCCCCGGCCGCACGGCGTGGTCCCTGGCGTGCTCCCTTCCTCCTGTTGTGTGTGCCATCCTTGAGGGCAGGGAAGGAGATCAAATACTCCGTTATTCCAGCTTTGAGGTCAGCGTTTTGTCTTTTGACGTCACCAGAATACACCACGTGACGCGATTCACCTCAGCACCTAACGTGAAGTATTCTCGGGACAATCTGACCCTTTTTTTAATTTTTATTCTGACTGAAATCAAGCGAATCTGCCCAAAACAAATAATTTCGGGATAATATTGTGTCAGAGTCCATGAATCGCACCCGTCAAGGTGGATGTAGGAATTAGGAGCCGCAGGGTCTGTGTTCCAACCTTGGACAGCATTGGATGCTGCATACCGTCTCACTATTAGGATTTATCTCATCCGTACTGGCAGCGGCAGTGATAGTACCTGCGCCACGTGCACACAGTCCGGTGGCCTCTCCAGGGAGGGAAGTAATGGAGGTCGCAATACAGGTGCAGGATGTCTCATTCTGGAAGGTCTCACAATGAAGTTTTTGCCTTTGTGTCGTTTTGTCTACAGCAAACACTGAGTCATTGTACAGTACAGGTCTGTGCGCGGCCGGATATGAACACACCCAGACGTAGACTTGTGGTTTTCGGGGCACTAACTGGTCTCACTTCTGTGTACTCATACTACTGTACCTTTAACCAGCGGCCATTGTTGAGGAAGAATCTCGGGAATGTGGGAGCAATAAAAAGAATTCCAAGTTCAACAGAACAACTTCCTACAGAGGATTTCCCGCAGTGCAATGCGCAGCGCCATTCACAGGCTGATGGAGAATTTACCTTGGATCCTTCTTGTTACACACATTACCTTGTACTATTAACCCGAGTAGCTGTCTGTCATCTCGCTGCAGTGCAGAGACCTCAACCAGCTGCCATCTTCCCCTCTCATGACTTCATCCTCGTTAGACGCAGGTTTGGTCTCAATGAAGAAAGGTTGATGTCCGCCAAGACCTTAGTTACAGGACGGCGGGGCAGCATTGTGCTGTAAAAGAGAAAAAAAAATGATTCAGCTCACCCTGAGAAGTGTGTTTCCAAATAGCATGTTCAATCCGAGCAGGGACTCGTCTCCACCCGACGTGGCAATGAAGTACTTAGAAAAGGAATGTCCAGCTCCGGAATTAAAATCCAAGTATACTTTATTGAAGATCCATTAAAAGTTCATAATATGGCTGCTGTATTCATCCTATGGTAAGCCCGTACTGGGCTACCAGAGGATAGCCTCGTGAGGTCTGGACGCGTTTCTGAGTCTAAGAACACAGCATTGTGCTGTCACTGACTTCCTGACACCGTAGTGTATGAGCTGAGTACATCATACAGTCTAGAAGCTATTCACAATGCTTTATCCTGCTGCATCTCTCCTTTCATCAATTTGTCACATTACGCTGGCCAAAATCAATGACTAATGACACTGCACAATTATCAGAAATCATTTTCGGGTAAAATAATCTTTTAGTTTTCTTTAAAAATTATTTTTCTCTGCAGCACATTGTGCGCTGTAAACAGGATGTGTGCTACCAAAAATGATAGCCCGTGGGAAAAGAACGATCAGTCACTGAAGAAATGTGCACTTGTCTAAATAGGCGATATATCTGCCTATCAGCAGTCGTTTTATGACATCAGTCGTGTAGTCTAAACGAGCATCACAATATGTTACATTCAAACTTCGCTTCAGCTGCACCCGTTCTCTGGAATGCTCTACTTAGTTGTACTATGTAACACTCACTGTATAACGTAAGCACGGTAATAACTAATCTTCAGGCTACTGCTCACTGTTATAACACTAGATTGTAAGAAGATATATGCAATATATACCATATAGAACTTTTTTCCACCAGTACAGATATATCACATCACTAACTTTATCCATTGCTGTCCACATTTTGAGGTAATCCATAGATATGAGATTTGTCATTTTCACTGTGATTCACCAACAAGCAACATTCTGTCCACACCCGCAACGCCACTCACCGCATTGCTATAGTAACACATGGTGTTGTCCTAAACATTGCACTGCTGGTCTGGCTACACGTCTACAAGGGAAGAGGAAAGAGAGGTGAGAGGGGTGCTGCAGCGGTCGTTGTTGGGACCTATTCTACTCAACATATGCTGTAGATAAGCCCCTGATGTAACCTGAAAGATAAGAAAAACGAATTAGATTATACTCACCCGGGGGGGGGGGAGCGGTCCAATGCGGTTCGCTCCGATGGGCATCGCGGTCCAGGTCCGGCGCCTCCCGTCTTCTAGCGATGACGTCCTCTTCCTTTCTTTCTGTCGCGCTCCTGAAAGATAAGAAAAACGAGTTATATTATACTCACCCGGGGCGGTCCAATGCGGTCCGGTCCGATGGGCGTCGCGGTCTGGCGCCTCCCATCTTCTAGTGATGATGTCTTCCTCCTAGCTCCTGTCGCGCTCCTGCACAGGCGTACTTTATCTGCCCTGAGGGCAGAGCAAAGTACTGCAGTGCGCAGGCGCTTGGCCCCTGTGACCTTTCCCGGCGCCTGCGCACTGCAGTACTCTGTTCTGCCCTCAACAGGGCAGATAAAGTACGCCTGTGCAGCAGCGCAACAGGAGCTAGGAGGAAGACGTCATCACTAGAAGATGGGAGGCGCCAGACCGTGACGCCCATCGGACCGGACCGCATTGGACCGCCCCGGGTGAGTATAATATAACTCGTTTTTCTTATCTTTCAGGTTACATCAGGGCTTATCTACAGCATTACAGAATGCTGTAGATAAACCCCTGATGGCGGTGGCTGCAGCTTATATACGAAAAATGGGGTGACAGATTCCCTTTAACAATGATAAATGTAAGGTTATACACATGGGAAGAAGGAATCAATATCTCCATTGCACACTGAACGGGAAACCGCTAGGTAAATCTGACATGGAGAAGGACTTGGGGATCCTAGTTAATAATAAACATACCTGGAGCAGCCAGTGCCAGGCAGCAGCTGCCATGGCAAACAGGATCATGGGGTGCATTAAGAGATCTGGATACACATGATGAGAGCATTATACTGCCTCTGTACAAATCCCTGATTAGACTGAACATGGAGTACTGTGTACAGTTTTGGGCACCAGTGCTCAGGATGGATATAATGGAACTATAGCAAGAACAAAGGAGGGCAACAAAATTAATAAAGGGGATGGGGAACTACAATACCCAGAAAGATTAGCAAAATTAGGATTATTTAGTCTAGAAAAAAACGACTGAGGGGCGATCTAATAACCATGTATCTATATATATAAGAGGCATCGTGATTACTCGCTAATCCCGCCCCTGCACAGTAGCTCCGCCCCCACCACATCACCACACACAATCCCGGCCCCCACCACATCACCACACACAATCCCGGCCCCCCACCACATGGCCACACAAGGCCCATTCATACAATAAAAACCACGTAGACAGTAAATCCTTTAAATGGCAGAAATGGCCGTGATATTTATTTTGGGTTACATAAATTAATAAATTATTTTAATAAATAAATCCATATTAATTAATAAATGAACAATCCAACAACCAATCCACCCATCACATGGGCGATTTTCCCACAAATGAACATCACGACTGAAAATAGGGGACGGCGGGAGGGATCTTCTTTTCTTCTCAGACGCTGACTGAGATCGTATAACACTGCAGGGCTATTTATAGCACACAATAGCCCGCCAGAATCAAAGTCCACCAATAAACATCCTTTAACCCCTTACTGCCATCAGTCATACTAACCCGTCCACGGTACCTGGGCCCGTATGACCATGGACGGGATAGTACGTCCCGTGCGATCGGACGCGCTCCCGGGGGGAGCGCAGCCGATCGCGGCCGGGTGTCAGCTGATTATCACAGCTGACACCCAGCACTATGTGTCAGGAGTGGTCACGGACCGCTCCCAGCACATTAACCCCTGGCACACCGCGATCAAACATGATCGCGCTGTACCAGGGGGCACAGGGGAGGATCGCGCAGGCAGGGGCTCCCTGCGCGCTCCACTGAGACCCTCAGAGCAGCGCGATGTGTCGCGCTGTTCCGAGGGTCCGTCCTCCCTCCAGGTCCCCGGATCCAAGATGGCGCCGGGGTCCTGCAGGGAGGCGGCTTCCTCAGTGCCTGCTGAGAGCAGGCACTGAGAAGCATGCAGCGCTGCCAGAGCGATCGCTGGTGTGACAGAGTGCTGTGCACACTGTCACACCAGCGATCTGCTAAAATACTGTGATGTCCCACCCTGGGACAAAGTAAAAAAGTTAAAAAAATGAAAATAAAAAGTGGTAAAAAAAATCATAAAAAAAAAAAAAAATATTCCCCAATAAATTCATTTCTTCCTGTAAATAAAAAAAACAAAACAATAAAAGTACACATATTTGGTATCGCCGCGTCCGTAACGACCCCCCTATAAAACTATCCCACTAGTTAACCCCTTTAGTGAACTCCTTAAAAAAAAAAAACTAAGCAAAAAATCAATGCTTTATCATCATACCGCCGAACAAAAAGTGGAATAACACGCGATCAAAAAGACCGATATAAATAAACATGGTACCGCTGAAAACGTCATCTTGTCCCGCAAAAAACGAGCTGTCATACAGCATCATCAGTGAAAAAATAAAAAAGTTATAGCTCGCAGAATAAAGCGATGCAAAAATAATAATTTTTTATATAAAATTGCTTTTATTCTATAAAAGCCCCAAAACATAAAAAAATTATATAAATGAGGTATCACCGTAATCGTACTGACCCGAAGAATAAAACTGCTTTATCAATTTTACCACATGCGAAACGGTATAAAACGCCTCCCCCAAAAGAAATTCATGAATTGCTGATTTTTGTTCATTCTAACCTCCCAAAAATCGAAATAAAAAGCGATCAAAAAACGTCACATGCTCAAAAATGGTACCAATAAAACCGTCACCTCTCCCGCAAAAAATAAGACCTCACATGACTCTGTGGGCCAAAATATGCAAAAATTATAGCTCTCAAAATGTGGTGATGCAAAAAACTACTTTTTGCAATAAAAAGCGTCTTTTAGCGTGACAGCTGCCAATCACAAAAACCCGCTATAAATAGTAAATCAAACCCCCTTTATCACCCCCTTAGTTAGGGAAAAATAATAAAATTAAAAAAATTTATTTATTTCCATTTTTCCATTAGGATTAGGGTTGCGGCTAAAGTTAGGGTTAGGGTTGGCGCTAACGTTAGGATTAGGGTTAGGCTTGGGATTAGGGTTAGGGTGTGTTAGGGTTAGGTTTGTGGTTAGGGTTGGGACTAGGGTTAGGGGTGTGTTGGGGTTAGGGTTGGAGTTAGAATTGGGGGGTTTCTGCTGTTTAGGCACATCAGGGGCTCTCCAAATGTGACATGGCGTCTGATCTCAATTCCAGCCAATTCTGCGTTGAAAAAGTCAAACGGTGCTCCTTCACTTCTGAGCTCTGCCATGCGCCCAAACAGTAGTTTACCCCCATATATGGGGTATCAGCATACTCTGTACCCCAAGAGTTATTGTGCAATTTGTCCTATTTCTTCTGTTACCCTTGGGAAAATAAAAAACTTGGGGCGAAAATATCATTTTTGTAAAAAAAAATTATTTTTTTTTTTTTTTACGGCTGTATGTTATAAACTTCTGTGAAGCACTTGGGGCTTCATAGCGCTCACCACACATCTAGATAAGTTCCTTGTGGGGTCTATTTTTCAAAATGGGATCACTTGTGGGGGGTTTCCACTGTTTAGGCGCATCAGGGGCTCTCCAAATGCGACATGACGCCCCAGACCAATCCATCAAAGTCTGCAATCCAAAACGTCACTACTTCCCTTCCGAGCCCCGACGTGCGCCCATACAGTAGTTTACTCCCACATATTGGGTATCAGCGTACTCAGGACAAATTGGAAAACAACTTTTTGGGTCCAATTTCTCCTGTTATCCTTGTGAAAATAAAATATTGGGGGCAAAATATCATTTTTGTAAAAAAAAAAAAAGATTTTTTATTTTACGGCTGTACGTTATAAACTTCTGTGAAGCACTTTCGGGTTCAAAGTGCTCACCACACATCTAGATAAGTTCCTTGTGGGGTCTATTTTCCAAAATGGGGTCACTTGTGGGGGGTTTCCACTGTTTAGGCACATCAGGGGCTCTCCAAATGCAACATGACGCCCCCAGACCAATCCATCAAAGTCTGCAATCCAAAATGTCACTACTTCCCTTCCGAGCCCCGACGTGCGCCCATACAGTAGTTTACTCCCACATATTGGGTATCAGCGTACTCAGGACAAATTGGACAACAACTTTTGGGGTCCAATTTCTCCTGTTACCCTTGTGAAAATAAAATATTGGGGGCAAAAAAATCATTTTTGTAAAAAAAAAAGGATTTTTTATTTTACGGCTGTACGTTATAAACTTCTGTGAAGCACTTGGGGGTTCAAAGTGCTCACCACACATCTAGATAAGTTCCTTGAGGGGTCTAGTTTCCAAAATGGTGTCATTTGTGGGGGGTTTCCACTGTTTAGGCAGATCAGGAGCTCTCCAAACACGACATGGCATCCAGCCAATTCTGCGTTGAAAAAGTCAGACGGCGCTCCCTCCCTTCCAAACTCTGCCATGCACCCAAAGTTTACCCCCACATATGGGGTATCAGCGTACTCAGGACAAATTGCACAATAACTTTTGGAGTCTTGTTACCCTTGGGAAAATAAAAATTGGGGTGAAAAGATCAATTTTGTGGAAAAAATATGATTTTTTAATTTTACGGCTCTACGTTATAAACTTGTGTGATGCACTTGGGGGTTCAAATTGCTCACCAAAGATCTAGATAAGTTCCTTAGGGGGTCTAGTTTCCCAAATGGGGTCACTTGTGGGGGGTTTCCACTGTTTAGGCACACCAGGGACTCTCCAAATGCAACATGGCGTCTAATCTCAATTCCAGCCAATTTTGGTTGGAAAAAGTCAAATGGTGCTCCTTCCCTTCCGAGCTCTGCCGTGCGCCCAAACAGTGATTCCCCCCCACATATGGGGTATCAGCGTACTCAGAACAAATTGGACAACAACTTTTGAGGTACAATTTCTCCTGTTACCTATGGGAAAATAAAAAATGAGTGACTAAGAGATAATTTTTGTGGGAAAAAAATAGGATTTTTTATTTTCATGCCCGGGCATTATAAACTTGTGTGAAGCACTTGGGGGTTCAAAGTGCTCACCAAAGATCTAGATAAGTTCCTTAGGGGGTCTAGCTTCCAAAATGGGGTCACTTGTGGGGGGTTTCCACTGTTTAGGCTCATCTGGGGCACTACAAGTGGAACATGACCCCCATCAATATTTGCATTCCAAAACGTTACTGCTTCCTTTCCAAGCCCTGCCATGCGCCCAAACAGTTTCCCCCCCCCCACATATGGGGTATCAGCGTACTCAGGACAAATTGGACAACAACTTTTGGGGTCCAATTTCCTTGGGAAAAATCAAAAATTTGGGACTAAAAAATCATTTTTGTGGAAAATTGTTTCTTTTTTTTTTCACACCCAGGCATTATAAGCTTTTGTGAAACACTTTGGGGTTCAAAGTGCTCACAACAGATCTAGATAAGTTCCTTAGGGGTCTAGTTTCCAAAATGGTGTCACTTGTGGGGGTTTCCACTGTTTAGGCGCATCAGGGGCTCTCCAAACACGACATGGCGACCAATCTCAACTCCAGCCAATTTTAGTTTGAAAAAGTCAAACGGCGCTCCTTCCCTTACGAGCTCTGCCGTGTGCCCAAACAGTGGTTTTCCCCCACATATGGGGTATTGGCGTACTCAGGAGAAATTGCACAACAACTTTATCTGTCCATTTTCTCCTTTTACCCTTGTGAAAATAAAAAAAAGTTTGTAAAAGATAATTTTTGTGGCTA
This sequence comes from Oophaga sylvatica, assembly GCA_033576555.1. Classification (NCBI taxonomy): domain Eukaryota; kingdom Metazoa; phylum Chordata; class Amphibia; order Anura; family Dendrobatidae; genus Oophaga; species Oophaga sylvatica. The sequence goes on from JARQOD010000001.1 coordinate 518,139,525, forward strand.
AAAAGTTAAATATTCATTTTTTCGTTCCACGTTGCTTCAGCTCCTGTGAAGCACCTGAAGGGTTAATAAAATTCTTGAATGTGGTTTTGAGTACCTTGAGGGGTGCAGTTTTTAGAATGGTGTGTCACTTTTGGGTATTTTCTGCTATATAGACCCGTCAAAGTGACTTCAAACGTGAGGTGGTCCCTAAAAAAATGGCTTTGTAAATTTTGTTGTAAAAATGAGAAATCACTGGTCAACTTTTAACCCTTATAATTTCCTAACAAAAAAAAATTTTGGTTCCAAAATTGTGCTGATGTAAAGTAGACATGTGGGAAATGTTATTTATTAACTATTTTTTATGACATATCTCTCTGTTTTAAGGGAAAAAAAATTCAAAGTTTGAAAATTGCAAAATTTTCAAAATTTTCGCCATATTTGCATTTTTTTCAAAAATAAACGCAAGGTATATCGAAGAAATTTTACCACTCACGTGAAGTACAATATGTCACGAGAAAACAGTCTCAGAATCACGAAGATCCGTTGAAGCGTTCCAGAGTTATAACCTCATAAAGAGACAGTGGTCAGAATTGTAAAAATTGGCCCGGTCATTAACGTGCAAACCACCCTTGGGGTGAAGGGGTTAAAATTGGGCGCCAAAAACTGGCTCAAACCGGTTTAAACCAGCTCATGGTACTTACCACAGCTCACTTACTGGCCCCAAAATGACCTTTATAAATATATACACAGCAAAAATTCAGGACCTATGTGGCCATGAGTCCCCCCTTTATTAAAATGCTTACATTACCGCACATAATCCCGCCCCCCCACCACATTACCACAATTAATCCCGCCCTCCCACATTACCCCACGAGGCTCCGTCCCCACACATACCACACGAGGCTCTGTCCCCACACATTACCACACGAGGCTCCGTCCCCCCACATTACCACACGAGGCTCGGTCCCCACACATTACCACATGAGGCTCCGTCCCCACACATTACCACACGAGGCTCCGTCCCCACACATTACCACACGAGGCTCCATCCCCCCACATTACCACACGAGGCTCCGTCCCCCACATTACCACACGAGGCTCCGTCCCCCACATTACCACACGAGGCTCCGTCCCCCCCATTACCACACGAGGCTCCGTCCCCACACATACCACACGAGGCTCCGTCCCCACACATTACCACACGAGGCTCCGTCCCCACACATTACCACACGAGGCTCCGTTCCCCACATTAACACACGAGGCTCCGTCCCCCCACATTACCACACGAGGCTCCGTCCCCACACATTACCACACAAGACTCTGTCCCCACACATTACCACACAAGCATCTTACTGAATCCAGTTTGTTTTCAATTTACACTGTGAATAAAATGTATCATTAGTATTATTCAGATTTTTGATGATTATTATTGTTATTAACTTCATTTAATTTCATTTACCACCTGCGTAAGCGCTATTGAATGTTGTCATATTTACTTTAGTTTAATCACCAGCAGCGTTAATTAGATAGCAATGAGCGTGCCGAGCATTAGCTGGCTGGCAACAGCTAGTAAGTATATAAGGGGACAATACAAATATCTCTCCTTGGATCCGTTTATGCCAAGGAAGGTGACGGTCACAAGGTGGCATTCTCCACATCTGGAGGAGAGAAGGTTTTTCCACCAACATAGAAGAGAATTCTTTACTGTTAGGGCAGTGATAATCTGGAATTCCTTGCCTGAGGAGGTGGTGATAGCGAACTCAGTCGAGGGGTTAAAGAGCGGCCTGGATCTCTTTCTGGAGCGTAACAATATTGTATCTTACAGTTATTAGGTTCTTTACAAGGACGTAGATCTGGGGATTTATTCTGAGAGAATATAGGCTGAACTGGACAAATGTATTTTTTCAGCCTTGCTAACTATGTTGCTATGTTAGGATGAAGATAGAGGAGGGAAAGCATGCAGCGAGAGAAGAGGAAATATGTAAGGAGAGGACACAGGAGAGGGGATGAGGATATGGAGGAAAGGTGAGAAGCTACAGAGGGAAGAAGATGTAGAACTAGGAAGGCTGAGAGGTGAGAAGACATACAGAGAGGGGGAAAGCATGCAGAGAGAGGAGAGGGAATATGTAAGGAGAGGACACAGAGAATGGAGGAAGAGAAGTGAGGAAATAGAGAGGGGTCAGAAACAACAGAGGTAAGAAGATGTAGAGCGAGGAGGCTGAGAGGTGAGAAGACATACAGAGAGGAAGGAAGCATGCAGAGGAGAGGGAATATGTAAGGAGAGGACACAGGGAAGAGAAAGGGGATGGAAGGTGGGAGGCTACAGAGGTAAGAAGATGTAGAACGACGAGGATGAGAGGTGAGAAGACATACAGAGAGGGGGGAAGCATGCAGAGAGAGGAGAGGAAATACAGTGGGCTCGGAAAGTATTCAAACCCCTTTAAATTTTTCACTCATTCATTGCAGTCTTTTGGTAAATGCAAAAAAGTTCATTTTTTTCTCATTAATACTCTGCACCCTATCTTAGGCTACTTTCACACTTGCGTTTTTTTGCGATGCGTTTCCAGCGCACATCAAACGCATTAAAAAAAACGTGTGCAAACGCTTGTAAACGCTGCGATATTTAGTTGCATAAGCGTTCGCATTACGGCAAAAAAACGCAGCGTTTGGATGCTATTGTATGCGATTTCAAGCGTTTTTGCATGCGTTTGCGTTTTTTCGGCGCATTTCACAGGAGGAAAATCATTTAAAAATTCTTGCAACAGACTCCACCAATGGGACACCAGTGGGCGTGTCTTATGGGAAATCTTTATATAGAGCCTGTTCACAGCCATTCTTCACATTCGCTTGCATTTGCCTTTGTGAACATGGATCTGCGCTGGAAGAGTTTCCACTTCAACTTGGATCTGGACATTGCGATGGCTCAGGCTTATGCAGTTGCTTGCCATAAAGAAAGGGAGAGAGAGAGACAGCAAAGACGGCAGCGGCGGCGTTTGTGGGTACATCCCATTGTTGAATTCCGGGAGAGCCGTGGAATGTACCACACCCTCTATAGCGAGCTGCAGGCAAACCCAGAGAAATTTACGGACTATACCAGGATGTCACAAGAAACCTTCAGGTATTTACTTGCTCGTGTCCAACAATTCATCCGGAGACAGGACACACAGCTCCGTCGGGCGATTCCTCTGGAGGAAAGACTCCTGGTGACATTACGGTACGTAATATTGCTAAACCAATGCCTGCATCATTTTATTTGTTCTGCCATGTACTATTCCAAAGCTGCCAGAATTATTGTTCTGCCATGTAGTAAACAAAGACCTGCAGAATTATTTGTATGCCATGTACTAATTTTTTTTTTAGTTAAATGTTTTAAAAAACCATATACAATGATATATTTTTATTTTTCTTAGATTCCTGGCTACTGGAGAGAGCCTCTCTTCACTTCACTTCCAGTACAGGATTTGTGTCTCCACCTTGTCAGGAATTGTGGACACCTGCCGGGCATTGTGGAATGTTCTTTGTCCAGATTTTATGCCCCTGCCCACCACAGAAAAGTAGCTAGAAATAGCTGAAAAATTCTGGACAACCTGCAATTTCCCCAACTGTTTGGGAGCAGTTGATGGGAAACACATCCGGATCATCAAACCCAAAAGAACAGGCTATGAGTACTACAATTACAAAAAGTACTTCTCTACAGTTCTCATGGCCATTGCGGATGCAGACTGTATGTTTGTTGCAGTGGACATTGGGGCATTTGGCCGTGGGAATGACTCACAGGCTTTTAAGAACTCGGACATGGGCCGGAGGTTGTATGGAAACCAATTCAATTTCCCCATGCCACGGCCTCTTCCCCACACCGAAGGTCCACTACTGCCATTTGTCATGGTTGGGGATGAGGCATTTCAGATGTGCCAACACCTGCTCAAACCCTACTCCAGCCGGGACTTGGACCACAACAAAAAAATATTTAATTACAGGCTGACCAGGGCCAGAAGAACAGTAGAGTGTGCCTCCGGTATACTTGTTTCCAGATGGCGCATTCTGGGCACAGCCATTCATCTGAAACTGGAAACAGTGGATGAAGTTGTGAAGGCCTGTGTGGTGCTACATAATTTTGTGATGTCTAAAGAGCACCCAAACTTTGAACTCGATGATGCAGCTCCTAACCCCCATATGTCAAAGTCAAGGCCCGCGGGCCAGATCCGGCCCGCGAATTGATTATCTATGGCCCCCTGGATGATATTTAATTACTATTGGAACCGGCCCGTAGGCCACAGCCGCCCACTGGTGTTTTGCACGCACCAACACTACATTTCCCACAATGCATCGGTAGCCCGCGAAGTCACTGCAGCGCGCACAAGCGGCTTCATTATTCATCAGTAGTCAGAGCAGAGAACAACTTTCTGATACCCCCCTCCTCAAAAATGGCTAAACGTAAGGTGGACGCTGAGAACAGGGGGTTTCAGGCCAGGTGGGAGGCAGAGTACATGTTTACGGAGGTAAAAGGCAAACCTGTGTGTCTTCTGTGTGAAGAAAATGTGGCTGTAATGAAAGAATTTAATTTAAGAAGGCATTATCAAACGTCTAAGAAACACACAGACAAAGACAAGAATATGGAATATGAACAAAAGCCACAGAAGGTGGAAGAATTAAAACGAGGCCTTAAGTCCAGACAGGCTATGTTCACATATGCTAAATCACAAAGCGAGGCTGCTGTCAAGGCTAGCTTTATTGTGGCAAATGAGGTCGCAAAATCAGCCCGGCCCTTTGCAGAAGGAGAGTTTATCAAAAACTGTATGCTTGAAGTTTATGACGCAGTGTGCCCAGACAAAAGACAAATGTTAGCTTGAGCAGAAACACCGTTGCTGAGCGCGTAGACCAGCTTTCCACCAACATAAAAGAACAGCTTGTGAGAAAGGGAAAAGATTTCATCGCATATTCTCTTGCTGTGGATGAGAGCACGGACACATCAGACATTGCCCAGCTGTCAATTTTTGTCCGTGGAGTAGACTCCAGCCTGAGCATAACAGAAGAGTTTTTGGCATTACGTCCTATGCATGGCTGTTATGATTTGGTAGCTGAAGAGAGCAGGCAAAAAAGGAAATACACCAGAGAGGTTGGAATCTATGGGATTGCAGTACCCTGACTAACCACCACAACTAAAGGCAGCCGTTGAGCGTACCTACGTTGGTCCTAGACGCCTCGTCACAGCCTGAGAAGCTAACTACACCTAAAGACAGAAAGAGGAAAACTATCTGCCCCGGAGCAGATCCCCAAAGAACATAGAAAGCCCCCAAACATGTAATGGCGGTTAGACAAGGGAAATACAGACACAGACAGAAAATAGTATGAGCAAACGTTGGGGCCCAAACTTCCTAAATAGAAAAGGATAGGAAGGACACTTACTGCAATCCCAAAAAACCCTGAAAAGTACCAACTCTACTAATTACAAAAACACCTGAGATCACTCGACCTCTACCACCTAAATTAGTTCTCTGGTGTAACAAAAACTAAACAGCAGCCACTGAAAAAACTGGAAAAGGCAAATGAACAAACAACAGTGGCCGAACTAAACTGAGAGGAGCACAAGCCCCCGGAGGGGACCCGGCAGACCCCCACAGAAGTGCAGGACAAAATGCAAAAAGCAAGTACAAAAAACTAAAAGAAGAAAATGTCTTATCTGTTAGCAGAAGATGCAGGCACGAAACAGCAAGCTACAAAGTGAACAGGAATCAAAGATGAGACCAGAACAATTGATCACCGGCAACCCTGATGGGAGGGAACCTCCCTTATATAAGACCAGTCAGTAACACCTGATCGCCAATCTTCACAATCTTCATTGGATAGTTCAGTACTGTTTGTAACCACCAGAGGGAGCTTCTGCTCAGAATTCATTTCTAGCACATTCACAACACATGGCACAACTACAGGACAAGATCTGTATGAAGAGGTATCCAGATGTGTAAATGAGATGGGGCTGCCTTGGGAAAAACTCGTGGGATTAACCACAGACGGAGCACCCACAATGTGTGGGCACAGGAGTGGATTGGTGGCAAGGATTCGGGAGAGGATGCGGGAGGAAAATGTCACAGATGAGCTAACAGCGTATCACTGCATCATACACCAGGAGTCGTTGTGTGGCAAAGCCTTGAAAATGGAACATGTAATGAGCACCATAACGCGAGCAGTTAACTTCATCAGAGCCAAAGGTTTAAATCACTGCCAGTTCAAGGCATTTCTGGGGGAGTTAGATACAGAGTATGGTGACTTACTGTATCACACAGAGGTGCGATGACTAAGCCGGGGAAAGGTGCTTCAAAGATGTTTTGAGCTGCGTGAGGAGATCTGTCTGTTCATGGAAAGCAAGGTGAAAGACACAACAGAGCTCCGAGATGAAACTTTCCTGTGTGAAATGGCATTTCTCTGCGACATCACGAGCCATCTGAATGTGATGAATCTGCAGGGACGGGGACGTGTCATCTCTGATATGTACAGTACAGTGAAGGCCTTTAAAACCAAGCTGAGTCTGTGGGAGACGCAGATGCGGAAAGAAAACTTAAGCCACTTTTCCAGCTGCCAGACCATGAAAGAGAAGCTCTCTACCGCTGTGTTCCCGTGTGCACAGTTTGCCGATAAACTCACCATACTTGCCGCCAACTTCCGACGCCGATTTGCTGACTTTGAAGCCCAAAAAAGCAGGTTTGAACTGCTCAGCAATCCTTTTGCAGTTGATGTAGAAAGCGCACCACCAAATCTACAAATGGAGTTGATTGAGCTCCAGTGCAATGACACACTGAAGGAAAAATATGAGAGAGTGGGTGCTGCCGAGTTTTCACGTTCCATCCCTGACACAATGCCCCAGTTGCGCTTCCAAGCCGCTCGGACGCTCTCTATGTTTGGCAGCACATACCTGTGTGAACAACTGTTCTCTTTGATGAAGCTAAACAAAACATCACAGAGGAGTCGTCTTAAGGGTATGCCACACTGAACAATATCGCTAACGGGATCGCTAAAAAACGTCACTATTTAGCGATCCCGTTAGCGATGTTGTTCAGTGCGGCAGCTGCCAGCGACGAGCTTCCTGCTGTGATCTCGCTCGTCGCTGGAATCGCTCCGGACCCTATTTCATCGTCGGCGCTCCCGCTGGGTAAGTATATATCGCTAGTGTGGCACCTTTTCTTAGCGATTTAGCGGTACTTTTGTACCGCTAAAGTCGTTAAGAAGATCGCTAACGGCGATAGCGCCGTTAACTATATCGCTAAATGTGGCCGCACTTAGCGATATAGAAACAATCCCGCTAGCGATCGCATTAGTATGCGTCGTTATTGTGATCGCTAGCGGGATTGTTTAGTGTGGCAGTACCTTTACTGATAATCACCTTCACTCAATCCTGAGGATTTCCTCAGCTCAGAGCCTAACCCCGAACATTGATGAACTTGTACAAAAGATGAGACACCTCCAAGTATCAGGCTCAGCCTCACACAAGTGAGCATCACAGAGCAGTAAAGTATTTTTGGTTTTTTAATTCAGTTACATTTTTACATTTGTTTCTACAAGACGTGATTTTTCTTTGAAGGAAGTATTGTTTTGTCTGTGTGCAATAAATTTTTTAAATTTTTGTATTTTGTTTATTTTTCAGTTGAATGGACTCAGGGAAAAATTGCAGATAAGAGCCATGAGAAAGAATACAACTGATTTGATTTATTTTTTCATTTTACTATTTGAAAGCAGTGATCGGTAGATCATAGAGCAGCACAATAATACATTTTCAGTTTATAATGCATGCACTTTTATTTATGCATTTATCTTGATATTAAGAAACACATTTTGTTTTAAAAAACAATTTAATATTTTGCTGTTTGGCTGTTGAAAATGTTTTAACTTGAAGTTACTGACAGAGCCATAACAAAATATTGCCATATTCATTTAATCATTAAATAATGTACACTGTGTTAGGTCTTGGTTCAATAGGTTATGTGCAATCATTTCAATATGTTTTAATAAACATTGAACCAGTCCGGCCCTCGGCTTGTAGCAAATTTGTTTTTTTGGCCCTCGGTGTGTTTGACTTTGACATCCCTGCTATAGAGCGAGAGAGGCTATAGAGCGAGAGAGGTGGCACAAAAGTGAGAGGAAAGAATATTATTAGAGAGGAAAAATGAGAGGTGAGAAGACATGCAGAGGGGGTAAAGCATGCAGAGAGAGGAGAGGAAATATCTAAGGAGAGGACACAGAGACGAGAGGGGATGAGGATATGGAGGAAAGGTGAGAGGCTACAGAGGTAAGAGGATGTAGAGCGAGGAGGCTGAGAGGGGAGAAGACAGAGTGGGGAAAGCATGCAGAGAGGAGAGGGAATAGGTAAGGAGAGAACACAAAGAAAGAAAAATGAAATATAGAAGGGTTACAGGCTATAGAGCGAGAGAGGCTACAGAGCGAGAGAGGTGGCACAAAAGTGAAAGGAAAGAATATTATTAGAGAGGAAAAATGAAATATAGAAGGGTTATAGGCTATAGAGCGAGAGAGGCTATAGAGCGAGAGAGGTGGCACAAAAGTGAGAGGAAAGAATATTATTAGAGAGGGGTGAGAGGATGTAAAGAGAGAAGAGGCACAAAAGTGAGAGGAGAGAATATTAGAGAGGGGTGAGAGGCTATAGAGCGTGAGAGGAGGCACAAATGTGAGGGGAGAGGATATTATTAGAGAGGGATGAGAGGCTATAGAGCGTGAGAGGAGGCACAAAAGTGAGAGAAGAGGATATTAGAGAGTGGTGTGAGGACGTAAAGAGAGAAGAGAAAAGTGAGAGGAGAGAATATTATTAGAGAGGGTGGGAGGCTACAGAGCATGAGAGGAGGCACAAAAGTGAGAGGAGAGAATATTATTAGAGAGGGGTGAGAGGCTATAGAATGAGAGAGGATGCACAAAAGTGAGAGGAGAGAATATTATTAGAGAGGGATGAGAGGAGGCACAAAAGTGAGAGGAGAGAATATTAGAGAGGGGTGAGAGGCTATAGAATAAGAAAGGAGGCACAAAAGAGGAGAGAATATTATTAGAGAGGGGTGAGGCTATAGAGCGAGAAAGGAGGCACAAAAATGTGAGAGGAGAGAATATTATTAGAGAGGGGTGAGAGGCTACAGAGCATGAGAGGAGGCACAAGACAGGAGAGAATTTTATTAAAGAGGGGTGAGAGGCTATAGAGCGTGAGAGGAGGCACAAAAGTGAGAGGGAATATTATTAGAGAAGGTACAGGAAAGATGTATATCTTCGTACAGTGTTAGCCAGTAGATTGAAATTATTTAGAACTGAGAGTCCTCAGTGGTTGATACCTTTTAATGGCTAACTGAAAAGATGGTAACAAATTGCAAGCTTTCGAGACCACTCAGGTCTTTTCATCAGGCATGGACTAATATAAAATCTGAGGAATCACATATTTATACACAACACAGTACTTGCATGTTTCTTCAGAAGTGGTGTGTTGTGTGTATAAATATTTGATTCTTCAGATTTTGTATTAGTCTATGCCTGATGAAGAGACCTGAGTAGTCTCGAAAGCTTGCAATCTGTTACCATCTTTTCAGTTAGCCATTAAAAGGTATCAACCACTGAGGACTCTCAATTCTAAATAATTTTCTATTGGAGAAGAGTGAGAGGATGTAAAGAGAGGAGGAACAAAAGAGGAGAGAATATTATTAGAGATGGATGAGAGGCTATAGAGCGAGAGAGGAGAGAATATTATTAGAGGTGGATGAGAAGCTATAGAATGAGAGCGGATGCACAAAAGTGAGAGGAGAGAATATTATTAGAGAGGGTTAAGAGGCTATAGAGTGAGAGAGGAGGCATAAAAGTGAGAGGAGAGAATATTAGAGAGGGGTGAGAGGCTATAGAATGAGAGAGGAGGCATAAAAGAGAGATAATATTATTACAGAGGGTTGAGAGGCTATAGAGCGAGAGAGGAGGCATAAAAGTGAGAGGAGAGAATATTAAAGGGGTGAGAGGAGGCACAAAAGTGAGAGGAGGGACTATTATCAGAGATGGGTGAGAGGCTAAGTGTGAGAGGAGGCACAAAAGTGAGAGGAGAGAAAATTAGAGAAGGGTGAGAGGCTATAGAATAAGAGAGGAGAGAATATTATTAGAGGGGTGAGAAGCTATAGAGCATGAGAGTAGGCACAAAAGTGAGGAGAGAATATTATTACAGGGCTGAGAGGATGTAAAGAGAGAAGAGGCAGAAAAGTGAGAGGAGAGAATATTAGAGAGGGGTGAGAGGCTCTATACAGTGAGAGGAGGCACAAAAAGTGAGAGGAGAGAATATTATTACAGAGGGGTGAGAGGATGTAAAGAGAGAAGAGGCAGAAAAGTAAGAGGAGAGATTATTAGAGAGGGATGAGAGGCAATAGAGCGTGAGAGCAGGCACAAAAAGTGAGAGGAGAGAATATTACAGGGGCGAGAGGATGTAAAGAGAGAAGAGGCGAAAAGTAAGAGGAGAGAATATTATTAGAGAGGGGTGAGAGGCTATAGAGTGAGAGAGGAGGCACAAAAGTGAGAGGAGAGAATATTATTAGAGAGGGATGAGAGGCAATAGACAAGGGGTCTCAAACTCGGTAGAGTAAATGGGCCGCACATAAAAAAAATTTAAGCTGGCGGGCCGCATTCCTTTCAAACTTAATACAGTACAAAATTATTGTTAAACAATAATCCCATTCATGTAGTAATATGCCCCATCATGATCCCATGCATGTAGAAATATGCCCCATCATGATCCCATTCATGTAGAAATCTGCCCCATCATGATCCCATTCATGTAGAAATCTGCCCATTATGATCCCATTCATCTAGAAATATGCCCCATCATGATCCCATTCATGTAGAAATCTGCCCCATCATGATATCCTTTATGCAGAAATGTAGAAATTCCACCACCTCCATCATTTCCTCCTCCCCATCACTGCCCTCTCCCCCACCACCATCGTTGCACTCTCCCCACCACTCCTATCATTTGCCCTCTCCTCATCACTGGCACTCTCCCCATCACCGCCATCATTTGCCCTCTCCCTTTATTGGCCCTCTCCCCATTATTGGCCCTCTTACCATCACTCCCATCATTGGCCCTGTCCCCATCATTGGGCCTGTCCCCATCACTGACCCTCTCCCCATCATTGGCCCTCTCCCCATCACTCCAATCATTGGCCCTCTCCCCATCATTGGCCCTGTCCCCATCACTCTCATCATTGGCCCTCTCCACACACATACACACACCACAGGAGCTTCACTGGCACAGCGGCCACACTTGCCGCCGGCAGCTTCCTTCCTCTCACACATTGAGCAACGCTTCCGGCTGCGGCTGGATGACATCATCTTTCAGCTCCGCGGCCGCGCCGCTCAATGTGTGAGAGGAAGCTGCAGCAACGATGAGGCGAGGCGCACTTCTACTCTCTTCTATCGTGAGACATGTGGTGCACCGCGGGCCGCAGATGCCTGCCACAGGGGCCGCATGCGGCCCGCAGGCCGCGTGTTTGAGACCTCTGCAATAGAGCGAGAGAGGAATTTTATTAGAGAGGAGTGGGAGGCTATACAGCGAGAGAGGCTCAAAAGTGAGAGGAGGGAATATTATTAGAGGGGGGTGAGAGGTTGTAGAACGTGAGGGCTCTGGACCACAGACTTGGCTGAAGGTTCACCTTCCAACAAGACAATGACCCTAAGCACACAGCTAAAATCACAAAGGAGTGGCTTCAGAACAACTCTGTGACAATTCTTGACTGGCCCAGCCAAAGCCTTGACCTAAACCCAACTGAGCATCTCTGGAGAGACCTGAAAATGGCTGTTCACCAACGTTCACCATCCAACCTGACGGAACTGGAGAGGATGTGCAAGGATGAATAGCAGAGGTTCCCCGAATCCAGGTGTGAAAAACTTGTTGCATCATTCCCAAGAAGACTCGTCATGGCTGTATTTGCTCAAAAGGGTGCTTCTACTCAATACTGAGCAAAGGGTCTGAATACGTATGACCATGTGATATTTCAATTTTTCTTTTTTAATAAATTTGCAAAAATTTCTACATTTCTGTTTTTTTTCAGTAAAGATGGGGTGTAGAGTGTACATGAATGAGAAAAAAATGAACTTTTTTGTATTTACCAAATTGCTGCAATGAAACAATGAGTGAAAAATTTAAAGGGGTCTGAATACTTTTCCAACCCATTGTATGTAAGGAGAGGACACAGAAGAGAGCGGGGATGAGGATATGGAGGAAAGGAGAGAGGCTACAGAGGTAAGAAGATGTGTAGAGCAAGGAGGCTGAGAGCTGAGAAGACACAGAGAGTGCGGAAAGCATTTAGAGAAGAGAGGGAATAGGTAAAGAGAGGACACAGAAAGGAGAAAGAAAAATTAGGAAATAGGGGTTAGAGGCTATAGAGCAAGAGGTGGCACAAAAGTGAGAGGAGAGAATATTATTAAAGAGGTGAGGCTACAGAACGTGAGAGGAGGCACAAAAGTGAGAAGAGAGAATATTATTAGAGAGGGATGAGAGGCTATAGAACGTGAGAGGAGGCACAAAAGTGAGAGGAGAGAATATTATTAGAGAGGGGTGAGAGGATGTAAAGAGAAGAGGCACAAAAGTGAGAGGAGAGAATATTATTAGAGAAGGGTGAGACTATAGAACGTGAGAGGAGGCACAAAAGTGAGAGGAGAGAATATTATTAGGGGTGAGAGGATGTAAAGAGAAGAGGCACAAAAGTGAGAGGAGAGAATATTATTAGAGAAGGGTGAGACTATAGAACGTGAGAGGAGGCACAAAAGTGAGAGGAGAGAATATTATTAGAGAGGGGTGAGAGGCTATAGAATGTCAGAGGAGGCACAAAAGTGAGAGGAAAGAATATTATTAGAGAGGAGTGAGAGAATGTAAAGAGAGAAGAGGCACAAAAGTGAGATGAGAGAATATTATTAGAGAGGGGTGAGAGGCTACAGAGCGTGAGAGGAGGCACAAATTTAAGGAGAGAGAATATTAGAGAGGGGTGAGAGGATGTAAAGAGAGGAGGAACAAAAGAGAATATTAGAGATGGGTGAGAGGCGAGAGAGGAGAACATTTTATTACAGATGTGTGAGAGGAGGCACAAAAGTGAGAGAATATAAGTAGAGAGGGGTGAGAGGCTATAGAGAGGGTAGGCACAAAAATGAGAGAGAATATTATTAGAGAGGGGTGAGATGCTATAGAGAGGAGGCACAAAAGTGAGAGGAGGGAATATTATTAGTGGTGAGAGGTTATAGAATGTGAGTGCTCTGGACTTTACCTTCCAACAAGGCAAGACAATGACCCTAAGCACACAGCTAAAATAACAAAGGAGTGGCTTCAGAACAACTCTGTGACCATTCTTGACTGGCCCAGCCAGATCCCTGACCAAAACCCAATTGAGCATCTCTGGAGAGACCTGAAAATGGCTGTCCACCAACGTTCACCATCCATCCTGACGGAACTGGAGAGGATCTGCAAGGAAGAATGGCAGAGGGTCCCCAAATCCAGGTGTGAAAAACTTGTTGCATCATTCCCAAGAAGACTCATGGCTGTACTTGCTCAAAAGGGTGCTTCTACTCAATACTGAGTAAAGGGTCTGAATACTTATGACCATGTGATATTTCAATTTTTTTTTTTAATAAATTTGCAAAACTTTCTACATTTCTGTTTTTTTTTCAGTAAAGATGTTGTGCAGAATGTACATTAATGAGAAAAAAATGAACTTTTTTGTATTTACCAAATTGCTGCAATGAAACAATGAGTGAAAAATGTAAAGGTGTCTGAACACTTTCCGAACACACTATTGTAAGGAGAGGACACAGAAGAGAGCGGGGATGAGGATATGGAGGTAAGAAGATGTAGAGCGAGGAGGCTGAGAGGTGAGAAGACAGAGGGGGGGAAAGCATGCAGAGAGAAGAGAGGGAAGACAGAAGAGGGGATGAGGATATGGAGGAAAAGTGAGAGGCTATAGAGGTAAGAAGATGTAGAGCGAGTAGGCTGAGAGGTGAGAAGACATACAGAGAGGGGGGAAGCATGCAGAGGAAAGGAAATATCTAAGGAGAGGACACAGAAGAGGGGATGAGTATATGGAGGAAAGGTGAGAGGCTACAGAGTTAAGAATAGAGCGAGAAGGCTGAGAGGAGAGAAGACATACAGAGGGGGGAAAGCATGCAGAGAGAGGAGAGGGAATATTAAGGAGAGGACACAGAAGAGAGAGGAGATGAGAATATGGAATCAAGGTGTATTTCTAGTTAGTTGGTGGTCCACCACCACCACGATAAATACTCTATTGAAATATAGAGATAATTGCAGCATCATACCTGTGCTGTAGCGGGTGTCTAAATTCTACAATGGGAGAAAAAAAATGAGGAATTGAAAGGCGAAGAGTCTTCTTCCATCATAAATACTGACGATCATAGAGACCCGACCTCTGCCCCTTCTTTAGAACATTCTCACAGTCTGAGGACGCAGACGCCCTTGTTTTCGCATTACTTTTTACTATTGCTGCCCTTATAGATTCCAACTAAGGTTATAGAGAACATTTCTGATTCACACCCTGGATCCAACTGGGAAATGTTATGAATTCTGCAGATTTTTGGCCGAATTCAGAGTATTGTGATACAGATGATAAAAATGCAGCTGTATGACGTCCTTTCACTGCTCTTGAGTGGACCCAAGAAAGTAAACTAGACAATGAGTCCATTGTCACTTGCCAAACCCTGGGGTCAGTTTTTTTTGCAATCAATGACTTATAGGTTCGGTTTTGCCCATAAGCCAGTTTTCTGTGTATGGCAAACTCTGGTGGACCCAGTTCATCCAGCCTTGCACTAAGGCCTCATTCACACGTCCTGGTGATTCCTGTACAGGTGAGATCTGTGTTCATGTGCCATCCGTATGTATGTATGTGACATCAGTGTATCCGTTTGCTGTCCCTGTGTCGTCAATGGGACACTTATCGGCGCATGAAAAAAGCGGTACAGTTCGCGCTGATCACAGGTTTCGGCTGCTGAAGGCCACTCTCATCATTATCTCCTGGTCGATCTGATATGACAACCTTCCCTAGGGCAAGTGGGAAGACAGAGGTTAAGCGCCAGATTTGGTACATCTTATGGATGCGCCATTTCAGTGGTGGCTGAAGGCTGATGTTGATAGTCTGGGAGATGGGTGGGGTGGAGGCAATATCCACAAACTCTTCCCAGGCTATTAATATCAACCCACTACTGTCTGTTGAGCCTTTGCAGGTTTGAATTTATAGGGGTCCTTCATTTTTTTTTTTCTGGGGTCCCCCGTAAATTCTCAAGGAAAGGTTAAGCAAACAGCTGTGAGCTGTTAATAGCCTGGGCACCTTATGTGGTATTGTCCTTTGTCCCAGACTATTAACTTCAGCCCTCAGCCATGGGATATCCCTCTGCTGGTTCAGAAAATCGCACCGAAAGCCCTCACTTTTTTTTTTTAAATTAATTTAATTCTTTTACACAGAAGTTACACAGCTGCTGCTGAATACAACTCCCATCATTGTCTTCTGGCCACGCTGATCTCAGGGAGAATAGAAGACAATGATGAGAGTTGCCTTCAGCCGCTGACGCCTGAGGATAGCACGAACTATACCGCTTCTTCCCAGCCGCTGGTTCGTGGCACACTGATGTCATCTCTGTGTCAGTGTGCAGCACACAATTTGTCCGTGCTGTGAGAAAAAAAAAATCTGACATGTCAGCTGGTTTTTCACATGTGCACTGTGTGAAAAACCTGACATTGTACGCACCACCATTAAATACAATGGATGTGCGTATGTCCGTATTTGTGGCCCTTAAAAAACAGATCTCATACGGACACTAAAAACGTTTGCGTGAAAAAGACCTAAAGCTTTGTCTTGGACCCGAATTTGGTCCTGGTGGATATGACTTAAGTGGTCTGCTTTCCTTGTAGAGCTACAGTGCCTTGCGAAAGTATTCGGTCCCCTGGAACTTTACAATCTTTTCCCACATATCATGCTTCAAAACATAAAGATACCAAATGTAAATTTTTTGGTGAAGAATCAACAACAAGTGGGACACAATTGTGAAGTTGAACAAAATTTATTGGTTATTTTAAATTTTTGTGGAAATACAAAAACTGAAAAGTGGGGCGTGCAATATTATTCGGCCCCTTTACTTTCAGTGCAGCAAACTCACTCCAGAAGTTCATTGTGGATCTCTGAATGATCCAATGTTGTCCTAAATGACTAATGATGATAAATATAATCCACCTGTGTGTAATCAAGTCTCCGTATAAATGCACCTCCGCTGTGATAGTCTCAGGGTTCTGTTTAAAGCACAGAGAGCATCATGAAGACCAAGGAAAAAACTGGCAGATCTGTGATACTGTTGTGGAGAAGTTTAAAGCCGGAATTGGATACAAAATGATTTCCAAAACTTTAAACATCCCAAGGAGCACTGTGCAAGCGATCATATTGAAATGGAAGGAGTATCATACCACTGCAAATCTACCAAGACCCGGCCGTCCCTCTAAACTTTCATTTCAAACAAGGAGAAGACTGATCAGAGATGCAGCCAAGAGGCCCATGATCACTCTGGATGAACTGCAGAGATCAACAGTCATGGACAAAAGTTTTGAGAATGACACAAATATTAATTTTTACAAAGTCTACTGCTTCACTTTTTCTAATGGCAATTTGCATATACTCCAGAATGTTATAAAGAGTGATCAGCTTAACAGCAATTACTTGCAAAGTCAATATTTGGCTAGAAAATGAACTTTATCCCCCAAAACACATTTCAACATCATTGCATCCCTTCCTTAAAAGGACCAGCTAACCTCTTTTCAGTGATTGCTCCATTATCACAGGTGTGGGTGTTGATGAGGACATGGCTGGAGATCAATCTGTCATGATTAAGTAAGAATGACACCACTGGACACTTTAAAAGGAAACACAAACCACTAAGTGGAAAAAGATGTACTAGTCCATATATAAAGACAAAATATTTTATTATTGGTACAAAATGACAACAAGTTAAGTGTGGCACGAGGCTAAACAACACCCGGGGTGGATGTACACCTAGCACACAAGATTAAAATACGATAAAGGGGCACATTCCAATGTAATTGAGTTTCTTGATGTTAAGATCAAGAGAGATGATCATGGTGAGATCCAGACCAACATGTTTCGCAAGACCACTGCCTCAAATATGTTGTTGCATGCCTCCTCCTCTCATCCTAGGCATATTATTCAATCTGTCCCTACGGGACAATTTCTGCGAATACGCAGACTCTGTTCCACTGAGGATGATTTCCTCAAACAAGCAGAGGATCTTAAGAACCGTCTTCTGGAACGTGGATATAGTAGACGCATGATTAAAAAAGCGTTTAACAGAGCCAAATACTCACCTAGACAGGATCTTCTGTATAAGACTCAGAGTAGGGAGGATAAAGAGATTGTGAGATTTATTAAAAACTATCACTCACAATTTCCTCTAATGAGAAAAGTTTTAGAGAAATCCTGGCATATTCTGAGAGCCGATCCGGTTCTGTCCAGATTCCTCCCTGAGAGGGTTGCTGTTACACCACGGAGGTCACGTAATTTACGTGATATGTTGGTACACAGTCACTATGTGGGGCTTCCACATAGGACCTTTTTGGATGACATGGTAAAAGTAAAAGGCTGTACTTCATGTGGCCGATGTGTGGCTTGTCGCAATGTTCAACAATCAGATACCTTCTTCAATTCCTCGAAGACACGCACCTTTAAGATTGAGAAACGGATCACCTGTAATAGCACCAATGTCATATATTTTGCCACTTGTCCTTGTGACAAGATATATGTGGGGATGACTACACGTCAACTAAAGGTGCGTGTTAGAGAACATGTCTTGGGGATTTTTGCGGCAGCCACACAAGAAGATATTCATCTTCTTAAGACAATTCCACGTCATTTTAAGACCTTCCATGGATGTAACGGCAACCTCTTTAAGGTGAGGGGGATTGATATAATCGATGTGAATATCCGTGGTGGTCCTGTCTCAAAGAAATTGGCCCAGCTAGAATCCAAATGGATTTGGCGATTAGACACTGTACAACCTCAGGGTTTAAATGAACACCTTAGTTATGCCCCTTTCCTATGATTATCTGTCTGTTTTTGGAGTGGATGTCGCTTGGCACTTCTCTTTTTAATTTTAATTGTTTTTAATAATTGTTTCATTTTCTTTTATTAATGTTCTTCCTTTTTTTGCGCTCCAGCTTTTCTACACCATTATCGTTGTTATACCAGATGAACAAGAAATACAATTGTTATAGCCGTGAATATGGGAATTCCTCCACTATATTGAAGTTTCAAGGAAGAATTGGCAAGAATTTCAGTCTCTCGATGTACAAAACTGATAGAGACGTAGCCCAAGCGACTTGCAGCTGTAATCGCAGCAAAAGGTGGCGCAACAAAGTATTAAGTTAAAGGGGCCGAATAATTCTGCACGCCCCACTTTTCAGTTTTTGTATTTCCACAGAAATTAAAAAAACAATACATTTCGTTCAACTTCACAATTGTGTCCCACTTGTTGATTCTTCACGAAAAATTAACACTTGGAATCTTTATGTTTGAAGCATGATATGTGGGAAAAGGTTGAAAAGTTCCAGGGGGCCGAATACTTTCGCATGGCAATGTATTTCCTCACAAAGATATGGCATAGAAAGTCCATTCACCAAGTCCCTTCTCGTATATGATACATGGGGGAAGGTTTGTGACCTCCATTCTAGCGTTACAGTGCTCTAAAGAGGAGTCATAAACCTTCAAGTGTTGGCATTTCACCAGGTAGAAACATCTGAACTGGAAGTTATAAAAGTGCTTTATTCTTTGTGACTCAGAAATGTGGATAAATATTTGCCTTGGTTATCAAATGCCAAAGCCTCCTTCACCCTGTATAGACTGTCTGAAGATATCTGACAACTCTGCGAGCGGGTCCATTTTATTGATCCATGATGGACTGACTACACTAGAAGTTTTTCTAGCTGGACAGTCTGATCACGGAGCCATCTCTGAACCTATGGGCACCTGGACCATGAGGTAGATCACACAATGACTTCTTTTTCAAAATAACTTTATTATAATTTTTAGCAATGAGAGTAGGGTATTACAGTCTTACGTCTCAAATAGAATATAACTTTCCATACTTAACAGTACTAGACATCAATCGAGTTAATCATGGAGCTGAAGAAATCTAACTGTAGAATATGTCAAGTAGCTCGACAGTAAGGATATTAATAAATAATAATAACATAACCATAACAATAACATTACTAAACTAACAGTAGAGGATATCAATTGCTAATCAATCAAAGAGAATCTTTGCCGTGAGAGGATATAGGAGAGAATCAAGCCAACATAAGCGAGTTTAAGAGATCAAGTCTTGCCAAGGATTCCATTTTTTACAGAAGGAAGTAAAGCTGTTATTAGCCAGTGCATGGCTTTTCTCGTATGACATGTGCAGAGACATTTTGTCTACAATGTCGGCTATTTTAGGAACCTCTTCTTCCTTCCAAAGAGAAGCTATATGGTTTTTGGTTACCAAGAATAAGTGGATGATTAGATGTCTGTTTGAGTGAGGGATTTCCTCAAGATCGAGAGACAATAAGGCCAATTGAGGGGTCAACGTCACAGTTCTAGAAGTGATCTTGTCCACCAAGTCAGAGACATTTGACCATAGTAACCTTATCTTGGGGCACCCCCAAAAGACATGAAGAAGATTCCCTGCGAAACCACAATCTCTCCATCAATTAGAGGACACTCCCGGAAAAATTCTTGCCATTTTAGCAGGTGTGAAATACCATCGGGAGACTAATTTATAATACGACTCATGGAGGGAAGCACATATGTTTGAGGAATAAGTAGCTTTAAGTGCTTTCCGCCATTGATCGTGAGAGAAATTCAAGTTCATATCCCTTTGCCAGTTAGTCTCGAAAAGGGTTTCCTTGGGTACTAGATCTTCGTTTAAAAAGTTATAAATAAATTTGGATTTCCAATAAAGGTTATTGTCCGGATTACAAATTAACATGCCTACCATCTCCGTGATAAGAGACTTTTTCCTGATAAATTTGGAGATGAGTTTTTTAATGAAATAAAAGATTTGGGCATCTTCAGGAGGAAGTTTATGTACTGACAACAACGCTTCATATTCAATGAAATCTTTGCCATCAAAAATATCCTGTACTTTCGTTAAACTAGCCAATCTCCAAGAGCTAGGAATCTCCTTTTCCATTATCAAGCCAAAAAACTTCAGTGATATGTCCTTGATTTGGTCATATCTGAACCTCTTCCTGCTTTGTGTTTGAATTTTGGCCATATAGGTCCAGACATATAAGGTAGCAGAAATAGTCGGCGAGATATGCGATACAGAGGAGGATGATAGGACATTACTTAAAATTAATTTTGCCAGAGGAGTGTTCCTATTATAGTGTCTTTCAATCTCTGACCAAGCCGGGCCATTATCCGGCCTGAGCCAAATACGAGACTGTTTCACCAAGGAGGAGTAGTAATAGTTAACCAAATTTGAGAGAGCAAGGCCTCCATTTGTTTTAATTTTGGTGATAGTGGTGAATGCTATCCTTGCTCTCTTCTTGTTCCATACGAATGTGTTAACTATACTTTGTAGTTTTTTGATTAGCTTTAACGGAAATAAAGGTAAAGCTCTAAAGGTGTATAAAATTTTGGGGAGAGTAAAAAGTTTAAATAAAGTAATTCTCCCGGCCCAAGAAATTTCCTTCTTCCCAAGATTATTAAGTTCAGATTGCACTTCCTTAGTGATTTTTTGGAGGTTAAGATCAATCGTCTTGCGAAAAACTCTAGAGATAAGTATGCCAAGATATGTCAGCGACTCCTTTTCCCAATCAAAATTAGTATTCCCTTTAATACCGCAGATATCATCCTGGCTCAAGAAAAAGTCCAAAATTTTAGACTTTGATTCGTTAATTTTGAACAACGATGCCTTTGAAAAATCTCCAAAATCCTGGAGGACATGCATAATAGAACATGAAGGATTTGTAAGGCTGAGGATGACATCATCCGCAAACAGGCTAATTTTGTACTGTTTTGCCCCTATCTGGATTCCCCTAATCGACTCATTCCCTCTTATTCTCTCAGCAAGTGGCTCCATGATAATAGCGAATAGCAGAGGGGACAAGGGACATCCCTGTCTTGTACCATTCGTTATTGGAATGTTTTTAGATAGGTGACAATTTACATACACGTTTGCTGAGGGATAAGCATATAATGCCATGATTGTTTTAATTATATTGAGGCTAAATCCAAATTTTTTAAGGGCCGCTACCAAAAAGTCCCAATTCACTCTATCAAATGCCTTCTCAGCATCCAACGCTAGGAGAATTGAAGGAGTTCTTTTAGATCTGACAGAGTGAATTAGATTGAATACCTTTCTAGTACCGTCACTGGTCTGACGTCCCAGGATAAAGCCCATCTGGTCTTTGTGAATAATGCTTGGAAGAATAAATTTGATTCTATCGGCAATGATTTTTGAATATATTTTTACGTCAGTGTTAATTAGTGAAATTGGCCTATAATTTTTGACCGACTCCAGGTCCCCTTTAGTTTTGGGAATTAAGATTATAGTGGCCTTTAGCATTTCCGGTGGGAATTCGCCAATCGAAGATGCTTTATTGAACACTGAGCCGAGGCAGGGAACCAGGTGAGGGGCAAACACTTTAAAATACTCATTCGTGAATCCATCAGGTCCCGGTGATTTCTTAAGTTTTAGTTTCTTGATGGATTCGGAAATTTCATGCTGAGTAAAAGGGGCGTCAATGGCCGTCAATTGCTCAGCAGAAAGTTCAGGTAGGTTAATACTTGATAAGAATTTTTGGATGTGGAGTTTGTCTGGCTGGGATGTATCTGGGTCATACTTAAGATTGTATAGGGAAGAGAAATAATCTGCGAAATGATCCGCTATTTCTTTAGGGTGGTCGGAGATCATCCCGTTATATTTGATCCTATTAATCCTATTCCTAACTCTTATGGCCTGGAATCTCTGGGCCATAAGCTTGGAAGGTTTGTTATATGAGGAGTAGAAATTCGCTTTCATCCTCTTGGCATACCTATCATAGTCTTCGAATAAAGCTGCTCTCAGCGCAATTCTGAGGTTGACAATCTGAGTGCAGTTCTGAAGAAGGTGCCACTAATTTTTGTTGTGCATCTTCCTTATTCTTAAGATCCATTTGTAAATTGTGGATCTTTTCCTTGTCCTGTTTTTTTTTTTGGTTCAGTAAGCCTATCATCACTCCTCTTATAACGCATTTGTGGGCATTCCACAATGTGAACGGGCTCACATCTTCCGACTCGTTTTCCTTAAAATAGTCAGTGATGGCTTTCTCGATTTTTTCTCTGAAGATTTGGTTGTACAAAAGTGAGGAATTACATCTCCAGAGAAAGTCTCTCTTATGTGATAGACCAAGATCTACTTCACAGATTACAGGAGAGTGGTCTGAAAAGGACTTTGGTAGGATATCTATTCTCCTAAATCTGGAAATTGAAAAGTAATCGGTAAGGAATAGGTCGATTCTCGAAAAGGTCTTATGTACCTCTGAATAATGTGTATATTCCAATGATGTAGTGTTTATGCACCGAAAAACATCCAGATATTCATGGTTGTGGAGCCATCCTTTTAAAACTGGGTAAGAAGACCTAGACCTTGCAGTAGAATCCAGCTGGGCGTCAGGGACAATATTAAAGTCTCCTACTACAATCACCACCCCCTTCTTAACCTCCTGGATTTTACTGTCAAGCTCGTTGAAAAATTTAATCTGAGCATTTTGAGGCGCATAAACATTGATGATAGTAGTCAATTGATTATTGACCATGGCCACTAGTATTAAATATTTACCCTCTGGGTCTGAGTGAGTCTCGATGCTGCGGAAATCTAATGAATTTTTGATAAGGGTAATAACCCCTCCCCTCTTTTTATCATTTAGGGCTTCAAAGATATGAGAATAATTTTTATTTTCGAATCTTGGGTGACCTGACTTGGCAAGCTTGACCTCCTGTAAGCAAATGATTTCGGCACTGCTTCTCTTGATCTCTCTCCATGTAGAGTGCCTCTTAAGCGGGCTATTTAGGCCTCTCACGTTAAATGATAATATTTTAACCATTTTCTCCTATGTAGTAATGCTAACAAACAGAAAAACAAAACACACAAAACTTTGATAACCAACTAAACAGTCTTGTGAAGAATCCTCGAATTCGAAGGATGTTCTCCTTAAATGGGAAAGTTCATGGATGGCATTAGAAGCCCCCTGCAAATGACACATTTACAAAGAATAAAGTACACAATTTCTTACCCCGGATTATCCCCAATTTTATTCAGAGAGGAGATAAAGGACATACCATCATGTGGTGTGAGTAATGAAACAATCCTACCTCCTCTATTTACAAGTAATTTAGTTGGGAAGCCCCATCTGTATTGAATACTCATCCTGCGTAAAATTGAAGTGACTTCCCCAAAGCTCTTTCTTAGCTGGATTGTATCTTTGGACAAGTCAACAAATACTTTAATATGATCAAAAGGGGGAGGGAGCTGCTTCTCGTCCCTCATAAAAGCTAGGAGTCTTTCTTTAGTGGGGTAAAAATGAAATCTTAGTATTGTGTCCCTCGGAATATCTTCCGAAATAGCTCTGGGTCTTGGTAACCTATGTATCCTGTCAATCATTAGCTCAAGTTCCGGAGAATCCGGAAAGATTTTTTTTAGGATCCCATAGTGTAGTTCTGTAAATTTGCCTGGCTTACTTTTTCAGAAATTCCCCTCAATTTAATGTTGTACCGCCTACTGCGGTCCTCGATGTCAGCAAGCTTCATTCTTAGGTATTGCACCTCTTTTTGTGTATCTGCTTGCTGCTTCTGTAAAGAAGAAGAACTCTTTTCCAAGACAACAATTTTTTTATCGTGTTTATCAATCCGAGAATTGATAACTTCAAATTTGGCTTGTAAACGATTGGTATTTTCCTCCATTGTCAATCTAAGACTATTGTTTAGGGCGACTATTAGGTCTTTCACGTAAGCTTGGGATACACCCTCATTGGAAGCTTGAATCCCTTCAATAGGGCATATTTTGGGTGCTTCCTCAGATAACCTAGGCCTACTTCTATCTGGACTCTGAGTAGGAGAAGTGTCATGAAACTCCTCCTCAGAGTCAGACCAAGCTTTAATTATGTTTCTTTTTTTAGTGACAGTGGTATCCATATCAGCCTGAGTATCAATTATGTCTTGAATTTCTTTCAGCATGCTAGTGTCATCTTTTAAGCCAATTTTATAGCCCTCCGCAGGCGGAGATGCGGAGGGGCTAATACAAATTGCCTCATCAAAATCAGTGATATCCTTCCTGACAGCAGATTTCAGTGCTGATTTGTGTGATGACTTTTCCCCCTGAGTTTTTTTGTTACTTCTAGTACTCATTTTTAAGGAGGGGTAACCTTTCAACAAAGAGGAAAGAATCAAATGCAATACAAAGTAACACAAGTGAATGATTAACCAAGCTACGCATCTTTTTTCTTTGAAATACAGCCTGCAAGATTTGCTGAAATAAGAACTGTCAGGATAAGAAGACAGGAATGACTGAGCTCGCTGAATGATTTAAAAAAAATATTTAGACTTAAGAGTCCTCAGTGGTTGATACCTTTTAATGGCTAACTGAAAAGATGTAGAAAAATATTTAGACTTGAGAGTCCTCAGTGGTTGAATGATTTTAGCAAGTTTAGTTCCAAAAAGATAGGAAACGTCAGGCAAATGCAGACTTCTTCAAGAATGGGATTCCTCCTTAATGGTAAAATCCAGGAGCGAACCAGCTTACCAGATGTTAAAGAACAAGTAAAATCCTCCTTTAGAGAGAAGAGACACGAATCAAGATGTAGATGACGTCGCAATCCGGGACTTCAATAAAGCCTTTAGAGGGTTTGTGTCGTCGTTAGAGTCTCACTTGAACTATGCGATAATTTCCAGAACGCAGGCTTGTTGTGCGACTTATTCCAAGTCGCAATCCTCCTTAGCGATGCTTTTAGTGACGCTATCCAGTTTAGCGACTCCTTTCAGAGCGCAAAATCGCTTTACTGCAACGGTATCGCTTTACGGTAATGGCGGCGTTCACCGCTTACCTTCACAGAAACCGACGGTGCAGCTGCAGCTCACCGGGCGTCACGGCTTCGGGTGAAGAGGTCTCGGTCTCCGGTCCCTCCTGGAACTTGATTGAAGAAGACGTCGGCTTAATCCTGAGAAGACCGCTGGTGTTTGAAGATCTCCACACCACTTCAGGCAATGGAGGAAGCCTCAGGGACGCTCAGGACGCTGGAGACTACAACGGTGAGTAGAATTCTTCTATATCTTCTTTATATCCAGGTCTTCTTGCACCCGATGAAGTCAGGGGGCAAACCGCTCACTTTAGAAGGGGGGCACAGGTCCCAAACCAGTGCTGGAGGCTCAGACAGGATGCGGCTGCACAGGGCTACTCCAGGCCCCGGCTTCTCCCTTCTCTGTAGGCCGCAAACGTTCCTCCTCTCAATCTGGCTCCAAAACAGTCCAAATTAGGATTTTTGTAATCCTTATGTGATCAGGGGTCCTCCGGTGTCGAAGATTTTTCTCCCAGCCTCCTCCAAACGTAGCTTATTTCGTTGCTAAAGCAGGGGGCTTCAGGAGCCCAGCAGAAAGATGTCTGCTCACATCTAGCAGCAAACCACGCCCCCACACAATGACTTCTGAAGGAGGCCATACACATTTGAATGTTGGGCGAACACTGTTAACTCATTGGGAACAGACTACCTTTTTACGTGCATATAGTTGTCTCAACTCTTTCTCCACAGATGTCAGGGGAACAAAGGTTAGATATAGTGGATTTCATTGTGGGAGGAATAGATGTTGTCCAAAAGCTGTCTAAGGTTGCGTTTACACCTGAAAGTGGCGGCCCTAAAACGACCACCAAAGAGCTACGTTTGCTGATCGTTGGTTGTTTAACAGCCTTTTTTCATAGGTTAATCCCATTCCATTGTGTAATAAATCATTGAATGCACAGGCTGCCATTGGTATCAGCGGCATAGGTAATATTTACACAAGACTAAGTGCTGCCAAGTCCAAAAGATTATTTAACCCAACGAACGAGAATTTTGTTCTTTTGTTGACTGATTGGATGCCCGATTTGATTGCACAATTAATACAAAACATCAATTATCCTACAGAATAAATGGACCTTAATGTGTATGCTTTCTTTAGGTGTGTACAGGATCTAAAAGGTCTCAATTATTATCCAGAATTACCGACGGCAAAGTCAAGTAAAAATTATAAAGGACTATTTGTCTCCAGTCTTCTTCGTCCAAAACCACACAAAACTGAGATATCCACAGATTTGTTTGGAGTGGAAGTAGACAATAGCCAGTGACTTTCTTCATAGTGAGCCCCTCATACAAATTAGATTAAAATTGGCTGAATCTGAGACCACTCAGGCCTCCTGATTCTCCCCTGACACAGGATATCTGAGAAGATAAGGATCAGGTATATTGAATCACAATGCCCAATCATTTTATTTCCCGGGAGCAAAGCACTTGTGTATGGTGGCTTTCAGAAGGTTGTGTGTGGGACACTTTGATCATTAGGAAGTCCTGCACAATGTTTTTTACCTTCCTACCTCCAGAACGTCGATTTTGCAGATGTTCATGTCAGATAAGCCTCACTTGTGTGGGTAGTGTAGTAAGATTGTCAGGCAGGGCTGGCAGCATTTTTGTCACGATTTTCCTAGTGTTATGCAACTCATATTCTGCCTCCAGCTTCTAGAACCTCAAGAATATAACATGCAACACGTGTTTCTGACAGTGTGTGAATGGATTGGCCGGGTTGTAGCCATGATAAGTGGCAATGTTCAGTGGAAGCAGATCATTACGACACGCATGAGTGATTAATGGCTGAGAAGAAAATACATTTCAGCCACCAACCAATACCACATGTTTACATAAAGTCCCACAGACACGCCAATTAGGGTGGCTATAGAGGACCATCGGCTGGTGAAGATGTAGTGGGTATCGCCTGCTTTTACAATGGATAGCTGGGGCAAGTTGTGCCTAGCTGTAAAAGGAGCCAAAGGACTACTTGAGGGTATAATTGGGTCCAAGCCCCATTTAGTAACAAGCTAAGATCATTTGGGGGTCCACCGAGAGAATACAATAAATCCATGTTCACGGCACTGGCCTTATAAAATGCCATCTTATAAATCAAGTTCTAGATGCGAGAGGAAGAGACAGAGCTGATAGTATAGTGCCCCGAGGAAATGGTGCAGCTCCAATATCTTACAGGTTAAAGGTAATAATAGGGCAGGTGAAAACAGCCATGTGTGATGGGGTGTGGAACCTCCATATACATGAACCGACGTTAGGCAAAATGCAACAAGAACCCATATGTGGGGGGTTACTGCTACAATGTGAAGAAAACACAACACGACTTACAAAACATTGGGGTGTTTATTATCGCATTGGTTTTGAGGCAAATTGAGCTGAGTGTATAGATGGGATCTTTCCCTCTTTGGTGCAGTCTAGCGAGATAAGCAGATATAAAAGGGGTTGGGAATGGCTTCACTTCCTACCCTTCATGTTCTTACAATAATAGTCATTACAGGCGATGGTCAGTCCAGCAATCAGGGAGAAGTAGCTATGGAAAGTGACGCGTCCATCCCGACACTGATCCAGATCCTTCATAATCTTATCCACAGCCAGCGGGTCATTCTGGTTCTGCAGGGGATGAGATGGCAAACAGGTTACATTAGGGAAAAAAACCTAATACTACCCCTCCAAAACTAGTATGGATTACATCCTGTACTCCAGAGCTGCACTCACAATTCTGCTGGTGTATGGACATATGGGGGATCCAGACAAAGGATTGTTGGGGGAGTTAAGGATCCGACATGTCTGATTCCAGACTGTTTATCCTTTTGTTCTCCCTGAGGTAAGCCACTAAGTGCTCCTCTGTATAGGACAGACCACAATCTAAAGAGTACTGGGGGCTTTAAGGCTGGGTCTCACATAACGATACACCAGCGATCCCGACAACGATATGCACTTGTCAGGATCGCTGGTGTATCGCTACATGATCGCTGCTGAGCTGCCAAACAGGCAGCTCAGGCAGCGATCTGGGACAGCGACACTGCGGGTAACATCGCTTAGTTACCCGCAGTGTACCTTGGATACCAGCGCCCTGATGCAGGGAGCTGGTATCCAAGGTACACAGCGGGTTTCCAAGCGCTGCGCGGTGCCTGGAAACCCGCTGTGTACCTTGGATACCAGCTCCCTGCATCAGGGCGCTGGTAACCAAGGTACACAGCGGGTTTCTAGGCACAGCCCCGTGCCTGGAAACCCGCTGTGTACCTTGGTTACCAGCGGATCACTGGTCTCCCGCCTGTCACACGCAGCGATGCGTGCCTGTCAGCGGGAAACCAGCGATCAAAAAAAGGTCCTGACATTTCAGCGACGATCAGCGATACCCAGCAGGGGGGCTGATCGTCGCTGAATGTCACACACAGCGATATCGCTGGTGAGCTCGCTGCTGCGTCACAAAACTAGTGACTCAGCAGCGATCTCGGTAGCGATATCGCTATGTGAGACGGGCCCTTAAAGGGTATGCCACACTAAACAATATCGCTAACGGGATCGCTAAAAAACGTCACTATTTAGCGATCCCGTTAGCGATATTGTTCAGTGCGGCAGCTTCCAGCGACGAGCTTCCTGCTGTGATCTCGCTCGTCGCTGGAATCGCTCCGGACCCTATTTTCTCGTTGGCGCTCCCGCTGGGTAAGTATCTTATCGCTGTGTGGCACCTTTTCTTAGCGATTTAGCGGTACTTTTGTACCGCTAAAGTCGTTAAGAAGATCGCTAACGGCGATAGCGTCGTTAACTATATCGCTAAATGTGACCGCATTTAGCGATATAGAAACAATCCCGCTAGCGATCGCATTAGTATGCGTCGTTATTGTGATCGCTAGCGGGATTGTTTAGTGTGGCAGTACCTTAAGTCTTTCTCTGCTTTTATGCACGTTTATGAGAGGTCTCACAATTCCCATACTGTCCCTCTGACTTCCCACATATGATAATCCCAATATCTGATTGTGTAATTGCTTGTAAATCCCATTCATTGTCAGTGGACTGGTCTGCCGCAGGTCACACCTACAGGAGGAGAGAGATTACATATAATCGTGGGCAAGATGGGGCTCACAGCGAGGATTCTCATCAGTTCTTGAGGAGCAACCCTCAAGGAGACTTTCGTAAGTCGACTGACTGGAAAATATCCCTGAAAGCCAATAATGGAGGCATTGCTACATCATTCACATGGATGCCTGCTCTGGGGTTGCATGGTGGAATTGGCAGATCTATATGTGAACATACAGATGCCAATTCTTTGTATTGGGGAAAAGAGGAATTTATGGAGTAAAATATGATCCTGAGAGGTTTCTTCTGCAGGATCCACTACAAGCAGCCAGTGGCCAAAAGGACCCCTTTTCAGTGAGAGAGTTGTTGTCCAAATAAGACAATCCCTCTACGGATCCTTCAGATCTTTTCCATAACAGTCTATAATCACACATGTACCTTCAGAAAATCAGAGAATTCGGTCTCCATAAGTCTATGGAGATCATCCTTGGACATGTAGCTCTTGTCCCCAGCATATTTATGGAATTTAAACATCAGGGTCTCCATTGCTTGCTCCAAATCAGAGGGAACCATGATTGTTGGGTTCAGAGGTTCTGCAAGAGAAGACAAAGCCCATTACTTCCAGTGACCTACTGGGATGGCAATTTTTACCAATAGGCACTAAAGATCCATTGCCTAAGGCGGCACCTTGTGAGGGCGGCACAAGCGGTAATATATCATTTGTGTTACATCCCTGTATATTACACATACATACCTAGGATCCGCAATGTAGCACATTACTAGTCTATACAATAGACAATCAGGCGCCACTTCCCTGTAATATCCAGATAACTACAAGTCAAGATACCAAAAGAGAAAACTCAGCCAAACCCCATGAATTTAGTGGGACCTGTCTAGTTTAGTTACTGTCCAGAAAAGGAGAATGAGGTGGTAGCTGGGTCCAGCGGAGGAGAATGGGGTAGAGCAAATGTAAGGCGGTCAAGGGTATAAACCCTTTAAATGTTTCATTCCCTTTAAGTGTGTTAAAATGTGTAAATGTATGTCTTGTATGAACTGGATGATGTCATGTACTTGTGTTAATTCCAATGTGTATGAGTAAGGAAGGTATTGATATAGGTAGACAGTGTGTCCTAGGGGTCACATCACTAAAGTAGGGCACTAGTGTGTATGTGTATATATATATATATATATATATATATATATATATATATAGTTTGCGAGGGATCACTAATGGGGGCACGTTAGAGATCCAGTTAGAACGTTAGAAAATATGTCAATGCAGTATTTGGGTTTGGACACTAGAGGGGGGCATTGAGCACATCCAGTTTAATAGGGACAAGAGGTTAGGGACTTGTTGCTAGGGAAAGATTGCCTCCAAGCGGGAATCTGTCAGGAAGATTTCCTTGTAGCGGAAGTCAGTTGGGGTGGACCTTGCCAGTGTGAGTAGTCCACGTTCCTGGGCCCTGAGCATAGAGTAGAAGTGTGAGGGGACCAGCAACCCCTGAAGAAGCCCGTGAAGGATTCACCGTGGTAAAGTGAGCCCAAAGTGAGTGGGTTTACCTAGCAGCAGTCCAGTGGAAGAACCACTGTGAGAACGCTCAGCAGAAAAGGTTGTGCATGAGCGAGTAGGCCACCAGCAAGTATCCGGGCGGGATAACCAGAGAGGGGTGGACGACTTAGTAGATGTGTCTTTCTATACTGGATTGAAGTGTCTCCAGGGGAAGAGATCGAAGTGCTGTTTTCACCGGGCTCCTGGTCCCGTCAATACTTTGTGGTCCATTCTGGTGTAGCAGAGTAGAAGAGGAGAAGTTGTGGAAAATGTATTGCTGGTATCGTATTAGACGTGCTTATGGTGTCTTGGATGTGCTATGTCCGGAAGAAAATAAAGCAGAACTGTTTGACATGATTCTGGACTCTGACTTTGATTGCTCTGTATACTCTGCCTCGAAAGAAGAACAACCCAGCAGAATAGAGGTGACAGGAGTAAAGTATGCAGCTGTTCCCGGTAAGATAACCACCCGGCCAACCCTTTACACAGGGTCTGGATCAATACGAGTCTGAAAGAGGACAAAGGGGTCTGGAAGTGTCTTACTTCTGCTGTTCAAGAGGAAATGAACCTCTGAACAACACAGGGGCTGTGTGTCCATGTGGAGCTCGCGCTAGTCACTAAGTTACTAGTTACTAAGCTATTGGGTTGTCGCCCTTGTCCTGGTGCCAGCGATACTTGTGCCGTGATTACAGAACAAGTCACGTCTCATTTTCCTGTCTTGATATTGATTATTACCAGGTTTATTCAGGGAGGAGAATGGAGGAAGAACATTGTCAGCGAGAACACTTAATGGAGGATAATGCTCGCTGTAATTTCCATTATGTGTTCTGATGAGAAATCGCTTCTAAATGCATCCGGCGCTTCCCGTATTCAACCAGCATGATGAAGCCTTAAAGTGCACATCCCCGAACTCAGCACCCCTCATATCTACATGTTCTGTACACCCGTGCTGTACACCCAGCACATCAGTACTGGAGCGTTATGAGAGGAGCGACTGATATCTGGAAATCCAGAGCAACGGTATGTACGTGCTGTGCACTTAGAAAATACACATTACAAATTCTCTATCTGCTATAATAAAACAATGTGTCAGTCCATAGATCAGTTCACCCAGCATATTCACAGCATTCCCTGAATTCCCAAACCATGAGGAAGAAGGCATGAGACTGAGCCTCCCATCACGCCAGCAACCAAACCCAGAATGAGCCTCCCATCACGCTAGCAACCAAACCCAGACTGAGCCTCCCATCACGCTAGCAACCAAACCCAGACTGAGCCTCCCATCACACCAGCAACCAAAGCTAGAGTGAGCCTCCCATCACGCCAGCAACCAAAGTCAGAGTGAGCCTCCCATCACGCCAGCAACCAAACCCAGACTAAGCCTCCCATCACGCTAGCAACCAAACCCAGACTGAGCCTCCCATCACACCAGCAACCAAGATAGTGAGCCTCTTATATCACCAACCAAACCCAGACTGAGCTTCCCATCAAATCAGCAACCAAACCCAGACTGAGACTCCCATCACACCAGCAACCAAAGCTAGAATGAGCCTCCCATCACGCCAGCAACCAAACCCAGACTGAGCCTCCCATCACGCCAGCAACCAAACCCAGACTGAGCCTCCATCACGCCAGCAACCAAACCCAGACTGAGCCTCCCATCACGCCAGCAACCAAACCCAGATTGAGCTCCCATCACGCCAGCACCAAACCCAGACTGAGCTCCCATCACGCCAGCAACCAAACCCAGACTGAGCCTCCCATCACGCCAGCAACCAAACCCAGACTGAGCCTCCATCACGCCAGCAACCAAACCCAGACTGAGCCTCCCATCACGCCAGCAACCAAACCCAGACTGAGCCTCCCATCACGCCAGCAACCAAACCCAGACTGAGCCTCCCATCACGCCAGCAACCAAACCCAGACTGAGCCTCCCATCACGCCAGCAACCAACCCAGACTGAGCCTCCATCACGCCAGCAACCAAACCCAGAATGAGCCTCCCATCACGCCAGCAACCAAACCCAGAATGAACCTTCCATCATGTCAGCAACCAAACCTAGACTGAGCCTCCCATCACGCCAGCAACCAAACCCAGACTGAGCTTCCCATCAAACCAGCAACCAAACCCAGACTGAGCCTCCCATCACACCAGTAACCAAAGCCATAGTGAGCCTCCTATGACACCAGCAACCAAAGCCATAGTGAGCCTCCCATGACACCAGCAACCAAGCTAGAGTCAGCCTTCTATATCACCAGCAACCAAGCTAGAGTGAGCCTTCTATATCACCAGCAACCAAACCCAGACTAAGCCTCCCATCACATCAGCAACCAAACCTAGACTGAGCCTTCCATCACACCAGCAACCAAACTCAGACTGAGCCTCCCATCACGCCAGCAACCAAACCCAGACTGAGCCTCCCATCACGCCAGCAACCAAACCCAGACTGAGCCTCCCATCACGCCAGCAACCAAACCCAGACTGAGCCTTCCATCACGTCAGCAACCAAACCCAGACTGAGCCTCCCATCATTAAACTTATCACCCAACAGCTGGTTCATACACCCACTCATCGCTCGTCATACTACCGTTACACCCCAGCAATACTTCTCGCAGCTGAGGTTTTGTGACAATGTATCCAATCTCCACAATCCTCTTTACTAATTATTCATCTTCTCACATTTCTTCCTGTGATTGTTATTAGAGATGTCTCTGTCTCCTGCTGGGTGGAGTCAATGGGACGCGTATGAGATCATCAAGTCACCTCTTGTGAACCCATGTGAACATATTAGATACACGTAAAGAAATTGACTCCTAATATTTTTGTATTATCAGATCTGGAGACAGACAACTGTGGGGACAGGCCCAATGGCATGGATCATGGGTGGGCAGCACAGTGGCCTTGCAGCGCTAGGGGTCCTGGGTTCTCCCGTGTTTGTGTGTGTTTCCTCCGGGTACTCCGGTTTCCTCCCACACACCAAAAGACATACTGATAAGGAATTTAGATTGTGAGCCCCAATGGAGACAGTGAAGATAATGTCTGTAAAGTGCTGCAGAATATGATGGTGCTATATAAGCAAAGCATAATAAATAAATGGGTGTAATAGTGAGGACCAGCACTAGATCTGGACTGTATGACATTGTTATGCATATTGCAAAAGAATAAAACAGTCATACAGCACAGACCAAAAGTTTGGATACACCTTCTCATTCAAAGATTTTTCTGTATCTTCATGACTATGAAAATTGTAGAATCACACTGAAGGCATCAAAACTATGAATTAACACATGTGGAATTATACATTACACTTTAAAAAAAAGTGTGAAACAACTGAAAATATGTCTTATATTCTAGGTTCTTCAAAGTAGCCACCTTTTGCTTTGATTACTGCTTTGCACGCAGAAAAGGTGAACGGCTGGACTCTACATGCCTAGTTCCCACCGTGAAGCATGGAGGAGGTGGTGTGATGGTGTGGGGGTGCTTTGCTGGTGACACTGTTGGGGATTTATTCAAAATTGAAGCTGTGAGCGGTCCAGCTCACCCCAAACCATCTCGATTGGGTTCAGGTCTGGTGACTGTGGAGGCCAGGTCATCTGGCGTAGCACCCCAACACTCTCCTTCTTGGTCAAATAGCCCTTACACAGCCTGGAAGTGTGTTTGGGGTCATTGTCCTGTTGAAAAATAAATAATGGTCCAACTAAACGCAAACCGGATGGAATAGCATGCTGCTGCAAGATGCTGTGGTAGCCATGCTGGTTCAGAATGCCTTCAATTTTGAATAAATCCCCAACAGTGTCACCAGTAAAGCACCCCCACACCATCACCTTTTCTGCGTGCAAAGCAGTAATCAAAGCAAAAGGTGGCTACTTTGAAGACCCTAGAATATAAGACATATTTTCAGTTGTTTCACACTTTTTTGTAAAGTGTAATGTATAATTCTTCATGTGTTAATTCATAGTTTTGATGCCTTCCGTGTGATTCTACAATTTTCATAGCCATGAAAATACAGAAAAATCTTTGAATTTGCCCATCTGGTAAGGGTCGGCCAAACATCAGACGACTCCTCCAAAGTGATGTATTGTCATACACATCATACAGCGCCTTATGAACGTCGTCACACAGTATAGTTCCCAAATAATACTTCCATACAATTGCCTAAATAACAATGCCATACAGTGCTACCACCACCATAACCAGCAAGAAGAATATACTTTGCAGCGGCAATGTAGTACCAAGAACAAGTGGCCAAACACTGCTATGTAATACCACCATATAGTGTTGAAAAAAACAAGTGGCCAAATAACAGTGATATGCAAAGCCGCCGTATAATACTGAAAAGACCAAGTGACTTAAAAACAGTTTCACAACCAGCGGAAGGAAACAGGCAATCTAACAGAATTGCGATACAATGCTGCCATGCCGTTCTAAAGTAACCAAGTGACTTACCAGTAGTGCCACACACTGTACAGATTATTGCTATTTATAAATTTATATTATGATGGTGGTATAAGGAGACTTGGCCATCTGTGGAGCCCCCATGCACAGGTTACACACCCCTAACACTATCCCTGCCTCTGAAGGAATCATGGCCACATGGATAACAGCAGGATTTACCTCTGGACTTTATGTTATGTCTTTCTACATGTACCAGGAGGTGTCCCAGAATCAGAAAAAGGGAGCGGCCGATGTGTGGAAACACCAGGAGGAAGGTGATCCCTAATGGGACACGGACTCCTGACCTCGAGCCCACAATGTACTGATCACAGCCACGCCCTGCTTTCAGGATGGGAAGAGTGGCCCTACAGAGGGGCCATGTAGGGTGCCCAGACGGTCTAGGCGTGGAAACACCAGGAGGAAGGTGATCCCTGAGGGGAACACTGACTCCTGACCCCGAGCCCACAATCCACTGACCACAGCCACATCCCTGTTCTCAGGATAGGAAGAGTGGCCCTACACAGGGCCACGTAGGGTGCCCAGACGGCCGAGGAGTGGAAACAACAGGAGGAAGGTGATCCCTGCTGGGACGCGGACTCCTGATCACGGCCATGCCCTGCTCTCTGGAGTGGACCTACAGAGGGGCCATGTAGGGTGCCCAGACGGCCGAGATCCTGCACAGGGAAGAGGAAAATGT
Source organism: Oophaga sylvatica (assembly GCA_033576555.1). Lineage (NCBI taxonomy): Eukaryota > Metazoa > Chordata > Amphibia > Anura > Dendrobatidae > Oophaga > Oophaga sylvatica. The sequence goes on from JARQOD010000001.1 coordinate 518,175,342, forward strand.
CCGTAGGGCCCACAGCACAGGTACATCGGGCAACTCCAGAGACCCCTCACCCCACATCAATCACGAAACACCATGATGAGAGCTCATAGCTGGAGAGCGGGCTTTATCAGGTACACTGTATTTGTGCCAATGTTTACACTTGGTGCCCTACATTGTGTCTGCCATACACTAGGGACCCCTGGTGTCATTTATGTTACATTGTGTCTGGTAGACACTAGGGCCCCATGGTGTTTTACATTGTGTCTGCTGTATACTAGGGGCCCCTGGTTTCTATATGGTACATTGTGTCTGCTCTGTGGCCCTGTAGTAATCTGCTGGAGCTCCGTCTCTGTGTGTCAGCTCTGTGGCCCACGACTCATGTGCAGGGTCTAGGCGTGCCTGGCACAGCTGGGGCTCCGTCTCTGTGTGACAGCTCTGTGGCCCTGAAGTAATGTGCTGGGGCTCCGTCTCTGTGTGTCAGCTCTGTGGCCCACGACTCATGTGCAGGGTCTAGGCGTGCCTGGCACAGCTGGGGCTCCGTCTCTGTGTGACAGCTCTGTGGCCCTGAAGTAATGTGCTGGGGCTCCGTCTCTGTGTGTCAGCTCTGTGGCCCTGTAGTAATGTGCTGGGGTTCCGTCTCTGTGTGTCAGCTCTGTGGCCCACGACTCATGTGCAGGGTCTAGGCGTGCCTGGCAAAGCTGGGGCTCTGTCTCTGTGTGACAGCTCTGTGGCTCTGAAGTAATGTGCTGGGGCTCCGTCTCTGTGTGTCAGCTCTGTGGCCCTGTAGTAATGTGCTGGGGCTCCGTCTCTGTGTGTCAGCTCTGTGGCCCACGACTCATGTGCAGGGTCTAGGCGTGCCTGGCAAAGCTGGGGCTCCGTCTCTGTGTGACAGCTCTGTGGCCCTGAAGTAATGTGCTGGGGCTCCGTCTCTGGTGTGTCAGTTCTGTGGCCCTGTAGTAATGTGCTGGGGCTCCGTCTCTGTGTGTCAGCTCTGTGGCCCTGTAGTAATGTGCTGGGGCTCCGTCTCTGTGTGTCTGCTCTGTGGCCCTGAAGTAATGTGCTGGGGCTCCGTCTCTGTGTGTCAGCTCTGTGGCCCTGTAGTAATGTGCTGGGGCTCCGTCTCTGTGTGTCTGCTCTGTGGCCCTGAAGTAATGTGCTGGGGCTCCGTCTCTGTGTGTCAGCTCTGTGGCCCTGTAGTAATGTGCTGGGGCTCCGTCTCTGTGTGTCAGCTCTGTGGCCCTGAAGTAATCTGCTGGGGCTCCGTCTCTGTGTGTCAGCTCTGTGGCCCAGGACTCATGTGCAGGGTCTAGGCGTGCCTGGCACAGCTGGGGCTCCGTCTCTGTGTGCCAGCTCTGCGGCCCTGAAGTAATGTGCTGGGCTCCGTCTCTGTGTGTCAGCTCTGTGGCCCTGTAGTAATGTGCTGGGGCTCCATCTCTGTGTGCCAGCTCTGCGGCCCTGTAGTAATGTGCTGGGGCTCCATCTCTGTGTGCCAGCTCTGCGGCCCTGAAGTAATGTGCTGGGGCTCCGTCTCTGTGTGTCAGCTCTGTGGCCCTGTAGTAATGTGCTGGGGCTCCATCTCTGTGTGTCAGCTCTGTGGCCCTGAAGTAATGTGCTGGGGCTCCATCTCTGTGTGTCAGCTCTGTGGCCCTGAAGTAATGTGCTGGGGCTCCGTCTGTGTGTCAGCTCTGTGGCCCTGTAGTAATGTGCTGGGGCTCCATCTCTGTGTGCCAGCTCTGCGGCCCTGAGTAATGTGCTGGGGCTCCGTCTCTGTGTGTCAGCTCTGTGGCCCTGTAGTAATGTGCTGGGGCTCCATCTCTGTGTGTCAGCTCTGTGGCCCTGAAGTAATGTGCTGGGGCTCCATCTCTGTGTGTCAGCTCTGTGGCCCTGAAGTAATGTGCTGGGGCTCCGTCTGTGTGTCAGCTCTGTGGCCCTGAAGTAATGTGCTGGGGCTCCGTCTCTGTGTGTCAGCTCTGTGGCCCTGTAGTAATGTGCTGGGGCTCCGTCTCTGTGTGTCAGCTCTGTGGCCCTGTAGTAATGTGCTGGGGCTCCGTCTCTGTGTGTCAGCTCTGTGGCCCAGGACTCATGTGCAGGGTTCAGGCGTGCCTGGCACAGCTGGGGCTCCGTCTCTGTGTGTCAGCTCTGTGGCCCTGTAGTAATGTGCTGGGGCTCCGTCTGTGTGTCAGCTCTGTGGCCCTGTAGTAATGTGCTGGGGCTCCGTCTCTGTGTGTCAGCTCTGTGGCCCTGTAGTAATGTGCTGGGGCTCCGTCTCTGTGTGTCAGCTCTGTGGCCCGTAGTAATGTGCTGGGGCTCCGTCTCTGTGTGTCAGCTCTGTGGCCCAGTAATGTGCTGGGGCTCCGTCTCTGTGTGTCAGCTCTGTGGCCTGTAGTAATGTGCTGGGGCTCCGTCTCTGTGTGTCAGCTCTGTGGCCCTGTAGTAATGTGCTGGGCTCCGTCTTGTGTGTCAGCTCTGTGGCCCTGTAGTAATGTGCTGGGGCTCCGTCTCTGTGTGTCAGCTCTGTGGCCCTGTAGTATGTGTGGGGCTACGTCTCTGTGTGTCAGCTCTGTGGCCCTGTAGTAATGTGCTGGGGCTCCGTCTCTGTGTGTCAGCTCTGTGGCCCTGTAGTAATGTGCTGGGGCTCGTCTGTGTGTCAGCTCTGTGGCCCTGTAGTAATGTGCTGGGCTCCGTCTCTGTGTGTCAGCTCTGTGGCCCTGTAGTAATGTGCTGGGGCTCCGTCTCTGTGTGTCAGCTCTGTGGCCCTGTAGTAATGTGCTGGGGCTCCGTCTCTGTGTGTCAGCTCTGTGGCCTGTAGTAATGTGCTGGGGCTCCGTCTGTGTGTCAGCTCTGTGGCCCTGTAGTAATGTGCTGGGGCTCCGTCGCTGTGTGTCAGCTCTGTGGCCTGTAGTAATGTGCTGGGGCTCCGTCTCTGTGTGTCAGCTTGTGGCCCTGTAGTAATGTGCTGGGGCTCCGTCTCTGTGTGTCAGCTCTGTGGCCCTGTAGTAATGTGCTGGGGCTCCGTCTGTGTGTAGCTCTGTGGCCCTGTAGTAATGTGCTGGGGCTCCGTCTCTGTGTGTCAGTCTGTGGCCCTGTAGTAATGTGCTGGGGCTCCGTCTCTGTGTCAGCTCTGTGGCCCTGTAGTAATGTGCTGGGGCTCCGTCTCTGTGTGTCAGCTCTGTGGCCCTGTAGTAATGTGCTGGGGCTCCATCTCTGTGTGTCAGCTCTGTGGCCCTGTAGTAATGTGCTGGGGCTCCGTCTCTGTGTGTCAGCTCTGTGGCCCTGTAGTAATGTGCTGGGGCTCCGTCTCTGTGTGTCAGCTCTGTGGCCCTGTAGTAATGTGCTGGGCTCCGTCTCTGTGTGTCAGCTCTGTGGCCCTGTAGTAATGTGCTGGGGCTCCGTCTCTGTGTGTCAGCTCTGTGGCCCTGTAGTAATGTGCTGGGGCTCCGTCTCTGTGTGTCAGCTCTGTGGCCCTGTAGTAATGTGCTGGGGCTCCGTCTCTGTGTGTCAGCTCTGTGGCCTGTAGTAATGTGCTGGGGCTCCGTCTCTGTGTGTCAGCTCTGTGGCCTGTAGTAATGTGCTGGGGCTCCGTCTCTGTGTGTCAGCTCTGTGGCCCTGTAGTAATGTGCTGGGGCTCCGTCTCTGTGTGTCAGCTCTGTGGCCTGTAGTAATGTGCTGGGGCTCCGTCTCTGTGTCAGCTCTGTGGCCCTGTAGTAATGTGCTGGGGCTCCGTCTCTGTGTGTCAGTCTGTGGCCCTGTAGTAATGTGCTGGGCTCCGTCTCTGTGTGTCAGCTCTGTGGCCTGTAGTAATGTGCTGGGGCTCCGTCTCTGTGTGTAGCTCTGTGGCCCTGTAGTAATGTGCTGGGGCTCCGTCTCTGTGTGTCAGCTCTGTGGCCCTGTAGTAATGTGCTGGGGCTCCGTCTCTGTGTGTCAGCTCTGTGGCCCTGTAGTAATGTGCTGGGGCTCCGTCTCTGTGTGTCAGCTCTGTGGCCCTGTAGTAATGTGCTGGGGCTCCGTCTCTGTGTGTCAGCTCTGTGGCCCTGTAGTAATGTGCTGGGCTCCGTCTCTGTGTGTCAGCTCTGTGGCCTTAGTAATGTGCTGGGCTCCGTCTCTGTGTGTCAGCTCTGTGGCCCTGTAGTAATGTGCTGGGGCTCCGTCTCTGTGTGTCAGCTCTGTGCCCTGTAGTAATGTGTGGGGCTCCGTCTCTGTGTGTCAGCTCTGTGGCCTGTAGTAATGTGCTGGGCTCCGTCTCTGTGTGTCAGCTCTGTGGCCCTGTAGTAATGTGCTGGGCTCCGTTCTGTGTGTCAGCTCTGTGGCCTGTAGTAATGTGCTGGGCTCCGTCTTGTGTCAGCTCTGTGGCCCTGTAGTAATGTGCTGGGGCTCGTCTCTGTGTGTCAGCTCTGTGGCCCTGTAGTAATGTGCTGGGGCTCCATCTCTGTGTGTCAGCTCTGTGGCCCTGTAGTAATGTGCTGGGGCTCCGTCTCTGGTGTCAGCTCTGTGGCCTGTAGTAATGTGCTGGGGCTCCGTCTCTGTGTGTCAGCTCTGTGGCCTGTAGTAATGTGTGGGGCTCGTCTCTGTGTGTCAGTTCTGTGGCCTGTAGTAATGTGCTGGGCTCCGTTCTGTGTGTCAGCTCTGTGGCCTGTAGTAATGTGCTGGGCTCCGTCTCTGTGTGTCAGCTCTGTGGCCCTGTAGTAATGTGCTGGGGCTCCGTCTCTGTGTGTCAGCTCTGTGGCCCTGTGTAATGTGCTGGGGCTCCGTTCTTGTGTGTCAGCTCTGTGGCCTGTAGTAATGTGCTGGGCTCCGTCTGTGTGCCAGCTCTGTGGCCCTGTAGTAATGTGCTGGGGCTCCGCCTCTGTGTGTCAGTTCTGTGGCCTGTAGTAATGTGCTGGGGCTCGTCTCTGTGTGTCAGCTCTGTGGCCTGTAGTAATGTGCTGGGGCTCCGTCTGTGTGCCAGCTCTGTGGCCCTGTAGTAATGTGCTGGGGCTCCGTCTCTGTGTGTCAGTCTGTGGCCCTGTAGTAATGTGCTGGGGCTCCGTCTCTGTGTGTCAGCTCTGTGGCCTGTAGTAATGTGCTGGGGCTCCGTCTCTGTGTGTCAGTCTGTGGCCCTGTAGTAATGTGCTGGGGCTCGTCTCTGTGTGTCAGCTCTGTGGCCCTGTAGAATGTGCTGGGGCTCCGTCTCTGTGTGTCAGCTCTGTGGCCTGTAGTAATGTGCTGGGGCTCCGTCTCTGTGTGTCAGCTCTGTGGCCTGTAGTAATGTGCTGGGGCTCCGTCTCTGTGTGTCAGCTCTGTGGCCCGTAGTAATGTGCTGGGGCTCGTCTCTGTGTGTCAGCTTGTGCCCTGTAGTATGTGCTGGGGCTCCGTCCTGTGTGTCAGCTTGTGGCCTGTAGTAATGTGCTGGGGCTCCTTCTGTGTGTCAGCTCTGTGGCCCGTAGTAATGTGCGGGGCTCCGTCTCTGTGTGTCGCTCTGTGGCCTGTAGTAATGTGCTGGGGCTCCGTCTCTGTGTGTCGCTCTGTGGCCTGTGTAATGTGCTGGGGTCCGTCTCTGTGTGTCAGCTCTGTGGCCTGTAGTATGTGCTGGGGCTCCGTCTCTGTGTGTCAGCTCTGTGGCCTGTAGTAATGTGCTGGGGCTCCGTCTCTGTGTGTCAGCTCTGTGGCCTGTAGTAATGTGCTGGGGTCCGTCTCTGTGTGTAGCTCTGTGGCCTGTAGTAATGTGCTGGGGCTCGTCTCTGTGTGTCAGCTCTGTGGCCCTGTAGTAATGTGCTGGGGCCGTCTCTGTGTGTCAGCTCTGTGGCCCTGAGTAATGTGCTGGGGCTCGTCTCTGTGTCAGCTCTGTGGCCCTGTAGTATGTGCTGGGCTCCGTCTCTGTGTGTCAGCTCTGTGGCCTGTAGTAATGTGCTGGGGCTCCGTCTCTGTGTGTCGCTCTGTGGCCTGTAGTAATGTGTGGGGCTCGTCTCTGTGTGTCAGCTCTGTGGCCCTGTAGTAATGTGCTGGGGCTCCGTCTCTGTGTGTCAGCTCTGTGGCCCTGTAGTAATGTGCTGGGGCTCCGTCTCTGTGTGTCAGCTCTGTGGCCCTGTAGTAATGTGCTGGGGCTCCGTCTCTGTGTGTCAGCTCTGTGGCCCTGTAGTAATGTGCTGGGGCTCCGTCTCTGTGTGTCAGCTCTGTGGCCCTGTAGTAATGTGCTGGGGCTCCGTCTCTGTGTGTCAGCTCTGTGGCCCTGTAGTAATGTGCTGGGGCTCCGTCTCTGTGTGTCAGCTCTGTGGCCCTGTAGTAATGTGCTGGGGCTCCGTCTCTGTGTGTCAGCTCTGTGGCCCTGTAGTAATGTGCTGGGGCTCCGTCTCTGTGTGTCAGCTCTGTGGCCCTGTAGTAATGTGCTGGGGCTCCGTCTCTGTGTGTCAGCTCTGTGGCCCTGTAGTAATGTGCTGGGGCTCCGTCTCTGTGTGTCAGCTCTGTGGCCCTGTAGTAATGTGCTGGGGCTCCGTCTCTGTCAGCTCTGTGGCCCTGTAGTAATGTGCTGGGGCTCCGTCTCTGTGTGTCAGCTCTGTGGCCCTGTAGTAATGTGCTGGGGCTCCATCTCTGTGTGTCAGCTCTGTGGCCCTGTAGTAATGTGCTGGGGCTCCGTCTCTGTGTGTCAGCTCTGTGGCCCTGTAGTAATGTGCTGGGCTCCGTCTCTGTGTGTCAGCTCTGTGGCCCTGTAGTAATGTGCTGGGCTCCGTCTCTGTGTGTCAGCTCTGTGGCCCTGTAGTAATGTGCTGGGGCTCCGTCTCTGTGTGTCAGTTCTGTGGCCCTGTAGTAATGTGCTGGGGCTCCGTCTCTGTGTGTCAGCTCTGTGGCCCTGTAGTAATGTGCTGGGGCTCCGTCTCTGTGTGTCAGCTCTGTGGCCCTGTAGTAATGTGCTGGGGCTCCGTCTCTGTGTGTCAGCTCTGTGGCCCTGTAGTAATGTGCTGGGGCTCCGTCTCTGTGTGTCAGCTCTGTGGCCCTGTAGTAATGTGCTGGGGCTCCGTCTCTGTGTGTCAGCTCTGTGGCCCTGTAGTAATGTGCTGGGGCTCCGTCTCTGTGTGTCAGCTCTGTGGCCCTGTAGTAATGTGCTGGGGCTCCGTCTCTGGTGTCAGCTCTGTGGCCCTGTAGTAATGTGCTGGGGCTCCGTCTCTGGTGTCAGCTCTGTGGCCCTGTAGTAATGTGCTGGGGCTCCGTCTCTGTGTGTCAGCTCTGTGGCCCAGGACTCATGTGCAGGGTCTAGAGCCACAGGGGTGACCGGATGTGCCCTGTAGCAGGAGGATGGCGGTGCCTCACCTGGTGTCAGAGAGCGCTCAGCTGCTGGCAGTGGGTCCTGCTGTAAGTGAAGAGGGCGCAGTCTGTGCAGAGCAGATCACTGGAGACAGGCCCTCCCAGCAGCAGAGCCGCCCCTGAAATCCGAAGCTGCTGTGAGTCACTGCCGCCCTCATGACCAATTCTCCATTTTGCTGGGCCAAGAATTTCTCCCACTCCCAGGCTGTGTGAGGACAATGCTGTGTTGGTATTAGGGATGTGTGAGGCCTCCTGAGCCGCACCCGGTGCTCACAGACCGCCCAAACCACATCCGCACCTTGTAACAGGCTTCCTGTTTCTAGTTCTTTCTCACTCTTTTCCAGTTCTCTGTCTGACAGTAAAATAGTGATATTCTAGCTCACATCCAGAAGCAGAAACACCATCCTGCCCAGACGCCTCTCATAGCTGAGGGTTTGGTACAATTGTATTCAGTCTGAACACTCCTCTGTGAGCTGCACACATCTCTGCCTGTCCTGATATTTTGTTACAATGTGTCTGTCTTTGTGTGTGTGATGGATGTACAGTAAAGTTGCCCTTTCATGAAAGGTTTTCCTTTTTCTCATTGGAATGTGCACATTGTAGATACATATTGAAGTCAGCAAAACGATGAAGAACACTTAGGCTGGCGTCACACACAACGACAAAAAATCGGTCCGTTTTAGACGGTCGATTGTCGGATCAAAATGCAAACATCACACATCCTTCTGGCATCCGATTTTCCTTCAAAGATGCGATTTAGTCGCATGTGTTTGTACCTTGTAACATCCGATTTTCATCCGACTTGCGAGAATTTCTCGCAGGCTTGCAAAACTGACATATAATGGATCCAAAAGAATAGTATTTCAATCACAAAAAAAAGAATAGATATATACACATAGAACACACATATATTATATATATATTATATATATATACATGTCATTGTAACATGTATATATACATATATTTATAGTTCCTAGACTTCTACATACTGTTATAGCCGCTAATTCAATTGCCGGCTTTTGTGAAATCACAGAAGCCGACATGGAATGATACATTGTTTCCACACAGTTAACCATGTCATTTCCTGTATTTTGATATTTGTTTAGAACTTACAATTACATGAGTGTATTTGTGCAAAATTTCAGACATGTAGGGGTTAATTAAAGGTGTAAATTCGTTGTAAAAAAATGCGTGGGCTCCCGCTGTATTTTCTCCACCAGACAGACAAAGCAAGCGAGTGGGGGCAGATAATAACAGCCTAGGGAGGGTACATTTTTTTGGTGCCCCCCCTGGCTACTAACATCTGCCCCCAGACACCCCAGAAAGGGCAAATCTATAATTAGATTCGCCCTTTCTGGCACTTTGCCCGTCTATTCCCATTGCCCTGTAGCGGTGGCGAATGGGTTAATAATCTCACCTTAATGTCACCTTAGTATTGAAAGGTGACCTTAAGGCAGGTTAATAATTGAGAGCTGTCAATTAGACAACTATCAATTATTAATCCTATTGTATGAAAGAAAAATCAAACACACACAGTTTAATAAAAAAGAAGTTTAATGAAATAATCACACAGTTTTTGACAATATTTTATTTTCCTGCTAAAACCATTTCCTGTAATAAAAATAAAATAAAAAAGCAAAATCATACTTACCAATCCGATGTACAGTCAGGTCCCACGCTGTAATCCATCAGAAAGGGTTAACAGGTTACAGTTAGCAGAGAGATAATTCTGTCTCCTAGCTGTAACCCCCTGAATGAATAAGTTCCTCTACCACAGAAAGTAGAGGAAGTGATTCATGAATGGAGCTTAATTGATTTATTGGCAATTTAACTTTAGTGACCTGACCTAAAGGGAAAGTGGACACAATCAATTAAGCTTCATTCATTAAACACATCCTCTCCTGTCGCCAGGAGAGGAACTTATTCATTCAGGAGCTTTGAGCTGAGCACGCAGGATTACTTGCACTGCTTGGCTCAAAGCTAGTTAACCCTTTGTGAAGGATTACAGCGTGGGACGTGACAGATTGCCAGATAGGTAAGAATAATGTTGTTTTATTATTTTATATTTATTTTAGAAGAACAAGGGCTTCGAACGGATTAAGACTTAAATAAAAGATGGTCAAAAATATGTGTTTTTATTTCATTAAAATTATTTATTCTTAAAGTGTGTGTGTTTTTTTATTTACTTCAATAGGATTAATAATTGATAGTTGTCTAATTGACAGCTCTCAATTATTAACCTGCCTTAAGGTCACCTTTCAATACTAAGGTGACATTAAGGTGAGATTATTAACCCATTCGCCACCGCTACAGGGCAATGGGAATAGACGGGCAAAGTGCCAGAAAGGGCGAATCTAATTATAGATTTGCCCTTTCCGGGGTGTCTGGGGGCAGATGTTAGTAGCCAGGGGGGGCACCAAAAAAATGTACCCTCCCTAGGCTGTTATTATCTGCCCCCACTCGCTTGCTTTGTCTGTCTGGTGGAGAAAATACAGCGGGAGCCCACGCATTTTTTTGTCAACGAATTTACACCTTTAATTAACCCCTACATGTCTGAAATTTAGCACAAATACACTCATGTAATTGTAAGTTCTAAACAAATATCAAAATACAGGAAATTACATGGTTAACTGTGTGAAACAATGTATCATTTCATGTCGGCTTCTGTGATTTCACAGAAGCCGGCAATTGAATTTGCGGCTATTACAGTATGTAGAAGTCTAGGAAATATAAATATATATATATATACATGTCACAATTACATATATATATATATATATATATATGTATTCTATGTGTGTATATCTATTCTTTCTATTCTTTATTAAAGCTGTCAGTGTGATTTTACAGTATAGCCGGGGATGAATTGCCGGCTTTTCTAAAGGACACCGATGCGATTTCATCGCAAGTCACACATGCGGTCCGTTTGTAATCAGATTTTTCATCGCTCCCATAGACTTGCATTGGCGATTGTCGACCCACAATCGGTGACAATCGCAGCATGCTGCGATTGCTCACGGACGTTTAAAACGGACCACAAAATAACGGATACTGGGAGCTGCTCCATAGATTAACATAGGGCAGACTGCAATACGATTTTTCATCGCATTGCAGTCGTCCGATTCTGTCGCCAGTGTGACGCCGGCCTTATAGAAACAGTAGTTTTTTGCAATCAGGCACAATCCGGCAAATTGTTTAAAAGACGGATCCGGCGTAGATTATATAAAACTGATGTGCCGGATCCGTTTTTTAGCTGGATCCATCCTAACCTTTTTTTAACCGGGAAAATGTAGTAGTAGTAGTAGTAGTAAGGCGTTTCCGGCAGAAAAAAAAACGTTACATGATGCGTCCTATCCGGACGCCGGAATTAAAATCTAGGACGGATCCGGCAGAAAACAGACAAAACACAATGACATGCGGCGCCATCCGGCGCTACTGCTTGTCAATCAGAAAAAAACAGATCCGGCGGTTAAAAAAAAACGATCCGTTTTTTTACAAAATTGCCGGATCACGCCTGACGGCAAAAAACTGATGTGAGAAAGAGAACGTGTGACGCCAACCAGAACACGTGACACCTCAGATTCCTCTTCTGTCCCCCACTTACTCCCATGACCAATTTTCACTCCCTTGGCTTCTCCAGCAGCTTCATCAGGTCCACACTTGGAATGGCTTCCAATGAGCCTTGTCAGGAGTCCACCTGTGGGATCACCAGCCTTCAAAAAGTGTATATGACCATCCAGTGTGTTTTGCAGGAGCCGTGTTAGTCCACAACTGTTGTATGCCAGAATATGGCAAGAAGCGATCAACTAAGAGAAGCCACAGTCCACCATTACAACATGACAGTCAGTGAATTGGAACATAACTGGATTCTTGAAGGTATCCTCAAATGCAGTCATGAAAACCATCAATCTCTATGATAACACTGGCTTTGAGGACCACCCAAGAAAGAAAGATGCAGAGGATAAGTTCATCAGAGTTACCAGACTCAAACCACAAACTGACATCCTGTAAAAGAGTGGAGAAGCTTTCGACACCCTCCCTTGAAAAATATTGTGGTTATATAATGCATTGTCATGTTTTAAATGTTGGAAATGTTTTATTTATTATGTGGCCTGTACCAGTTGGTTAGCTAACTGTGAGACACTAAGGGGAAAGGTCGTTATGTGTCCCCCAGGATGCACATAGAAGCATATTGAACCCGCTGCAGAGCATTGTAATCACACTCACAGCTGTGGTTACAATGCAAAATAAAAGAGTGTGTGGAAAGCTATTTGACAAAATCAAATTTAAGAAAACCTGACATGGGCTTTTATGTTTGGAGAGATCTGTAGGTTGGTAGTGGGACTGATATCTCCCTCTGCTCTTGGTCTTGGGGTAGTGTCCCATGACCACATTTCCTATTTAAACTTTCAGTTAAGGTTTGGGGTGTGTCAGTTTTGGAATTGCAAGCATCGGAACATGAGGCTCCGTGTAGGACAGGTATGTGTGAGACTGAACACAGGCCAGAGCCAGAGAAAGCAAAGCCATTGATGCAGCCATGAGTGATATGGTGGTGCAGTCGTCCACGGCAATAGATTTGATACGGACTGTTACGGACGATTCGGCTGCGAACAGGAAGATAACATTTTAGTTATTTTTGCAAGTTGAAAAATAAAGACGTTTAAGTTGAACTAACCTGGGTCACTGCCTCAGTATCGCACTGTCGTGAAAGCCACTGCATTACATATGGCGGAGAATGCGTGCAGTGTGAACTAAGGCATACCCCAAAGAAACCTGCACGTCTGTGATTAAGCCTTCAAAGTTACAAGACAGGCCCGTGGACAATATGAACGAGCCAATAAAGCAGTTGGTCCTCACCCAACAGCTGCAGCTTCAATTTCAGTGGCAACAGCAGGAGCAGCACTAGTTGCAATGGTAATAGCAGATGCAACAGCTGCAGTTTGAGCAGAACCAGCAGCAGCGGATCAGCAACAGGCTAACAACCTGATTCTGCAACGGATTGCCGCCCTGCGAGAGACACCTGCACCATCGAACCTGCAGTCACCATCCTAAAGTGTCCCCTGTTATGTTAGGTAGCTGAGGAGGACAGGAACAACAGCCGGGCAGCCGAACACCTGAGATGTTGGTAACTAATGGGTTGCAGATTCCTAAACTAATCACACAACTAGAGGTAGCCGTGGAGCGTTCCTACGTTGATCCTAGACGCCTCGTCACAACCTGAGAGATAACTACACCTAAAGGCAGAAAGATTAAAGCTATCTGCCCCAGAGCAGATCCCCAAAGAAAATAAGCCCCCAAACATGTAAAGGCGGTTAGACAAGAAGAAAGCACGAACACAGACAGAAAATAGAATGAGCAAACGCTGGGGCCACAAGCTGACTAAATAGGATAGGACAGGAGAGATTACTTTCTGCAACCCAGAAAACCCTACAAAAATCCAACAATTCTGATTACAAAAATACTGAGATCACACGATCTCGCCACCCACTAAATCAGATCTCAGTGTGAACAAAACCAAGCCGCAGCCACTGAAAAAACAGGAAACAGAAAATGAGCAAATAACAGTGGCTTCAGATAAACTGAGAGGAGCACAAGCCCCCCAGAGGGGACCTGGCTGATCTCCACAGAAGAGCAGGGAACAATGCAAAAAGCAAGAACAAAAACAAAGCAGAAAATATCTTATCTGATAGCAGAAGATGCAGGCAAGACTCAGCAAACTTCCAAATGAACCAGGAACCACAATTGAGACAAGAACAATTGATCACTGGCAACCATCATGGGAGGGAACCTCCCTTATATCAGACCAGTCAGTGAACCCAGATTGCCATTCCTCGCTGAAAGGTTCAGTACTGTCTGTAACTACCAGAGGGAGCCTCTGCTCAGAAACCATCTCTAGCACATTCATAACAGTCCCCAGCCAATGTCTGGGAAACACTCATTATATAAGGCACCTCCACTTGATGGGAGGGCCGATGCAACATTCTAAGTTTGCTCATAACACTATTGTTAGTTCTCAGGTCCCAGTGCTCATGTTCCTGTATACCTACTTATATATCAGCCGTGCCCGCCTACCTATCAGCCGTGCCCACCTGCTATCAGTCATGCTTGCCTGTCTATCAGACATGTCTGCCTGTACTTGACAAGTCTACCATTCCCTGGCCATTCGTGCCTCCTGTCCCTTGGGGGCAGCTGCCATCTACCCGAGGTCAGTCCTGGTGTAGCACCTGATCTCGCCTCCCTTGTTTCTCCTTGGAAAACGGCATCATCAGCCGACCGAGCCTCTGAGGTCGGGCTTGGTGATGCACCTAATCACGACCCTCCAGGCAGTTTCAGTTTGCAGAGGTCAGAGAATTCGCTGGCTGTCAGATGTACTCCATCTCAGACCTGTACCAGGAGGCCTCTTGTCAGAAAGACCAACTGGACAAGATCCTGTACTATCTACAAACAGTTAACACCCGCCTGGACACGCTGCCTTCTCCGACTGCACCCGCATCTGCCCAAGCGGCAACAACCTCAAATGTGCCTCAACAGTCTGCCAGTTTTGGTCCCCGGCTTTCTGCCACCCCAACATGGTGAGGACCCACAATGAGTGTACACTACACTTCAAATTCTTGGCACATCACTTCAGTTCTGATAAGGCCACAGTGGCAAAGCTTTGGCATGGCTCAATCCCCTATGGGAGAGGGGGGACCCTCTTGTGTCAAACCTTCAGTCATTTCTAGAGGCCTCTTCTCTCCAGCTGCATCAGGGAAACCTTACAGTGAGCCATTACTCTGTACGTTTCCTCACTCTCTCATCTAAACTCGCCTGGAATAAATAGGATCTGGTGGGCACCTTCTAGGAGGACCTTTCTGTGCGAATCAAAGAGGAGCTGGCAGGTCATGACATACCTACCTCACTGGATGACCTGGTGTCTCTAGCTACACAGATTGATATAAGGTTCTAGGAGCTTACCAAGGAGGTGACCTGTGAGAGGAGACCTTTACGCCTGACACATTCCTTTCAAAATCCAGTCTTATAGCAATCCTCAGCCTCTACATCCTTCCTAGAATCTATGCAAGTTGACCAGGTGATGCTGGCCAAGCATCGTCACGAGACCCCTCATGCCAAGGGAAGGTGCTCCTATTGTGGCAGTTCTGAGCATGTCGTCCACTCTTGTCCAGAGAGATGGGAAAACTGCCTTGGAGAGGTCACCCTTGATGAGAATTACCCCTCTCCATCACTGACTCTGTCGGTAGCTGTTTCCTGTAACGACATCCGTTTTGTTAAGTTAGCCTACCTGGACTCTGGTTCAGCAGGTAACTTCATCCAACAGGTCCTCGTGGAGCAATATAAAATCCCAACCCAACATCTACAGGTTCCATTGGTGGTTTCTTCGGTGAATAGAGACCACCTCCAAAGTCATCCTTTCCGTTAACGAACCAGTGAACTTCGGGTAGGAATGTTGCACTCGGAAAATATTTATTTTTATGTGCTGTCTGGTCTGTCTCGCCCTCTGCTTCTAAGTCTGCTGTAGCTGCATAAACACAAGCCTGTCTTGGACTGGAGGTCTGGAGATGTACTCCGCTGGGGTCAAGACTGTCACGAGAGTTTCATTTCACCCATTTGTCCTGCCCAACCTCTGACTTTTCCTGCTAATTTGCCTGGTTTGCCTGCAGCATATTGGACCTACACAAATGTTTTTGGTATAAAGGAGGCTAAGGCTTTACCACCACATAGGCCATATGACTGTTCGATTGACCTTTTGCCAGGCGCATGTCATCCACGAGAGCGAATGTTTCCTCTGTCACAGGTTGAAACCCATGCCATGTCCGAATATATTGAAGAGAACCTTGTTAGGATATTTATCCAGAAATCTTCCTCCCCGTCTGGAGGGTTTCTTCTCCCGGGCTGGAGCATGTTATGCCGTTTGGATTCTGTAATGCCCCAGCAGTCTTCCAAGAACTGGTAAATAATATCTTACGGAACCTCCGCTATACATGTGTGGTAGTTTACGTTGATAACATCTTTCTGTTCTCTTCTGATCTGCCAACACACAGGAGAAATGTTCGCCAGGTTCTCAGGGGTTAAGGAGGAACCGTCTCTACGCCAAATATGAAAAATGCATCTTCGAGCAGTCCTCTCTTCCATTTCTGGGGTACATAGTCTCTGAGACTGGTCTGAAAATGTATCCCAAGAAGGTATCAGCCATCTTGAAGTGGCCCTGTCCAGACTGTCTAAAGGCTATCCAGCAGTTTCTCGTGTTTGCAAATTCATTCCGCATTTCTCCTCTCGGATCGCTCCTATTTCTGCCCTGACCCAAAAGGTGGACAATCCTAAGGAATGGATTCCAGAAGCAGAAAACACCTCTGCATCTCTGAAACACGCCTTCTTCTCTGCTCCTGTGCTTCACCGTCCATATAATAACAAGCAGTTCTTTCTGAAGGTGAATGCTTCCTCCTCAGTGACTGGTGCCGTTCTTACTCAGAAGTCTTCCAGCCGCATGGTGACCTGTGGCTTCTTTTCCAAAATCTTCTCTACTCCTGAACCCAATTACTCAATAGGAGATCGAGAACTTCTACCGATTAAGCTAGCTCTGAAGGAGTGACAGTACGTGCTTGAAGGAGAGATGCACCCTGTGGTTATAAACACTGACCACAAGAACCTTGCCTATCTGCAATTCTCACAGCAACTTAACCCTCGGCCAACCAGGTGGTCTTTCTTCTTTGACAGTTTCAACTTCACTCTCCATTTTCGATGGGCTGATAAACATGTCAAGGCGGGTGTTCTCTCCAGATCCTTCCAAGCTTTCAACCAGGAGGAGGAGCTTCAACACATCGTCAACCCCTCCAAAATTATTACTGTTGCTCTGTTAGATTTATCTCGGCTCCCTTCCGGAAAGACGTTGCTGAATCTGACAGTAAGTAAATTCTTCTGTGGGGTCACTCGTCTAAGTTGGTTGTCCATGCTGGAAAGAAGAAAACGGCTCTCATTTCCTGAGACTGGTGGCTGACCCTGCGTAAAGATATCACTAATTTCATCTCTGCATGTGTCTCTTGTGCCAAGAACAAGACTCCAAAACAACTTCTGACCAGTCGGCTACTTCCTTTGCCTGTACCTTCTGCTCTGTAGGGGCAATTGCAATGAATTTTATCACTGATCTTCTAACATCAATCAGGTGTACTGTTATCTATGTGGTTGTGCGTCATTTCTCCAAGATGGCCATTTCACTCCACTTTCTTGGACTCCTGTCTGCTCCAGTTCTTGCATAGAAGTTTATTTTACATATCTTCCAGCTCCATGGCCTTCCACTCCACATTGTCTCAGATAGAGGCACCCAGTTTACTTCTCGCTTCTGGAGAGCCACTTGCAAATTTCTAGACGTCACCCTGGATTTTTCTTCAAACCTACCACACTCAGTCTAATGGAGGTGGAGCGGGTCAAACGGATGCTGACCAACTTATTACAGCAATTCGTCAATACCCACCACAGTGACTGGTCCGAACTCCTGCCTTGGGCTGAATTTTCTTACAACAACCATGTAAGTGAATCCTCTGCCATATTTGTTTTTTTGTGGTCTGTGGTCAACATCCCAATATTCTGTTCCCTGTTTCTATTACCTACGATATTCTTGCTGCTGAATCCCTCGTCAAGGGTTTTTCTAGGATCTGGGGGGACACAAAGTCCACATTATTGAAGTCCTCTAAACGTATAAAAAAACATGCAGGCAAGAGACATCTGGATCCGCCTCTGTTTCGTCCTGGGACATGGTCTGGCTGTCATCTAAGTATATTTGTCTCAAGGTACCATCCTATAAATTCAGGGTCAGACTGGGGTGTCTGGGGCCCACCAGGGGAATGGACTCTAGGGGCCCACCCTACAGCTTTATGCAAACATCTGTAAGTCGTTATCCCAATTATAGTGGAGCAGACACTGTAAAACACATGGGGCTCCTGCATATCTATTGTGCGCCCCCATATCTGGGATGTACAATTACAGCATTTTACATTAAAGGATCTATGGTTAAAACAAGTTACCACTGATCCATGGGCTCCACAGGATAGGTGATCGCTTAGGTCCGACCATTAGAAATTGCACCGATCGGAAGAATGGGGAAGTTTTATCCATGACAGGACACATATCCCCATTTTAAAATGCAGCAGCAGTTCAGATGTCTGAGCGCAGCTCCATTCATTCTCTTTGGGGCTTCCAGAAAAAAACAAGAGCAGCGCTTGCATCCACAGAGTGAATGAATGGATCAGTGGTCAAGTCGGACATACCTCTCCAGTCTAATGGAGTTAAAAACTTCACATTCTGCCATCTGGGTCACAGTAGTCAGACCCTCCCACCAACAATCAATATGTTATCACTAATCCTGTGGAGACGCAATTACTTTTTTCACAGGAGAACCCCTGTAGCATCTCTGAGGCTGTGATCCAAGTATTTAATCTCTAATGGAAATAAAGAATCTTCTCCTAATTAATATCAGAGAGAACAGATGACTGCCATACACAACACAATCCACTATACCAAGACCAATAATCCCCCATACAGGGAAGAAATACCACCACATGATGAACAGATCACATAGTGACCGAATAATACTACATATTACCAGCATATAGGCACCAAATACCACATACAAGGAGACATACCGCCACACCATTACACTACACATTCCACCACATAGTGACTGAATAATACAACATATCATGGGCGTACCCAGGATCAAAACTGGGGGGGGGCAAGCCAATGTCGCATCTTATACACGTTACATCATATACACTGTACATTATCCTGCATATTAGGTATGGAGCATTAGAACTGTTGTATATTGTATAATACAGCAGTGTATGCGACACTACGCTGTATATACCATATATTATACATGGCAGTCGCGCTGTCAGGAGCGATACCAGCAAGTCCGAGGATTGCAGTGCGATCCTCGCATGAGTTATACAGCCGTCTGTCTATGCCCTTGTTATAATAATACTGAACTATTAATCTATTATTAAAGTATTAAGGAGCTCACAAGTAAAAAAAAGCCCCCTACCTCCCCTGTCCCCCACCCACACCCCAACAGCCCATTGTCTCACATGCACCCCTTAGTGTTCTGTCCCACTGACCCCACAATAGCCCCATCCTCTCACATGCACCCCTCAGTGCTCTGTTGCCCCTCCCCACTTCAGCCCCCACAATACCCCCATCCTCTCACATTAACCCCCAGTGCCCTAGCCCCACAATACCCCCATCCTCTTACATTCAACCCCAGTGACCTGTCTACCCTCCCTCACAATACCCCATCCTCTCACATCAACCCCTGTGCGCCAGCCCCCACAATATCCCCATCCTCTCACATTCACCAACCAGTGCCCTGTATCCCCTTCCCCACAATACCCCATCCTCTCACATTCACTCTCTGTGCCCTGTTGCCCCTCCCCACTTCAGCCCCCACAATACCCCCATCCTCTCACATTAACCCCCCCAGTGCCCTAGCCCCCACAATACCCCATCCTCTCACATTAACCCCCCCAGTGCCCTAGCCCCCACAATACCCCAATCCTCTCACATTAACCCCCCAGTGCCCTAGCCCCCACAATACCCTATCCTCTCACATTCACTCTGTGCCCTGTTGCCCCTCCCCCACTTCAGTCCCCTCAATACCCCCATCCTCTCACATTAACCCCCCCAGTGCCCTAGCCCCACAATACCCCATCCTCTCACATTAACCCCCCAGTGCCCTAGCCCCCACAATATCCCATACTCTTACATTCACCCCAGTGCCCTGTACCCCTCCCCCACAATACCCCCATCCTCTCACATTAACCCCCCCAGTGCCCTAGCCCCCACAATACCCCCATCCTCTTACATTCAACCCAGTGCCCTGTACCCCTCCCCCACAATACTCCATCCTCTCACATTAACCCCCCCAGTGCCCTAGCCCCCACAGTACCCCCATCCTCTTACATTCACCCCCAGTGCCCTGTACCCCTCCCCCACAATACCCCCATCCTCTCACACTAACCCCCTCCAGTGCCCTAGCCCCCACAATACCCCATCCTCTCACATTCACTCTCTGTGCCCTGTTGCCCCTCCCCCACTTCAGCCCCCACAATACCCCCATCCTCTCACATTAACCCCCCCAGTGCCCTAGCCCCACAATACCCCATCCTCTCATTAACCCCCCAGTGCCCTAGCCCCCACAATACCCCATACTCTTACATTCACCCCAGTGCCCTGTATCCCTCCCCCACAATACCCCCATCCTCTCACATTAACCCCCCAGTGCCCTAGCCCCACAATACCCCCATCCTCTTACATTCACCCCAGTGCCCTGTACCCCTCCCCCATAATACCCCATCCTCTCACATTAACCCCCCCAGTGCCCTAGCCCCCACAATACCCCCATCCTCTTACATTCACCCCAGTGCCCTGTACCCCTCCCCCACAATACCCCCATCCTCTCACATTAACCCCCCCAGTGCCCTAGCCCCCACAATACCCCATCCTCTTACATTCACCCCCAGTGCCCTGTACCCCTCCCCCACAATACCCCATCCTCTCACATTAACCCCCCCAGTGCCCTAGCCCCCACAATACCCCATCCTCTTACATTCACCCCAGTGCCCTGTACCCCTCCCCCACAATACCCCCATCCTCTCACATTAACCCCCCCAGTGCCCTAGCCCCCACAATACCCCATCCTCTTACATTCACCCCCAGTGCCCTGTACCCCTCCCCCACAATACCCCCATCCTCTCACATTTCCCCCACAGTGACCATGACATGCCTGAGCAGAATGAATTTAATAAATTCCATCCCCTCTTACCATGAAGCTTGCAGGCAGTGACTGAGGCAGGACCAGGAAGTGTCCAGTGTCTGCACACAGAGGGCACTAGGACCCAGTGTGGCTGAGACAACCAGAGCCTGCACGGCAGAAAGTGAAACTACAGCTGCTGGACCAGGAAGAAGCTCCTCTGATGAGACAGCAGCTCCATGCACTGCACACACAGACAGGCACTGCAACCTGGGGCAGAGGTAGCCGGCATAGTGCTGCTCTCTCCGCTCTCTTTCATTGTGTGCCCCTGCTTCTAGGGGGGGCACCTGCCCCCCCGCCCCACGGTGGGTACGCCCATGCAACATATAGTGGATAAATACCACCACACTATGACCAGACCACATATTACCATCACATAGTGACTGAATACTACAATACTGATCATGAATACAAACCACAATATTAACAACACTGTTATTACCACCAGTGACATTACACACAAGAGCTCTGTATATACTGTCAGTATACAAGTAATACAGGGATCACGAGTGACATTATGCACAGGAGCTCTGTATATAGTGTCAGTGTACAGGTAATATAGTGATCACCAGTGACCTTATACACAGGAGCTCTGTTTATAGTGTACAAGTAATACAGTGATCATCAGTGACATTATACACAGGAGCTCTGTATATAGTGTCAGTGTACAGGTACTACAATGACCACCAGTGACATTATACACAGGAGCTCACTATATAGTGTCAGTGTACTGGTAATACAGTGATCCCAGTGACATTATACACAGGAGCTTTGTGTATAGTGTGCAGGTAATACAGTGATCACCAGTGACATGATGCACAGGAGCTCTGTATATAGGGTCAGTGTACAGGTAATACAGTGATCACCAGTGACATTATGCACAGGACCTCTGAATATAGTGTCAGTGTACAGGTAATACAGTGATCACCAGGGATCACCGGAGACATGATGCACAAGAGCTCTGTATATAGTGTCAGTGTACAGGTAATACAGTGATCACCAGTGACCTTATACACAGTAGCTCAGTATAAAGTGTACAGGTAATAGTGATCACCAGTGAATAAGATACACAGTACCTCTGTGTATAGTGTACAGATATTACAGTGATCACCAGTGACATTATACACATGAGCTCTGTACATAGTGTCAGTGTACAGGTAATACAGTGATCACCATTGACATTATACACAGGAACTCTGTACACACCCGATAGTGTATAGTGTGCATGTACATGTAATACACTGACTCACCAGTGATGTCTCTAGTTGAAGTCCTTCTTCACTTTTCTTCTTCAGCCAGCACAGACTGCCATCACTTCTTCCAGCCAGGACTCATTTCTGCAAAAAATAACACACAGTCATTAATAGCTGATCACTTCCAGAGTACTTTCCCCACTTTTTCCCTGACCTACACTACGTCAGATGAAGAAAAAAAAGAGATGTAGTGCCGCCCTGCTCAGTAACAGGACCCCCTTTTGTTCCCTCCATGGAAAACAGTTTCCTAAAAAGTAAATTATATTACAGTAGTAATAATGTCCCTAATTGGACCCTAAAGAAATTATGCTCCCCATTTGTCACCATAAACTAATATAGCATGTTCCTCATTCTGGCCCACAAACAGTAATTAAGTCCCTCATCCTGGCCCCCTTTCTTTAATAATCTCGCCAAGCCTGGCCCCCTTTAGTTTATAATATGCCACAGCCTGGCCTCTATGTCCCTTGTGCAGCCTGGCCCCCAGATATCCATCCTGCCCCCCAGCTATCCATACTGGCCTCCATATGTCACTTGTCCTGCCCCCAATATTTATCTCCTGGACCCCCATATATCCATCCTGGTCCATTGTCCTGGCCTCCCCCCATAAATTCATCCTGGCTCCCCAATATATCCATCTAGGTGCCACTTATATATGCATCCTTGCTCCCCCATATATAACCATCCTGGCTCCCCATATATAACCATCCTGGCTGCCCCATATATATATACATATATATATATAATATATATATATATTCATCCTGGCAGCCCATATATATATCCACCCAGGCTCCCCCATATACAGTATATGCATCCTGCCCCCCATATATATGCATTCTGGTCCCTTGTCCGGCCCCCCCATAAATCCATCCTGCCCCCCATATATTGATCCTGGCCCCCCCATATATATGCATCTTGGCTCTAACATATATCTATCCTGGACCCCATATATATGCATCCTGGCTCCACCACATATATCCATCCTGGCTCACCCATATATATACTTCCTTGTCCTGCCCCCCCATATATATCCATTCTGACCCCCCATATATATGCATCCTGTTCCCTTGTCCTGCCCCCCCATAAATCCACCCTGGCCCCTTTATATATCAATCCTGGCCTCCCATATATATGCATCCTGTCTCTACCATATAGCCATCCTGGCTCCCCGTATTTATGCATACTGGCTCCCCCATTTATCTGCATTCTGGCCCCCCATATAAATGCATCCTGGCCCACCATGTATATGCATCCTGTTTCATTGTCCTGGCCCCCATAAATCCATCCTGGCCCCCCATATATCGGCCCTGTCCCCTATATATATGCATCCTGGCCCCCCATATACACTGTGTTCCAAATTATTATGCAAAAATTGTTTAGGAGTGATAAGGTAAGAATTTTTTGTTTGTCAGTTAAACTCATTGATGGTGATGTGTGTCAGGGCTCTTTATATCACTGTAAGCAATTGCAGACACCTGTGCTAATTAGTTTGGCAGGTGTGTCCAATGAAAGGCAAGACTACTTAAGAAGGCTGTCCCACATTATTAAGCAGCCTACATTTTCTGCCAAAATGGGAAAGAAAAAGGATGTGTCGGCTGCTGAGAAGCAACAAATTGTGGAGTGTTTAGGTCAAGGCATGACTACAATCAACATTGCCAATTGATTGATCATCGCACAATCAAGAAGTATGTAGCTGATTCACAGTACACACGTGTGCGTGCTGATAAGGGAAAATTGAGGACTCTTTCCTACAGGCAATTACGTCAGGTTAAAAGAGCAGCGGCAAAAAAGCCTTGTCATAGCAGCAGACAAGTTTTTGAAGCTGCTGGTGCCTCTAACGTCCCCCGAACAACAAGATGCAGGGTCCTTCAGAGGTTTGCAGCTGTGCGTAAGCCATCCTGTCGACCTCCTCTATCCACTGCACACAAGCAGAAACGGCTCCAGTGGGCCAAACAATACATGAAGACTGACTTCAAAACTGTTTTGTTCACCGATGAGTGCCGTGCAATGCTCGATGGTCCAGATGGATGGAGTGGAGGATGGCTGGTTGATGGACACCCCATGCAAACACGGCTACGGCGCCAACAAGGAGGAGGTGGAGTAATGTTTTGAGCTGGAATCATGGGGAGAGAGATTGTCGGCCCCTTTAGGATCCATGAAGGGGTAAAGATGAACTCCATAGTGTATGTTGAGTTTCTCAATCAGCACCTCCTGCCATGGTTCAAGAAGAAGAACCGTGCACTCCGCAGCAAGATCATTTTCATGCATGATAATGCACCGTCTCATGCTGCACATAACACATATGCATCTCTGGCTGCTATGGGCATAAAAGGGGACAAACTTATGGTGTGGCCCCCATGCTCCCCTGACCTTAACCCCATTGAGAACCTCTGGAGCATCATCAAAAGGAGGTCTATGATGGCGGGAGGCAGTTCACATCTAAGCAACAGCTCTGGGAGGGTTTCTGTCCTCATGCAAAACAATTGAAGCAGAAACCATCCAAAACCTGACAAATTCAATGGACGAGAGAGTTCAGAAGCTCCTTTCGAACAAGGGGTCCTATGTGCAAATGTAACATCACCTAGAATAAAGTTTTGAGTTGAAAACTGTTTGATTTCAGTTTGTAAGAACCTGCTAATGCTTATAATTTCAAAAATGACCATTTTTTTCTTCTTTATAAAATGAAAAAGTTGAAAACTCTGCTGTGCATAATAATTTGGAACATGCATTTTGAGTGCAGTTTGAGTGTTTTATTTTTTTAAAAATATACTGTTATCATAGGCAGTTTGTACAAAAACCTTTCACTTGTACTCTAATAGTTATTTGACTGGAAAATTACAATGACTGAAATTCATATAGGTAATTTGGGAAAATCTGAGAAAATATTATTTGCATAATAATTTGGAACACAGTGTATATGCATCCTGGTCCTTTGTCCTCCCCCCATACATATATCCTGGCCTTCCTCTATGTATACATCCTAGCCCCTCATATGTATCCATCCTGGTCCTTTGTCCGGCCCCCCATACAGTATAGACCAAAAGTTTGGACACACCTTCTCATTTAAAGATTTTTCTGTATTTTCATGACTATGAAATTGTACATTCACACTGAAGGCATCAAAACTATGAATTAACACATGTGGAATTATGTACTTAACAAAAACGTGTGAAACAACTGAAAATATGTCTTATATTCTAGGTTCTTCAAAGTAGCCACCTTTTGCTTTGATGACTGCTTTTGCACACTCTTGGCATTCTCTTGATAATAATAATAATAATAATAATAATCTTTATTTATATAGCGCCATCATATTCCGCAGCGCTTTACAGTTTAACAGTTTCAAAACACAAGTCATAAGTAACAACGTTAACAATACAGTAATTAAAGCAAAATAAGACGGCCCTGCTCGTGAGAGCTTACAATCTACAATGAGGTGGGGGAGATACAAAGTACAGGTATATACAATGGTGCATTTACAATGATGGTCCAGCCATCTTAAGGGAGTGAGGGATGGATGGAGATAGTGAATGGGCTACACACACACCACACACACTTACACAGAGAATGACTTTGATTAGTGAATGTGATAGGCCGCTCTGAACAGATGTGTTTTGAGGGAGCGCCTGAAACCATGCAAATTGTGGATAGTCCTAATTTCTTGGGGTAGAGCATTCCAGAGGATTGGCGCAGCGCGGGAGAAGTCTTGGAGTCGGGAGTGGGAGGTACGGATTAGTGCAGAGGTTAGTCGAAAGTCGTTTGCAGAGCGCAGCAGTCGGTTAGGCCGATAGATAGAAATGAGGGAGGAGATGTAGGGGGTGCTGCAGTGTGGAGAGCTTTGTGGGTGAGAACAAGTACTTTGAATTGGATCCTATAATGAATGGGCAGCCAGTGTAAGGACTGGCGAAGAGCGGACGCGTCCGAGTACCGATTAGCCAGATGGATGACCCTGGCTGCTGCATTAAGGATGGACTGGAGAGGGGATAGTCGAGTAATGGGGAGGCCAAGTAATAGAGCGTTGCAGTAGTCCAGGCGGGAGTGGATCAATGCTACAGTGAGGGTTTTTGTTGTTTCCATGGTGAGAAAAGGGCGGATCCTAGAGATGTTCTTTAGGTGTAGGCGGCAAGAGCGGGCAAGAGATTGTATATGGGAGGTGAAGGAGAGATTGGTGTCAAACATAACACCCAGACAGCGAGCCTGCTGCCGGGGTGTTATTATGGTGCCGCCCACTGAGAGGGAAATGTCAAATTTAGGGAGGTTAGTAGACGGCGGGAGCAGAAGAAGTTCAGTTTTGGAGAGGTTAAGTTTCAGATAGAGAGCAGACATGATGTTGGAGACTGCGGACAGACAGTCGGTGGCGTTCTGTAGTACAGCGGGGGTAAGGTCGGGGGATGACGTGTATAATTGTGTGTCATCAGCATAAAGATGGTACTGAAAGCCAAATCTGCTGATGGTCTGTCCAATTGGGGCGGTGTAGAGAGAGAAGAGAAGGGGGCCAAGGACTGAGCCCTGGGGTACACCGACAGTGAGAGGAAGAGGAGATGAAGTGGAGCCAGAGAACGAAACACTGAAGGAGCGGTCAGAAAGATAGGAGGAGAACCAGGAGAGAACAGTGTCCTTAATACCTAGTGACTGGAGCCTAGACAGTAGGAGACGGTGGTCAACCGTGTCGAAAGCTGCAGAAAGGTCGAGTAGAATGAGCAGAGAGTGGTCGCCGTTACGTTTTGCTGTCAGAAGGTCATTGATCACTTTGATGAGTGCAGTTTCAGTCGAATGTAGGGGTCGGAAGCCGGACTGTGAAGGGTCTAGGAGGGAGTGAGTGGCGAGGTAACGGGTGAGGCGGGAGTAGACTAGGCGCTCCAAAAGTTTAGAGATGAAGGGGAGATTGGAGACCGGTCTGTAGTTGTTTGTGCAGGAAGGGTCAAGAGCGGGTTTCTTTAGTAGTGGAGTAATGATGGAGTGTTTGAAGGAGGATGGGAAAATGCCAGAGGAGAGTGAGAGATTGAAGATTGTAGTTAGGTGAGTTGTGACAACAGGAGAGAGAGACTGGAGGAGATGTGAGGGGATGGGGTCGGTAGTGCATGTAGTCGGACGAGAGGAAGAGAGGAGTCTGGAGACTTCTTCTTCTGTGATGGGATCAAATGTGGAAAGTGAGCCAGGGGAAATGCAGGGAGGGATGGGAGTCACAGCACTTGGTGGTTGAGAGCAGATTTCCTGACGGATAGTATCTATTTTTTCTATAAAGTGGGAGGCCAGGTCGTTAGCACAAATGTCAGTGATAGGGGCTTGTGCTTTTGGCCTGAGGAGGGAGTGAAAAGTGTCAAAAAGTTTCTTGGGGTTGTTGGCTAGTGAGGAGATCAGGGTGGTGAAGTAGGTCTGTTTAGCGAGGTGAAGGGCTGCATTATAAGTTCTTAACATGAATTTAAAGTGGATGAAGTCTTCTGGTGTGCGGGTTTTTCTCCATAGGCGTTCAGCACTCCTAGAGCATCGCTGGAGAAGATGAGTTTGCGATGTGAGCCAGGGCTGTTTTACTGTGTGTTTGGAAGTTCTGAGGGTGAGCGGTGCTACTTGGTCAAGGGTGCTTCTAAGAGTGTCATTGTAGTGATGAACAGCCAGATTAGTGTCATGGGTGCATCGCCACGAAGATCGTCGCGATTGCACATTCTGACTTCTCACAGCTGAGCTTCTGTTTCTTTGTTTTTTGGTGATGTGAGAGTTAATTTTTCCTAGCTCTTTGCTAAGGCTAGGTGCAGCCTCGCCCGGCTGCTTTTGTTTATGTTCTAATTAGTTTCCTTTATATTTCTGCCAGTCTGGGTGTTAGACGCCGGTGAAAGCATTCATGTAGTTCAGCAGACTGGATCGGTTCTGAGAATATTTAAGCTAAGAGTTCATTAGGTGTTTTTACTCTTATAGCTTATAGTTAAATCTCTGAGACCTTAGGTGTTCCTACTGTGTGTGAGTGTTGTATGTAAGACTTTATTTACTTTATTCCTTCTCTTTCTTGTATGTCTTTCTGTTCATTATCCGTTACCTGTTCATTCCCTTTGGTGGTATTCAGGGTCCTTCTTAGGACTAGAATACAGTTGGCAGGGATTGATAGGAGACAGGGTTTACGCTGGTGGCCTGGACCTCTGTACCTTTAACAGTACCTCCAGGTTGAGGGATTAGTTAGGACCCCAGTTCAGGGTCAGCTTAGACCCCGGTCACCCTCTAGCCGGAGACAGCGTATAACGGATTCCGTTTTGACCCAGTGGACATTCTGTCAGGTAAATCCATGTTATAATATATCTATGCGCATGTTATATAGTATGTTGCCCTTTTTGATATAGATTACAGACATCTCATATATATATCTGCTATACAGCGTGACATTTTCACCGGCCAAAACTAAAGATTCTCCCCAGCTGTCATGGATCCAGTAGCCCAGCTGGCCCGGCAGTTGCAGGGGTTGTCCATGGAATTTGCAGACATTAAGTCCAAGGTTTTGTCCCTCCCAGAGCAAGCCAGATCTGAACCTAAGGTTGCTCTCCCGGACAGGTTCACTGGTGGGCGGGACAAATTTTTTACTTTCCGGGAGGCATGTAAATTGTACTTTCGGCTGCGGCCTCGGTCATCTGGGAGTGAAGAGCAGAGGGTGGGAATTGTTATCTCGCTCTTACAAGGGGACCCTCAATCTTGGGCGTTCTCTATTCCTCCAGGCTCCCCAGATCTCCAGTCAGTGGATCGATTTTTTACTGCCCTGGGTCTGGTATATGATGATCCGGATCGAGTTTCCCTTGCTGAAACAAAGTTACGTAAAATACGGCAAGGAAATCGTCCAGCGGAGGAATATTCTTCTGAGTTCCGTAGATGGGCAACAGATACTCAGTGGAATGACCCAGCTCTTAGGAGCCAGTTTTGTCAAGGGTTGTCTGACAAATTAAAAGATGTGTTGGCTCAGTATGATTCTCCTCCATCACTGGAGGCTGCTATGGCCCTCGCTATTCGCATTGATAGACGACTTCGGGGAAGACGCGAGGTAACTCCGCCCCCCATGATGACTCCACCTACTACTAAAGTCCCTTATACTGAGGTTCCCCTGGTCTGTTCTGAGGAACCCATGCAGTTGGGAGGGACATCATTTTGTAGGAGGGAATCGGCGGTGCGCCGCAAGACTAGAAGGTGTTTCTTTTGCGGGAGAGAGGGACATTTTGTTGGGGGTTGTCCATCCCGGACCTCTTTGACCCAAGGAGTTAACCTGGGAGTCTGTATTTCGTCCCCAAATCCCTCTCAGTTTATCGTGCCTGCGGAGGTGGTGATTGGTACTAGAACTGAGAGGATTTCTGTTTTTCTTGATAGTGGGTCCGGGGCTAATCTGGTGGACGCTCGGTTTGCCCAGGTGCATGGTATGCAACTGAGTGTATTGGCCAAACCGGTCCCTATAGTCTCTATTGATTCTAGACCTCTCGGTCAAGGTAGCTTGGTACAAGCTGTTCATAACATAGATCTTCGAGTAGGGGCAATACATAAAGAGCAATTGTCTTGTTATGTGTTGGAGGGTCTACCTACTCCTATTGTGTTGGGACTTCCTTGGTTGGCTAAACATAACCCAGTGATTGATTGGCAATCCAGAAAGATTAGCCAGTGGGGTGAATTTTGCAAGAATAACTGCATGAGCACGGTCATCGGTGCGGTTGTACCTAGGACTTTGCCTCCTTTTCTGGAGGACTTTGGGGAGATGTTCTCAGAGGAGGGGTGTAAAGAGTTACCTCCTCATCGCGCATATGACTGCTCAATAAAGTTGCTTCCTGATGCCTTATCTCGTACTTTCCCAGGGACCGGGAGGATGGATGATCCGGTTCCTATTCCTCAGGAGGGAGTTGTAGTGTCAGCTGTATGCTCTGAGCTTGAGGGGGAGGTATTGGGGGCTCAGGGGGACGCCCCTGTGGGACTTCCAGGGAGACTGATAGTTCCAGATCAGTTAAGACTGAAGGTTACGGAGAACCGTTACAAACGGATGGCTGATAGGGGGAGAGTTTCTGGTCGAGATCTGAAGGTGAATGATCTGGTGTGGTTGTCTACCAGGAATATTAAACTTAAAGTTTCCTCCTGGAGGTTGGGTCCCAGATTCATCGGGCCGTACAGGATCAGCTCCATAATTAATCCTGTGGCATTTCGTCTGGACCTCCCTCCTACGTTTAAAATTCATAATGTGTTTCACAAGTCATTACTTAAAAAGTATGTGGCACCAGTCATACCGTCACCTCTACCTCCTTCAGTGGTGGTCAATGATAACGTGGACGGACCTTTCACACAACTCACCCGGACAGACCTGGTCATGAGGGTCCGGAGGCCCCTCGTAGAAGGGGGGTACTGTCATGGGTGCATCGCCACGAAGATCGTCGCGATTGCACATTCTGACTTCTCACAGCTGAGCTTCTGTTTCTTTGTTTTTTGGTGATGTGAGAGTTAATTTTTCCTAGCTCTTTGCTAAGGCTAGGTGCAGCCTCGCCCGGCTGCTTTTGTTTATGTTCTAATTAGTTTCCTTTATATTTCTGCCAGTCTGGGTGTTAGACGCCGGTGAAAGCATTCATGTAGTTCAGCAGACTGGATCGGTTCTGAGAATATTTAAGCTAAGAGTTCATTAGGTGTTTTTACTCTTATAGCTTATAGTTAAATCTCTGAGACCTTAGGTGTTCCTACTGTGTGTGAGTGTTGTATGTAAGACTTTATTTACTTTATTCCTTCTCTTTCTTGTATGTCTTTCTGTTCATTATCCGTTACCTGTTCATTCCCTTTGGTGGTATTCAGGGTCCTTCTTAGGACTAGAATACAGTTGGCAGGGATTGATAGGAGACAGGGTTTACGCTGGTGGCCTGGACCTCTGTACCTTTAACAGTACCTCCAGGTTGAGGGATTAGTTAGGACCCCAGTTCAGGGTCAGCTTAGACCCCGGTCACCCTCTAGCCGGAGACAGCGTATAACGGATTCCGTTTTGACCCAGTGGACATTCTGTCAGGTAAATCCATGTTATAATATATCTATGCGCATGTTATATAGTATGTTGCCCTTTTTGATATAGATTACAGACATCTCATATATATATCTGCTATACAGCGTGACAATTAGGACAAGAAAAAGAGGAGATTGGGGACAGCGAAGAGTGTAGGGAGCCTGAAAGTGTCTGAGGGTTAATGGCTTGTAGATTTCTGAATGTGTGGTAGGTAGGAGTTCGCTGGGGTGGTGGAGGATTTGTGAGCGTGAAGGAGAGAATGTTGTGGTCAGAGAGTGGAAGCGGTGAGTTATTTAGGTGGGAGATTGAACAGAGGCGGACAAAGACCAGGTCAAGGGTGTTGCCATCCTTGTGTGTCTCAGAGGTTGAAAGCTGTGAGAGGCCTAGAGAAGTGGTTAGTGATAGAAGCTGAGATGCAGATGTGGAAGTAGGACTGTTAATGGGGATGTTGAAGTCTCCAAGGATAAGGGTTGGTAGTTCTGAGGACATGAAGTGCGGCAGCCAGGCTGAGAAGTGGTCAAGGAACTGGGTGGATGAGCCTGGGGGCCGATATATGACCGCTACTCTGAGGGAGAGGGGATGGAACAGCCTGATGGTGTGGACCTCAAAAGAAGGGAATGAGAGTGATGGAATTGGGGGGATGACCTGGAAAGTGCATTGTGGGGACAGGAGTATGCCAACTCCACCACCATGTCTGTTTGTGGGTCTCGGGGAATGGGAGAACTGTAAGCCACCATAGGAAATGGCAGCAGGGGAGACCGTGTCAGAATCCTGAATCCAGGTTTCAGTGAGGGCCAACAGATGAAGAGAGTTGTTCAGAAAGTAGTTGTGCAGGAAAGATAGTTTGTTGCATGCAGACCGTGGATTCCAGAGGGCACAATTGAAAGAAGGAGATGAGGGAGTGCAAGTAATATTAACAAGATTATTATGGTTTCGATATGAGGTAGGGTAGGGATTGAGGTTGGGGGATGGACCAGGGTTGGGAGAGATGTCCCCTGAAATCAGTAGGAGTAGGAAGATAAAGAGCAGGTAGTTGTTGGAGTTGTAAGTAGGTTTTTTCTGTGATATGTTTGGGCAAGATGGGCTGAGGTTTCTCAGGAAGGTGAGGAGTGCATGGGAACTGTACATGGGAGAGGGAAGTATGGAGGGGATGATGTATATGAGTCGTGATGGAGGGGGGATGGGGCAGTGAATGTGGATGGCAAGGGAACACAGGAGGATAGAGATAAAGAACATAATGAAAAAGAAAGCAAAGTGTGGGCTACCTGATTCCTGCCCTGATTAACTGCCATGGATAACTGCCGTTTACTCGATGCTTGTCTTTCGTGATGCTTGTCTTTCGTGATGCTTTGCTTTCTGTGATGCGTGCGCCCCCTTACTGCGTGCGCCCCTTAGACTACTCCTAAATATATAGCCCACACTACAGGGTCAGGAAAGTGGGATTGTGGGAGCTGTTTTGGGATAATTTGCCAGCTGGGGCCAGCACACCAGGGGGTGGTTAGATCATCAAAGGCAACCTGGCAACATCTATATGCTTTACCACCTTCCACCTGATAGGATCTAGAGAGGCCCCAGTCACCGGGATATAAAGCAGTAAGTATTTTAAACACAGTGCAAAAATGAATTATTCCAAAGCATTATTACCAGGCACATTAAACTATGTTGCAAGATGGTAAAGCAGTGCTTGGCAGCAAGCAGAAGTATGGAGTGCACACCATTAATATATAGTGCAGCATACAACACAGATAGCAGAGGTGGGGATTCTATCATTCAGCTGTTTGCTTCCACTGAATGCAGTTCATACCATTAATATATAGTGCAGCATACAACACAGATAGCAGAGGTGGGGATTCTATCATTCAGCTGTTTGCTTCCACTGAATGCAGTTGATGAGCTTCAAGAGGTAGTCACCAGAAATGGTGACTTCACATGTGTGCCCTGTCAGGTTTAATAAGTGGGATTTCTGGCCTTATAAATGGGGTTGGGACCATCAGCTGTGTTGTGCAGAAGTCTGGTGGATACACAGCTGATAGTCCTACTGAATAGACTGTTAGAATTTGTATTATGGCAAGAAAAAAGCAGCTAAGTAAAGTAAAACGAGTGGCCATCATTACTTTAAGAAATGAAGGTCAGTCAGTCCGAAAAATTGGGAAAACTTTAAAAGTGTTCCCAAGTGCAGTTGCAAAAACCATCAAGTGCTACAAAGAAACTGGCTCACATGAGGACCGCCCCAGGAAAGGAAAACCAAGAGTCACCTCTGCTTCTGAGGATAAGTTTATCCGAGTCACCAGCCTCAGAAATCGCAGGTTTACAGCAGCTCAGATTAGAGACCAGGTCAATGCCACACAGAGTTCTAGCAGCAGACACATCTCTACAACAACTGTTAAGAGGAGACTTTGTGCAGCAGGCCTTCATGGTAAAATAGCTGCTAGGAAACCAATGCTAAGGACAGGCAACAAGCAGAAGAGACTTGTTTGGGCTAAAGAACACAAGGAATGGACATTAGACTAGTGGAAATCTGTGCTTTGGTCTGATGAGTCCAAATTTGAGATCTTTGGTTCCAACCACCATGTCTTTGTGCGACGCAGAAAAGGTGAACGGATGGACTCTACATGCCTGGTTCCCACCGTGAAGCATGGAGGAGGAGGTGTGATGGTGTGGGGGTGCTTTGCTGGTGACACTGTTGGGGATTTATTCAAAATTGAAGGCATACTGAACAAGCATGGCTACCACAGCATCTTGCAGCGGCATGCTATTCCATCCGGTTTGCGCTTAGTTGGACCATCATTTATTTTTCAACAGGACAATGACCCCAAACACACCTCCAGGCTGTGTATGGGCTATTTGACCAAGAAGGAGAGTGATGGGGTGCTGCGCCAGATGACCTGGCCTTCACAGTCACCAGACCTAAACCCAATCGAGATGGTTTGGGGTGAGCTGGACCGCAGCGTGAAGGCAAAAAGGGCCAACAAGTGCTAAGCATCTCTGGGAACTCCTTCAAGATTGTTGGAAGACCATTTCCGGTTACTACCTCTTGAAGCTCATCAAGAGAATGCCAAGAGTGTGCAAAGCAGTCACCAAAGTAAAAGGTGGCTACTTTGAAGAACCTAGAATATAAGACATAATTTCAGTTGTTACACACTTTTTTGTTAAGTATAAAATTCCACATGTGTTAATTCATAGTTTTGATGCCTTCAGTGTGAATTTACAATTTTCAAAGTCATGAAAATACAGAAAAATCTTTAAATGAGGTGTGTCCAAACTTTTGGTCTGTACTATATATCCATCCTGTCACCCCCCTTATATCCATCCTGGTCCTTTTTTCCTGCCCCCCATATATCCATTCTGACGACCGCCTTAGATCCATCCTGGTCCTTTTTTCCTGCCCCCATATATCCATCCTGCCACCGCCCTTACATCCATCCTGGTCGCCCATATATCTGCATCCTGGACCCCATATATATGCATCCTGGTCCTTTGTCCTGCCCCCCTATATATATATATAATATATATATATATATATATATATATCCTGGCCTTCACATAAGTTTTCATGTATCCTTTAATAAGATGTGTAGTAGAGGGGTTACAAGGACACTAAACTTCATTAAGGCAAATTTCCAACGGATGAGAGATGATCTTGGTGCAATTAACTTGGATGATATCCTGAGACATAAAAATACAGAAAGAAAATGGAAGACTTTTATTAGCATCATGAATAGGACCTGTGCACAATACCATATTTTTCGGACTATGAGACGCACCAGACCATAAGACGCACACCATATATTTAGGGGTGGAAAATAGGGGAAAAAAATAATGTGTCAAATGGGGGTCCGTCTTACAGTCTAAATTCAGCTTACCAGCGAAGGGATCAGCACAGGTAGAGGAGTGGTCACAGGGGTCGTTCGGTGGTTCAGGCTGGTGCTGTAGTGGTGCTCTGTGTTGCAGGGGTGCTCTGTGGGGTGGCTGTGCTCTGTGGGGTGGCTGTGTCCGTGGGTTGGCTGTGCTCTGTGGGGTGGCTGTGCTCTGGTCGCAATATACTTACAAATCCTGAGGCGGCGGTCCCATGGCGGTGGTCCCAATGCAGCCTCCCTGTGCTCTATGGTGCGGTGGTGTCGGGGCTCTGTGGTGTGGCTGCAGCGGGGCTCTGTGCTGCGTGGGGGGCTCCGCCGGCATTTCATCAAAGCCCGAAAGCCCCCCGCAGCTCTGTGGCTGCGACACGGAGGCCTCCGGAAAGATGGCCATCAGGGCCTCCGGAAAGATGGCCGCTGGGGGCGGCGCATGCTCAGATTCAGATGTCCGCAACGAGATCTTGCCGAGTTTTGAACTTGAGTATGCGCCGCCCCCGGCGGCCATCTTTCTGGAGGCCACCGCGTAGCAGCAACGGAGCTGCGGAGGGCTTTCGGGCTTTGACGAAATGCCGGCGGAGCCCCCCATGCAGCACAGAGCCCCGCTGCAGCCACACCACAGAGCCCAGACACCACCGCACCACAGAGCACAGGGAGGCTGCATTGGGACCACCGCCACGGGACAGCCGCCACAGGATTTGTAAATATATTGCGACCATAAGACGCACCCCCATTTTCTCCAATAAATTTTGGGGAAAAAAGTGCGTCTTATGGTCCGAAAAATATGGTATATAACCTATGGGAATAAACATGCTATAAATAGGAGGAAACCACTATGGCTAAATAGAGCTGTAAGGGGCGCAATAAGGGACAAAAAGAAAGCATTTAGGGAATTAAAGCAAGTAGGTAGTGATGAGGCACTAAATAAATACAGAAGATTAAATAAATTCTGTAAAAAGCAAATCAAGACAGCAAAGATTGAGACAGAGAGACTCATTGCCAGAGAAAGTAAAAATAATCACAAAATATTCTTTATCTACATAAATAGTAAGAAACTAAAAAATAATAGTGTTGGCCCTCTTAAAAATATTCTGGTTGAAATGGTGGATGAGGATGAGGAAAAGCCAATATGCTTAATGAATTTTTTTCAACAGTATTTATACAAGAAAATCCCTTGACAGATAACATGATCAGTGATAACTAGAGTTGAGCGATACTTTCCGATATCCTAAAGTATCGGAATCGGAATGGTATCGCCGATATCACTAAAATATCGGCGATACCCGATACCGATACCGGAAGTCCCATGTAAGTCTATGGGAACAAAATATCGCAACTAAAAAAACCCCATTCTTTCCTTGTAAACACTAAATACACACACATAGAATACATATATATATATATATACATGTCATTGTGACATATATATATACATATATGTATAGTTTATACACTTCTACATAGTAAAATATCCTTTGATTCAATTGCTGGGTAAAGCCGGCTTCAGTGAAAAGACAGAAGCACCCGACATGAAATGACACTTGGTGTACATAGGGTTAACCATGTCTTTTCATGTAGTTTGCTATCTGATTTGCACAAACAATTAAATCAGACTATGTGTGCAAAATTTCACACCTGTAGGGGTTAATTAAAGGTGTAAATTCGTTGTAAAAAAAACGGACTTTTTTGCTACGAATTTACACCTTTAATTAACCCCTACAGGTGTGAAATTTTGCACACATAGTCTGATTTAATTGTTTGTGCAAATTAGATAGCAAAGGACATGAAAAGACATGGTTAACCCTATGTACACCAAGTGTCATTTCATGTCGGGTTCTGCATTTTCACAAAAGCCGGCAATTGAATTAGCGGCTATTATACTATGTAGAAGTGTATGAACTACAAATATAAATATATATATATATATGTGTCACAAATTCAATGACATGTATATATATATATGAGGTGTAAAATTGCTGAAAAAAAATGCGTGGGCTCCCGCCCTATTTTCGCAACCAGACAGACAAAGCCAGTGAGTGGGGGCAGATAATAATAGCCCAGAGAGGGACCATTATTTTTGCCCCCCCCCGGCTACTAACATCTGCCCCCAGACACCCCAGGAAAGACAAATCTATAATTAGATTCGCCCTTTCTGGCACTTTGCCCGTCTATTCCCATTGCCCTGTAGCGGTGGTGAATGGGTTAATAAGGGGTTAAAGCCACCTTGCTATTGAAAGGTGACCTTAAGCCAGGTTAATAATTGAGAGCTGTCAATTAGACAACTATCAATTATTAATCCTATTGCATGAAATAAAAATAAAACACACACACTTTAATTAAAAATCATTTTAATGAAATAAAGACACATGTTTTTGACCATCTTTTATTTTACTGCAAAAACCATTTCCTGTAATAAAAATAAAATAAAAAAGCAAAATTATTCTTACCTATCCCATGCACAGTCAGGTCCCACGGTGTAATCCTTCAGAAAGGGTTAATGTTTACTGCAGGGACCGCAGCTAATGCTGCAGCCTCACAGTAAACCCCAAATGAATGAGTTCCTCTCCTGCCTGACAGGAGAGTAAAGGCTGGGTGTCACATAACGATACACCAGCGATCCCGACAACGATATGCACTTGTCAGGATCGCTGGTGTATCGCTACATGATCGCTGCTGAGCTGCCAAACAGGCAGCTCAGGCAGCGATCTGGGACAGCGACACTGCGGGTAACATCGCTTAAGGGCCCGTCTCACATAGCGATATCGCTACCGAGATCGCTGCTGAGTCACTAGTTTTGTGACGCAGCAGCGAGCTCACCAGCGATATCGCTGTGTGTGACATTCAGCGACGATCAGCCCCCTGCCGGGTATCGCTGATCGTCGCAGAAATGTCAGGACCTTTTTTTGATCGCTGGTTTCCCTCTGACAGGCACGCATCGCTGCGTGTGACAGGCGGGAGACCAGCGATCCGCTGGTAACCAAGGTACACAGCGGGTTTCCAGGCACCGCGCAGCGCTTGGAAACCCGCTGTGTACCTTGGATACCAGCTCCCTGCATCAGGGCGCTGGTATCCAAGGTACACAGCGGGTTTCTAGGCACAGCCCCGCGCCTGGAAACCCGCTGTGTACCTTGGTTACCAGCGGATCGCTGGTCTCCCGCCTGTCACACGCAGCGATGTGTGCCTGTCAGCGGGAAACCAGCGATCAAAAAAAGGTCCTGACATTTCAGCGACGATCAGTGATACCCGGCAGGGGGGCTGATCGTCGCTGAGTGTCACACACAGCGATATCGCTGGTGAGCTCGCTGCTGCGTCACAAAACTAGTGACTCAGCAGCGATCTCGGTAGCGATATCGCTATGTGAGACGGGCCCTTAAGTGGAAAGCTTAATTGATTGCTTTCCACTTTCACTTCAGGTCAGCCAGGGACACAATCAGTGACGTCAGAGGGAACTGATTAACAAAAATAGGGGTTCCCTTCGAAAAAAAAATGGCGTGGGGTCCCCCCTATTTTTGTTAACCAGCCAGATGAAGCAGACTGCTGAGGCCTGGATTTTCAGGCTGTTAAGGAGACAAGATCCATGGACCTTGCCAGCCTGATAATACCAGGCCACAGCAGTCTGCATATCTTGGCTGATTAACAAAAATAGGGGATCCCCTCGAAAAAAATTGGCGTGGGGTCCCCCCTATTTTTGTTAACCAGCCAGATGAAGCAGACCGCTGAGGCCTGGATTTTCAGGCTGTTAAGGAGCCAAGATCCATGGACCTTGCCAGCCTGATAATACCAGGCCACAGCAGTCTGCATATCTTGGCTGATTAACAAAAATAGGGGATCCCCTCGAAAAAAATTGGCGTGGGGTCCCCCCTATTTTTGTTAACCAGCCAGATGAAGCAGACCGCTGAGGCCTGGTTTTTCAGGCTGGTAAGGATCCAATATCCATGGACCTTGCAAGCCTGATAATACCAGGCCACAGCAGTCTGCTTAGCTTGGCTGGTTAACAAAAATAGGGGATCCCCTCGAAAAAAAAACGGCGTGGGGATCCCCCCTATTTTTGTTAACCAGCCAAGTAAAATGCAGACTGCTGCGGCCTGGTATTAAAAGACTGTCAAGGCCCATGGATTTTGGCCCTCAACAGCCTGATAATACCAGGCTACAGCAGCCCCACATTTGGCGCATCAAAAGATGTGCCAATTGTGGCACTTTACCCGGCTCTTCCCACTTGCCCTGTAGCGGTGGCAAGCGGGGTAATAAGGGGTTAATGTCACCGTTGATTGCACGGTGACAATAAGCCCGGTTAATAATGG
This sequence comes from Oophaga sylvatica, assembly GCA_033576555.1. NCBI lineage: Eukaryota > Metazoa > Chordata > Amphibia > Anura > Dendrobatidae > Oophaga > Oophaga sylvatica. Next base: position 518,213,792 of record JARQOD010000001.1, read on the forward strand.
AGAGGCATCAATAAGACACCGATCCATTATTAATCCCAAAGTTATTAAATGTATAAAAAAAAGACAAAGCAAGAAAAAAGTATTTTAATGAAATAAAAGAGACAACACAGTTTTCATTAATTTTATTACTCTCTCATTCCTGCGACGCCATCGATCTCCTGTAAAAAAAGAAAAAAAACAAACCAACAGTATACCACCTGTCCGACGCAGTCCATAGTAACGACAGTCCCACGACGATCCAACTCTGCTACATCGCAATGACAGGCAGAGCCTGTCATCGCGACGCAGCACAGCTGATTACCTGCTTCCCCGGCGGTGACGTCATCGGACTGACTGGTTTACGGCCGGGATTACCCAGCAGTCACTGCAGTTATCGCGAGAAACTGCATGTGACCGCTGGGGAAAGATGATGGCGGCCATGAAGCAGTGCAGGACGTGACCGCCGGAGATCTTCTGCCGGGTAAGTGCCGCTGACTCCTGACAGACCCGACCGACGGACACTGACAGTGACAGTGACAATCCCGATTCCGGTATCCGATAAGACGAAAATATCGGAACTCGGAATCGGAATTCCGATAAGCTAATATCGGCCGATACCCGATATTTGCAGTATCGGAATGCTCAACACTAGTGATAACAAAAATGTCTCCATTAAATATGTGTAAGTGGGTTAAGAACTGGCTCAGGGATAGGAAACAAAGGGTGGTTATTAATGGAGCACACTCGGACTGGGTCACAGTTAACAGTGAGGTACCACAGGGGTCAGTATTGGGGCCGCTTCTCTTTAACATATTTATTAATGACCTTGTAGGGGGCATACAGAGTAGTATTTCAATATTTGCAGATGACACTAAACTCTGCAGGGTAATCAACACAGAGGAGGACAATTTTATATTACAGGAGGATTTATGTACACTAGAAGCTTGGGCTGATAAATGGCAAATGAGCTTTATTGGGGATAAATGTAAGGTCATGCACTTGGGTAGAACAAACAAGATGTATAATTATGTGCTTAATTGAAGAACACTGGGCAAAACTGTCACTGAAAAAGACCTGGGTGTATAGGTTGATGACAAACTCACATTTAGTGGCCAGTGTCAGGCAGCTGCTGCAAAGGCAAATAAAATAATGGGATGCATTAAAATATGCATAGATGCTCATGAGGAGAACATAATTTTATCTCTATACAAGTCACTGGTGCGACCACACTTAGAATACTGTGTACAGTTCTGGTCTCCGGTGTATAAGAAAGACATAGCTGAACTGGAGCGGGTGCAGAGAAGAGCGACCAAGGTTGTTAGAGAACTGGGGGGTCTGCAATACCAAGACAGGTTACTACACTTGGGGTTATTTAGTTTGGAAAAACGAAGGCTTAGGGGTGATCCTATTACAATGTAAAAATATATGAGGGGACAGTACAAAGACCTTTCTAATGATCTTTTTACTCTTAGACCTGTGACGGGGACAAGGGGGCATCCTCTACGTCTTGAGGAAAGAAGGTTTAGTCATAATCACAGACGCAGATACTTTACTGTAAGAGCAGTGAGACTATGGAACTCTCTGCCGTCTAATGTTGTAATGAGTGATTCCCTACTAAAATTTAATATGCAAATTGCCTCAAGAGAAATATAGCGCCACCTATTGGAAGTAGCGATCCTACAAGTCACAATCAACCCTTTAATAGTCTTGTAATATGACTTAGGATAAAAGCCAAATCAGTATCTCAATTTGCAGACACGGTGTTTTGGCTAATGGCCCTCATCAGTGCAAAGTATGAGATCTGATTTGGCAAGGTGAGAGGCTCTGGACTAAGGTCTAAGGGGTAAGGTTTCTCCTTGTGGAGAGTGACATACCAGCTTGTTATGAATGTGCTAGAGATGGTTTCTGAGCAGAGGCTCCCTCTGGTGGTTACAGACTTTACTGAACCTTTCAGGGAGGAGTGGCAATCTGGGTTCACTGACTGGTCTGATATAAGGGTGGTTCCCTCCCATGATGGTTGCCAGTGATCAATTGTTCTTGTCTCAATTGTGGTTCCTGGTTCATTTGGAAGTTTGCTGGAGGCTTGCCTGCATCTCCTGCTTTCAGATAAGATATTTTTTGCTTTTCTTTTTGTGCTTGCTTTTTGCATTGTTTTCTGCACTTTTGTGGAGGTCAGCCAGGTCCCCTCCTGGGGCCTGAGCTCCTCACAGTTTATCTGCAGCCACTGTTATTTGCTCATTTGCTTTTTCCTGTTTTTTCAGTGGCTGCGGCTTGGTTTTTGTTCACACTGAGAACTGATTTAGTGGGTGGCGAGATCGTGTGATTTCAGTATTTTTGTAATCAGAATTGTTGGATTTTTGTAGGGTTTTCTGGGTTGCAGAAAGTAATCTCTCCTGTCCTATCCTATTTAGTCAGCTTGTGGCCCCAGCATTTGCTCAGTCTATTTTCTGCCTATGTTTGTATTTTCATCTTGTCTAACCGCCAATATATGTTTGGGGGCTTCCTATTTTCCTTGGGATCTGCTCCGGGGCAGATAGCTTTCATCTTTCTGCCTTTAGGTGTAGTTATCTCTCAGGCTGTGACGAGGCGTCTAGGATCAACGTAGGAATGCTCCACGGCTACCTCTAGTTGTGTCGTTAGTTTAGGAATCTGCAACCCATCAGTTACCAACATCTCAGGTGTTCGGCTGCCCTGCTGTTGTTCCTGTCCTCCTCAGCTACCGAAACATAACAGTATCACCGGCCATAACTGAAAATTATATGGTACTCACAGAAGGGAAAAATAATGTGGAAAGAAAAAAGTTGTCAGAGATTTTTTTTTTTTCTGTCTGTTTCATTTTTTCCCTCTTTTTCTCTGGGTGCTGAGGAGGATTTTTTTTTCTCTCAATGGAGTTTGCACAGTTGTCTGGCCGTGTGGATCAGCTTGCCACTGTGGTTCGGAGTATTGCTACCTATCTTGCTGGGTTGCCGGTTGTGGAACCTAGGATTCCCATGCCAGATTTGTATTTGGGGGATCGGGCTAAATTTCTGAATTTCAAAAATAACTGTAAGTTGTTTTTTGCCTTAAAGCCTAAGTCCTCAGGTAACGCAGCACAGCAGGTTCAAATTGTCATCTCTCTCCTGCGCGGCGATCCTCAGGATTGGGCTTTTTCCCTGACACCTGGGGATCCTGTTTTGAATGATATTGATGCATTTTTTCTGGCTCTGGGGTTATTGTATGATGAACCTAATGTCACTGATCAAGCTGAAAAAACCTTGTTGGCATTAAATCAGGGTCTTGAAGACGCTGAGTTGTACTGTCAGAAATTCCGAAAGTGGGCAGTCCTGACCAAATGGAATGATGATGCTTTGGCAGCCCTTTTTCGGAAGGGGCTGTCAGAGAATGTAAAGGATGTTATGGTGGGATTCCCTGCTCCCTCTGGTCTCAATGATTCTATGTCATTGGCTATTCAAATTGACAGACGTTTGCGTGAGCGCAGAGGTATGCGTGAGATAGTGTTGCCTTGTGAGCCAGCTTCTGAGCCCATGCAGTGTGATAGAGTGACTTCTGGGGCTCAGCGTAATGAGTTTCGAAAGCGCAATGGGTTATGTTTCTACTGTGGTGATGCCTCTCATGCTATTTCAGTCTGCCCTAAGCGGGGAAGACGTTTTGCACGCTCAGTTGTCTTGGGTAGTGTTCAGACTAAATTTCTGTTGACTGTTACCCCTGATTTTCTCCCTGTCCACATTTTCTGCTCAGGCTTTTGTTGATTCAGGAGCAGCTATTAACCTGATGGATTTTGACTTTGCCAAACGTTGTGGGTTTCCCATGATACCCCTACGGAAGTCTATTCCCCTACTGGGCATTGATTCTACCCCTTTGGCGGAGAATAGACCCCCATTTTCTACTCAGGTGATAATGAGGGTTGAACCAGATCATCAGGAAAGTTGCAAATTTCTGGTGCTGTATAATCTGCATGACATTATTGTACTATGTTTCCCTTGGTTACAGTCTCATAATCCTGTTTTGGATTGGAAATCTGTGTCTGTGACCAGTTGGGGCTGCCAATGTGTTAATGCCAACACTCCTGTTTTTTCTGCATCTCCCAAGTCTCAGGATGTTCTTGACTTTTTGACTGATTTTTCGGATGTATTTAGTGAAAGTAAATCTGCATCTTTGACCCCTCACTGGAGCTACGATTGAATTGAATTAGTGCCTGGTGGTAAATTTCCTAAAGGTCGCCTTTTTAACTTGTCTGTACCTGGACACGATGCTATGCGATCTTATATCAAGGAGTCATTGGAGAAGGGTCATATCAGACCATACTCTTCACCCTTGGGTGCCGGTTTTTTCTTTGTGGCCAAAAAGGATGGTTCATTGAGGCCTTGTATTGATTATCGTCTCTTGAATAAGATCACTGTGAAGTATCAATATCCGTTACCCTTGATTTCTGACCTGTTTTCCAGGGTGAAAAGTGCTAGTTGGTTTACCAAACTTGACCTCAGGGGGGCGTCTAACCTTATTTGCATTAAACACGGGGATGAATGGAAGACGGCGTTTAATACCCCAGAGGGGCATTTTGAGTACCTAGTGATGCCCTTTGGGCTCACTAATGCTCCTTCCGTCTTCCAATCCTTCATGAATGATATTTTCAGGGATTTTGTGGATAATTTCTGATTGTTTATTTGGATGATATCTTGATTTTTTCCAATGACTGGGACTCTCATGTGAAACATGTTCGGACTGTGTTCCAGATTTTGAGAGAGAATGCACTGTATGTGAAGGGTTCAAAGTGTCTTTTTGGCGTACAGAAGGTCTCATTTCTGGGATTCATTTTGTCTCCGTCTGTTATTGAAATGGACCCGGTCAAGGTTCAAGCCATCTGTGATTGGGTCCAACCTACTTGTTATGATCTGCTACAAGCACTAAGGAAAGATGGGAATTCTGTCCCTACAATAGAACTAAGCTGAATCCCTACGATGTAACGGGGAACCTGATCCTGCGACCAGACCCGCTAAAGTCCTCAGCTAGTCTGAACGAAGACCTATAGTTGCGAGGGAGGAATCCCTACAAGATCTAGGGACTGGGAGAAAAGGTGGACACCTCCTAACAGAAATTGTAGCAGGGATAATAAAACAGAAAACAAAATACTTAGAGATCCTAAGATCAAGCAAAACTGACTGAGTAAGGCACCTAAGCACCCGGCTAGCTTAAGAGTAGATAATACAATGAAGTCCAGCAAAGCCAGAAGGGCTGAGCCAGACTAAATAGGGAAAAAAGGTCATGTGACCAGCAAACTGAAAAAAACCTAACAAGAGGGTTCTAACAGTACCCTCCCTTCAAAGAGGATCCTCCAGATCCCCTAGGACTTAGGCTTCTCCGGAAACCTCTTGTGAAAGGCTCTGACAAGTCTAGACGCAGAAACATCATCCGCCCTCACCCATGAGTTATCCTCGGGTCCATAACCCTTCCAAGCGACGAGGTACTGCAAACTCCCTCTATACCGTCTAGAATTTAGGATGCGGGAAATCTCACATTGCCCGTCCTCCACCACCAGGGGAACAGCGGCCGAGACGTCTCCATCCGAGACCTCAGCTTTCTTCAAGAGAGAAACATGAAACACCGGATTAATCTTCCAGGAGGTAGGAAGCTTCAACTTAACAGCAGATTGGTTAATAACCTGAAGCACCTTAAAGGGCCCTACAAACTTGGGACCCAATTTCTTAGACGGAATCCTCAAGCGCAGATTCTTAGAGGGCAACCAAACCATGTCACCAATAGCAAACAAAACCTCTTGTCGTTTTCTATCAAAATACACTTTGGATCATTTGTTAGCCTCCTGAAGATTACCACGCACATGAGTCCAAACTCTCTCCAAATCACCAGAAAAATTCTCCTCTTCAGGTACAGCCGATCCCAACTTGGAAAATGACCCAAACGACGGATGTCTCCCAGTACAACAAAAAAAAGGCGAACAACCAGCAGAAGCGGATGTATGGTTGTTAAGAGCAAACTCAGCAAGTGGCAGAAACTCAGACCACCCCTCTTGATTGTCAGTCACAAACAACGCAAGAACAGCTCAACATCCTGGTTTTTCCTTTCTGTCTGGCCATTAGACTCAGGATGATATCCGGATGAAAACAACAAATGAACTCCCAACCTGTCACAAAAGGCGCGCCAAAAACGAGCCACGAACTGAGGACCCCTATCAGAAACAATGTCAGTAGGAACGCCATGTAGTCTGACAATTTCCTTGACAAAAGCCTTAGCGAGAGTCTTAGCGCAGGGCAGTTTGATGAAAGGAACCAAGTGACACATCTTGCTAAAACGGTCCACGACCACCCAGATGACAGTGAAACCCTCAGAGGAGGGAAGGTCAGTAATAAAGTCCATAGCCAAATGTGTCCAAGGTGCACTAGGGACCTCCAGAGGGCAAAGCAACCCCGCAGAAGGAGTATGAGAAGACTTAGATCTAGCACACACCGTGCATTGACGCACCCACTTAATGACTTCCTTCTGCCATCCAGGCCACCAAAAGCTGCGACCCACAAGTCTCTTGGTCTCAGAGATTCCAGGATGACCTGCCAACCGAGAGTCATGACATTCAACAAACAAATCTCTCCTCAGGGTCCCAGGCACAAACAACCTCCCATGCGGCGTGTTAGATGGGGCATTCTCCTGTGCTTTAAGAATCTCATCCTCCAACACAGAGTCCAAAACAGCAATAACAACCCCATCTTGCAAAATGTTTTCCTCCTCCTCAGTACCCACCATAGGAGAAAAGCTGCGAGACAAAGCATCAGCTTTAACATTTTTAGTACCTGGGATGTAAGTAACGGTAAATTAAACCGCGAGAAAAACAGTGCCCACCTAGCCTGACGGGCATTCAAGCGTTTGGCAGCATCAAGGTAGACCAGATTTTTATGATCGGTGAAGACTTGAACGGGAAATTCCGCTCCCTCCAAAAAATGACGCCAGTGTTCAAATGCGAGTTTAATTGCCAACAATTCCCGATTACCGACATCATAATTCAGTTCAGACTCAGAAAATTTCTTTGAAAAAAAAGCACAGGGATGTACTCCATCCGTCTTTTCCTGAGACAACACCGCGCCGACCCCCACAGAAGAAGCATCAACCTCAACCAAAAATGGTTTAGTCACATCAGGCTGCGTAAGGATGGGAGCAGAGCTGAACCTCTCCTTTAGCAACACAAAAGCCTCAATGGCCTCAGTAGTCCACTGAACCGCATTAGCACCTTTCCTAGTGAGATCGGTCAGAGGTTTGGTAATCACAGAAATTTTTTTTATGAATTTTCTATAATAATTGGCGAACCCCAAAAACCTCTGTATTGATTTCACACCAATAGGTCTAGGCCAATCCTGCACAGCTTGCACTTTCACCGGGTCCATCTCAAAACCCTCACTGGAGACAATGTAGCCCAAAAAACTAAGTCTCTGTACAGCGAACTCACATTTTTCTAGCTTGGCAAAAAGTGAATTATCACTCAGTAACTGTAATACTTCACGCACACTCCTCCAATGAGACTCCAAATCCGGTGAATAAATCAAAATGTCATCCAAATACACAACCACACTTCTGCCGATCAAAGGTCTAAGGATGTCATTAATAAGATTCTGAAAAAATGCCGGAGCACTGGAAAGCCCAAAAGGCATGACCAGATTCTCAAAATGACCCAGTGGAGTGTTAAACACAGTCTTCCATTCATCCCCCTCCTTCATGCGCAACAAATTGTATGCCCCTCGAAGATCAATTTTCGAGAACCACTTGGCCCCCACTAACTGGTTAAACAAATCAGGAATCAATGGCAGTGGGTAAGGATTGCGTACAGTAATCTTATTAATCTCACGAAAGTCTAGACAAGGCCGTAAACCGCCGTCCTTTTTAACAAAAAAAAATCCAACCGCCACAGGAGATTTAGAAGGCCTAATGTGACCGGCGGCCAAGCTTGTCTGTATGTTTTCCTCCAAAGCCTTTCTCTCAGGAATAGTCAAATTAAATAACCGACTTTTAGGAAGAGTCGCTCCAGGGACAAATTCAATTGCACAATCATAATCTCTATGAGGAGGCAATACCTGCGATTCCTTATCAGAAAAAACTTTCCAAAAATCCTGAATAGGTACAGGTAACTCCCCCTTAACTACAGCAGCAATACGCCCGTTACAACACTTGTCATAGCAATTAGGACTCCAGGACTTAATTTCATTGGTAGACCAATCCAGTACCGGATTGTGCAATTTTAACCAAGGTAACCCCAAAATCACCGGTGACGGCAAATTATTCAAAACTACTAAATCCAAGTTCTCTTGATGAACACCATTAATAGTAAGAGGAAATTCACAGATATGGTGAGTAACATTTTTCAAGGGAGAAAGACAGAAGTTTGGGTTTTAATTTTAGTTTTTTCCAAAAATTTCTCATCAATCACATTTAGAGTTGAACCACAATCCACAAATACTGACCTCATTTTTTTTTTCTCTTTATTCATTCGAAGCGCACAGTTCTTAATAAAATGCTCAGACTTGCCACAATAGAAACACAAACCTTCAGCAAATCAACGGTCTTTTTCCCGAGAGTGAGGTGTCATTGCTCCAATTTCCATCGGCTCTCCAATGTCAGTACAGTCCCTCTCCAGACTTGGAGCTGACAAGGCAGATTTACTCTCATTAACCCTTGCACGCAGTCTCCTATCCACCCGTATGGCTAATTGCATAGCCTCTTGCAAGTTACCAGGTATAGGATAAGCAATCAGCAAATATTTAACCCTTTCACTTAACCCTGCAAGAAATAAACTTTTCAAAGCTGAATCGTTCCACCCCACATGAGTGGACCACCTTCGGAAGTGAGTACAATATTTTTCCACATTACCTGATCCCTGTCTCAAACGTCTCAATTCTGTCTCAGCTGATGAAACACGATCAGGATCGTCATACAATAACCCCAAAGCAGAAAAAAAACTATCCACTGATCTAAAGCATGGATCACTAGGCTGCAGAGAAAAGGCCCAGTCCTGAGGTTCTTTGCGCAAAAGTGACATTATGAACCCTATGCGCTGTGATTCATCACCAGAGGATCTGGGTCTCAAACGGAAATACAACAAGCAAGCATTTTTAAAAGAAAAAAAATCTTGTTGTTCACCAAAAAATAAATCAGGCAAACGTACCTTTGGCTCCACGAAATGTGCTCCAGAACAACTACTCACGTGTTGCTGGATTTCAGCCACCTCCAGAGAAAGTCCCTGCAGGCGTTGAACCAAATCCTGAACCGACACCATGATGGAAACAGAAAATCTTTCCTTAGAGATTTTTATTTTTTTTTCTTCGGCTGGACTTACTGTTATGATCTGCTACAAGCACTAAGGAAAGATGGGAATTCTGTCCCTACAATAGAACTAAGCTGAATCCCTACGATGTAACGGGGAACCTGATCCTGCGACCAGACCCGCTAAAGTCCTCAGCTAGTTTGAACGAAGACCTATAGTTGCGAGGGAGGAATCCCTACAAGATCTAGGGACTGGGAGAAAAGGTGGACACCTCCTAACAGAAATTGTAGCAGGGATAATAAAACAGAAAACAAAATACTTAGAGATCCTAAGATCAAGCAAAACTGACTGAGTAAGGCACCTAAGCACCCGGCTAGCTTAAAGGTACTGCCACACTTAACGATCCCGCTAGCGATCACGATAACGATGCATACTAATGCGATCGCTAGCGGGATCGTTTCAATATCGCTAGTGGCTGCCTAATTTAGCGATGTCGTTAAGGACGCTATCGCGGTTAGCGATCTCCTTAACGACTTTGGCGGTACAAAAACACCGCACATCGCTCACAAAAAGGTGCCACACTCAGCGATATATGCTCACCAGCGGGACGCCAACGATCAAAATAGGGTCCGGAACGATGAGAACGATGAACGAGATCACAGCAGGATCACAGCAGGGGCCACGTCGTTGCTACATGCCACACACAACAACGTCACTAACGAGATCGCTAAATAGTGACGTTTTTTAGCGATCTCGTTAGCGTTCTTGTTTAGTGTGGCATACCCTTAAGAGTAGATAATACAATGAAGTCCAGCAAAGCCAGAAGGGCTGAGCCAGACTAAATAGGGAAAAAAGGTCATGTGACCAGCAAACTGAAAAAAACCTAACAAGAGGGTTCTAACACTACTTCATTAAAGGCTCTTCAGAGATTTTTGGGTTTTGCCAATTTTTATCGTAAATTTATTGGTAATTTCTCCGGTATTGTTAAACCATTGACTGATTTGACCAAAAAAGGTTCTGATGTGGTGAATTGGCCTCCTGAGGCAGTCTCTGTGTTTCAGGAACTTAAGCAGAGATTCACTTCTGCTCCTGTTCTGCGGCAGCCTGATGTTTCTCTACTGTTTCAGGTGGAGGTTGATGCCTCTGAAATTGGGGCAGGTGCCGTTTTGTCCCAAAGAGATCCAGTGTCATGTGTGCATTGCCACGAAGATCGTCGCGGTTTCACATTTTGACTTCTCACAGCTGAGCTGCTGTTTCTTTGTGTTTGGCAGCTAGGGAGTTAATTCTGTCTGTGCTCGGTGCTGGGACTGGGTGCAGTTTCTCCCGGCTGCAATTGATTATTTGTTGATTGGTTTCCTTTAAATTCCTGGTTGTCTGCTTGGGGAGTTGCCAGTGAAACCTTCATGCAGAGCACAGATAGGAATGAATCTGTATAGACTTTAGTTGTGAGCTCCTTAGTTGTTCTAAGCTCAACTTGCTTAGAGTTTATTTCCCAGTCCATTTATGTTCCTTTGGTGTTTGAGTGTGTATGCAAGCGAGTGCTATCCTGTCTGTCTTATATGTCTAATCTGTGTATTTAGCTAAGATCAGCCCATATCCCTTTGGTGGTAGTCAGGATCCTTCTAAGGACTGATTACAGGGTTCAGGGTCTGATAGGAGACAGGGTTAGACTGGAGACTTGGACCTCTGAACCATTATCAGTACCTCCAAGGTGAGGGATTAGTTAGGACCCCAGTTTAGGGTCAGGTTAGATCCCGGTCCACCTCTTTCCTGTTTCAGCTCATCAAGTCCTCAAGATTAACCCTGAGTTCAGCAGATATCGTGTCAGGTAAATCTATTCTATACTTACATGCTGATGTTGCTATACTAGTTGTTGTATAGAGTGTTGTTCCTGTATTAATAGTTTACTGACATTGTATACATATCATTAGACAGCGTGACATTTTCACTGGCCATAAAAATTATCTCCAGTTACCATGGATCCAGTAGCCCAGCTGGCTCTGCAGTTGCAGGGATTATCCATGGAGCTGACGGACATTAAGTCCAAAGTTTTGTCTCCCTGGAGCAAACCAGAGTTGAACCTAAGGTTGCTCTCCCGGACAGGTTCACTGGTGGGCGAGACAAATTTTTCACCTTCCGGGAGGCATGTAAATTGTATTTTCGGCTTCGGCCTCGATCATCAGGGAGTGAGGAGCAGAGAGTGGGAATTGTTATCTCACTTCTGCAAGGGGACCCTCAATCCTGGGCATTTTCCCTTCCTCCGGGATCCCCGGCTCTACTGTCTGTAGATCAATTTTTTACTGCCCTGGGATTGGTATATGATGACCCAGATCGGGTCTCTCTTGCTGAGACAAAATTACGTAAGATACAGCAGGGAGATCGTCCGGCAGAGGAATTTGCTTCTGAGTTTCGTAGATGGGCCACAGATACTCAGTGGAATGACCCAGCTCTTAGGAGCCAGTTTTGTCATGGGCTTTCTGATAAATTAAAAGACGTTTTGGCTCAGTATGAGTCTCCTCCTTCTCTGGAGGCTGCTATGGCCTTAGCTATCCGTACTGATAGACGGCTTCGGGAGAGGGGTGAGGTAACCCCACTCCCTGTTGTTTCTCCACCTACCACTAAAGTCCCTTATGTTGAGGTTCCCCTTGTCTGTTCGGATGAGCCTATGCAGTTGGGAGGGACATCATTTCGTAGGAGGGGATTGGCGGTACGCCGCAGGACTAGAAGATGTTTTTTTCTGCGGGAAAGAGGGACATTTTGTTGGAGAATGTCCATCCCGTGCCTTGTTGAGCCAAAAGTCGCCGGAAAACTGTTAATCCCAGGTTGTGTGGTGGACGACAACCTGGGAGTATGTATTTCATCCGCCAGTTCTTCTCAGTTCCTTGTACCAGTGGAGGTGGTAGTTGGTACGAGAGTGGAGAGATTGTCTGTTCTTCTTGATAGTGGTTCCGGGGCTAATCTGGTTGACGCTCAGTTTGCTCAGGCTCAAGGTATGCATCTGAGTGTATTGGTCAAACCGATCCCTATATTCTCCATTGACGCCAGGCCTCTCGGCCAAGGTAGCTTTGTTCATGAGGTTCATAACATTGACCTTCGGGTAGGGCAATACATAGGGAACAATTATCTTGTTATGTGTTGGAGGGTCTACCTACTCCCATTGTGTTGGGACTTCCTTGGTTGATTAAACATAACCCTGTGATTAATTGGCAGTCCAGAGAAATAAGCCAATGGGGTGAGTTTTGCAAAAGCAACTGCCTGAACACAGTCATCAGTGCGGTCATGCCTAGTACATTGCCTCCTTTTTTGGAGGATTTTGGGGATGTTTTCTCTGAGGAGGGGTGTCAGGAGTTGCCTCCTCATCGCGTGTATGACTGCTCTATTAATCTCCTTCCTGATGCTAAGTTGCCTAAAGCTAGGTTGTATAATCTTTCTGGTCCTGAGAGGCAGGCTATGAAAGATTATATTTCTGAAAGTCTGGCCAAAGGGCATATTAGACCTTCATCTTCCCCAGTAGCCGCTGGGTTCTTCTTTGTGAAGAAGAAAGATGGAGGCCTACGCCCTTGCTTGGATTTCCGCGAACTTAATCGGATTACTGTTCGAGATCCGTATCCACTCCCTCTTATTCCTGATCTCTTCAATCAAATTGTTGGCGCCAAATGGTTTTCTAAATTGGATCTCAGGGGGGCGTATAATCTGATTAGGATAAAAGAGGGGGATGAGTGGAAAACGGCGTTTAACACGCCGGAGGGACATTATGAGAACCTAGTCATGCCTTTTGGTCTGACTACTGCACCAGCAGTATTCCAACATTTTGTTAATGACATTTTTCGTCACCTTGTGGGGCTGTTTGTGGTTGTATATTTGGACGACATTTTAATTTACTCGCCAGATCTTGTGTCTCATCAGGAGCATGTGAGACAGGTGTTGCAGATCTTGCGAGACAATAAATTATACGCCAAACTGGAGAAGTGTGTATTTGCCGTACAGGAACTTCAGTTTTTGGGTTTTTTGGTGTCAGCCTCCGGTTTCCGTATGGACCCTGAAAAGGTGAGAGCAGTGCTTGAATGGGATCAGCCAGGGGATCTTAAGGCTCTGCAGCGTTTTTTGGGGTTTGCTAACTACTACCGGAAATTTATTTGTAATTTCTCATCTGTCGTCAAACCTCTCACTGACATGACAAGAAAAGGGACGGATTTTTCTAAATGGTCGGACAAAGCTTGCCAAGCCTTTTCCTCTTTGAAGAAATGTTTTGCTTCGGCACCCGTTCTCATCCAACCAGATGCATCTCAGCCGTTCATTGTGGAGGTGGATGCGTCTGACGTAGGGGTGGGTGCTATATTGTCCCAGGGTCCGTCCCCTGGTAAATGGCATCCGTGCGCTTTCTTTTCTAAGAAATTGTCGTCCGCCGAAAGGAATTATGATATCGGCAATAGGGAACTTTTGGCCATTAAATTGGCTTTTGAAGAATGGCGTCACTTTTTGGAGGGGGCAGTCCACCCGGTTACCGTTATTACTGATCACAAGAACCTGTTGTATTTGGAATCCGCTAAGCGTCTGAATTCCAGACAAGCTCGATGGTCGTTGTTTTTTACCAGGTTTAATTTTGTCGTCACTTATCGCCCGGGGTCTAAGAATGTAAAGGCTGATGTCTTGTCTCGCAGTTTCCCAGGGGCCGGGAAAACGGATGACCCTAGTCCTATCCTTCAGGAGGGGGTGGTAGTGTCGGCTGTATTTTCTGAGCTTGAGGAGGAGGTGTTAGAGGCTCAGGGGGACGCCCCTGCAGGACCTCCAGGGAGACTGTTTGTCCCAAATCTGTTGAGACAAAAGGTTATTGAGGCACATCATAATTCTGCTCTAGCAGGACATCCAGGGAGTAAGGCTACTTTAGATCTCCTTTCTCGCCGGTTTTGGTGGCCTAATGCTAATAAAGATGTTATAACTTTTGTCGCGTCATGTGGGGTGTGTGCTCGCTCTAAAACCCCTCATACCCGTCCGTCTGGGACCCTTTTACCCTTGAAACTTCCGGAGCGTCCATGGACTCATTTATCTATGGACTTCATTACGGACCTTCCTCCGTCGTCAGGGAATACTGTCATACTGGTGGTTGTTGACAGGTTCAGTAAGATGGCACATTTCGTTGCTCTTCCTGCACTCCCTAATGCTAAAACTCTGGCGCAGGTGTTCATTAGGGAGATCGTTAGACTTCATGGGTTGCCTTCTGATGTGGTGTCAGATAGGGGGTCTCAGTTTGTGTCCAAATTTTGGAGGGAATTTTGTTTACGTCGGGGGATGCAATTGTCATTTTCCTCGGCTTTTCATCCGCAGACCAATGGTCAGACAGAGCGTCTGAATCAGAGCTTAGAGACATATCTCCGGTGTTTTGTCTCAGAGAACCAGGAGGACTGGTCTTCTTTCTTGCCTCTGGCAGAGTTCGCTCTTAACAACAGGCGGAGCGAGTCCACTGGTAAGTTCCCGTTTTTTGGGGCATATGGTTTCCATCCCCAGTTTTGTACTTTCAATGGGGGGGGCCCTTCTGGGGTTCCTGAGGAGGAGCGTTTCTCGTCGTCACTTGCTTCTGTGTGGAGAGGTGTATTGAATAATTTGAGTACGATGGGGAACCGTTACAAACGTATGGCTGATAGGAGGAGAGTTTCTGGTCCAGATCTGAATGTGAACGATCTGGTATGGTTGTCTACCAGGAATATAAAACTTAAAGTGCCCTCCTGGAAACTGGGTCCCAGATTCATCGGGCCGTACAGGATCAGTTCCTTAATTAATCCTGTGGCATTTCGTCTGGACCTCCCTCCTACGTTTAAAATTCATAATGTGTTCCACAAGTCATTACTTAAAAGGTATGTGGCACCAGTCATACCGTCACCTCTACCTCCTCCTCCTGTGTTGGTCAATGGTAACTTGGAATTTCAAGTATCAAAGATCATTGACTCACGTCTGAATCGCCGGTCCCTTCAGTAATTGGTGCATTGGAAGGGGTATGGTCCAGAGGAGAGGACGTGGGTCCCTGCGTCTGACATTAACGCAGCTCGTTTGGTTCGGACCTTCCACAGAACTCACCCGGGCAGGCCTGGCCCTGAGGGTCCGGAGGCCCCTCGTAGAAGGGGGGGTACTGTCATGTGTGCATTGCCACGAAGATCGTCGCGGTTGCACATTTTGACTTCTCACAGCTGAGCTGCTGTTTCTTTGTGTTTGGCAGCTAGGGAGTTAATTCTGTCTGTGCTCGGTGCTGGGACTGGGTGCAGTTTCTCCCGGCTGCAATTGATTATTTGTTGATTGGTTTCCTTTAAATTCCTGGTTGTCTGCTTGGGGAGTTGCCAGTGAAACCTTCATGCAGAGCACAGATAGGAATGAATCTGTATAGACTTTAGTT
This sequence comes from Oophaga sylvatica, assembly GCA_033576555.1. NCBI lineage: Eukaryota > Metazoa > Chordata > Amphibia > Anura > Dendrobatidae > Oophaga > Oophaga sylvatica. The sequence continues at coordinate 518,229,415 of JARQOD010000001.1, forward strand.
GTGAGCTCCTTAGTTGTTCTAAGCTCAACTTGCTTAGAGTTTATTTCCCAGTCCATTTATGTTCCTTTGGTGTTTGAGTGTGTATGCAAGCGAGTGCTATCCTGTCTGTCTTATATGTCTAATCTGTGTATTTAGCTAAGATCAGCCCATATCCCTTTGGTGGTACTCAGGATCCTTCTTAGGACTGATTACAGGGTTCAGGGTCTGATAGGAGACAGGGTTAGGCTGGAGACTTGGACCTCTGAACCATTATCAGTACCTCCAAGGTGAGGGATTAGTTAGGACCCCAGTTTAGGGTCAGGTTAGATCCCGGTCCACCTCTTTCCTGTTTCAGCTCATCAAGTCCTCAAGATTAACCCTGAGTTCAGCAGATATCATGTCAGGTAAATCTATTCTATACTTACATGCTGATGTTGCTATACTAGTTGTTGTATAGAGTGTTGTTCCTGTATTAATAGTTTACTGACATTGTATACATATCATTAGACAGCGTGACATCCAGAGACCTTTAAGAGTAACCCTTGTGCCTTTTTCTCTCAAAAATTTTCTCCAACTGAACGTAATTATGACATGGGTAATCGGGAGTTATTGGCCATGAAGTGGGCCTTTGAAGAGTGGAGACACCACATCAGGTGGTGGTCCTCACGGACCATAAGAATCTGGTTTATCTCGAATCAGCCAAGCGACTTAATCCTAGACAGGCCAGGTGGGCCTTGTTTTTCACACGTTTTAATTTTGTGGTTTCTTTTCTTTCTGGCACTAAGAATGTTAAGGCGGATGACCTCTCGAGGAGTTTCTTTGCGGACTCTCCTGAGTTATCTGATCCTGCTGTTATTTTGAAAGAGGGTGTGGTACTTTCCGCCATCTCGCCCAATTTGAGACTGGCTCTGGAAGGGTGTCAGGAGGATAAACCTGAGCGCTGCCCTATTGGGAAATTGTTTGTCCCAGACCAGTGGAAGAAGAGTGTGATGTCTGAAATTCATTGTTCCGCGTTGGCTGGTTATCCCGGGATTTTTGGTACCAGAGACTTAGTGAGTCGGTCCTTTTGGTGGCCTACTTTGTCTCGTGACGTCAGGGAATTTGTGCAGTCCTGTGGGACTTGCTCTCGCTCCAAGCCTTGCTCTCGCTCTAGTGGTTTGGTAATGCCATTACCTGTGCCCAAGAGGCCATGGACCCATATCTCTATGGATTTTATTTCCGACCTCCCTGATTCTCAGAGAATGACCGTTATCTGGGTAATCTGTGATAGGTTTTCCAAGATGATACATATTGTGCCATTACCTAAGTTGCCTTCATCCTCCAAATTGGTGCCTTTGTTCCTTCAGCACGTGGTTCGTTTAGATGGCATTCCGGAGAACATTGTGTCTGACAGAGGAGTCCAGTTTCCAGATTTTGGAGGACATTTTGTTCTAAACTTGGTGTTCAATTATCTTTCTCCTCTGTTTTTCATCCTCAGACCAATGGACAAACCGAGAGAACAAACCAGACCTTGGAGACTTATTTGAGATGTTTTGTGTCTGCTGATCAAGATGACTGGGTCTCTTTTTTGCCTTTGGCTGAGTTTGCTCTTAATAATAGGGCTAGCTCTGCCACCTTGAAGTCTCCATTTTTCTGCAATTTTGGGTTTCACCCTCGATTTTCTTCGGGACAGGCAGAGGCTTCTGTCTGTCCGGGTGTTGACTCTGTTGTGGAGCGAATGCAGCAGATTTGGGACCAGGTAGTGGAGAGGTTGTCTCTCTCTCAGGAGAAGGCCCAACGGTTTGCCAACCGGCATAGGACTGATGGTCCTCGGTTTAAAGTGGGGGACTTGGTTTGGTTGTCCTTCCGTTTGCTTCTTCCAGGGACATTTAAGATCCATAACGTGTTCCACAAATCTTATTGAAGAGGTTTGTCCAACCAGTGGTTCCTATGGCTGTGCCTCCTGACCCTGTTTTGGTTGAGGGCAATCTGGAGTATGTGGTTGAGAAAATATTGGATTCTCGTTTTTCTAGACAGAAACTCCAGTATTTGGTTAAATGGAGAAGTTATGGTCAGGAGGACAATTCTTGGGTGTTTGCTTCGGACATCCATGCTAGGAGACTGATCCGTGCCTATCACCGAGCTCATCCTGATCGGCCTGGTTGCACAAGTGAGGGTTCGGTGACCCCTCCTCAAGGGGGGGGGTACTGTTATGAATGTGCTAGAGAGGTTTCTGAGCAGAGGCTCCCTCTGGTGGTTACAGACAGTACTGAACCTTTCAGCGAGGAGTGGCAATCTGGGTTCACTGACTGGTCTGATATAAGGGAGGTTCCCTCCCATGATGGTTGCCGGTGATCAATTGTTCTTGTCTCAATTGTGGTTCCTGGTTCATTTGGAAGTTTGCTGGAGTCTTGCCTGCATCTCCTGCTTTCAGATAAGATATTTTTTGCTTTTCCTTTTGTGCTTGCTTTTTGCATTGTTTTCTGCACTTTTGTGGAGGTCAGCCAGGTCGCCTCCTGGGGCCTGAGCTCCTCACAGTTTATCTGCAGCCACTGTTATTTGCTCATTTGCTTTTTCCTGTTTTTTCAGTGGCTGCGGCTTGGTTTTTGTTCACACTGAGAACTGATTTAGTGGGTGGCGAGATCGTGTGATCTCAGTATTTTTGTAATCAGAATTGTTGGATTTTTGTAGGGTTTTCTGGGTTGCAGAAAGTAATCTCTCCTGTCCTATCCTATTTAGTCAGCTTGTGGCCCCAGCGTTTGCTCAGTCTATTTTCTGCCTATGTTTGTATTTTCATCTTGTCTAACCGCCATTATATGTTTGGGGGCTTCCTATTTTCTTTGGGGATCTGCTCCGGGGCAGATAGCTTTCATCTTTCTGCCTTTAGGTGTAGTTATCTCTCAGGCTGTGACGAGGCGTCTAGGATCAACGTAGGAACGCTCCACGGCTACCTCTAGTTGTGTCGTTAGTTTAGGAATCTGCAACCCATCAGTTACCAACATCTCAGGTGTTCGGCTGCCCTGCTGTTGTTCCTGTCCTCCTCAGCTACCGAAACATAACACCAGCTCTGGCTTGTCAAAGTAAGGAGGCTTATTCGCCGTGCAATGCTCCTCTGGGAAATTTAATATGCAAATTGCCTCAAGAGAAAAAGAGTACTTGAATTCTATAGCACCACCTATTGGAAGTAGCGATCCTACAAGTCTAAAATTTAAGAAGGGACTGGATGTCTTTCTTGAAAAGTATAATATTACAGGTTATATACACTAGATATTGCGTTGATCCAGGGAGCTAGTCTGATTGCCGTATGTGGAGTCGGGAAAGAATTTTTTTCCCCAATGTGAAGCTTACTGTTTGCCACATTGTTTTTTTTTTTGCCTTTCTTTAGATCAACATGTTAGGGCAGGTTAGGATAGGATATGGGTTGAATTAGATGGACTTAAAGTTTCCCTTCAACCTTATTAACTATGTTACTGTATTACTATGTTACTATATGTATCCATCCTGGCTCCCCGTGACCCATATGTATCCATCCTGGCCCCTCATATGAGGAGTGGGCCAAAATACCTGTCGAGAGGTGCAGAAGTCTCATTGACAGTTACAGGAATCGTTTGATTGCAGTGATTGCCTCAAAAGGTTGTGCAACAAAATATTAAGTTAAGGGTACCATCATTTCTGTCCAAGCCTATTTCATGAGTTTTATTTTTTTTTAAATTCTGTGGAAGCCTGGTTGAAAAGCAATGTCTGACTTTCATTTGTTCATTTTCATAGATTTTTTATTTATTATTTCTTTTGTCAGATTCAAGTTATTTCTGTCACCATTGTGAGTTTTTCTGTCATTAAACGATGGGTACCAACAATTTTGACCACGTGTGTATGGTCCTTTTTTCCTGCCCCCTATATATCCATCCTGCCACCCCCCTTATATCCATCCTGGTCCTTTTTTCCTGCCCCCCATATTTCCATCCTGCCGCCCCCCCCCTTATATCCACCTTGGTCCTTTTTTCCTGCCCCCCATATATCCATTGTTAGAGCTGAACCAGCATTTTTCTTTTTAACTCAGAGGCCTTGTTTTCTTTTAGACAGGCTGATGAGTACCAGAAGTCAAGATAAGATGTTCATCATTTTAGTCAATACACCCCCGCCCGCCTGAGTAGTTCTGGGAGACAAGGGCAAGAATGGAGTTTTCGGTTAAAATCAGTATTCTACGTGTTTTAGTGATAAGTTGTATTAACCGCCATATATGGTAATTCCGCTTCCTGCTTCAGGGATGTATATAAATCCCGTATCCAGCAATAAAGGGCAGAGTTTATTGACGCATACTCTGTGTCTGTGTCTTATTCTCTCTGGTACCACATTCCCAGGAGGAAAGGGTTAACGAGACAAGCAGTGACGACAGCTGGCGCCCGAACAGGGACCTTGAGTTAATCTACTCTGAGAAAGTCCGACCGATCCGGAGACGTGGGATGAGCGGAGCTCTCTGTTGGTGATATACATACAGCGCTGAGGTAAGAATACTTATTATATTCTACCTGAAAATCTATATCACTGTATAGTGGACTCCCTCCTCCCCGAGCAGTCGGCTTTCCAGGTAATTCACAGGTGTTCCTGGCTCAAGGTTCCTTTGAACCAGTAGACCCTCAGATTAATTGTCAGTCCTGCCTTTCCTCCTTTGAAAAATGACAGTATGGATCCAATGATTGTGGTGTGGTTTTTTCTTGGTGTTTGTGTGATCGGATTATTTATTTGGTTAGCGTACAAATCTTGGCAAGCAAGCAGCGGAATGGTTCAGAAACCTTTGTGGCCCATTGTCTAAGTGACGGAATTGTCTTGGTGACAGAGTCTTGGTGACAGAATTGTCTAAGTGACAGGAGAATCTCTTCTAGGTGAGGAGATACAAAAATGGGGAACCAAAATGCCAAGGAAGGCATTACTGCCAAAGATTTAGTGGTACGCAGAGAGGGAAAGCAAGCGTTGGTAGGCATTGACAAAGTATTATGTAAAGCAGGCATGAATGAAAACGGAGAATTGAACAGTGATAAATGGAAAAGGTTCTTTAACTCACATCATGGATGGTTGAGAGACAAAGGACTGTTGAAAACAGTGAACCTGTGGATGAGTGCGCGTGATTACTTAGAGGGAAAGACTGAAGAATTAGGAGACGGACATTACAGACTGACAAAAACAGAGATGATTGACTTACTCTCCTGTTTGCCCCCTACGTTACCTCCACCCCAGTATCAGACTTTCCCACTGACTTCCCACGGACCGAACTGTTGGGTCTGTCCCAGGTGTGGACAGCAAAATCCCCTGACGGTAGATGTCTGTGTAGGTTGTGGTGGACCCAGACCTCCCCCGGCCAACCTATTTCCAATGAGGACAGTAATGGTACCTGGTACCCCGGGTGCTGCGGGAGGCGAGGGGGACGGACCAGCTCCAGGCGCCCCCCGGACAGCAGTGTTGTACAGACCCTGGAGCCCTTCAGAGCAGTTGGCTCTAATAAAGCAACTCCCGGACCCTTCACAGTCACCAATGGGATTCGCTAGAATGTTAGCTACAATGCAGGATACGTATAAGGCAACTAGACAGGATCTGGAAGCACTTATGAAAGGGAAATTGGCAGATGAAGCCAGATACGATAGACTGATAGATGAGACATACAAGTGTTATGTTGGTAGGACCGGACCTGATAATGCAGAAGCCAATGACGCAGCAGCAGGGGTTCTGTTTACAGAAGCGTTGAAAAAAGCATGTAAAGATAGACAGGCAGAGAAGGAGGTTACACTAGAAGACAGAGTTCAGGGAAAGGAAAGGAGCCAAAAGATTATTTCTGGGCCCTAAGAAAAACTTGGGTAGAAATGGTTTTTGTCCCAGAAAACAAGACTAGTGAGAGGATACTGGCAAGTGCATATATGAATGGGTTGAAAAAGGAAGTGGCAGAAAAGGTGAAAGTAAGTAGACCAGATTGGAGGTCAGTTAAAGCAGAGGATCTAGCCAGAATAGCACAGGGGGCACAACATGATTTAGCGCAAGCAAAGAGAGGCGCAAGGTTACATGCTGTAGGTACTCGTCCTACAAACAACAGGGAGGGGAGAAGTGTGCCAGGAGATGGACAGAAATTGTGCTACGGGTGCAGAAAACCAGGACATTTCAGGAGAGATTGCAGAACTAATCCATATCCAGCCTGTCCAACTAATCCATATCCAGCCTGTCCAACTAATCCATATCCAGCCTGTCCAACTAATCCATATCCAAATGACCCGCCTGCAAGAGGCCCCCAAGACCAATTAGGGCCGCTCCCATAGGATAATGGTAGCTTGCACATGAACCCCCTTGTCTCCTTACCCCCACTCCTAATTGCCTAATTGCACAGTGCAGGTGAACCTACCAGGGGGACATGAGGTTGAGTTCCAAGTGGACACGGGGGCAGACAATTCAGTAATTACAGAAGAGGACTGGCCATTTGGGAAGAGTGATTTCTCCCACCATATTATAGCGACTCCTTACAACTCTCCATCTATCCTGCTCCCCGTCACTAAAAAGATTCCCTGCAAATTCAAGGAACCACTGTACACACACAGTTAATGGTATCACCGCGGGGTCAATGTAATCTTTTAGGATGTGATGTATTGTCTCAATTACAAGCACATATTGAGTATCATCCTGATGGGACTGTCACTATGACACCAGGATTGAAGCCAAGCACTCTTTGTAAAATCATGTCACTAGATGTTGCCAGTATAGAGGACACAAATGAATTTCCTTCAATGTTAGAAGGTGTGATACCGCATGATTTCTGGGCTTCAGAAAAAACAGATGTGGGCAGATTAAGGGTGCAGCCAGTCATGGTCAAATTAAAGCCAGGTGCAATCCTGCCCCAACAGAGACAGTATCCTCTTAGTTCGGCTCAAGAGTCTGCTATAGCTCAGCAGGTACAGAAACTGGTAGCAAGTGGTGTTTTAGTTAAGACCCAGTCCCCTTGTAACACCCCTCTGTTCCCAGTTAAAAAGAAAACAGCACCGGGGCAGCCAGCAGCGTACAGAATGGTCCATGATCTCCGGCTAGTGAACAAAGCTACAGAGCTCCTCACACCAGTTGTTCCAAATCCTCACACCCTTCTATCTCAGATCCCGGCTGGTGCTCTTTGTTTTTCAGTGATTGACTTGGCAAACGCATTTTTTAGCGTCCCATTGCACCCTGAATGCCAGTATTTGTTTGCTTTTACATTTCAAGGGAATACTTGGACAGTATTGCCCCAGGGTGCCCAGAATTCACCCACTATGTATACTGCCAGTATGCAAGAGATACTGGAAAAATGGAAAATGCCAAAAGTAGTTGTTCTGCAATATGTTGATAATTTACTGATTTGTGCCCCCTCCAGGAAACAGTGTCACACTGCAACAATATCACTCATGTTGTTTCTGTACCAAGCTGGATGTAAAGCGTCAAAGGATAAATTTCAATTTTGTAAATCTTCAGTTATCTTTTTGGGACATTGCATTACACCGGGGGTGCGACATCTGACCAGCGCTCGCAAAGAAGCTGTACAGAATTTTCCTATTCCTGTTAATGTTGCCGCTCTTAGGACATTTCTTGGACTGGTTTCTTACTGCAGACAGTGGATACATGCTGTGTCAATCCTCATGCAACCTCTCTATGACTGTATCACCATGGTGCCTTTTAAACTAACTCCTGAAGGTATAGACTGTTTTTATTCTCTCAAAAACAGGATTGTGGCAGCTCCAGCGCTAGGAACCCCCAACTACGAACTACCATTCACCCTGTATCTCCACGAACAGCAGGGACACGCAGCAGGGGTATTGACCCAGTTACATGGTGAAAATCAAAGGCCAGTAGCCTATTTCAGTGGAAGACTAGATGCAGTGGCTAGAGGTGCCCCGTCCTGTGTACGGGCATTACATGCTGTAGGACTATTGCTCCACAAATCGTCAGACATTGTTCTTGATCACCCACTTACAGTACTTACACCTCATGATGTATACACCATACTGAACCAGGTGCAGCCGGCACATCTTTCAGCTGCACGTCACCTTCGATTGCAATGTGCACTTTTAATGCCTCCAAATGTTTCTCTGCAGAGATGTACCACACTTAATCCTGCCACATTGTTACCTCTCTCGGATCTAAAGGAGGGGTCAGGTACGGTATTGTACAAAGAAGATCCAAGAGAGGAGATTCCTCATGATTGTGTTCAGCTTATGGCACAGGAAACAGTGTCACCGGTGTGTCGCTGCGAAGATCGTCGCGATTGCACACCCTGACTTCTCACAGCTGAGTTTCTGGTGCTGGGTGTTTTTCGGCAGAGAGGGAGTTAATTCTTCCTCTCTCTGTGCTGGACTAGACCAGCCTCGCTCAGCTGCAATTAATGTTGTGGTAATTGGTTTCCTTCAAATACCTGCCTGTCTGCTGGGGAAGTGTTGGTGAAAGCATTCATGCAGACCAGCAGAGCGGATCGTTGTATGGTGAAGGCTGAAGTTAAGAGTACCTGTGTGGTCTTTTTTCCCCTCCTCGCTTTATCATTTATCTCCGTACCCGTTGGTGTCCCCTCTGTTTCCTGTGGTATGAATTTTGTATGCAAGGTGGATTTTAGTTTACCCCTTGTACTGTCTCGTTCGTTTATTACTGTGTTTAGGCATATACCTACCAGTCCCCGGTGTTGTGATCAGGGTCCTTCTCAGGGCTGGATCACTGAGGTTCAGGGATCCTCAGGAGGTAGGGATTACACTGGCGGCCTGGACCTCTGTACCATCAACAGTACCTCCAGGTAGAGGGATTAGTCAGGACCCCAGCTTAGGGTCAGCATAGACCCCAGACCTCCTGTATGCAGTAACAGCGTGACATTTTCACCGACCACTAAAGATTTTCTCCAGTCACCATGGATCCAGTAGTCAGTCTAGCTCGGCAGTTGCAGAGTTTGTCCATGGAGCTGGCGGACGTTAAGTCCAAGGTTTTGTACCCCCGGAGCAGGCCGGACCTGAACCTAAAGTAGCTCTCCCTGACAGATTCACTGGGGGGCGGGACAAGTTTTTTGCTTTCCGGGAGGCATGTAAATTGTACTTTCGGCTGCGACCTCGGTCATCTGGGAGTGAGGAGCAAAGGGTGGGGATTGTCATCTCGCTCCTACAGGGAGACCCCCAATCCTGGGCGTTCGCTCTTCCCCCGAGCTCCCCAGCTCTCCAGTCAGTGGATGGGTTTTTTACGGCTCTGGGTCTTGTGTATGATGACCCGGATCGGGTCTCCCTTGCTGAATCTAAGTTACGTAGGATCCAGCAGGGAGATCGTCTGGCAGAGGAATTCTGTTCGGAGTTCCGTAGGTGGGCCACGGACACCCAGTGGAATGACCCGGCTCTTAGGAGCCAGTTTTGTCAAGGTTTATCTGACAGATTAAAGGATGTGCTGGCACAGTATGACCCTCCCACGTCACTGGAAGCCGCTATGGCCCTTGCTATTCGTATTGACAGACGTCTTCGGGAGAGGTGCGGGGTAACCTTGCCCCCTGTGATGACTCCACCTTCCTCAAGGGTCCCTTATATGGAGCTACCCCTGGCCAGTCCAGAGGAGCCTATGCAATTAGGAGGGACATCATTCCGGGGAGGGGATCGGTGGGGCGCCACAAAACAGGAGGTTGTTTCTTCTGTGGAAAAAAGGGACATTTTATTAGGGGGTGTCCATCCCGTCCTTTGCAGAGTGAGAAGTCGCCGGAAAACTATTGATCCCAGATTGTGTGGTGGACGGCAATCTGGGAGTAAGTATTTCGTCCCTAAGTTCGTCTCAGTTTCTCGTACCGGCGGAGGTGGTGGTGGGTGCGAGAACTGAGAGGTTATCTGTTCTTCTGGATAGTGGGTCCGGGGCTAACCTGGTGGATGCTCGCTTTGCCCGGTTCAAGGTATGCGATTGAGTGTGTTGACTAAACCCGTCCCCATATTCTCGATCGACGCCAGATCTCTCGGTTAGGGAAGTTTTTTGCAAGCAGTGCATAACATAGATCTTCAAGTGGGGGTGTTACATAAAGAACTGTTGTCTTGTTATGTGTTGGAGGGTCTTCCCACTCCTATAGTGCTGGGCCTTCCTTGGTTAACTAAGCATAACCCGGTTATTGATTGGCAATCCAGAGAGATAAGCCAATGGAGTGAATTCTGTAATAAAAACTGCATGAATACGGTCATTGGGGCGGTCACTCCTAGGGCCTTACCTCCATTTCTGGTGGACTTTGAGGATGTATTCTCGGAGAAAGGGTGTCAAGAACTACCTCCTCATCGCGAGTATGACTGTTCTGTTAACTTGCTCCCTGGGGCCAAGTTACCGAAATCTAGGTTGTATAACCTTTCTGGTCCTGAGAGACAGGCCATGAAGGATTATATTTCAGAGGTTCTGGCTAAGGGGCATATTAGACCTTCATCTTCCCCTGTGGCCGCGGGGTTCTTCTTTGTGAAAAAAAAGATGGAGGCCTACGCCCTTGCCTGGATTTCCGTGAGCTTAATCGGATTACTGTCCGAGATCCGTATCCACTCCCACTTATTCCCGATCTCTTCAATCAGATCGTGGGTGCCAAATGGTTCTCTAAGTTGGATCTCAGGGGGGCGTACAATCTGATTAGGATGAAGGAGGGGGATGAGTGGAAGACGGCGTTTAACACTCCGGAGGGGCATTATGAGAACCTTGTCATGCCATTTGGTCTGAGTATTGCCCCGGCGGTGTTTCAACACTTTGTAAATGACATCTTTCGCCACCTAATGGGACAGTTTGTGGTCATATATTTGGATGATATCTTAATTTACTCGCCGGTGATACCTTCACCTTTACCTCCTCCTCCTGTGGTGGTCAATGGTAACTTGGGAGTTCCAGGTGTCGAGAGTCATCAATTCACGTCTGAATCGCCGGTCCCTTCAGTACCTTGTTCATTGGAGGGGGTATGGTCCTGAGGAGAGGACGTGGGTTTCTGCGTCGGATATTAACGCAGACCGATTGGTTCGGGCCTTCCACACTACTCACCCAGATAAACCCGGCCCTGAGGGTCCGGAGGCCCCTCGTAGAAGGGGGGGTACTGTCACGGGTGTGTCGCTGCAAAGATCGTCGCGATTGCACACCCTGACTTCTCACAGCTGAGTTTCTGGTGCTGGGTGTTTTTCGGCAGAGAGGGAGTTAATTCTTCCTCTCTCTGTGCTGGACTAGACCAGCCTCGCTCAGCTGCAATTAATGTTGTGGTAATTGGTTTCCTTCAAATACCTGCCTGTCTGCTGGGGAAGTGTTGGTGAAAGCATTCATGCAGACCAGCAGAGCGGATCGTTGTATGGTGAAGGCTGAAGTTAAGAGTACCTGTGTGGTCTTTTTTCCCCTCCTCGCTTTATCATTTATCTCCGTACCCGTTGGTGTCCCCTCTGTTTCCTGTGGTATGACTTTTGTATGCAAGGTGGATTTTAGTTTACCCCTTGTACTATCTAGTTCGTTTATTACTGTGTTTAGGCATATACCTACCAGTCCCCGGTGTTGTGATCAGGGTCCTTCTCAGGGCTGGATCACTGAGGTTCAGGGATCCTCAGGAGGTAGGGATTACGCTGGCGGCCTGGACCTCTGTACCATCAACAGTACCTCCAGGTAGAGGGATTAGTCAGGACCCCAGCTTAGGGTCAGCATAGACCCCAGACCTCCTGTATGCAGTAACAGCGTGACAAACAGCAGGCCTACCCACAGTGTTTGAAACTGAAAGACCTAATGCTGATTTTGAATTTTTTTGTAGATGGATCTCGCCACCAAGATGACTCAGGTACCTTCCACACTGGGTATGCCATCGTCTCCCTGAATGCGGTAATCAAGGCAGAACCAATGCTCCCACATCAGTCAGCCCAGGAGGCTGAACTTAAGGCTCTGACCGAGGCCTGTAAGATAGCTGAAGGTAGAATTATTAACATCTACACAGATTCTAGATGCGCATTCGGTATAGCTCATGATTTTGGTCCAATTTGGAAATCTAGAGGATTCCTGACGGCAGCAGGACATCCCATTAAAAATGCTAACGCAGTCCAGCAGTTAATTGATGCATTACAATTACCAAAAGAGGTAGCTGTCATAAAAGTTAAAGCACATACCAGACGCACTGATCAGGTGAGTAAAGGAAACGCAATGGCCGATGCAGCAGCAAAAACAGCAGCCAGTAGACCACTCCAAGGGGTAACGATGCACCAGGTAAGAGCTCCCAAAAATCCCTTTGTGTCGGAGGATGCCTTATCTCAGATGCAGGCTCAGGTGCACCAGGAGGAAGTAGAAAAGTGGGAAAAAGAAGGTGCATGTTGAATGAAGCAAATGGGGTATGGGGAAGAGGGATGCGTCGATGCCTTCCAAGGGCGTTGTACCCTGCGGTCGCCCAGATGTTACATGGGCCAACCCACAAGTCCAAAACTGCTGTGATGAGTGTGATGCAGAAGCATTGGGTGGCACCAGGCTTTTCCACCTGTATAGAAGGCTTGATCCAGAGATGCATGGTATGTGCTACACATAATCAGGGAAGGGTAGTCAAGACACCACCCAAAAACGCCCCTCGGCCCCTCTATCCTTTCCAGAGACTGCAGATTGATTATATTCAGCTGCCAAAATCAGGGTCATGGAGTATGTGTTGGTCTGTATTGATTTATTCTCAGGATGGCCGGAGGCTTTCCCGATTGCCAAGGCTACGGCTGCGGCAACCGCAAAGAAGCTGCTTGCGGAGGTGGTGTGCAGGTATGGAGTACCAGAGGTGATCGAAAGTGACAGAGGTACACATTTCACAGGTGAAATAATGAAGTTTTGACAGCTCTAGGAATTCAACAAGCTTTCCACACCCCATACCATCCACAAAGCAGTGGAAAAGTAGAAAGACTAAATGGGACATTGAAACTAAAAATCCAAAAGGCCATGGCTGAAACAAGGAAATCTTGGCCTGAATGTTTACCCTTAGCCCTATATTCAGTAAGGTATACACCAAATAGGAGAACTGGACTTTCTCCGTATGAAGTACTATTTGGCAAAGTGCCTAGCTTAGGATGTTTCTTTTCCCAAGTACTGGAAATGAGTAACCATGTATTAAGCTCATATGTAAGGGATTTGCATAAAAGACTTAAGAAAGTACATGATAATGTCTTCAGTTCTCTTCCAGATCCGAACCAGGATCCTGGGAGTCACAGCCTGCAGCCCGGAGACTGGGTAGTCATTAAAAGACACGTGAGAAAGAGTCTGGATCCGAGATTTGATGGACCTTTTCAAGTTCTACTGACGACAAGTACCGCAGTCAAGCTACAAGGCAAGGAAACTTGGATCCACGCATCGCATTGTAAGAAGATCCTTGGAGAGCCTCCAGAAGAGGAATATGCACTAATGACAAATTGCTTGCATCCTTACAGTAACGGATGCTTGACAGACTTACCTGAGTGGGGAGATAACAGGTTCATTAACACCACTTAGCTTTAGGGATGGACTGAAAAAAAAAACCCAAACGTTAAAACTTTGATTTGAAAAAACCGTCGGGACACCACCACTCCCAAATTTTTTGCAGTCCCGTCCTTGGGTAACTTTCAGACACTTTAAAGCAACAATGCCACCAAAAACGGGAAACACCACGGGGAATCCGGGTAGTGGGTTGGACTGTTTTTTCCATGGGGGCAGGGAAATCAACGGGACAGAAATTCCAAGACTGTATCTATCTTTTAAGGTGGGGCATGGGTACCCAGAAATAGAAACTACCAAAACCCTTTTGGAGAAAAACCGACACGGGGTTTAAAAAAAATAAGTTTGGGGGTCACTTCAGGAAAGCCAGATGTGTTGTGAATGGGTTTGAATGAGTTCTGACAAGACCCCTCTGGTGGAAACAAGCGACTGGGCTGTTTAGTGAAGCTTGTGAGACTGGGAATCAGGGTTACTGATTTGGCTTTTAAAGGGGGTCACCTTTCCCACAGGTTGCCGAGATCAATTTTCGGTCTGAAACCTTTTTTCCAGTTTCCCTGTAGCCTGCTTTTCGTTCGCATCTCCTGCTAACAGAAAGACATTTTCTTCTTTTGTGTTTTGTTAAATTTTTTTCATTTTGCCGCACTTCTGTGGGGGCCTTCAGGGTCCCCCCCGGGGGCTTCTGCCCCTCATTTTGTTCAGCCACGAGTTTGTACTTTGCTTTTTTCCATTTTTTCAGTGGCTGCTGTTTTGATTTTTTTACAAACCCGAGAACTAATTTAGGGGGAAGAGGTCTGTGATCTCAGGTATTTTTAAATTGTAATTGGCGCTTTTCAGGTTTTCTGGGGTTTCAAAGTACCCTTCCTACCTTTTTTATTAGTTAGTTTTGGGGCCCCCGCGTTTGCTCATACTATTTCTTCTGTTCATATTTTTATCTTTTCTAAACCCCCATTACATGTTTTGGGGGTTTCATTATCTTTGGGGGGCTGCCCGGGGGAGATAGGGTTTCCTATATCTATCTTTAGGTGT
>JARQOD010000001.1:518243932-518294796 GCA_033576555.1 Oophaga sylvatica
CAAAAAGAAATGAGAAATTTTTGTTTCGGAAATGTAAGTCCGGCCCGGGGAGGAGAGAGAGAGAGAGAGACAGAGAGCCCCCGGACAGTGTTGTCAGCTTTTTTAAAGGGTTTTTCTATTGGGCGACGGATCCGCGGGCGGATTCCGTCAAAAACGGATGCCAGCGGATCCCCCGCCCATGGGCCCCATTATACAAAATGGCGGATGCGGTGGATCCCCCGCAGTCCCATTTTGGGGGACAAAAAAAAAAAGTTGTTTTGGACGTTTTTCTGAAATGACGGAGCCTTTTTCCATTACGTCCCTCAGGACGCCCATGGGGACGCCCCTCCTTGAATAGCGGGAAACAAAAACCAGAGGGGTTTTAAAAGGCCCCTCCCACCCCCACCCTCCATGTTTTTCCTGTCCCTACGGGGGATGGTTGTATGAGGGTTGCTCAGGGAGTGAAGTAGAAGGTGGCGTTTTACGGGCCCAGGGGGATGGCGGCGGGGTCCAACCCTTCCCCCTGTCAAGTAGCCCGGGTGAAACTCTCTGGGGGGAGCCCCTCACCCACAAAGCCGTGAGTGGATGAACTCCTGGGTAGAGCCGTTCCCCGCAGTGGAGGCCCCGGGCTCGCGCGGCCGGCTTTTCCAGCGCAAAATCCCGGAAGTCGGGGGGGGAGAAAACCATGGCATTTCCCGGGTGACGTCAGGGCGCCGGAGCTAGAAGGCCAGCGTGCGTTCCACGGTTGAACGCGGAGGTGCAGAACGAGATAGGCAACAGGCTGGTTTCCTGGATCTCGTGAGGCACAGGAGAGGAAATCACTGGCAGTAATGCAGCATTCCTGGCGGGACGCCGCTTCCCTCCGTGCTGGGCTCTCAGCGTTACCAGCTCCCCCTGTCTTTCTAGCAGGTATGGAGCCAGCACAGGTGAGTGCATGATGGAATGTGTTGATGGCCTAGGCCTCTGGACTGATGCTAGTCTCATGCCTTTGTGCCGAAGCTGAGCATAGAGCCTCATATGCTGAGGTGTGTTTCACATGTACGCAGTCAGGCCTTGGACCTCTAGGCTATGATAAGGCCATATGTCCAGGCTACATCTCATGATTTGACTTCACTTAAGGTACTGCCACACTACACAATCCCGCTAGCGATCTCGTTAGCGTCGCATACTAATGAGATCGCTAGCGGGATTGTTTCTATATCGCTAGTAGCTACCTATTTTAGCGATGTCGTTAGGACGCTATCGCTGTTAGCGATCTCCTTAACGACTTTAGCGGTACAAAAGTACCGCTAAATCGCTAAAAAAGGTGCCACACTCAGCGATTTGATACTTACCAGCGGGGCGCCAGCGACGAAAATAGGGTCCGGAACGATCGCTGTGATGAACGACATCACAGCAGGGGCCTCGTCGCTGGTAGATGCCGCACACAACAACATCGCTAACGGGATCGCTAAATAGTGACGTTTCTTAGCGATCCCGTTAGCGATGTTGTTTAGTGTGGCATACCCTTTAGTTGCATGTCAGGGCTGCACAGAGCCTTATGATCGGACTTCAGAGTGACTTTTGTGAAGCATGTTTTCCATTTTTTTGATTCAATAAACAAGTGTTTCACTTTTCTTTGCAACTTAACTACTCCATCCATAGAAGGACGCATAGTGTTAATGCAGCACATCGTCTCCATGAAGACTGCCCTCCAGCTGTGGCTCATTAATTAGCTCCTTCGGGTGGGGTCAGTCTGACAATTGAGAAGTACTATTCAGACTTGAGGTTTATTTGGAACTCTGTGAGATTGCTCTCTTGGCTCTAACTGGGACCTGGTCTCTTGTTTGGACACCTTCAAGCATGGTATAGCATTTGTACTGCAGCATAGTGCCTCTGTGCATCATATTGCATCAGAGTGTGGCATAATAGGGCTTCATAGTGCCTTTGTGTCATGTTACATCATATATCATATTGCATCATCGTCCTCTGTGCATCTTATTGAGTGCCCCTGTGCATTGTACTGCATCATAGTGCCTCTATTCATCATATTGAGTGCCCCTGTGCATTGTACTGCATCATAGTGCCTCTATTCATCATATTGAGTGCCCCTGTGCATTGTACTGCATCATATTGCTTCATAGTGCCTTTATGTGTCATATTACATCATATATCATGTTTCCTCTATGCATCATATTGATTGCCTCTGTGCATCATATTGCATCAGAGTGCTTCATAGTGCCTTTATGTGTCATATTACATCATATATCATATTGCATCATTGTTCCTCTATGCATCATATTGAGTGCTTCTGTGCATTGTATTGCATCATAGTGCCTCTATGTATCATATTAAGTGCCTCTGGGCATCGTATTGCATCATAGTGCCTCTATGCATCATATTGAGGGCCTCTGTACATAACATTGCATCATAGTATCTCTATGCATCATATTGAGTGCCTCTGTATATCACTTTGTATCATAGTGTCTCTATGCATCATATTTATTGCCTCTGTGCATCATATTGCATCAGAGTGCTTCATAGTACCTCTATGCTTCATATAACATCATATTGCATCATAGTGCCTGTGTGCATCATAGTGCCTCTATGCGTCATATTACATCATAGTGCCTTTGGGCATCATAGTACTTCATAGTGCCTCTATGCATTATATTACATCGTAGTTCTACATAGTACTTCTATGCATCATATTACATCATATTGCATCAGGGTGCATCATAGTGCTTCATAGGGCCTTTGTGCAGCAGATTGCATCAGGGTGCTTTATAGTGTCTCTATGCATCAGATTCCATCAAAGCACTTTATAGTGCCTCTATGCATCAGATTGCATCAGGGTGCATCATACTGCATGAGTGTCTTTGTGCATTATGTTGCATCATACTACATGAGTGTCTTTCTGCATTATATTGCATCATATTACGTCATAGTGTCTTTGTGCATCATATTGTCTATATGCCTTATAGTGTCTTTCTGTATTACATTGCATCATATTACATCATAGTGTCTTTGTGCATCATATTACATCATAGGGTCTTTGTGCATCATTGCATCATAGTGTCTGTGCATTACATTGCATCATATTACATCATAGTGTCTTTGTGCATCATATTGCATCATAGTGTCTTTCTGCATTATATTGCATCATATTACATCATAGTGTCTTTGTGCATCATAGTGTCTATATGCCTCATAGTGTCTTTCTGCATTACATTGCATCATAGTGTCTGTGAATCATACTGCATCATAGTGTCTTGGTGCATTTTATTGCATCATACTGCATCATTGTCTTTGTGCATCATATTGCATCATATTGTAAGTCCGTAAGGACTGGGTTCTCTCCCTTCTGTATCACTCTGTCATTGTAAATTTGTTTACTGTAGACTACATCTATAACTTTGTGTGTAGCCCCTTCTCATGTACAGCACCATGTAATTAATGGCTCTATAATAATATTGCTTCATAGTGCTTCTGTGGATATTGCATCATAATGCTTCAGTGCTCGAGGTGTGTCATTCGTGTGTCATAGTACCTCAGTGCTTCATAGTACCTCGGTTGTGGTTTTGTGCCTCTGGCTTAGACCTTCTGACTTGTGCCTTATTGCGTGGCCGCACATTGTATGGTCGGCCCACCACTTCACATTTTGTCTCGGGCCAACTCCGGTTATAGAGTCCTCATGTTTTAGGACCCAGGTCCAGCTTCTGTTGCTTCATTCCTTGCAACTGGGCTTAGCCAGACGAACAGCTATGCCTGAATTGGCCTAGTAACTTAGCATTTCATCAAGATTGGAACAGAACTCTCAAGTGAGTTACTGCCTTGAGGACTAAAGGCAAGTCTCTTCCATAGTTGGCTTTAAAGGGAGACAGACGTCTTTGGGGCTCATCCTATAAGTGGACATACTACTGTGCTGAAAGCAGAAAATCCCATGAGGTGGAAGAAAAGAATTCTTCCCAACTCCACATTTGGCAGTCGGACTAGTTTCCTTGATCAACACCCGGTAGACAGATTTTTGGCCCATAAATCCGTTGTATTAGGTTTACCAGGGATGGCATTACTGCCTTTGTACCTTGTGGCAAATCGGCGGCACTGTCATGTGGCAGAGGATCCCATACCCACTGCTCGTACAGCAGTCAGGGCTCCTAAGGTAAAAGAATCTGTATCCAGGACTCTTACAGTTGAGGCCCCATAGTCCTTCTGACTCACAGTAAATAATCTCCTTCTGGAGGGGAAGGATCCTACTTCCCTCTAGTTTTAGAGTATGGTTCCTCCCACCAGGGCAGTCGGGGTGTATAAACATCTCTAAGAAGATTGTCTTTTACGATATAATATATAAATAAATAAGTTGACACATACTGTATATATAATGTCGTGGCTAATAACTTATATAGAGACAGAGTAAAATATCCTGTGTCAAAGGATTTTTACCAACATCCTCCCACCCACCGCTTACTGTCATCGATTCCAGAGTCCAGACTCCTCGTGTCTAACATCAGTAAAGCAAGAGTAGTGATCCATATCTCCCTTTCAACACTTCTACCGAGAAGCCCAATGTTGGTAGTAGCAGGAGATATTACCTGCCAGATGGAGTATTTCCTTAGTTCCAATAATATCCAACCCTTACTGGGGGTTGAGACCTCTAAGGATTCGGAGTAGACATGATCTCCAGAATGAGTAGGGTACTTACATCCCAATGCTCTGTCATTTTCCATGTACTAACTGTTATTTGGCTTGATCTTTCAGCAGTCCAGGGTCTCTGTCCTGCAGGTCTCCTCGTAGTATGGTAAGCCGGTCTCTAATCAAGGTTTAATCTGAGCCCAGGAGGACCGATGAAGGAACAGTCCCGTGTTGTAAAGCACATCCAGCCGATTACTGGTCTGTACAGTCCTCATTGTGTGGTGGCTGTGACTATCACAATATTTTTGCTGGGCAATAAGGTTTTTAAGGCTATTCTGTGGCTGCGGTGTCTATCTCTATCACAATAACTGTAATTCTCTGTGGTTCATTAGTGGTATTGGGGTACAACGGCCGTGTTTCACTCTCCGTCTCTGCGGCATATCTTGTTTACCACATTCATACTGGAATTGGCCATTATAGACATATATCGGACACTCACTACTGTGATTATCTTTACGGTTTTCTTTAGATATCTATATTTATTTTTGATCTTTCAGATCATTTCTATATCTAACCTGGTTCTTGCCTGGGACTTTGGTCCTTGAGCTTCTGTATCCACCCTGGGATATTTCTTTGGTATTCTCCATGGTGCTGTCCTGAGGGACGTAAGGGGAAAAGGAAATTAGACCTACCGGTAATTCTATTTCCAAGTAGTCCCTCAGGATAGCACCCTTAATTCCCTCCGTTATGTTTCTCTTTAGGATTGCACGGGATCAATCTTCGGCGGATGGTCCGTCGAGTTGCCAAGGCTCGAGATAAAGAAGTTGTTCAATGGTTTCTTACATACGCGTTTGTAAGGGCGCGTTTAGACCATTTCCTGCCATCCTTCGGTGGTACTTTGAAAAAACACTGGAGGGTGGAGGTGGGAGGGGCCTTTTAACCTCTCTGTGATCCTGTCCCGCTATAGGTCAAGGGAAGACGTTCTCCATGGTGCTGTCCTGAGGGACTACCTGGAAATAGAATTACCGGTAGTTCTAATTTCCTTTTTTGGCGGATCCGTCAAAAAACGGACCTAACGGACGACCATCCGTCAAAATCCGTCACTAATGCAAGTCAATGGGAAAAAAACGGATCCGCCCAAAAAAAATTGCGGATCCGTTTTTTTCACATTTTGACGGATTTTGACTGACGTCGCACGACTGAAGTGTGAAAGAGGCCTAAGATAAAACCTATTATTTATTCGAAGCACATGACAGCACCCAACGAGAGAGGGATCTGCCCTTCATGAACAGGAAAACTACAGATACATAAGGGCGGCGCAGGTGGCAGGCTTCTGGGGGTATCTGGGCCTGGTTCGGCGCCTCTGCATTTTCCCCCGGCGCGTCCCTGCGATCTTCCTGTAAGGCGGAGGTGACGCATCGCGGGGGGCGGGGCTTGGGGCGCCGGACCGGAAGTCAGGAGCCGGCTGGCTTTTTTATCACATGCGCCGCTGGGTGTCATGGCCCGACTCCGGTATGCGGGGCTACTAGGCCGGCGGGCGCTGGGAGCGTGGACGCTGCGTCGCAGGGGGCGGGCTAGACCAGGGGGGGCGGACCCCTGGCCTCGATGCTGCTCTTCCGGATATCCGGGATAAAAGGGGCCTGACCTGCTGCACAGACGCTTCTGATCCACTATGGAAGGGTCAGAAGCTCCCGCAGAGCAGCAGGGTCTGCATGACGAGCAGGAGACTCGCACAAGGCCGCAGCTGAAGACCAAAGGTCATGGTCAGTCCAACCGTAAAGGTTCCTCCAGGGCGGTGGAATCATCATCATCACCTGGTCCCCCCCCCGTGATCCGTTACCTATTGCTGCTGGCGGGTAAGAGATCTCCGTGAAAGTACACCCGATGATGCAGTTTTTTCCTCCCTTGTGTTTCCATTTATCAGGGAAACAAGTGTGCAGGAAAATTGAAACATAGGGAGTGTGCCCTCTGCGGTCAGCCCCTGCCTGACGCCTACCCTAAAAGGTTGTGTCAGCCTTGTGTTCAGCAGACGGTAGGGGTCGGAAAAAAGGGGGGGGCCATAGTCCTTGACTGAAACAGGACAGCGCCTTACGAATCTTCCCCCACACTCCCTACAGGTAGCTGAAGAAACCCCTGACTTTACTTCGAACCTGAGGGATATGATTAGGACAGAGATGAAAGCCATTTCTCAAGGAGAATCGTCTAGGTCGAAACGGGGATTAAGGGTTTTGGACTCAGATTCCCCAGCTAGACCTAGGAGAGGTGAAGACTCCCTGAGGTCCACTTCTTCATCATCTCCTTCCCACTCATCTTCCTCGTCAGAGGAGGATTCTACCAGATTTTGCTTTCCCCTAGATCAGATGGATAGATTAGTCAGGGCAATCAGATCCACCATGGGGATAGAAGACTCGAGACCTGAGCGTTCTGTGCAGGACTTTATGTTCAGGGGGTTAGACCCAAAGAAACGTAGGTCTTTTCCCTTAAATAATACGATTCAGAACCTGATAGATAAAGAGTGGAAAAAGCCAGAAAAAAGGGGTTCATTTGCCCCGGCATTCAAGCGTAGATACCCCTTTGAAGATCCATCAGTGGATAAATGGGACAAAGCTTCAAAACTAGATGCTGCGGTAGCTAAAGCCTCCAAAAAGTCCTCCATACCCTTTGAGGACATGGGGAGCTTAAAAGATCCGCTGGATAAAAAAGCAGACTCTTTTCTGAAAGGTACTTGGGAGATGTCAGCGGGAGCCTTGAGACGAGCGGTGGCTGCCACTTGCACGGCTAGATCCGTGATGGTCTGGCTGGACCAGCTAAAATCGCAGTTGGAAGAAGGTGCCTCCCGGGAGTCCATGCTAAAGTCCCTTCCAATAATCCAGAGTGCAGCAGCTTTTTTGGCGGATTCTTCGGCCGACTCTGTAAGGATGGCCGCCAGGGCTGCGGGACTATCAAATGCAGTGCGGAGAGCGCTATGGCTGAAGTGTTGGCCGGGAGATATTCAGGCCAGAACCCATCTCTGTTCTATCCCTTGTGAGGGCGAATACTTGTTTGGCCCTGTCCTAGACGAACTCTTGGAAAAGGCAGGGGATGATAAGAAAAAATTCCCCAGTATTCCGAATCCCTCATATAGATGTCCACTTCGGCAGGAAGAGATTTAACCGTAGAAGGTTGTCCAGGGAACGAGGCACATGGGACGATAGAAAGAGGAAAGGTACGGGATACATGTTCAGGGGCCCGTCTCGAGATTCCAAGAAAACTTCCAAATGACTAGCGGCTCCGGTGGGAGGTAGATTGTCAGCCTTCTACCCGGCCTGGTCCCGAATATCCAACAGCAGATGGATTTTGGGCCTAGTGGCTTCAGGACTCCGGTTAGAGTTTTCTGAGCTACCCCGAGATACCTTTAAAATCACTCCCACCCGGTCTTCTTCATCAAAACAGGTGGTACTGGAGGCAGAAATTCTCGATTTATGCTATAAGGGGGTCCTGGTGCAAGTACCGGCAATGGAAAGGGGTAGAGGCTTCTACTCCCCTCTATTTTTAGTCCGGAAGCCAGATGGCTCCTTCAGGACGATAATTAATTTAAAAGCCTTGAACAAATTCCTGGTAATACGGCCGTTTAAGATGGAGACCATCAATTCCACAATAAAATTATTGTTTGAAAACTGTTTCATGGTGGTATTGGAATTGAAAGACGCCTATTACCATGTCCCTATCCATTTAACCCATCAGCGCTTTCTTAGAGTTGCAGTTTGGCTGAAAGGTTCGCTACAACATTTTCAATATAAAGCCCTTCCGTTTGGTCTTGCAGTTGCCCCTCGGGTATTCACAAAGGTTGTAGCAGAAGTGATGGCCCACCTGCGAGAATTCCAAATCCTGATAATTCCCTACCTCGATGACTTCCTGATAATAGGTAGAACAGCGGACTTTGTCGGGAACAGTTAAATAAAACAATATCAGTCCTAGAACAGTTGGGTGGCTACTAAATGTCACAAAATCTCGGTTGCGGCCCATCAGAGTACAACAGTTTTTAGGCCTAACCTTAGATTCCCAAAAACAAGAATGCCGGCTTCCACCCGACAAACTAATACGCCTGCGCTATCAGATCCTAAATGCTTCCAATAACCCCACCATGTCCCTCAGGAAAGCCATGTCCTTGTTGGGCTCTCTTTCTTCCTGCATCCCTGCGGTGCAATGGGCACGGTTTCATGCTAGGACTTTACAAGCTGAAGTCTTGCGATATGATAAGAGTCTGGGGGGTCGCTTGGAAAGCCGACTAAACTTATCCCAGGCCACAATAAAATCCCTAGAATGGTGGCTGGATGATCGTAACCTATCCAAAGGGGTGCCCTGGGAGTATAATGTAACCCGAGTGGTCACCACAGATGCTTGTCCCACTGGTTGGGGGGCTCATATGGGTGATTCTGTAGTGCAGGTCTTATGGCAACATCATCAGATAGACATGTCCTCTAACATGAAGGAACTTACAGCGGTAGAACTGGCAGTAAAAAGACTCCTCATTTATCTACAGGGTCATCACGTACGAGTTCTATCCGACAATCAGGTCGCAGTAGCCTATATCAACCACCAGGGTGGCACTCGATCCAGTCCTCTCATGCAAGTGACAGAGCGCCTGTTCCATCTGGCAGAAAGACATTGTCTATCTTTAACAGCACTACATATAAAAGGAGAGGAAAACACCACCGCAGATTTTTTAAGCCGCCACCTTCTAAGACAGGGGGAGTGGTCACTAAAAAGTGTCATCTTCAACCTGATTGTACACAAATGGGGGCAACCAGACGTAGATCTCTTCGCCACCAGAAGGAACCGGAAAGTAAAACAGTTCTGTTCCTTAAACCCCAGAGAAAGTCCGCTGGCGGTAGATGCCTTTCTGATACAGTGGGACTTTGCACTAGCTTACGCCTTTCCTCCCTTGTCTCTGATTCCTCTGGTAGTCAGGAAGATCAGAAAGGACAAAGCAAAAGTGATTTTGGTAGCACCCTTTTGGCCCAATAGGGCGTGGTTCTCGAGCCTCAGGACCATGTCAGTAGCCAACCCATGGATCCTACCAGACGTTCCGGATCTCCTGTCCCAGGGTCCAGTGTACCATCCTCAGGTGGCTGGCCTGCATCTGACGGCGTGGAATTTGAACGGTCGCTATTGTTAGATAAGGGGTTTTCTCCAGATTTGATAAGTACCCTCCTTAAGAGCAGGAAGGAAGTTACAACAAAGATTTATGCCAGGACCTGGAAGAAATTATTACAGGACTTAAAAATTGTAGCTAGGGAATCAGTTCCAATAGCTCAAATCCTAGAGTTTCTACAAAAAGGCTTAAATATGGGTCTTTCCACCAGTACCCTTAAAGTGCAGGTTTCTGCCCTGGGAGCCCTTTTTAACTGTGACATAGCCAGAAACTATTGGGTCAGTAGATTTATCAAAGCGGCAGCTAGGTCCAGGCCTATAGTCAACAATATGTTTATGCCTTGGGATTTAAACCTAGTGCTCACAGCCATGACGGAGGCCCCATTTGAACCCATCTCAGTTGCCTCGATTGAAACCCTCTCCATCAAAGTAGCTTTCTTAGTAGCTCTAACATCAGCACGAAGGGTGAGTGACATTCAGGCGCTCTCTAGGCTTCCTCCGTATACACAAATTCAGGACGATAAAGTGATACTCGGGGCCGATCCGGAATACCTACCTAACGTGGCCTCCACCTTCCATAGATCTCAGGAGATAATCCTGCCATCATTCCTGCCTAATCCTAGTAACCAAAAAGAAGAAAGACTCCACACCTTAGATGTGACGAGATGTCTCTTGGAGTATCTAGCTATAACTGACCCCTGGAAAAGAGAGCGCCTTATTTGTTTCCTTCCAAGGCTCCGGGAAGGGCCTTAGAGTATCAAGGGCCACACTAGCTAGATGGATCAGGGAGGCCATTGCACCTCAAAAGGCAAGCCGGCACCAGGAAAACTGAGGGTACATTCCACTCGAGCCGTGGCAACCTCGTGGGCAGAAAGGTCGGAAGTCTCCATCGACCAGATATGTAAGGCCGCCACTTGGTCCTCTCCAAGCACTTTCTTTAATCATTACAGATTAGACCTGGGTGCTTCCTCTGATCTCTCCTTTGGGGTAAGGGTGCTGCAGGCTGTAGTCCCTCCCTGAGTAGTTATTACTCTCTGTAATTCTCTCGTTGGGTGCTGTCATGTGCTTCGAATAAAGTCTAAGTTACTTACCGTTAACGGTATTTTTCAAAGACCATGACAGCACCCCTTGTATTCCCTCCCTTTATATTATCGGCGCACACTTCTTCCTCTTATAAGTTTCACATAGGATGAAATACTGAAACGCAATAATGTTGTATAGAGCTTGTGATTGTCATTAACCTTGGAGGTCCTCTTGTGCTCTGTAAACCAACTGATGCGTGGGAGAGGTGCCGCCCTTATATATCTGTAGGTTTCCTGTTCCTGAAGGGCGGATCCCCTCTCTCGTTGGGTGCTGTCATGGTCTTCGAAAAATACCGTTAACGATAAGTAACTTAGACTTTTATTAACAGTTGCTTAAAAAAAATTCTATATATCTCCATTAAAAGTTATTGATGTCAACAAACCAAAGTAACCAATAAAACCCTCCAAAAGATCCAACATCCTATAAAGAACAATATATTGAGAATAATATAGGTATATAAGCAAGAAGTATGGTGCAAGACTGCTCATCACTCTGACATGGCCAGCCTATCTAATAAGGAGGTGGGAACACTGGGTCAAAAAGCTATGATGCCAGGGCTCACATCTCCCAGGGGTGGGAGAAGTCAATGGACATGTAATCCTGTCAGATGCAAATAGGTTACAGGATCTGTATATCCATGGCATTCTGACCATAACCCCATATAGAATAATAAATATACCCATATTCTTACCGCAAGTTAATGAAATGTTTCAACATGTGAATTCATCATATTTTACCAATAGTCAACATATAAAACAATAATTGTACACATATTCTTACCGGGAATTGATCCAATATGACACTGGGCATGTGTATTCATGATATATCACCTATAATACCCACAAAGAACAATTATACCCATATTCCTAGCAGAAG
Source organism: Oophaga sylvatica (assembly GCA_033576555.1). Classification (NCBI taxonomy): domain Eukaryota; kingdom Metazoa; phylum Chordata; class Amphibia; order Anura; family Dendrobatidae; genus Oophaga; species Oophaga sylvatica. The sequence goes on from JARQOD010000001.1 coordinate 518,255,615, forward strand.
TAAATCATATATGTTACTGGGCATGTGTATTCATTGTATTTCAACCATAATTCCCAGTAAAAATATTTATACCCTGTGACGACTTCAGTCTCGGGATCGCCGCCTAGCGTCTCCAGGCGCATTGCACTCTTCAATTAAAGGCACTTCACATGGGTTTTAAAGGTAATTCTGGCTCCTGCCAGGTTTATTTCAACAGAAAAAGATACGGCTCAGTTACAGCACTGTTCAAACACTTTTGGGCCCCATGCCCCAATAATTTTCCTTGCCCACAGGCCTCTCTCATCTGCATGGGACCCTTCAGACTTTCGGGTCCGGCTCCCTCCTGAAGCAATGCACGACACTGCTGTGAGGGCATAGGGCCAACAAATAACCTTCCCAACAGTGTCCAAATTGCCCCACCCAATAGATTAACCCCTATGCTGCTGGGATGGGTGTCCATATGACCTCCTAGCTGCAAACAACTATCATTACTGTGGTCAACCTGCCACAACTCACATGGCATTATACATTACCCCAACCTTTATCTAAACAGCACAACAAACAACATACTCACACATTGATTAGATGGAAAACAATTGGCCATGGCCTTTATTTAAATATTTAAAATATTTAAAACTTATAAATTTAAGTATAAACCAATAAATATTTCAACTTTATTAAAAACCAAGTTCAAACCTTTATCAACCCGCAGCTTAGCCATAAGGCTCAAGCCAGTTAACCAAAATTACCTGTCCATCCTGATCCCTGGACGAGTAACCCCGGCCGTGACTAAATGCATAAAATAGGGGAGGGAGGGGGGGCAGCTCCCAGGTATGATAGCGCCAGAGAACAGACACACACCTCCGGCGCTGCCCACTTATATCCCCCTACACTTCCCCGGTAACCAAAGTCCAGACCAATCAGGGGCAGTCACCAGGGCAAAAAATACTGTCTGTCTACTACTGACCCCTGAGTGGCTGGACCCACTCACCAATCACTTAACCCTATCACCTTGTTGACGTGACCTACCAAAAAATAGCGGGAAAACATCTTCCCTCCATTTCACCCCTTCAGTACCAGACGAATACAAGGCACCAGATAATGCCGTGTATTCCCCTCCTGAAGGTCCGGGGAAAATCATTCTTTTTGAAAATTGTTCACATATGTATTCCTGATATGTCACCCAAAATCCCCAGATAGGAATATTGGTATAATTCGTATTGTATCAGAAGGACAAGAAATATGTTACTGGATATGTGTATTTGTGATATTTCACCCATAATCCCCATACAGAACAATAGTTATACCAATATTCGTATCAGAAGTAGATGAAGTATGTTCCTGGGCATGTGTATTTGTGATATTTCACCCATAATCCCCATACAGAACAATAGTTATACCCATATTCCGATGAGAAGTAGATGAAATATGTTCCTGGGCATGTGTATTTGTGATATTTTACCCATAATCCCTATACAGAACAATAGTTATATCCATATTCCTATGAGAAGTAGATGAAGTATGTTCCTGGGCATGTGCATTTGTGATATGTCACCCATAATCCCCATAGAGAACAATAGTTATACACATATTCCTATGAGAAGTAGATGAAATATGTTCCTGGGCATGTGTATTTGTGATATTTTACCCATAATCCTCATACAGAACAATAGTTATACCCATATTCCGATGAGAAGTAGATGAAGTATGTTCCTGGTCATGTGTATTTGTGATATTTCACCCATAATCCCCATACAGAACAATAGTTATACCAATATTCCTATCAGAAGTAGATGAAGTATGTTCCTGGGCATGTGTATTTGTGATATTTTACCCATAATCCTCATACAGAACAATAGTTATACCCATATTCCGATGAGAAGTAGATGAAGTAAGTTCCTGGTCATGTGTATTTGTGATATTTCACCCATAATCCCCATACAGAACAATAGTTATACCAATATTCCTATCAGAAGTAGATGAAGTATGTTCCTGGGCATGTGTATTTGTGATATTTCACCCATAATCCCCATACAGAACAATAGTTATACCCATATTCCGATGAGAAGTAGATGAAATATATTCCTGGGCATGTGTATTTGTGATATTTTACCCATAATCCCCATACAGAACAATAGTTATACCCATATTCCTATTGAATGTAGATGAAATATGTTCCTGGGCATGTGTATTTGTGATATTTCACCCATAATCCCTATACAGAACAATAGTTATACACATATTCCTATCAGAAGTAGATGAAGTATGTTCCTGGGCATGTGTATTTGTGATATTTCACCCATAATCCCCATACAGAACAATAGTTATACCCATATTCCGATGAGAAGTAGATGAAATATATTCCTGGGCATGTGTATTTGTGATATTTTACCCATAATCCACATACAGAACAATAGTTATACCCATATTCCTATTGAATGTAGATGAAATATGTTCCTGGGCATGTGCATTTGTGATATTTCACCCATAATCCCCATACAGAACAATAGTTATACCCATATTCCTATTGAATGTAGATGAAATATGTTGCTGGGCATGTGTATTTGTGATATTTCACCCATAATCACTATACAGAACAATAGTTATACACATATTCCGATGAGAAGTAGATGAAGTATGTTCCTGGGCATGTGTATTTGTGATATTTCACCCATAATCCCTATACAGAACAATAGTTATATCCATATTCCTATGAGAAGTAGATGAAGTATGTTCCTGGGCATGTGTATCTGTGATATTTGACCCATAATCCCCATACAGAACAATAGTTATACACATATTCCTATGAGAAGTAGATGAAGTATGTTCCTGGGCATGTGCATTTGTGATATTTGACCCATAATCCCCATACAGAACAATAGTTATACACATATTCCTATGAGAAGTAGATGAAGTATGTTCCTGGCCATGTGCATTTGTGATATTTGACCCATAATCCCCATACAGAACAATAGTTATACACATATTCCTATGAGAAGTAGATGAAGTATGTTCCTGGGCATGTGTATTTGTGATATTTTAGCCATAATCCCCATACAGAACAATAATTATACCGATATTCCTATTGAATGTAGATGAAATATGTTCCTGAGCATGTGTATTTGTGATATTTCACCCATAATCCCTATCTATACAGAACAATAGTTATACACATATTCCGATGAGAAGTAGATGAAGTATGTTCCTGGGCATGTGTATTTGTGATATTTCACCCATAATCCCTATACAGAACAATAGTTATATCCATATTCCTATGAGAAGTAGATGAAGTATGTTCCTGGGCATGTGTATCTGTGATATTTGACCCATAATCCCCATACAGAACAATAGTTATACACATATTCCTATGAGAAGTAGATGAAGTATGTTCCTGGGCATGTGCATTTGTGATATCTCACCCATAATCCCCATACAGAACAATAGTTATACCCATATTCCTATTGAATGTAGATGAAATATGTTCCTGGGCATTTGTATTTGTGATATTTCACCCATAATCCCTATACAGAACAAGTTATACACATATTCCGATGAGAAGTAGATGAAGTATGTTCCTGGGCATGTGTATTTGTGAAATTTCACCCATAATCCCTATACAGAACAATAGTTATATCCATATTCCTATGAGAAGTAGATGAAGTATGTTCCTGGCCATGTGCATTTGTGATATTTGACCCATAATCCCCATACAGAACAATAGTTATACACATATTCCTATGAGAAGTATATGAAGTATGTTCCTGGGCATGTGCATTTGTGATATTTCACCCATAATCCCCATACAGAACAGTAGTTATACACATATTCCTATGAGAAGTAGATGAAATATGTTCCTGGGCATGTGTATTTGTGATATTTCACCCATAATCCCCATACAGAACAATAGTTATATCCATATTCCTATGAGAAGTAGATGAAGTATGTTCCTGGCCATGTGCATTTGTGATATTTCACCCATAATCCCCATACAGAACAATAGTTATACACATATTCCTATGAGAAGTAGATGAAGTATATTCCTGGTGTAAGCTTCCGGGGGGGATTTAGCTCTAGGATCGCTGTCTGGGTAGACAGAATGGCACGGAAACAGTTCATTCAGACAGCAGTTTGGTGAAAACTGGCCGCAACCAGTTTTATTAAAGTCCACAGCACACAGATAAAAACAAATCATAAACAGAAATCCTGGGCTTGTCTAGCCTCTAACTACACTCTAGATAGATGGCCCTCTCTATCCGGGACCCAGACTCTACCAGTCTGTGCCCAAAACAACACATATCACATATGTTACCAGTATGGAGTTTCACAGACACTCCTCTTTATGTCCGAAGGCAACTCCAATGTCCAGACTTGAGAGAGGTCACCTCCTATTCAGTCGCTATTCGCACGGATTCTCACTGCGACTACTCCTGTGTCCGGGGTACTTCCTGCACCCAGACTGAGATAGCTCACACTCTTAGAGACTGCTTCCTTGTGCCAGGACACCTCCCTGTGTCCGGGCTAAAGACAGCTCCCACACTCTTAGAGACACCTTCTGTGCCTGGACCCCTTGTCCAGACTGAATGAGCTCCCTGACTGTGCTCACAAGCACCTACTTCTGGCTTCCTAATCAACACCTGAGTGGATTCAGGTCTGAGCTGCAAGCGTGTACTGAATGGCAGGTGTAGTGACCTTTCTTTACCACCAGGTTTACAAAGCCACACATTTCGCTCATACCAGTCAGCAAGGTACTTAGGTGAAATATACACCTCATTCACCACATATTCCTTCACTGTCTCACATATCCCCTCCCTCTTCTCCAGACCGGAGGGCTGGTCATCCAGACCGGAGGGCTGGTCAACAATCCAACAGAGACAGTGAACTCTGGACCAGTCATGGCCCTCATCAGCTTCATCCTCACCACTGTCATAGCCAACATCAGTTTTCTCTTCATCTGAAGCATCCGCACTACCCTGTACCCTCCCAGGCCTATACTCTCTGCGGGCCTCGGGTATCCTACACGGTTTCATCTTGACCTTAGGGCCGGGCTCAGATTCAATATAGTGCCTGGCCAAAGTAGTACGACCAGACACATCAGAACACTTCTGCTGACTCTTCCTCAGAAACTCATGTACCTCCTGTCCCTGGTGCACTGACCATGTGTCACCAACTATCACAGAAGGTATAGGGGGTTTTTCACTTTTCTCCAGTTCCCCACTTTCAGGCTCTTCTGGCAAGACATGCCCAGAAGCCTCACCGTCAGTCCTAGACTCTACCTCTTCAGCCACGTTCTGTATCCCATCTGGGCTCCCGTGTGTCTGCAGTGGCAACGGAGTGACACATCGCTTTTCCCATTTGTTGGGACGTGGCTCCGATGTAGCCTCCCTGAAAGTGCGCTTGAGCTCACCAATGCCAGCTACTGATCCGGACCGTAACCCGTCCACGCCGCTGTCTTCGGAAGAAACAGATACCTGGACAGAGTCAGTCCCCATATCTTCAGTCTTGCTCCTCACAGCTTCACTTGAAACCTCAGCTTCTGATGAGGCATCTGGCTTGGTGACCACCACTTCCATGGCTTTTTCCACCTCTGCAGCATCACCTTCAGAGTCCTTGGCATGATGCAGATCCACACCACACACTGACAACTTCTCATCTTCAACAGCATCCACTTGTGCTGTGTTCAGTTTCAGAGTCCTGTCTTTCACCTTAGTCTTCGCCAGGGAACCGACCAACGGTACAACATCTTCAGATGCCATCCTCCGTCCGACTGCAAGGTCAGCCTCAGCCTTCCTCTCAGGACTCTCAATCTCCTCTGCCACCATGCCTTCCTCACTTGCACTGGTTGCTTTATTGTCATCAGATAATTCACTATCACTATCTGACCCCTTTTTCTCAGCCACATCTGGCTCACTGTCAGGGCTATACACTTCATTTTCATTCACATCCTGCTCACTGTCAGGGTTATACAATTCATTTTCATTCATATCCTGTTCACTGTCAGTGTCACACAATTCATTTTCACTCACATCTTGATCTGGAACCTGAGTTAACATGTCATCCACAATATTAACTGCACCATCTGGTCCCTCAAGTATGTGACTATGTGACAACCCCAGCACTACACTTCTATATAGCTCAGGCACTAGGAGCTGACTCACAACCTCTCCCTGGACTTCAGTGTTTATGGCAACATGAGAGAACCTCTCCTCAGAGTCAGGCTCCTGGGAAACCTCATTTAGAACACTCATATTTTCCTGTGCTGTTTTAAGAGAGGGTTCTCGCCACTGCTCACTCTCAAAACCGTCACAGGACACAGGCAAGTCAGGGACACTCGGTTCCCGAGAACCACCATCCTCGTCTCCCAACATCACCTGCAAAGGAATTTCATCACTATCACAGTCATCATTATTATCAACATCATCATCATGACTATGATCAGTATTATCATCACTATCATTATCAGCATCAGCACCATTTTCATGGTCATCATCATTATCAGGTTCATCATCATCATTAGCATTATCATCATCATTATCACATAATTTTAACATCCCACTAGCATTGTGTTCCGCCCCTCGGGACTGCGCACCCTCAGTAGGAGCTTCATCACACTGTCCATCAGAAACATTTTTCCCCCAGAGATCCTTAGACCGGGGAAAGTCATTACCCAATATAACGGGGTGCACCAGGGTCTTCACTACCCCCACTTCATATGAAACCTCCCCGAGTTTGGGGACCAAGTCCACGGCAGTCTCTGGGTAGACTTTGGTGTCTTCATGGATGTACACCACACTCAGGTGCTTATCAGGGATGAAGTCCCTATCACTCAGGCTGTCACATACGGAAGTCACTGGACTCTCTGAGTCCAAGAGGGCCTGTGCTGGGCAGTCACTTACAACCACCGGGGACCCCTGTGGTCCAGTCTCTTCGGCTGAGGTGGACACACACACAGGCTCTGCGCAGGGAGAGAGGGATCTGCCAACATCACAACACATAGGCTCCCCCTCTATTGGACAGTTGGCTGCAATTTCACGCCAGCTCCAACACTGTCCATCACACTCTCCCACCCACATGTCCCCTCGGGCCTGAACCCGCTTATCAGCATACCCCATGTCCCCAACAGCTGGAACGCTCTTACCGCGAGAGTTCAGCGTCCGGGAACTCCGAAGTGACGACCTCTCAGACGGCTGTACCTCAGGAGGACGTGCTTGGGTGTAGCGGTCCACTATCACCTTTTCAACTCCATAATCAGGCCTGCTGACTGCAGACTCCCAACTGTATCTCCAGTCACGAACTCCCCTGGCACGGACTGTCACCGTAACACCCAGCCGGGTAAGAATCGCCGCTTTCAACTTGGCATAGTCTTCGCTGTCCTGCTTGCTCAGGTCAGCCCAGACTTTTTGGGGTTCCCCAATCAGATAGGGTACGACCGCCATGGCCCATTCAGATAGTGGCAGATTCTCCTTCTCTGCCAGTCTCTCAAACCTAGTAAGATATACCTCCACATCATCACGAGGTGTCATTTTTCTCAAGGACCGTCTTACCGCCTTCTTTATAGCAGACAACGCCGGTGCCTTCACAACATTACTTCAGGACGCGGCACCGAAATCCTTTTTTGGTGCTGTCATCTGCTCAACAAATAACCGGTTATTCTCCTGCTGCTGCTGCAGGAATTGCTGCTGGCCTGCTGCATGTGTTGCTGGTGCTGCAGGCGCTGCTGCTCCATGCTTCGCTGGGCCTGCACCAGGTACTCAACGAGTTCCTCCATACTGCCGGACTCATCTGTCTCAATCACAGCAGTCTTATGTTGCACATTAACTTGTGCCATTTGTTCAAACAGCGCCTCCATGCTGTCAGACTTCTCTGTCTTAACAACGGCAGTCTTCACTCAAGACATACACACTACACAGCTTTTTTCCACAGAAAATTCAGCTTGCTGTGCAACCACTTTTTTTTTTTTTTTTTTTTTTTTCCTTTGCAAAGTCTATTAGGGCTACTGTCTCTTTAAGACTGCTCCACAAACTTTTCTTTTGCTGCTGCACATTCCACAGTCATTTTCACAACAAGTTCAGCTTTGCTGTGCATACATTTTCTCTCTGCAGACCCTATCAGGGCCACTGTCTCTCCAAGACTGCTCCAAACAGACGTTTCTGCTGACACACACTTTTTTTTTTTTCTGTTGCTATTTCAATAGACTTCACCTTTAATGCTGTCTCTCGCCACTGTGCTGCATGCACACTCCAGCACTAACTGTACCAGGCCCTGCGCTGCCCCAGCATTCTCCGCCAATTGTAAGCTTCCGGGGGGATTTAGCTCTAGGATCGCTGTCTGGGTAGACAGAATGGCACGGAAACAGTTCATTCAGACAGCAGTTTGGTGAAAACTGGCCGCAACCAGTTTTATTAAAGTCCACAGCACACAGATAAAAACAAATCATAAACAGAAATCCTGGGCTTGTCTAGCCTCTAACTACACTCTAGATAGATGGCCCTCTCTATCCGGGACCCAGACTCTACCAGTCTGTGCCCAAAACAACACATATCACATATGTTACCAGTATGGAGTTTCACAGACACTCCTCTTTATGTCCGAAGGCAACTCCAATGTCCAGACTTGAGAGAGGTCACCTCCTATTCAGTCGCTATTCGCACGGATTCTCACTGCGACTACTCCTGTGTCCGGGGTACTTCCTGCACCCAGACTGAGATAGCTCACACTCTTAGAGACTGCTTCCTTGTGCCAGGACACCTCCCTGTGTCCGGGCTAAAGACAGCTCCCACACTCTTAGAGACACCTTCTGTGCCTGGACCCCTTGTCCAGACTGAATGAGCTCCCTGACTGTGCTCACAAGCACCTACTTCTGGCTTCCTAATCAACACCTGAGTGGATTCAGGTCTGAGCTGCAAGCGTGTACTGAATGGCAGGTGTAGTGACCTTTCTTTACCACCAGGTTTACAAAGCCACACATTTCGCTCATACCAGTCAGCAAGGTACTTAGGTGAAATATACACCTCATTCACCACATATTCCTTCACTGTCTCACACTGGGCATGTGCATTTGTGATATTTCACCCATAATCCCCATACAGAACAATAGTTACACACATATTCCTATGAGAAGTAGATGAAATATGTTCCTGGGCATGAGTATTTGTGATATTTTAGCCATAATCCCCATACAGAACAATAATTATACCGATATTCCTATTGAATGTAGATGAAGTATGTTCCTGGGCATGTGTATTTGTGATATTTCACCCATAATCCTCATACAGAACAATAGTTATACCCATATTCCTTTGAGAAATAGATGAAGTATGTTCCTGGTCATGTGTATTTGTGATATTTCACCCATAATCCCCATACAGAACAATAGTTATACCAATATTCCTATCAGAAGTAGATGAAGTATGTTCCTGGGCATGTGTATTTGTGATATTTCACCCATAATCCCCATACAGAACAATAGTTATACCCATATTCCGATGAGAAGTAGATGAAATATATTCCTGGGCATGTGTATTTGTGATATTTTACCCATAATCCACATACAGAACAATAGTTATACCCATATTCCTATTGAATGTAGATGAAATATGTTCCTGGGCATGTGCATTTGTGATATTTCACCCATAATCCCCATACAGAACAATAGTTATACCCATATTCCTATTGAATGTAGATGAAATATGTTCCTGGGCATGTGTATTTGTGATATTTCACCCATAATCCCTATACAGAACAATAGTTATACACATATTCCGATGAGAAGTAGATGAAGTATGTTCCTGGGCATGTGTATCTGTGATATTTGACCCATAATCCCCATACAGAACAATAGTTATACACATATTCCTATGAGAAGTAGATGAAGTATGTTCCTGGGCATGTGTATTTGTGATATTTCACCCATAATCCCCATACAGAACAATAGTTATACCCATATTCCGATGAGAAGTAGATGAAATATGTTCCTGGGCATGTGTATTTGTGATATTTTACCCATAATCCCTATACAGAACAATAGTTATATCCATATTCCTATGAGAAGTAGATGAAGTATGTTCCTGGGCATGTGCATTTGTGATATGTCACCCATAATCCCCATACAGAACAATAGTTATACCAATATTCCTATCAGAAGTAGATGAAGTATGTTCCTGGGCATGTGTATTTGTGATATTTCACCCATAATCTGTCACGCTGTATAGCAGATATATATATATGTGATGTCAGTAATCTATATCAAAAGGGCAACATACTATATAACATGCGCATAGATATATGATAACATAGAATTACCTGACAGAAAGTCCAGTGGGTCAATACGGAATCCGTTATACGCTGTCTCCGGCTAGAGGGTGACCGGGGTCTATGCTGACCCTAAACTGGGGTCCTAACTAATCCCTCTACCTGGAGGTACTGTTAAAGGTACAGAGGTCCAGGCCACCAGCGTAAACCCTGTCTCCTATCAATCCCTGCCAACTGTAATCTAGTCCTAAGAAGGACCCTGATTACCACCAAAGGGAATGAACAGGTAACGGTTAATGAACAGAAAGACATACAAGAAAGACAAGAAATAAAGTAAATAAAGTCTTACATACAACACTCACACACAGTAGGAACACCTAAGGTCTCAGAGATAAACTATAAGCTATAAGAGTAAAAACAACTAAGGAGCTCTTAGCTTAAATATTCTCAGAACCGATCCAGTCTGCTAGACTACATGAATGCTTTCACCGGCATCTAACACCCAGACTGGCAGGTATATAAAGGAAGCTAATTAGAACATAATCAAAAGCAGCCGGGCGAGGCTGGACCTAGTCTTAGCAAAGAGCTAGGTAAAATTAACTCCCTCATTACCAAACACAAAGAAACAGCAACTCAGCTGTGAGAAGTCAGAGTGTGTAATCGCGACGATCCTCGTGGCGATACACCCATGACAGTACCCCCCCTCTACGGGGGACTCAGGGCCAGGTCTGCCCGGGTGAGTTGTGTGAAAGGTCCGAACCAATCGATCTGCGTTAACATCAGACGCAGGACCCACGTCCTCTCCTCAGGACCATACCCCTTCCAATGAACCAAGTACTGAAGGGATCGGCGACTGAGACGTGAGTCAATGATTTTCGACCCATGAAATTCCACGTTATCATTGACCATCACTGAAGGAGGAGGTAGAGGTGACGGTATGACTGGTGCCACATACTTTTTAAGTAATGACTTGTGAAACACATTATGAATTTTAAACGTAGGAGGGAGGTCCAGACGAAATGCCACAGGATTAATTATGGAACTGATCCTGTACGGCCCGATGAATCTGGGACCCAACCTCCAGGAGGAAACTTTAAGTTTTATATTCCTGGTAGACAACCAAACTAGATCGTTCACCTTCAGATCTAGACCAGAAACTCTCCCCCTATCAGCCATCCGTTTGTAACGGTTCCCCGTAACCTTCAGTCTTAACCGATCTGGAACTATCAGTCTCCCTGGAAGTCCCACAGGGGCGTCCCCCTGAGCCCCCAATACCTCCCCCTCAAGCTCAGAGCATACAGCTGACACTACAACTCCCTCCTGAGGAATAGGAACCGGATCATCCGTCTTCCCGGCCCCTGGGAAAGTACGAGATAAGGCATCAGGAAGCAACTTTATTGAGCAGTTATATGCGCGATGAGGAGGTAACTCTTTACACCCCTCCTCTGAGAACATCTCCCCAAAGTCCTCCAGAAAAGGAGACAAAGTCCTAGGCACAACCGCACCGATGACCGTGCTCATGCAGTTATTCCTGCAAAATTCACCCCACTGGCTTATCTTTCTGGATTGCCAATCAATCACTGGGTTATGTTTAGCCAACCAAGGAAGTCCCAACACAATAGGAGTAGGTAGACCCTCCAACACATAACAAGACAATTGCTCTTTATGTATTGCCCCTACTCGAAGATCTATGTTATGAACAGCTTGTACCAAGCTACCTTGACCGAGAGGTCTAGAATCAATAGAGACTATAGGGACCGGTTTGGCCAATACACTCAGTTGCATACCATGCACCTGGGCAAACCGAGCGTCCACCAGATTAGCCCCGGACCCACTATCAAGAAAAACAGAAATCCTCTCAGTTCTAGTACCAATCACCACCTCCGCAGGCACGAGAAACTGAGAGGGATTTGGGGACGAAATACACACTCCCAGGTTAACTCCTTTGCTCAAAGAGGCCCGGGATGGACACCCCCCAACAAAATGTCCCTCTCTCCCGCAAAAGAAACACCTTCTAGTCTTGCGGTGCACCGCTGATTCCCTCCTACAAAAAGATGTCCCTCCCAACTGCATGGGTTCCTCAGAACAGACCAGGGGAACCTCAGTATAAGGGACTTTAGTAGTAGGTGGAGTCATCACGGGAGGCGGAGTTACCTCGCGTCTTCCCCGAATTCGTCTATCAATGCGAATAGCGAGGGCCATAGCAGCCTCCAGTGATGGAGGAGAATCATACTGAGCCAACACATCCTTTAATTTGTCAGACAACCCTTGACAAAACTGGCTCCTAAGAGCCGGGTCATTCCACTGAGTATCTGTTGCCCATCTACGGAACTCAGAAGAATATTCCTCCGCTGGACGATTTCCTTGCCGTATTTTACGTAACTTTGTTTCAGCAAGGGAAACACGATCCGGATCATCATATACCAGACCCAGGCAGTAAAAAATCGATCCACTGACTGGAGATCTGGGGAGCCTGGAGGAATAGAGAACGCCCAAGATTGAGGGTCCCCTTGTAAGAGCGAGATAACAATTCCCACCCTCTGCTCTTCACTCCCAGATGACCGAGGCCGCAGCCGAAAGTACAATTTACATGCCTCCCGGAAAGTAAAAAATTTGTCCCGCCCACCAGTGAACCTGTCCGGGAGAGCAACCTTAGGTTCAGATCTGGTTTGCTCCGGGGGGACAAAACCTTGGACTTAATGTCTGCAAACTCCATGGACAACCCCTGCAACTGCCGGGCCAGCTGGGCTACTGGATCCATGACAGCTGGGGAGAATCTTTAGTATGGGCCGGTGAAAATGTCACGCTGTATAGCAGATATATATATATGTGATGTCAGTAATCTATATCAAAAGGGCAACATACTATATAACATGCGCATAGATATATGATAACATAGAATTACCTGACAGAAAGTCCAGTGGGTCAATACGGAATCCGTTATACGCTGTCTCCGGCTAGAGGGTGACCGGGGTCTATGCTGACCCTAAACTGGGGTCCTAACTAATCCCTCTACCTGGAGGTACTGTTAAAGGTACAGAGGTCCAGGCCACCAGCGTAAACCCTGTCTCCTATCAATCCCTGCCAACTGTAATCTAGTCCTAAGAAGGACCCTGATTACCACCAAAGGGAATGAACAGGTAACGGTTAATGAACAGAAAGACATACAAGAAAGACAAGAAATAAAGTAAATAAAGTCTTACATACAACACTCACACACAGTAGGAACACCTAAGGTCTCAGAGATAAACTATAAGCTATAAGAGTAAAAACAACTAAGGAGCTCTTAGCTTAAATATTCTCAGAACCGATCCAGTCTGCTAGACTACATGAATGCTTTCACCGGCTTCTAACACCCAGACTGGCAGGTATATAAAGGAAGCTAATTAGAACATAATCAAAAGCAGCCGGGCGAGGCTGGACCTAGTCTTAGCAAAGAGCTAGGTAAAATTAACTCCCTCATTACCAAACACAAAGAAACAGCAACTCAGCTGTGAGAAGTCAGAGTGTGTAATCGCGACGATCCTCGTGGCGATACACCCATGACAGAATCCCCATACAGAACAATAGTTATACCCATATTCCGATGAGAAGTAGATGAAATATATTCCTGGGCATGTGTATTTGTGATATTTTACCCATAATCCACATACAGAACAATAGTTATACCCATATTCCTATTGAATGTAGATGAAATATGTTCCTGGGCATGTGCATTTGTGATATTTCACCCATAATCCCCATACAGAACAATAGTTATACCCATATTCCTATTGAATGTAGATGAAATATGTTCCTGGGCATGTGTATTTGTGATATTTCACCCATAATCCCTATACAGAACAATAGTTATACACATATTCCGATGAGAAGTAGATGAAGTATGTTCCTGGGCATGTGTATTTGTGATATTTCACCCATAATCCCTATACAGAACAATAGTTATATCCATATTCCTATGAGAAGTAGATGAAGTATGTTCCTGGGCATGTGTATCTGTGATATTTGACCCATAATCCCCATACAGAACAATAGTTATACACATATTCCTATGAGAAGTAGATGAAGTATGTTCCTGGGCATGTGCATTTGTGATATTTGACCCATAATCCCCATACAGAACAATACCGTGTTTCCCCGATAGTAAGACAGTGTCTTACTTTCTTTTTATCCCCAAAAGCCCCACTATGTCTTACTTTCGGGGTATGTCTTATATTGAAAAAAAATTACCTGTATCTAACCCAGTGTGATACAGTACCACCTGCTGTATTTAATCCAGTGTGACACCTGCTGATACCCACTGGGTTACATACAGCAGATGATACCCCAGTATGCCAGTGTATATGTTTTACTGATGTATGATTAATACTGTGTATACGTCGCCGCGTCTGCCATCTACCACCAGAAAAACTCACCGCCGCCTTCCGCCACGGGCTCCGGCTCCCTGCAGCCGCTGGTCCCGCCGTCCTCCGTCGCTCCGTTCGCCCGCAGTCCCGGGCTGAAGTTCTCGCGCGCTCTATTTAAATTTCTTCTTCGGTCCCGAAACGTCATCACGTTGGTCACTCACGTGACCGGAGGCCGCAGTGATAGACAGTTCTCTCCAGTCTCCGGTCACGTGAGTGACCAACGTGATGACGTTTCGGGACCGAAGAAGAAATTTAAATAGAGCGCGCGAGAACTTCAGCCCGGGACTGCGGGCGAACGGAGCGACGGAGGACGGCGGGACCAGCGGCTGCAGGGAGCCGGAGCCCGTGGCGGAAGGCGGCTGCAGAAAAACTCAGCTGAGTTTTTCTGGTGGTAGATGAGACGCGGCGACGTATGGAGAGGGGGACGGTGCTGACGTGGGCAGGAAGCAGCGCGCAGCTTGATGAGAGGGAGGCGGCAATACCCCCGTGTTTCCCCGAAAGTAAGACATATGTCTTACTTTCGGGGTACGGCTTATATTAGCCGACCCCTCTGAAACTCCCGATACGTCTTACAATCGGGGGTGTCTTACTATCGGGGAAACACGGTAGTTATACCCATATTCCTATTGAATGTAGATGAAATATGTTCCTGGGCATTTGTATTTGTGATATTTCACCCATAATCCCTATACAGAACAAGTTATACACATATTCCGATGAGAAGTAGATGAAGCATGTTCCTGGGCATGTGTATTTGTGATATTTCACCCATAATCCCTATACAGAACAATAGTTATATCCATATTCCTATGAGAAGTAGATGAAGTATGTTCCTGGGCATGTGTATCTGTGATATTAGACCCATAATCCCCATACAGAACAATAGTTATACACATATTCCTATGAGAAGTAGATGAAGTATGTTCCTGGCCATGTGCATTTGTGATATTTGACCCATAATCCCCATACAGAAAAATAGTTATACACATATTCCTATGAGAAGTATATGAAGTATGTTCCTGGGCATGTGCATTTGTGATATTTCACCCATAATCCCCATACAGAACAGTAGTTATACACATATTCCTATGAGAAGTAGATGAAATATGTTCCTGGGCATGTGTATTTGTGATATTTCACCCATAATCCCCATACAGAACAATAGTTATATCCATATTCCTATGAGAAGTAGATGAAGTATGTTCCTGGCCATGTGCATTTGTGATATTTCACCCATAATCCCCATACAGAACAATAGTTATACACATATTCCTATGAGAAGTAGATGAAGTATGTTCCTGGGCATGTGCATTTGTGATATTTCACCCATAATCCCCATACAGAACAATAGTTACACACATATTCCTATGAGAAGTAGATGAAATATGTTCCTGGGCATGAGTATTTGTGATATTTTAGCCATAATCCCCATACAGAACAATAATTATACCGATATTCCTATTGAATGTAGATGAAGTATGTTCCTGGGCATGTGTATTTGTGATATTTCACCCATAATCCTCATACAGAACAATAGTTATACCCATATTCCTTTGAGAAATAGATGAAGTATGTTCCTGGGCATGTGCATTTGTGATATTTCACCCATAATCCCATACAGAACAGTAGTTATACACATATTCCTATGAGAAGTAGATGAAGTATGTTCCTGGGCATGTGTATCTGTGATATTTCACCCATAATCCCCATACAGAACAATAGTTATACACATATTCCTATGAGAAGTATATGAAGTATGTTCCTGGGCATGTGTATTTGTGATATTTCACCCATAATCCCCATACAGAACAGTAGTTATACACATATTCCTATGAGAAGTAGATGAAGTATGTTCCTGGGCATGTGTATTTGTTATATTTCACCCATAATCCCCATACAGAACAGTAGTTATACACATATTCCTATGAGAAGTAGATGAAGTATGTTCCTGGCCATGTGCATTTGTGATATTTCACCCATAATCCCCATACAGAACAATAGTTATACACATATTCCTATGAGAAGTAGATGAAGTATGTTCCTGGGCATGTGCATTTGTGATATTTTAGCCATAATCCCCACACAGAACAATAATTATACCGATATTCCTATTGAATGTAGATGAAGTATGTTCCTGGGCATGTGTGTTTGTGATTTTTCACCCATAATCCCCATACAGAACAATAATTATACCCATATTCCTATGAGATGTTGATGAGATATATCACCAGGCGTGAGTAACCTTGATATTCTACACATAATCCCAAATAGTTACAATTTTTTTTCCCTGGTTCTATTATTAAACTTTAATTCCATTGAATTCCCTCTGATTTCTTTCTATATTACCTGGTTCTATTATTAAACTTTAATTCCATTGAATTCCCTCTGATTTCTTTCTATATTACAGGTCAAGAGTTAAAAACTGCAGCTTCTTCTAATCCAGAATCAAGGCCAGAAGTCATTTCCTTGTCTGCATTTCAAAAATGTGCTGCCATCTAGTGGTCGAGTTTAGCATTGCAGTCCATCATCCCATCATCCCATAATCCCAATATGCAGTTAGTACGTCCCCGGATTTTGTGCATGGCAATGATCTCCGGTATTCACCAGTGTGGGCATATCTGTAATCCTCTCCTGTGTGATACTGACTGCTGAGCAGTGTATCTAATCCTATCCTGTGTTGCTGACTGCTGAGCCGTGTATCTAAACCTATCCTGTGTTACTGACTGCCAAGCCATATATCTAATCCTATCCTGTGTGATACTCTCTGCTGAGCCGTGTATCTAATCCTATACTGTGTGATACTGTCTGCTGAGCCGTGTATCTAATCCTATCCTGTGTTACTGACTGCTGAGCAGTATATCTAATCCTATCCTGTGTTGCTGATGTGGAGCTCAGCTGCGTCTGGATTCATATCTCCCAGAAGGGTGCGCAGAAGGAATTCACCACTAGAGGTCACTATATACATTCACACACCTTCACCCACTCCTAAGTCCACCTGAGGGAGCTCCGATAGTGATATAAAAGGAGGGTGAAGACAGGAAAGTGAGCTCAGTTCAGTGGAGTTCAGTTCAGTCAGCTCAGTAGCTGAGTTCAGTCAGACTGAAGTCTGCAGCCTGCAGTTCAGTTCAATAAAGTGGAGGCTAGTAAAGTGGAGTAGAATCCACTCCAGTCTAGTCAGAGCTGAGAGGAGTGAGTGCAGGTCAGTGAGAGAGCGTGCCGACGCTCTGAGAGCGGCGAAGAGGCAGCCCACCAACTGCCAGTGTGTGTAATCGTATTAGGGCCAGAGTAGGCCGAGGGAAAGTGGAGAGAGCAGTAATGGAGGTAGAAGAGCCTTTACAGCTTACCTCAGCAAGTATTGACCGGACACCAGGGTCCGAGCCTATAGGGATCTCCACGACCCATTAGGAGAACACCGGAGTTTCTGGAGGACTACAAGTCCCAGGAGTACCACAGAGCTGATACGTAACAGGATCAGGAGGACGGAGTCCGGCCGGGTCCGGCCATCAGGGACCCTGTCCTTTCAGAGAGAAGGTACAATCACAAGGTCAGCCAGGTGCAGGACGGAGACCAAGTTAGGCCCAGCTACACACAGGCCAGGACTTTATCACAAAAAGGCAAGGAACAGGAGGCCACACGCCTACTCAGTAGAAGAATCTGGATATGCACCCTTCACCCTACAGTCATGGCCAAAAGTTTTGAGAATGACACAAATATTCATTTTTACAAAGTCTACTGATTCACTTTTTCTAATGGCAATTTGCATATACTCCAGAATGTTATAAAGAGTGATCAGCTTAACAGCAATTACTTGCAAAGTCAATATTTGGCTAGAAAATGAACTTTATCCACCAAAACACATTTCAACATCATTGCAGCCCTGCCTTAAAAGGACCAGCTAACCTCTTTCAGTGATTGCTCCATTAACACAGGTGTGGGTGTTGATGAGGACATGGCTAGAGATCAATCTGTCATGATTAAGTAAGAATGACATCACTGGACACTTTAAAAGGAGGCTGGTGCTTGGCATCATTGTTTCTCTTCTGTTAACCATGGTTATCTCTAAAGAAACACGTGCAGTCATCATTGCAATGCACAAAAATGGCCAAACAGGGAAGAGTATCGCAGCTAGAAAGATTGCACCTCAGTCAACAATCTATCGCATCATCAAGAACTTCAAGGAGAGAGGTTCCATTGTTGCCAAAAAGGCTTCAGGGCGCCCAAGAAAGACCAGCAAGCGCCAGGACTATCTCTTAAAAGTGTTTCAGCTGCGGGATCGGGCTACCAGCAGTGCAGAGCTTGCTCAGGAATGGCAGCAGGCAGGTGTGAGTGCATCTGCACGCACTGTGAGGCGGAGACTCTTGGAGCAAGGCCTGGTCTCAAGGAGGGCAGCAAAGAAGCCACTTCTCTCCAGAAAAAACATCATGGACAGACTGATATTCTGCAAAGGTACATGCAGTGGACTGCTGAGGACTGGGGTAAAGTTATTTTCTCTGATGAATCCCCTTTTCGATTGTTTGGGACATCAGGAAAACGCCTCATTCGGAGAAGACAAGGTGAGCGCTACCACCAGTCTTGTCTCATGCCAACTGTTAAACATCCTGAAACCATTCATGTGTGGGGTTGCTTCTCAGCCAAGGGAATCGGCTCTCTCACAGTCTTGCCTAAAAACACAGCCATGAATAAAGAATGGTACCAGAATGTCCTCCAAGAGCAACTTCTCCCAACCCTCCAAGAGCAGTTTGGCGATCAACAATGCCTTTTCCAGCATGATGGAGCACCTTGCCATAAAGGAAAGGTGATAACTAAATGGCTCAGGGAACAAAACATAGAGATTTTGGGGCCATGGCCTGGAAACTCCCCAGATCTTAATCCCATTGAGAACTTGTGGTCAATCATCAAGAGACGGGTGGACAAACAAAAACCTAAAAATTCTGACAAAATGAAAGCATTGATTGTGCAAGAATGGACTGCTATCAGTCAGGATTTGGTCCAGAAGTTGATTGAGAGCATGCCAGGGAGAATTGCAGAGGTCCTGAAGAAGAAGGGTCAACACTGCAAATATTGACTTGCTGCATTAACTCATTCTAACTGTCAATATAAGGTTTTGTTACTCATATGTTTGCAATTATTATATTTCTGTCTGTGATAAAAACATCTGTCAAACACACATAAAAACCAGAGGGCAGCAGATCATGTGAAAATATAATATTTGTGTCATTCTCAAAACTTTTGGCCATGACTGTACAGTGCTCCGGGATGTGCCTGCAACATCTTCAGTAAAGGTACCAAAGTGACTTGTGTGTGTGTCCACCTTATTACCCCTAACTGCCGGGTTCCCCTCTGTCCTGCATCTCTACACATCTACCTGCCCTGAAGGACTCAGCCTCACCTGTGGGAGGCTTAACATCTAGCTGCACAACACCAACCCTTCAGTGGATCTGCACAGCAGAGCTGGTCACCCTGACCAGGTACTACAGGTGGCGTCACGAAACATCCTACAAACATTTATTCCCCTGTAAATATCCCCCATTAACGGTGAGCGCCAGAGCCACGGACTAAGCTGTGTTGCCGTGACATCCCCCATAGAAGTCAATAGGCTCAGATCTGAGTTCCCATTGCTCTGGAGGGCGACTCACTGACTGCTGAGCCGTGTATCTAAACCTATCCTGTGTTACTGACTGCCAAGCCATATATCTAATCCTACCCAGTGTGATACTGTCTGCTGAGCCATGTATCTAATCCTATCCTGTGTGATACTGTCTGCTGACCGTGTACAAATCCTATCTTGTTACTGCTGATGAGCGTGTATCTAATCCTATCCTGTGTGATACTGTCTGCTGAGCCGTGTATCTAGTCCCCTCCTGTGTGATACTGTCTGCTGAGCTGTGTATTAATCCTCTCCTGTGATACTGCTGAGCTGTGTATCTAATCATATCTGTGTGATACTGTCTGCTGAGCGTGTATCTAATCCATCCTGTGTGATACGTGCTGAGCCGTGTATCTAACCTATCCTGTGTGATACTGTCTGCTGAGCCAGATATGTAATCTATCTGTGTGATACTGCTGAGCTGTGTATCTAATCATATCCTGTGTGATACTGTCTGCTGAGCCGTGTATCTAATCCTATCCTGTGTGATACTGTATGCTGAGCCGTGTATCTAACCCTATCCTGTGTTACTGTCTGCTGAGCCATGTATGTAATCCTATCCTGTGTGATACTGCTGAGCTGTGTATCTAATCCTATCCTGTGTGATACTGTCTGCTGAGCCGTGTATCTAATCCTATCCTGTGTTATACTGTCTGCTGAGCTGTGTATCTAATCCTATCCTGTGTTACTGTCTGCTGAGCTATGTATGTAATCCTATCCTGTTGTGAATGGGCTTGAGATGTGTTCTGAGCAGAGGCTCCCTCTGGTGGTTACAAGCGGTACTGGTCTGTCCAGTGAAGATTGTGAGGATTGGGAATCAGGTGTTACTGACTGGTCTTATATAAGGGAGTCGCCTTCCCATCAGGGTTGCCGGTGATCAATTGTTCTGGTCTCAATCCTTGTTTCCTGTTTCCCTTGTAGCCTGCTGTGTCGTGTCTGCATCTCCTGCTAACAGATAAGACATTTTCTTCTTTTTGTTTTTGTGCTTGATTTTTGCATTTTGTCCTGCACTTCTGTGGGGGCCTTCAGGGTCTCCTCCGGGGGCTTTTGCCCTCTCAGTTTAGTTCAGCCACTGATGTTTGTACTTTTGCTTTTCCAGTTTTTTCAGTGGCTGCTGTTTTGATTTTGTTACACCAGAGAACTAATTTAGGTGGTAGAGGTCGTGTGATCTCAGGTGTTTTTTGAAATTAGTAGAGTTGGTGCTTTTCAGGGTTTTCTGGGATTGCAGTAAGTACCCTTCCTGTCCTTTTCTATTTAGTTAGTTTTGGCCCCAACGTTTGCTCATGCTATTTTCTGTCTGTGTCAGTATTTCTTCTTGTCTAGCCGCCATTGCATGTTTGGGGGCTTTCTATTGTCTTTGGGGTTCTGCTCCGGGGCAGATAGCTTTCCTATTTCTATCTTTAGGTGTAGTTAGTTTCTCAGGCTGTGACGAGGCGTCTAGGACCAACGTAGGAACGCTCCACGGCTGCCTCTAGTTGTGGTGGTTAGTCAGGGTACTGCAATCTCATAGATTCCAACTGCTCTGGTGTATTGCCTTTTTTACCTGCACTCCTCAGTTACCGAAACATAACACTATCCTGTGTGAAACTGCTCTCCTGAAATACTCTGTGCTGCTGTCACCCTGCTGGTTTTATGTGTGATCTACATTGTGGCATTGTGTGTGAACTATATGGCAGAATTATGTGTGATGTATATGGCGGTATTATGTGAGAAGACTATGGCAGTATTATCTGCAGAAAGGGGACCCATTCTAGGGTGGTTCTGGCTGAGCACCTGCACACGGGTCTGGGGTAATAGAGGGGGCAGCTTGACATCCAGTTAGGTGTAGTCAGGGGAGGGCTGGTGAGGCAGCTGAAGAGAGGGTCTCATTTTTATCGTTACTTTATGGCTACAGTTCTCACCAGCCTGCTTCCCAGCGTCACCCCGGACTGCGCCTGTCGCCTCGCTTTCACACATCGCCAGGACAGGATGTGAGGAGGGGAATGGGGTCTTTGCATGCAAAGTCTGGATCAGAACAGGCCATCAATCAGCAAAAATGTTTCCTGGCTTTCTGTGAAGCAAACGGTCCATCCATGTGTATGAAAGACAGCGCTCTATGTACAATGACCAGCACACTGCTCTCCTGAAATACTCTGTGCTACTGTCACTCTGCTCCCAAAATCCTTGCTGCCTGCCATCCTCGGTGACTGTCTACTTGTCAGTAACTTTGCAGTCACCATCAAAATGGCTGCTCATTGTGTTCCTAAATGTCATCCTCTCTTAGGCCTTTCACACTTCAGTCGTGCGACGTCAGTCAAAATCCGTCAAAATGTGAAAAAAACAGATCCACCATTTTTTTTGGCGGATCCGTTTTTTTCCCATTGACTTGCATTAGTGACGGATTTTGACGGATGGTCGTCCGTTAGGTCCATTTTTTGACGGATCCGCCAAAAAGTTGGCGTCCGTCGTTTCAGAAAAACGTCCAATGCAACGTTTTTTTGGTCCGCCAAAATGGCGGACTATGGCGGATCCGTCATTTTGCATAATGGCCGCCTATGGGCGGCGGATCCGCTGGCAACCGTCGCCCGCGGATCCGTCGCCTCCATAGAAAAGCATTGAAAATGCTGACAAAACTCTCTCTCTCTCTCTACACTGAAAATTTCATCATTTCCGGGTGAACACTTCTTGGCGGATCCGTCAGAAAACTGATCCGTTTTACATCCGATTTTACACTTTTCTCACGGATCCGCCGTTTTCACACTTGGGCGGACGACTGAAGTGTGAAAGAGGCCTTAGCCCTTAGCAAACGCCCTGGAGGGGAGGAGAGGAGTGACATCACACCCATGTCAGCAGACTCAGCCCATATTTACTGCAGTGCAGTAATGTGAGCTAGTTGTACACTAGGTTTTTGTGTCAAATTTCAGTAGCTGCTTCCCCTAGTGTTAAAAAGTGGAAATACCAAACTTTTTAAAATTATTTTTCATATTTTACTAAATTATAAACAAATTATATTTTTTAAGAAAATGTAAACATTAATTCTTTACATTTTTTCAATTGCTGAAAAAAAATTTTTTTGATGGCACCTTCCCTTTAAGTAAACTTTGTTTCTTCATACCTAAAGTTGTAAACAGTGAAAAGTTGCGATACAAAAATTCCAACAAAAAATAATAATTGCAATAAATATATTTTTATTGAGAAAATATAGACCAGGAATGGAGGATCTTGGCGGATCCGTCAGAAAACTGATCCGTTTTACATCCGATTTTACACTTTTCTCACGGATCCGCCATTTTCACACTTGGGCGGACGACTGAAGTGTGAAAGAGGCATTAGCCCTTAGCAAACGCCCAGGAGGGGAGGAGAGGAGTGACATCACACCCATGTCAGCAGACTCAGCCCATATTTACTGCAGTGCAGTAATGTGAGCTAGTTGTACACTAGGTTTTTGTGTCAAATTTCAGTAGCTGCAAAAATTCCAACAAAAAATAATAATTGCAATAAATATATTTTTATTGAGAAAATATAGACCAGGAATGGAGGAACAAGGGTGGGGTAGAGGTCAATTGACAAATCAGCACATGTAAGACAGGGAACACCTGCAGGTCATAGTACATGAAAAGGGAATGTGCAACTCAATACATATATATATATATAATAATGCTATTGCCATTTAAAATTGCACATATCCCAAAGAATCGGGGTAATTAGAGACTACGGTATAAATTGAGCAATAATAGAAAAATATATATTGAATAATAGCCTAGAGTCATAAATATACCATAGTCAGGGTATCACATATGTGTACATAAATCACAAGGACATATAAAAGATCCAATGAGGTCAAAAGTATGTGATACCTGAGTGGTAGAATTACCCTGCGACCTGGTGCGCCCTCCCCGACGCGCATTTCGGCTAATTGCCTTTCTCAAGGGGTGATGGGAAGGAGGAAGTGTGAAGTATAAAAAGAGACCATACACCAATAGACAAGGGCACAAATATCATGTGATATAATGAAGCAATAATGACGTAAGTCACAGTGTCAGGTGAGCAGTATACCCAATGTTGCCATAGTAACATAACATACCATCGTGGACAGCGCCAAGTTGGATTAATTAAAAATATATATTACCGGGGTTCATATATTACCGGGGGTTCAGACGTTATAGCAGTGTAAAATACCAAAAGATAGTGTGAGTACCCCCCGAAAGAAACCAGCGATGGGATCGGATGAAATGAGTATCAGACACTACATAATAGCAAAAGGCGCCAGCTGACGGCAAAATCACGTGCTACATGGCGTCACTAGGTGTACACCCACAACCAATGATGAATAGGTCACGTGCCAAGCAGGAATATCCGACGCCCCGTCCAACCATGATGACGCACGCGTCGCCGAGGCAACAGAAGATGCCGGGCGGCGTCGGCATCATGTGACCAGGATCGTCACAAAGTGACCACCCCTGGAAACACAGTGCGATGCCGAGGACCGACCGGAGTGTAATGTGCCTCAGCCTTAGCGCGTGCCAGCAGGATCCGGGTAAGGATAATGGAGAATAATATTGCACATATCCCACAATGAACAAATGACATGGCCACGATGTATGATGATAACATAATAAATGGAATATTGACACCCAGTTTAGAACAAAAGGTCCTCCAAAATCTGGAAACAAACTGGACTCCTCTGTCAGACACAATGTTCTCAGGAATGCCGTGTAAACGAACCACGTGCTGAAGGAACAACGGCACCAATTCAGAGGAGGAAGGCAACTTAGGTAATGGCACAAGATGTATCATCTTGGAAAACCTATCACAAATCACCCAGATGGCGGTCATTCTCTGAGAAACAGGAAGGTCGGAAATGAAATCCATAGAGATATGGGTCTATGGTCTCTTGGGCACAGGCAATGGCATCAACAAACCACTAGAGCGAGAGCAAGGCTTGGAGCGAGAGCAAGTCCGCAGGACTGCACAAATTCCCTGACATCACGAGACAAGGTAGGCCACCAAAAGGACCGACTAACCAGGTCTCTGGTACCAAAAATTCCGGGATGCCCAGCCAACGCGGAACAATGAATCTCAGACATCACACTCTTTTTCCACTGGTCTGGGACAAACAATTTTCCAACAGGGCAGCGCTCGGGCCTATCCTCCTGACACCCCTCCAGAGCAAGTCTCAAATTGGGTGAGATGGCGGAAAGAACTACACCCTCTTTCAAAATAACAGAAGGATCAGATAACTCAGGAGAGTCCGCAAGGAAACTCCTCGAGAGGGCATCCGCCTTAACATTCTTAGTGCCAGGAAGAAAGGAAACCACAAAATTAAAACGTGTGAAAAACAAGGCCCACCTGGCCTGTCTAGGATTGAGTCGCTTGGCAGATTCCAGATAAGCCAGATTCTTATGGTCCGTAAGGACCACCACCTGATGTTTGGCTCCCTCCAGCCAATGTCTCCACTCTTCAAAAGCCCACTTCATGGCCAATAACTCCCGATTACCCACGTCATAATTACGTTCAGTAGGAGAAAATTTTCGAGAGAAAAGGCACAAGGGTTACTTTTAGAGGTCTCTGGATCTTTTTGGGACAAAACGGCACCTGCCCCAATTTCAGAGGCATCAACCTCCACCTGAAATGGCAGAGAAACATCAGGCTGCCGTAGAACAGGAGCAGAAGTGAATCTTTGCTTAAGTTCCTGAAATGCAGAGACTGCCTCAGGAGGCCAGTTCACCACATCAGAACCCTTTTTGGTCAAATCAGTTAATGGTTTAACAATAACCGAGAAATTACCAATAAATTTACGATAAAAATTGGCAAAACCCAAAAATCTTTGAAGAGCCTTTAATGAAGTAGGTTGGACCCAATCACAGATGGCCTGAACCTTGACCGGGTCCATTTCAATAACAGATGGGGACAAAATGAATCCCAGAAATGAGATCCTCTGTACGCCAAAAAGACACTTTGATCCCTTCACATACAGAGCATTCTCTCTCAAAATCTGGAACACAGTCCGAACATGTTTCACATGAGAGTCCCAGTCATTAGAAAAAATCAAGATATCATCCAAATAAACAATCAGAAATTTATCCACAAAATCCCTGA
Source organism: Oophaga sylvatica (assembly GCA_033576555.1). Lineage (NCBI taxonomy): Eukaryota > Metazoa > Chordata > Amphibia > Anura > Dendrobatidae > Oophaga > Oophaga sylvatica. The sequence goes on from JARQOD010000001.1 coordinate 518,281,973, forward strand.
AAATGTCATTCATGAAGGACTGGAAGACAGAAGGAGCATTTGTGAGCCCAAAGGGCATCACAAGGTACTCAAAACGCCCCTCAGGGGTATTGAATGCCGTCTTCCATTCATCCCCATGCTTAATGCGAATAAGGTTATACGCCCCCCTGAGGTCAAGCTTGGTAAACCAAGTAGCGTTTTTCACCCTGGAAAACAGGTCAGAAATCAAGGGTAACGGGTATTGATATTTCACAGTAATATTGTTCAAAAGACGATAATCAATACACGGCCTTAATGAACCATCCTTTTTGGCCACAAAGAAAAAACCGGCACCTAAGGGTGAAGAGGATGGTCTGATATGACCCTTCTCCAAAGACTCCTTGATATAAGACCGCATAGCGTCATGTTCAGGTACAGACAGGTTAAAAAGGCGACCTTTAGGAATTTACTACCAGGCACTAATTCAATAGCGCAGTCATAGCTCCTATGGGGAGGCAAGGATGCAGATTTACTTTAGCTAAACACATCAGAAAAATCTATCAAAAAGTCAGGAACATCCTGAGCCTGGGGGGAGGCAGAAAAAACAGGAGTGTTGGTATTAACACATTGGCAGCCCCAACTAGTTACAGACACAGATTTCCAATCCAAAACAGGATTATGAGACTGTAACCAAGGGAAACCCAGTACGATAATATCATGCAGATTATACAGAACCAAAAATTTGCAGCACTCCTGATGATCAGGTTCTACCCTCATTATCACCTGAGTAGAGAACTGAGGTTTATTCTCAGCCAAAGGGGTAGAATCGATCCCCAGTAGGGGAATAGACTTCTGTAGGGGTATCAAGGGAAACCCACAACGTTTAGCAAAATCGTAATCCATCAGGTTAATAGCTGCTCCAGAATCAACGAAAGCCTGAGCAGAAAATGAGGACAGAGAGCATATCAGAGTGACAGTTAATAAAAACTTAGTCTGAACACTACCCAAGACAACTGAGCGTGCAAAACGTCTTCCCCGCTTAGGGCAGACTGAAATAGCATGAGAATATTGCAAATAAACTCAGAACTCAACTTCAGTAGAGTGATGATTTTTAATCGTGTCCACAGTAATAACAGAAACGTTTCGGTCCTGAACTTGGACCTTCATCAGTCACATGGACTACTGTGAGTAGGTGGACCCAGCAAAAAGAGGGGCTATGCCCGGAATATCAGGTTTAAATTCTGTTCGATATAGGTGATCAAATATGGCAGCGGTTACCTGGGGGGTCCCGGTGGAGCAAAAGTGTGCCTGCGGTGGACGCGGTATCCGCCGCTAGACCTCGAGCATTCTAGCTCAAACCACCCTTTCTAGCGACTTCCTCAAGGCCCCTCCAAGGGAGACCCGTGGACGTGATCTGGAAAGAGATGCACGGACTAGCGGCGGATACCGCGTCCACCGCAGGCACATTTTTGCTCCACCGGGACCCCCCAGGTAACCGCTGCCATATTTGATCACCTATATCGAACAGAATTTAAACCTGATATTCCGGGCATAGCCCCTCTTTTTGCTGGGTCCACCTACTCACAGTAGTCCATGTGACTGATGAAGGTCCAAGTTCAGGACCGAAACGTTTCTGTTATTACTGTGGACACGATTAAAAATCATCACTCTACTGAAGTTGAGTTCTGAGTTTATTTGCAATATTTATATGGTGTGGGAACCTACTCAGATACTCCTATACGGCTGTGCACATGATTATTCACTTTGCATTGAAATAGCATGAGAGGCATCACCACAGTAGAAACATAACCCATTGCGCTTTCGAAACTCATGACGCTGTGCCCCAGACACCACTCTATCACACTGCATGGATTCAGAAGAGGGTTCACAAGGCAACACTATTCCACGCATACTTCTCCGCTCACGCAAACGTCTGTCAATTTGAATCGCTAATGACATAGAATCATTGAGACCAGAGGGACAGGGAATCCCACCATAACATCCTTTACATTATCTGACAGACCCTTCCGAAAAAGGGCCGCCAAAGCGTCGTCATTCCACTTGGTCAGGACTGCCCACCTACGGAATCTCTGACTGTATAACTCAGCGTCATCAAGCCCCTGATTTAATGCCAACAAAGCTTTTTCAGCTTGATCAGTGACATTAGGCTCATCGTACAATAACCCCAAAGCCTGAAAAAATGCATCAACATCACTTAAAACAGGATCCCCAGGTGTCAGGGAAAAAGCCCAATCCTGAGGATCGCCGCGCAGGAGAGAGATGACAATTTGAACCTGCTGCGCTGCGTTCCCTGAGGACTTAGATTTTAAGGCAAAAAACAATTTACAATTATTTTTGAAATTCTGAAACTTAGCTCGATCCCCTAAAAACAAATCTGGCATGGGAATCCTAGGTTCCACAACAGGCAACCTAGCAAGATATGCAGCAATACTCTGAACCTCAGTGGCAAGCTGATCCACACGGCCAGACAACTGTGCAAACTCCATTGAGAGAAAAAATCCTCCCCAGCACCCAGAGATACAGAGGGAAAAAAAAAAAAAAATGCAACAAACAGAAAAATATACTCTGACAACCGTTTTTTCTTTCACAATATTTTTCCCTTCTGTGAGTACCATACAATTTTAAATTTTGGGCCGGTGATACTGTTATGTTTCAAAACATAAACATCAAGACAACTAGGTATAAAGTTTAAGAGAAAAATATAGGTGTCAACTGACACCGAATTATGTCACGACAGAAATAAAGGAAAACAACAAATATGGACATATAAATATCACAAAATAGAAGATATAAATTATACTAAGATGAAGTGAAGTCCAACTCATGGATGAATCCGATAGCTAATCCTGTCGAGATCATATCCAAACAATCCAACTTCATAGTTATAGACACTGGGACAGTATGATAGATGTGCAATTGATTAACCAATGAAGTGACTCTAAATAAAATGATAAATTAAAAACAGAAATTAAAAACAAGGAAACGCAACATATGCAGATAAGTCAATAGTGATGGAAGATGCCAACGTAAGATGTTTACAAGAATGGAACAAAACTGATAGTTTTATTGAGGCCCTTTGGTTGAACAGTATCAAGAGTCCAGATCCAGCGTGTCTCAGATTGTGATAGTTTTTGACTTAATTTACCACCACGGATATTCACATCAATCATGTCAATACCTCTAATCCGGAGGAGTGAACTATCACAGCCGTGATGTAATTTAAAATGTCGTGGTAATGTTCTAAGTGTGGTTGTGTCGTCATGGTCGGCGGCCGCCTGGATACCCAACACATGTTCACGAACTCGAATTTTGAGTTGGCGAGTGGTCATGCCAACATAAATGAGATTGCATGGACAAAGGGCAAAATAAACAACATATCGTGATGTACACGAGATGCTCTTCCTGATGTCAAATATTTTTGCCCCTGTCGAATTAAAGTATGTATCAATTCTATCAATGTTGGGACAGGCGACAAATCGACCACAAGGAGCACAACCACACCTAGGACGACCACGATCCAAAAAAGTGGGCCTGGATTCAGATTGGTAATGGCTATGGACTAAGTGGTCCCTGAGATTCCTTGCACGCCTAACTGTGATACTTGGCCTATTGGGAAGTAACTGATTTAGAATAGAATCAGTCTGCAAGATCGGCCAAGCATTCTGGAGGCATTCCTTCATCTTAGCAAATTGGGCATGATAGGTGGTAATAAATCTTATTGTATTATTCGTTTTATGAGTCTTGTTCTTATACAGTAAAGATTGACGTGTCGACTATTATAGGCCCTCTGTAATGAATGTGCTGGAGATGGTTTCTGAGCAGATGCTCCCTCTGGTGGTTGGAGACAGTACTGAACCTTACAGCGAGGAATGGCAATTTGGGATCACGGACTGGACTGATATAAGGGAGGTTCCCTCCCATGATGGTCGCTGGTGATCAATTGTTCTTGTCTCAATGGTGGTTCCTGGTTCATTTGGAAGTCTGCTGGAGTCCTGCATGCATCTGCTGCTTTCAGATAAAATATTTTCTGCTTTTCTTTTTGTGCTTGCTTTTTGCATAATTTTCAGCACTTTTGTGGAGGTCAGCCGGGTACCCTCCTGGGGCCTGAGCTCCTCTCAGTTTATCTGTAGCCTCTGTTATTTGTTCATTTGCTTTTTCCTGTTTTTTCAATGACTGCTGTTTAGTTTTGTTACACCAGAGATCTGATTTAGGTGGTGGAGATCGTGTGATCTCAGGTGTTTTTGCAATCAGAAGAGTTGGTATTTTTTAGGGTTTTTTGTTGGATTGCAGTCAGAATTCTTTCCTGTACTTTTCTGTCTAGACAAATTGGGCCCCAGCGTTTGCTCATTCTATTTTCTGTCTGTGTCCGTGCTTCTTCTTGTCTAACCGCCATTACATGTTTGGGGGCTTCCTATTTTCTTTGGGGATCTGCTCCGGGGCAGATAGCTTTCATCTTTCTGCCTTTAGGTGTAGTTATCTCTCAGGCTGTGACGAGGCGTCTAGGATCAACGTAGGAACGCTCCACGGCTACCTCTAGCTGTGTGGTTAGTTCAGGTTACTGCAATCCAATAGGTTCCAGCCTCTCTGGTGTATTGCCGTTTTTGCTTTTTCTCCTCAGCTACCTAAACATAACAGCCCTCTTTATTGCCCGCCTGCTATACCCCCGTTCACGAAATTTGTCAGAAAGATCAAGTACCTGAATTTTGAAATCCTGATCGTCGTAACAGATTCTGCGGAGACGCAAAAACTGTCAGACGGGGATGGAATTAATTAGGGGTTTAGGATGTGCTGAGGAGGCGTGTAGCAACACATTCGTAGCTGTTTCCTTCCTAAAGATACTAGTCTCAAGGATATCATTGAAATCTCTCCAAACGGAAACGTCCAGGAAACTAATTTTATTAACATCACTGTAATATGTGATGTTGTTATCATTGCGATTGATCACCTCCATGAACTGACGTAGTAGAGCATCACTCCCCTGCCAGATCAAGAAAATATCGTCGATGTACCACATCCAAAGAGGGATGCGGTCCATAGACGAGCCAAGATCTGACAGGGGGAGGTCCTTCTCCCACAGCCCCAGGAACAGGTTAGCATAAGCAGGGGCAAAGGATGCCCCCATAGCTGTACCCTGGAGCTGCAGGTAGAAGGACCCCTTAAATGTAAAAAAATTATGCGTCAAGGAGAATTCGAGGAGTTCCAAAATCAGGTGGATGATATCCACGGGCAAAGTAGACATCTGTAAAAAATATCTAGTTGCCGCAAAGCCATCAGCATGTTTTATATTAGTATACAGGGATTCCACATCTCCTGTTACCAATAAAGTATCCTGGCCGATTTGTAAACCATCCACCCTCTTAAGGAACTCCCCAGTATCCAATAGAAAGGAGGGAAGGCTTTCCACTACTGGTTGGAGCTTGGAGTTAATCCAATGGTTGACCTTTTCCAAATAATTACCCGAGCCTGATATGATTGGACGTCCCGGGGGGCCTCCAATTTTTTATGGATTTTGGGCAAAAGGTACAGAGTTGAGATAGTGGGCTCATGTACCTGTAGTGCCGAAGCCAGCTCCTTTGTGATGACACCATTGTGGACAGCCAAGTCAAGAATCTTGAGTAGCTGTCCCACAAAGGATGACAAGGGGTTGAATGTGAGGCGCTTGTAACAAGTACTGTCATGAAGCTGTCTAAAAGCCTCTTTTTCATAAAGAGATTTTGGCCATATCACCACATTGCCCCCCTTGTCAGCTGGCTTCATAACCACATCAGGAAGCGCCTGCAGGACGTCCAATCTATTTCGATCATCACGGGTCAAGTTGTCCTTACCAATCCCCCTTGAAATATTCATGAAATCTCTGGTTACAACTTGCACGAATAGATCAATGGGTGAACATGATGAAAGGGGAGGAAATTTTTTGGATTTAACCCTGATTGATGAAGGAATCTTACCTCCTTCGCCTAGAACATGTTCTGTGGATAAATCCTCCAAATCCTGTGACGCTATTTGTTCCTTTTCTGTGGGGAACAAATTTAGCAGGTGAGGATCAAAAAAATATCTTTTAAACATTAGGGATCTCGCGAATAGATGTAGATCCTTAACTGCCGTAAAGGCATCAAATCTAGCTCTAGGAGAAAAGGTGAGCCCTTTACTTAATAATGCCATATCAGTGTCAGTTAGAATATGGGAACTAAGGTTGACTACCTTATTGTTCTTTTTAAATTCAGGGGATCTGAATTGCCTCCGCTTGTAAGGATGAAAGTTCATGTCTCTCACTCGCTTGGATCTCTGCCCAGAGCTTGTCATCATCGATGAGGTTGACTATTCAGATGAATCACTCACAATTTTTTTACATTTAAGGGGTCCTTCTACCTGCAGCTTCAGGGTACAGCTATGGGGGCATCCTTTGCCCCTGCTTATGCTAACCTGTTCCTGGGGTTGTGGGAGAGGGACATCCCCCTTTCAGATCTTGGCTTGTCTATGGACAGCATCCCTCTTTGGATGCGGTACATCGACTATATTTTCTTGATCTGGCAGGGGAGTGATGCTCTACTACGTCAGTTCATGGAGGTGATCAATCGCAATGATAAGAACATCCATATCACATATTCCAGTGATTTTAATAAAATTAGTTTCCTGGACATTTCCGTTTGGAGAGATTTCAATGATATCCTTCAGACTAGTATCTATAGGAAGGAAACAGCTACGAATGTGTTGCTACATGCCTCCTCAGCACATCCTAAGCCCCTAATTAATTCCATCCCCGTCGGACAGTTTTTGCGTCTCCGCAGAATCTGTTCCGATGATCAGGATTTCAAAATTCAGGCACTTGATCTTTCTGACAAATTTCGTGAACAGGGGTATAGCAGGCGGGCAATAAAGAGGGCCTATAATAGGGCCAAATGGTCGACACGTCAATCTTTACTGTATAAGAACAAGACTCATAAAACGAATAATACAATAAATTTATTAACACCTATCATGCCCAATTTGCTAAGATGAGGGAATGCCTCCAGAATGCTTGGCCGATCTTGCAGACTGATTCTATTCTCAATCAATTACTTCCCAATAGGCCAAGTATCACAGTTAGGCGTGCAAGGAATCTCAGGGACCACTTTGTCCATAGCCATTACCAATCTGAATCCAGGCACACTTTTTTGGATTGTGGTCGTCCTAGGTGTGGTTGTGCTCCTTGTGGTCAATGTGTCGCCTGTCCCAACATTGATAGAATTGATACATTCTTTAATTCGACAGGGACAAAAATATTTGACATCAGGAAGAGCATCTCGTGTACATCATGATATGTTGTTTATTTTGCCCTTTGTCCATGCAATCTCATTTATGTTGGCATGACCACTCGCCAACTCAAAATTCGAGTTCGTGAACATGTGTTGGGTATCCAGGCGGCCGCCGACCATGACGACACAACCACACTTAGAACATTAAAACGACATTTTAAATTACATCACGGCTGTGATAGTTCACTCCTCCGGATTAGAGGTATTGACATGATTGATGTGAATATCCGTGGTGGTAAATTAAGTCAAAAACTATCACAATCTGAGACACGCTGGATCTGGACTCTTGATACTGTTCAACCAAAGGGCCTCAATGAAACTATCAGTTTTGTTCCATTCTTGTAAACATCTTACGTTGGCATCTTCCATCACTATTGACTTATCTGCATATGTGTAGCCCTGGTGTTAGGCACACGCAGTACCCTGGAGAATGTGTGGAGAGATAGCAGTTTAATGCTCAATACCCATTCACTCAACATACACTAGACACACCCTTAGGGTAGTGTAGTCACTTGTGAGGGAGTGGTCGGTGTGTATTGGTTGAGTGATTAGAGAGTCAGTTTCCTGTCTTCGGACAGAGCAGACGTGTGGAGTCTAGCTGGGACTTGGAGGGAGGAAGCAGTCCAGCCTGGTTCTGCAGCAGTTCAGCAAGTGGAGGCCAGTAAGGGCGAGATATAGATCACCTCAGCCTGGTCAGAGCTGTACCTCACTTGAAGACACTGATTAAGAAAGAAGAGCTTAGTACAGAATTACTTCAGTCACCTGTCTCAAGGACAGTGAAAGGTTCAGAGACGTGCTCCTGCCTAGTGGATAACTGAGAGTCTGGAACTAACTCTAAAGGAAGAGAAGAAGGGAGTGATTATATGACTTTTTGCAAGTGTGAGTGTTTATGCTACCAGCGAGGACAAGGCGAAAGGCACAGTGGAAAGAAATATTTGAAAAGTGCTTTTGGATTGAAGAAGTCCTGCACATTGTAACCGGTCACTGGGGACCGAAGGATCACTATTAGCTTCAAGCATAGTGGTAAGAAAACCAGAGATTTACCGGACCTTAGGTCGCGGCAAACAGCCCCAAATAGTCAGTACGTAACTGGGGTCAGGGGGAGTGAGGACCTTGCGTCTCTGCAGGACAAGATAGGAATTCAGCTCTCTCACAGGAAGGCTCCTACCACAAAACTGACTGGGCGGTACAGCTATGGAATAGCTGGAGTTATAGAGGGAACTACGCTTCAGGCTGGTTGTACTCATCGTGTTGAAAGTAAAGGAGGCCCTAACTTGTCCAGCTGCTATCTCGAAATACATTCTCCTTGGATCAGCCTCCCTGGGACCTGCCTGAACATCTTACAAGTAAAGGTATGGAAAGACGCTGACCGTGTGAGACTGAGTTATTATTGCATGCCTGCACAACCCTGCTTTAACTACCGACCTGAGGGAAGAGTCCCACCTGTAGGGGACCCGACATCTAGCTGCATCACCATCCCCTCAGAGATCTACAGCAGCGCTGGTACAAATTACCAGAAGACTACAGGTGGCGTCACGAACTGTATATAAATCTATCCCCTGTAAATATTCCCCCAACATACGCCAGACCGCCAGGGCCACAGACCGAGCCACCGCTACCTGTGACAATCCCCATAGACTTCCATGGGCTCGGCTCTGAGTACCCCATTGCCCTGGTAATCCACAATTGTGGTGGCGGGTCGATACACATATGTTGCTTTTCCTTGTTTTTAATTTCTGTTTTTAATTTATCATTTTATTTAGAGTCACTTCATCGGTTAATCAATTGCACATCTATCATACTGTCCCAGTGTCTATAACTATGAAGTTGGATTGTTTGGATATGATCTCGACAGGATTAGCTATCGGATTCATCCATGAGTTGGACTTCACTTCATCTTAGTATAATTTATATCTTCTATTTTGTGATATTTATGATATGTCCATATTTGTTGTTTTCCTTTATTTCTGTCGTGACATAATTCGGTGTCAATTGACACCTATATTTTTCTCTTAAACTTTATACCTAGTTGTCTTGATGTTTTGTCAATATTCCATTTATTATGTTATCATCATACATCGTGGCCATGCCATTTGTTCATTGTGGGATATGTGCAATATTATTCTCCATTATCCTTACCCGGATCCTGCTGGCACGCGCTGAGGCACATTACATTCCGGTCGGTCTTCGGCATCGCACTGTGTTTCCAGGGGTGGTCACTTTATGACGATCCTGGTCACATGATGCCGACGCCGCCCGGCATCTTCTGTTGCCTCGGCGACGCGTGCGTCATCATGGTTGGACGGGGCGTCGGATATTCCTGCTTGGCACGTGACCTATTCATCATTGGTTGTGGGTGTACACCTAGTGACGCCATGTAGCACGTGATTTTGCCGTCAGCTGGCGCCTTTTGCTATTATGTAGTGTCTGATACTCATTTCATCCGATCCCATTGCTGGTTTCTTTCGGGGGGTACTCACACTATCTGTTGGTATTTTACACTGCTACTATGTCTAAACCCCCGGTAATATATGAACCCCCAGTAATATATATTTTTAATTAATCCAACTTGGCGCTGTCCACGATGGTATGTTATGTTACTATGGCAACATTGGGTATACTGCTCACCTGACACTGTGACTTACGTCATTATTGCTTCATTATATCACATGATATTTGTGCCCTTGTCTATTGGTGTATGGTCTCTTTTTATACTTCACACTTCCTCCTTCCCATCACCCCTTGAGAAAGGCAATTAGCCGAAACGCGCGTCGTGGAGGGCGCACCAGGTCGCAGGGTAATTCCACCACTCAGGTATCACATACTTTTGACCTCATTGGATCTTTTATATGTCCTTGTGATTTATGTACACATATGTGATACCCTATGGTATATTTATGACTCTAGGCTATTATGCAATATATATTTTTCTATTATTGCTCAATTTATACCGTAGTCTCTAATTACCCCGATTCTTTGGGATATGTGCAATTTTAAATGGCAATAGCATTATTATATATATATATTATATATATAATATATGTATTGAGTTGCACATTCCCTTTTCATGTACTATGACCTGCAGGTGTTCCCTATCTTACATGTGCTGATTTGTCAATTGACCTCTACCCCACCCTTGTTCCTCCATTCCTGGTCTATATTTTCTCAATAAAAATATATTTATTGCAATTATTATTTTTTGTTGGAATTTTTGTATCGCAACTTTTCACTGTTTACAACTTCAGGTATGAAGAAACAAAGTTTACTTAAAGGGAAGGTGCCATCAAAAAAATTTTTTTTCAGCAATTGAAAAAATGTAAAGAATTAATGTTTACATTTTCTTAAAAAATATAATTTGTTTATAATTTAGTAAAATATGAAAAATAATTTTAAAAAGTTTGGTATTTCCACTTTTTAACACTAGGGGAAGCAGCTACTGAAATTTGACACAAAAACCTAGTGTACAACTAGCTCACATTACTGCACTGCAGTAAATATGGGCTGAGTCTGCTGACATGGGTGTGATGTCACTCCTCTCCTCCCCTCCAGGGCGTTTGCTAAGGGCTAAGGCCTCTTTCACACTTCAGTCGTCCGCCCAAGTGTGAAAATGGCGGATCCGTGAGAAAAGTGTAAAATCGGATGTAAAACGGATCAGTTTTCTGACGGATCCGCCAAGATCCTCCATTCCTGGTCTATATTTTCTCAATAAAAATATATTTATTGCAATTATTATTTTTTGTTGGAATGTTTGTATCGCAACTTTTCACTGTTTATATCTTAGTTTGGCAATTTTCCTATTATGTCATGTTTCTATAGCCCATATTCATCAGCGCATATAATTTTTATATAATATTTATATTTGCTATTGATTGAATATATATGGGTATTCTGTTCATGAAGTGGTTTAAATACCTGAAGTTGTGCAGTGTCCTTTAGTCCTGCATGTGGCCATCTTGTCCACTAGCTCAGCTGCCACAGACCCCGGTCGCTACCCTTCCCTAGTCCAAGTAGGCCCGGGTCCCCCCTGTGGTCCAGTGGGTCCACATTCCATGATCACCTGGGACGCATACCCCGTCGTCGTTATGGTTCGACGACATGGGAGCGTTGGCTGGGTAAGCTACGCTGCGTCCTCAATCATAACAGGAATCATAACAGGAATCTCTGGCCATGGACTCCGCTGAGCCTATAAGGACTGCAGGATATTTCCAAGCCCCGCCTGGTGAGCGGATTAGATGGCTCGGATCCCACGTAATAAGTAGACTAGTTTGCTCTATCACCTTCTAGGTCTGCGAATGGGATTTTTTTTTGAGTGTTGGACTCTGCTGCTATTTATTGTGTGAACTGTGAGACTTTCCGCCAAACCCATGTTAATTTTCTGGGGAATTTTTTTTGCTTAGGTCTTCAGGAGGGGATACTGTAACGCCGTTGTGTTTGTACTCTGTTTATCCGGTGTTACTCTGCATATCTCTGCTTTTTTTTTTTTTCGCTCCTTTCCTTCTAATGAGCTGGAATGCTGTTGTCAGTTATCTGTGTGGATGCTGCTGCTCAGTTCCCGGCTCTGCTGCTTAGCCATACATGCGTGAGTGGCTCCGCTGCGCTACATGACCACCCGCTTGTGCGGTCCCTGGCTGCCGCTATGGGTTGCAAGGTCCTTTGCAGTTGTGCATGACTTACCACGTGTATTTACGCTTGCAGCCGCTGCCAGGTGTCCTTTGCTATGCTGATTTGTGTCTGGCTGTGCTTAGGGTACACGCCGCCACACTTCCCCTGCTTTTATGATGAATGGGTGTGTGCTAGAATTGCCGCTCAAGCCTATCGCTGTGATGCAGCTCCTATATAAAGTTCCCTTGCCCTGTGGGGCATTGCCAGAGCTTCGCATTAAGTTTCTGAGTCTTGCTATGTCTGTTTGGTGTTCAGCACCTGTCCTGCCTGCAGCTCTAGGTGAGCAGGTGACCTCCTGCCATCATCTGAAGCTAGTCTGAGGTCGGTGTCTGATATTCTCCTGCTGTGCGTATGCTACACCTGAGGCCTGAGAAAGAGGCCATCCGAGTTTGCCCGTGCCAGATGACTCTAGACTGCGTCAACCCGTTATGACCACTTGCGTCGTCGCCTGTGTTTCCTTCGTGATGTGCATATTCCGGAACCTGGTGTTTACATGTCTTTTGCTTTAAGTTACCTTTATGTTTCTTCATACCTGAAGTTGTGCAGTGACCTTTAGTCCTGCATATGGCCATCTTGTCCACTAGCTCAGCTGCCACAGACCCTGTTCGCTACCTTTCCCTAGTCCAAGTAGGCCCGGGTCCCCCCTGTGGTCCAGTGGGTCCACATTCCACGATCACCTGGGATGCATACCCCATCGTCATTATGGTTCAAAGACATGGGAGTGTTGGCTGGGTAAGCCAGGTTGCGTCCCCGATCGTAACAACAACTGAAAACTTCTGTTACTGGACGGGCTACTCGATTTCCTTTATTTAGCAGCCGCACAGCGCTATGCCTTGTAGATGAGGGTAAGAAAGAGAATGTGCTCAAGTGGATGGCAAGCGTTACATT